>CM029407.1:27946784-28546784 GCA_017139565.1 Luffa aegyptiaca
GATGAACTTTGAGTTCCAAACTCTCTCGAAAGTCAAACGGAGCAAAGTTTGGACAAACTTCGTCCAAACTACATGAAAAACCCTCATTGGGACGAACTTTGGGTTCCGAGCTCTTAAAAACCTAAACTGAGTAACGTTTCTACCATGTGTCGTCCAAACCACGTAAAGAACTCTCATTGGGCCGAACTTTTAGATCCAAACTCTCCGAAACTGAAACGGAGCAAAGTTTGGATCAAGTTCATCCAAAGTAGATGAAAACTCTCATTGGGACGAACTTTGGGTTCCGAGCTCTCAAAAACTTAAACAGAGTAACGTTTGGACCATGTGTTCGTCCAAACCACCGAAAGAACTCTCATTGGGATGAACTTTGAGATCCAAACTCTCTCGAAAGTCAAACGGAGCAAAGTTTGGACAAACTTCGTCCAAAGTAGATGAAAAACTCTCATTGGGACGAACTTTGGGTTCCGAGCTCTCAAAAACTTAAACATGAGTAACGTTTGGACCATGTGTCGTCCAAACCACCTAAAGAACTCTCATTGGGATGAACTTTGAGATCCAAACTCTCTCGAAAGTCAAACGGAGCAAAGTTTGGACAAACTTCGTCCAAAGTAGATGAAAAACTCTCATTGGGACGAACTTTGGGTTCCGAGCTCTCAAAAACTTAAACAGAGTAACGTTTGGACCATGTGTTGTCCAAACCACCTAAAGAACTCTCATTGGGATGAACTTTGAGATCCAAACTCTCTCGAAAGTCAAACGGAGCAAAGTTTGGACAAACTTCGTCCAAAGTAGATGAAAAACTCTCATTGGGACGAACTTTGGGTTCCGAGCTCTCAAAAACTTAAACAGAGTAACGTTTGGACCATGTGTTGTCCAAACCACCTAAAGAACTCTCATTGGGATGAACTTTGAGATCCAAACTCTCTCGAAAGTCAAACGGAGCAAAGTTTGGACAAACTTCGTCCAAAGTAGATGAAAAACTCTCATTGGGACGAACTTTGGGTTCCGAGCTCTCAAAAACTTAAACAGAGTAACGTTTGGACCATGTGTTGTCCAAACCACCTAAAGAACTCTCATTGGGATGAACTTTGAGATCCAAACTCTCTCGAAAGTCAAACGGAGCAAAGTTTGGACAAACTTCGTCCAAAGTAGATGAAAAACTCTCATTGGGACGAACTTTGGGTTCCGAGCTCTCAAAAACTTAAACAGAGTAACGTTTGGACCATGTGTTGTCCAAACCACCTAAAGAACTCTCATTGGGATGAACTTTGAGATCCAAACTCTCTCGAAAGTCAAACGGAGCAAAGTTTGGACAAACTTCGTCCAAAGTAGATGAAAAACTCTCATTGGGACGAACTTTGGGTTCCGAGCTCTCAAAAACTTAAACAGAGTAACGTTTGGACCATGTGTCGTCCAAACCACCGAAAGAACTCTCATTGGGATGAACTTTGAGATCCAAACTCTCTCGAAAGTCAAACGGAGCAAAGTTTGGACAAACTTCGTCCAAAGTAGATGAAAAACTCTCATTGGGACGAACTTTGGGTTCCGAGCTCTCAAAAACTTAAACAGAGTAACGTTTGGACCATGTGTTGTCCAAACCACCTAAAGAACTCTCATTGGGATGAACTTTGAGATCCAAACTCTCTCGAAAGTCAAACGGAGCAAAGTTTGGACAAACTTCGTCCAAAGTAGATGAAAAACTCTCATTGGGACGAACTTTGGGTTCCGAGCTCTCAAAAACTTAAACAGAGTAACGTTTGGACCATGTGTTGTCCAAACCACCTAAAGAACTCTCATTGGGATGAACTTTGAGATCCAAACTCTCTCGAAAGTCAAACGGAGCAAAGTTTGGACAAACTTCGTCCAAAGTAGATGAAAAACTCTCATTGGGACGAACTTTGGGTTCCGAGCTCTCAAAAACTTAAACAGAGTAACGTTTGGACCATGTGTTGTCCAAACCACCTAAAGAACTCTCATTGGGATGAACTTTGAGATCCAAACTCTCTCGAAAGTCAAACGGAGCAAAGTTTGGACAAACTTCGTCCAAAGTAGATGAAAAACTCTCATTGGGACGAACTTTGGGTTCCGAGCTCTCAAAAACTTAAACAGAGTAACGTTTGGACCATGTGTTGTCCAAACCACCTAAAGAACTCTCATTGGGATGAACTTTGAGATCCAAACTCTCTCGAAAGTCAAACGGAGCAAAGTTTGGACAAACTTCGTCCAAAGTAGATGAAAAACTCTCATTGGGACGAACTTTGGGTTCCGAGCTCTCAAAAACTTAAACAGAGTAACGTTTGGACCATGTGTCGTCCAAACCACCTAAAGAACTCTCATTGGGATGAACTTTGAGATCCAAACTCTCTCGAAAGTCAAACGGAGCAAAGTTTGGACAAACTTCGTCCAAAGTAGATGAAAAACTCTCATTGGGACGAACTTTGGGTTCCGAGCTCTCAAAAACTTAAACAGAGTAACGTTTGGACCATGTGTTGTCCAAACCACCGAAAGAACTCTCATTGGGATGAACTTTGAGATCCAAACTCTCTCGAAAGTCAAACGGAGCAAAGTTTGGACAAACTTCGTCCAAAGTAGATGAAAAACTCTCATTGGGACGAACTTTGGGTTCCGAGCTCTCAAAAACTTAAACAGAGTAACGTTTGGACCATGTGTTGTCCAAACCACCGAAAGAACTCTCATTGGGATGAACTTTGAGATCCAAACTCTCTCGAAAGTCAAACGGAGCAAAGTTTGGACAAACTTCGTCCAAAGTAGATGAAAAACTCTCATTGGGACGAACTTTGGGTTCCGAGCTCTCAAAAACTTAAACAGAGTAACGTTTGGACCATGTGTTGTCCAAACCACCGAAAGAACTCTCATTGGGATGAACTTTGAGATCCAAACTCTCTCGAAAGTCAAACGGAGCAAAGTTTGGACAAACTTCGTCCAAAGTAGATGAAAAACTCTCATTGGGACGAACTTTGGGTTCCGAGCTCTCAAAAACTTAAACAGAGTAACGTTTGGACCATGTGTTGTCCAAACCACCTAAAGAACTCTCATTGGGATGAACTTTGAGATCCAAACTCTCTCGAAAGTCAAACGGAGCAAAGTTTGGACAAACTTCGTCCAAAGTAGATGAAAAACTCTCATTGGGACGAACTTTGGGTTCCGAGCTCTCAAAAACTTAAACAGAGTAACGTTTGGACCATGTGTTGTCCAAACCACCTAAAGAACTCTCATTGGGATGAACTTTGAGATCCAAACTCTCTCGAAAGTCAAACGGAGCAAAGTTTGGACAAACTTCGTCCAAAGTAGATGAAAAACTCTCATTGGGACGAACTTTGGGTTCCGAGCTCTCAAAAACTTAAACAGAGTAACGTTTGGACCATGTGTTGTCCAAACCACCGAAAGAACTCTCATTGGGATGAACTTTGAGATCCAAACTCTCTCGAAAGTCAAACGGAGCAAAGTTTGGACAAACTTCGTCCAAAGTAGATGAAAAACTCTCATTGGGACGAACTTTGGGTTCCGAGCTCTCAAAAACTTAAACAGAGTAACGTTTGGACCATGTGTTGTCCAAACCACCTAAAGAACTCTCATTGGGATGAACTTTGAGATCCAAACTCTCTCGAAAGTCAAACGGAGCAAAGTTTGGACAAACTTCGTCCAAAGTAGATGAAAAACTCTCATTGGGACGAACTTTGGGTTCCGAGCTCTCAAAAACTTAAACAGAGTAACGTTTGGACCATGTGTCGTCCAAACCACCGAAAGAACTCTCATTGGGATGAACTTTGAGATCCAAACTCTCTCGAAAGTCAAACGGAGCAAAGTTTGGACAAACTTCGTCCAAAGTAGATGAAAAACTCTCATTGGGACGAACTTTGGGTTCCGAGCTCTCAAAAACTTAAACAGAGTAACGTTTGGACCATGTGTTGTCCAAACCACCGAAAGAACTCTCATTGGGATGAACTTTGAGATCCAAACTCTCTCGAAAGTCAAACGGAGCAAAGTTTGGACAAACTTCGTCCAAAGTAGATGAAAAACTCTCATTGGGACGAACTTTGGGTTCCGAGCTCTCAAAAACTTAAACAGAGTAACGTTTGGACCATGTGTTGTCCAAACCACCGAAAGAACTCTCATTGGGATGAACTTTGAGATCCAAACTCTCTCGAAAGTCAAACGGAGCAAAGTTTGGACAAACTTCGTCCAAAGTAGATGAAAAACTCTCATTGGGACGAACTTTGGGTTCCGAGCTCTCAAAAACTTAAACAGAGTAACGTTTGGACCATGTGTTGTCCAAACCACCTAAAGAACTCTCATTGGGATGAACTTTGAGATCCAAACTCTCTCGAAAGTCAAACGGAGCAAAGTTTGGACAAACTTCGTCCAAAGTAGATGAAAAACTCTCATTGGGACGAACTTTGGGTTCCGAGCTCTCAAAAACTTAAACAGAGTAACGTTTGGACCATGTGTTGTCCAAACCACCTAAAGAACTCTCATTGGGATGAACTTTGAGATCCAAACTCTCTCGAAAGTCAAACGGAGCAAAGTTTGGACAAACTTCGTCCAAAGTAGATGAAAAACTCTCATTGGGACGAACTTTGGGTTCCGAGCTCTCAAAAACTTAAACAGAGTAACGTTTGGACCATGTGTTGTCCAAACCACCTAAAGAACTCTCATTGGGATGAACTTTGAGATCCAAACTCTCTCGAAAGTCAAACGGAGCAAAGTTTGGACAAACTTCGTCCAAAGTAGATGAAAAACTCTCATTGGGACGAACTTTGGGTTCCGAGCTCTCAAAAACTTAAACAGAGTAACGTTTGGACCATGTGTTGTCCAAACCACCGAAAGAACTCTCATTGGGATGAACTTTGAGATCCAAACTCTCTCGAAAGTCAAACGGAGCAAAGTTTGGACAAACTTCGTCCAAAGTAGATGAAAAACTCTCATTGGGACGAACTTTGGGTTCCGAGCTCTCAAAAACTTAAACAGAGTAACGTTTGGACCATGTGTTGTCCAAACCACCTAAAGAACTCTCATTGGGATGAACTTTGAGATCCAAACTCTCTCGAAAGTCAAACGGAGCAAAGTTTGGACAAACTTCGTCCAAAGTAGATGAAAAACTCTCATTGGGACGAACTTTGGGTTCCGAGCTCTCAAAAACTTAAACAGAGTAACGTTTGGACCATGTGTTGTCCAAACCACCTAAAGAACTCTCATTGGGATGAACTTTGAGATCCAAACTCTCTCGAAAGTCAAACGGAGCAAAGTTTGGACAAACTTCGTCCAAAGTAGATGAAAAACTCTCATTGGGACGAACTTTGGGTTCCGAGCTCTCAAAAACTTAAACAGAGTAACGTTTGGACCATGTGTTGTCCAAACCACCTAAAGAACTCTCATTGGGATGAACTTTGAGATCCAAACTCTCTCGAAAGTCAAACGGAGCAAAGTTTGGACAAACTTCGTCCAAAGTAGATGAAAAACTCTCATTGGGACGAACTTTGGGTTCCGAGCTCTCAAAAACTTAAACAGAGTAACGTTTGGACCATGTGTTGTCCAAACCACCTAAAGAACTCTCATTGGGATGAACTTTGAGATCCAAACTCTCTCGAAAGTCAAACGGAGCAAAGTTTGGACAAACTTCGTCCAAAGTAGATGAAAAACTCTCATTGGGACGAACTTTGGGTTCCGAGCTCTCAAAAACTTAAACAGAGTAACGTTTGGACCATGTGTTGTCCAAACCACCGAAAGAACTCTCATTGGGATGAACTTTGAGATCCAAACTCTCTCGAAAGTCAAACGGAGCAAAGTTTGGACAAACTTCGTCCAAAGTAGATGAAAAACTCTCATTGGGACGAACTTTGGGTTCCGAGCTCTCAAAAACTTAAACAGAGTAACGTTTGGACCATGTGTTGTCCAAACCACCTAAAGAACTCTCATTGGGATGAACTTTGAGATCCAAACTCTCTCGAAAGTCAAACGGAGCAAAGTTTGGACAAACTTCGTCCAAAGTAGATGAAAAACTCTCATTGGGACGAACTTTGGGTTCCGAGCTCTCAAAAACTTAAACAGAGTAACGTTTGGACCATGTGTTGTCCAAACCACCTAAAGAACTCTCATTGGGATGAACTTTGAGATCCAAACTCTCTCGAAAGTCAAACGGAGCAAAGTTTGGACAAACTTCGTCCAAAGTAGATGAAAAACTCTCATTGGGACGAACTTTGGGTTCCGAGCTCTCAAAAACTTAAACAGAGTAACGTTTGGACCATGTGTTGTCCAAACCACCTAAAGAACTCTCATTGGGATGAACTTTGAGATCCAAACTCTCTCGAAAGTCAAACGGAGCAAAGTTTGGACAAACTTCGTCCAAAGTAGATGAAAAACTCTCATTGGGACGAACTTTGGGTTCCGAGCTCTCAAAAACTTAAACAGAGTAACGTTTGGACCATGTGTTGTCCAAACCACCTAAAGAACTCTCATTGGGATGAACTTTGAGATCCAAACTCTCTCGAAAGTCAAACGGAGCAAAGTTTGGACAAACTTCGTCCAAAGTAGATGAAAAACTCTCATTGGGACGAACTTTGGGTTCCGAGCTCTCAAAAACTTAAACAGAGTAACGTTTGGACCATGTGTTGTCCAAACCACCTAAAGAACTCTCATTGGGATGAACTTTGAGATCCAAACTCTCTCGAAAGTCAAACGGAGCAAAGTTTGGACAAACTTCGTCCAAAGTAGATGAAAAACTCTCATTGGGACGAACTTTGGGTTCCGAGCTCTCAAAAACTTAAACAGAGTAACGTTTGGACCATGTGTTGTCCAAACCACCTAAAGAACTCTCATTGGGATGAACTTTGAGATCCAAACTCTCTCGAAAGTCAAACGGAGCAAAGTTTGGACAAACTTCGTCCAAAGTAGATGAAAAACTCTCATTGGGACGAACTTTGGGTTCCGAGCTCTCAAAAACTTAAACAGAGTAACGTTTGGACCATGTGTTGTCCAAACCACCGAAAGAACTCTCATTGGGATGAACTTTGAGATCCAAACTCTCTCGAAAGTCAAACGGAGCAAAGTTTGGACAAACTTCGTCCAAAGTAGATGAAAAACTCTCATTGGGACGAACTTTGGGTTCCGAGCTCTCAAAAACTTAAACAGAGTAACGTTTGGACCATGTGTTGTCCAAACCACCTAAAGAACTCTCATTGGGATGAACTTTGAGATCCAAACTCTCTCGAAAGTCAAACGGAGCAAAGTTTGGACAAACTTCGTCCAAAGTAGATGAAAAACTCTCATTGGGACGAACTTTGGGTTCCGAGCTCTCAAAAACTTAAACAGAGTAACGTTTGGACCATGTGTTGTCCAAACCACCTAAAGAACTCTCATTGGGATGAACTTTGAGATCCAAACTCTCTCGAAAGTCAAACGGAGCAAAGTTTGGACAAACTTCGTCCAAAGTAGATGAAAAACTCTCATTGGGACGAACTTTGGGTTCCGAGCTCTCAAAAACTTAAACAGAGTAACGTTTGGACCATGTGTTGTCCAAACCACCTAAAGAACTCTCATTGGGATGAACTTTGAGATCCAAACTCTCTCGAAAGTCAAACGGAGCAAAGTTTGGACAAACTTCGTCCAAAGTAGATGAAAAACTCTCATTGGGACGAACTTTGGGTTCCGAGCTCTCAAAAACTTAAACAGAGTAACGTTTGGACCATGTGTTGTCCAAACCACCTAAAGAACTCTCATTGGGATGAACTTTGAGATCCAAACTCTCTCGAAAGTCAAACGGAGCAAAGTTTGGACAAACTTCGTCCAAAGTAGATGAAAAACTCTCATTGGGACGAACTTTGGGTTCCGAGCTCTCAAAAACTTAAACAGAGTAACGTTTGACCATGTGTTGTCCAAACCACCTAAAGAACTCTCATTGGGATGAACTTTGAGATCCAAACTCTCTCGAAAGTCAAACGGAGCAAAGTTTGGACAAACTTCGTCCAAAGTAGATGAAAAACTCTCATTGGGACGAACTTTGGGTTCCGAGCTCTCAAAAACTTAAACAGAGTAACGTTTGGACCATGTGTTGTCCAAACCACCTAAAGAACTCTCATTGGGATGAACTTTGAGATCCAAACTCTCTCGAAAGTCAAACGGAGCAAAGTTTGGACAAACTTCGTCCAAAGTAGATGAAAAACTCTCATTGGGACGAACTTTGGGTTCCGAGCTCTCAAAAACTTAAACAGAGTAACGTTTGGACCATGTGTTGTCCAAACCACCTAAAGAACTCTCATTGGGATGAACTTTGAGATCCAAACTCTCTCGAAAGTCAAACGGAGCAAAGTTTGGACAAACTTCGTCCAAAGTAGATGAAAAACTCTCATTGGGACGAACTTTGGGTTCCGAGCTCTCAAAAACTTAAACAGAGTAACGTTTGGACCATGTGTCGTCCAAACCACCTAAAGAACTCTCATTGGGATGAACTTTGAGATCCAAACTCTCTCGAAAGTCAAACGGAGCAAAGTTTGGACAAACTTCGTCCAAAGTAGATGAAAAACTCTCATTGGGACGAACTTTGGGTTCCGAGCTCTCAAAAACTTAAACAGAGTAACGTTTGGACCATGTGTCGTCCAAACCACCTAAAGAACTCTCATTGGGATGAACTTTGAGATCCAAACTCTCTCGAAAGTCAAACGGAGCAAAGTTTGGACAAACTTCGTCCAAAGTAGATGAAAAACTCTCATTGGGACGAACTTTGGGTTCCGAGCTCTCAAAAACTTAAACAGAGTAACGTTTGGACCATGTGTTGTCCAAACCACCTAAAGAACTCTCATTGGGATGAACTTTGAGATCCAAACTCTCTCGAAAGTCAAACGGAGCAAAGTTTGGACAAACTTCGTCCAAAGTAGATGAAAAACTCTCATTGGGACGAACTTTGGGTTCCGAGCTCTCAAAAACTTAAACAGAGTAACGTTTGGACCATGTGTTGTCCAAACCACCGAAAGAACTCTCATTGGGATGAACTTTGAGATCCAAACTCTCTCGAAAGTCAAACGGAGCAAAGTTTGGACAAACTTCGTCCAAAGTAGATGAAAAACTCTCATTGGGACGAACTTTGGGTTCCGAGCTCTCAAAAACTTAAACAGAGTAACGTTTGGACCATGTGTCGTCCAAACCACCGAAAGAACTCTCATTGGGATGAACTTTGAGATCCAAACTCTCTCGAAAGTCAAACGGAGCAAAGTTTGGACAAACTTCGTCCAAAGTAGATGAAAAACTCTCATTGGGACGAACTTTGGGTTCCGAGCTCTCAAAAACTTAAACAGAGTAACGTTTGGACCATGTGTTGTCCAAACCACCTAAAGAACTCTCATTGGGATGAACTTTGAGATCCAAACTCTCTCGAAAGTCAAACGGAGCAAAGTTTGGACAAACTTCGTCCAAAGTAGATGAAAAACTCTCATTGGGACGAACTTTGGGTTCCGAGCTCTCAAAAACTTAAACAGAGTAACGTTTGGACCATGTGTTGTCCAAACCACCTAAAGAACTCTCATTGGGATGAACTTTGAGATCCAAACTCTCTCGAAAGTCAAACGGAGCAAAGTTTGGACAAACTTCGTCCAAAGTAGATGAAAAACTCTCATTGGGACGAACTTTGGGTTCCGAGCTCTCAAAAACTTAAACAGAGTAACGTTTGGACCATGTGTTGTCCAAACCACCTAAAGAACTCTCATTGGGATGAACTTTGAGATCCAAACTCTCTCGAAAGTCAAACGGAGCAAAGTTTGGACAAACTTCGTCCAAAGTAGATGAAAAACTCTCATTGGGACGAACTTTGGGTTCCGAGCTCTCAAAAACTTAAACAGAGTAACGTTTGGACCATGTGTTGTCCAAACCACCTAAAGAACTCTCATTGGGATGAACTTTGAGATCCAAACTCTCTCGAAAGTCAAACGGAGCAAAGTTTGGACAAACTTCGTCCAAAGTAGATGAAAAACTCTCATTGGGACGAACTTTGGGTTCCGAGCTCTCAAAAACTTAAACAGAGTAACGTTTGGACCATGTGTCGTCCAAACCACCTAAAGAACTCTCATTGGGATGAACTTTGAGATCCAAACTCTCTCGAAAGTCAAACGGAGCAAAGTTTGGACAAACTTCGTCCAAAGTAGATGAAAAACTCTCATTGGGACGAACTTTGGGTTCCGAGCTCTCAAAAACTTAAACAGAGTAACGTTTGGACCATGTGTTGTCCAAACCACCTAAAGAACTCTCATTGGGATGAACTTTGAGATCCAAACTCTCTCGAAAGTCAAACGGAGCAAAGTTTGGACAAACTTCGTCCAAAGTAGATGAAAAACTCTCATTGGGACGAACTTTGGGTTCCGAGCTCTCAAAAACTTAAACAGAGTAACGTTTGGACCATGTGTTGTCCAAACCACCTAAAGAACTCTCATTGGGATGAACTTTGAGATCCAAACTCTCTCGAAAGTCAAACGGAGCAAAGTTTGGACAAACTTCGTCCAAAGTAGATGAAAAACTCTCATTGGGACGAACTTTGGGTTCCGAGCTCTCAAAAACTTAAACAGAGTAACGTTTGGACCATGTGTCGTCCAAACCACCTAAAGAACTCTCATTGGGATGAACTTTGAGATCCAAACTCTCTCGAAAGTCAAACGGAGCAAAGTTTGGACAAACTTCGTCCAAAGTAGATGAAAAACTCTCATTGGGACGAACTTTGGGTTCCGAGCTCTCAAAAACTTAAACAGAGTAACGTTTGGACCATGTGTTGTCCAAACCACCGAAAGAACTCTCATTGGGATGAACTTTGAGATCCAAACTCTCTCGAAAGTCAAACGGAGCAAAGTTTGGACAAACTTCGTCCAAAGTAGATGAAAAACTCTCATTGGGACGAACTTTGGGTTCCGAGCTCTCAAAAACTTAAACAGAGTAACGTTTGGACCATGTGTTGTCCAAACCACCTAAAGAACTCTCATTGGGATGAACTTTGAGATCCAAACTCTCTCGAAAGTCAAACGGAGCAAAGTTTGGACAAACTTCGTCCAAAGTAGATGAAAAACTCTCATTGGGACGAACTTTGGGTTCCGAGCTCTCAAAAACTTAAACAGAGTAACGTTTGGACCATGTGTCGTCCAAACCACCGAAAGAACTCTCATTGGGATGAACTTTGAGATCCAAACTCTCTCGAAAGTCAAACGGAGCAAAGTTTGGACAAACTTCGTCCAAAGTAGATGAAAAACTCTCATTGGGACGAACTTTGGGTTCCGAGCTCTCAAAAACTTAAACAGAGTAACGTTTGGACCATGTGTTGTCCAAACCACCTAAAGAACTCTCATTGGGATGAACTTTGAGATCCAAACTCTCTCGAAAGTCAAACGGAGCAAAGTTTGGACAAACTTCGTCCAAAGTAGATGAAAAACTCTCATTGGGACGAACTTTGGGTTCCGACCTCTCAAAAACTTAAACAGAGTAACGTTTGGACCATGTGTAGTCCAAACCACCTAAAGAACTCTCATTGGGATGAACTTTGAGATCCAAACTCTCTCGAAAGTCAAACGGAGCAAAGTTTGGACAAACTTCGTCCAAAGTAGATGAAAAACTCTCATTGGGACGAACTTTGGGTTCCGAGCTCTCAAAAACTTAAACAGAGTAACGTTTGGACCATGTGTTTTTCAAAACCACCTAAAGAACTCTCATTGGGATGAACTTTGAGATCCAAACTCTCTCGAAAGTCAAACGGAGCAAAGTTTGGACAAACTTCGTCCAAAGTAGATGAAAAACTCTCATTGGGACGAACTTTGGGTTCCGAGCTCTCAAAAACTTAAACAGAGTAACGTTTGGACCATGTGTCGTCCAAACCACCGAAAGAACTCTCATTGGGATGAACTTTGAGATCCAAACTCTCTCGAAAGTCAAACGGAGCAAAGTTTGGACAAACTTCGTCCAAAGTAGATGAAAAACTCTCATTGGGACGAACTTTGGGTTCCGAGCTCTCAAAAACTTAAACAGAGTAACGTTTGGACCATGTGTTGTCCAAACCACCTAAAGAACTCTCATTGGGATGAACTTTGAGATCCAAACTCTCTCGAAAGTCAAACGGAGCAAAGTTTGGACAAACTTCGTCCAAAGTAGATGAAAAACTCTCATTGGGACGAACTTTGGGTTCTGAGCTCTCAAAAACTTAAACAGACTAACGTTTGGACCATGTGTTGTCCAAACCACCTAAAGAACTCTCATTGGGACGAACTTTAAGATCCAAACTCTCTCGAAAGTCAAACGGAGCAAAGTTATGACAAACTTCGTCCAAACTAGATGAAAAACCCTCATTGGGACGAACTTTGGGTTCCGAGATCTCAAAAACCTAAACTGAGTAACGTTTCTACCATGTGTCGTCCAAACCATGTAAAGAACTTTCATTGGGACGAACTTTGGGTTCCGAGCTCTCAAAAACTTAAACAGAGTAACGTTTGGACCATGTGTTGTCCAAACCACCAAAGAACTCTCATTGGGATGAACTTTGAGATCCAAACTCTCTCCAAAGTCAAACGGAGCAAGTTTGGACAAACTTCGTCCAAAGTAGATGAAAAACTCTCATTGGGACGAACTTTGGGTTCCGAGGTCTCAAAAACTTAAACAGAGTAACGGTTGGACCATGTGTTGTCCAAACCACATAAAGAACTCTCATTGGGATGAACTTTGAGATCCAAACTCTCTCAAAAGTCAAACAGAGCAAAGTTTGGACAAACTTCGGCAAACTAGATGAAAACTCTCATTGGGAAGAACTTTGGATTCCGAGCTGTCAAAAACTTAAACGGAGTAACGTTTGGACCATCTGTTGTCCAAACCACCGAAAGAAACTCTCATTGGGATGAACTTTGAGAATCCAAACTCTATCGAAAGTCAACGGAGCAAAGTTTGGACAAACTTCGTCCAAAGTAGATGAAAAACTCTCATTGGGACGAACTTTGGGTTCCGAGCTCTCAAAAACCTAAACAGAGTAAGTTTCTACCATGTGTCGTCCAAACCACCTAAAGAACTCTCCATTGGGCCAACTTTTAGTTCCAAACTCTCCGAAACTCAAACGGAGCAAAGTTTGGACAAACTCGTCCAAACTAGATGAAAAACTCTCATTTTGGACGAACTTGAGCTCTCAAAAACTAAACTGAGTAACGTTTCTACCATGTGTCGTCCAAACCACGTAAAGAACTCTCATGGGCCGAACTTTTAGATCCAACTCTCCGAAACTGAAACGGAGCAAATGTTTGGACCAAGTTCGTCCAAAGTAGATGAAAAACTCCATTGGGACGAACTTTGGGTTCCGAGCTCTCAAAAACTTAAACAGAGTAACGTTTGGACCATGTGTTGTCCAAACCACCTAAAGAACTCTCATTGGGATGAACTTTGAGATCCAAACTCTCTCGAAAGTCAAACGGAGCAAAGTTTTGACAAACTTCGTCCAAAGTAGATGAAAAACTCTCATTCGGACGAACTTTGGGTTCCGAGCTCTCAAAAATCTAAACTGAGTAACGTTTCTACCATGTGTCGTCCAAACCACCTAAAGAACTCTCATTGGGCCGAACTTTTAGTTCCAAACTCTACGAAACTCAAACAGAGCAAAGTTTGGACCAAGTTCGTCCAAACTAGATGAAAAACTCTCATTGGGAAGAACTTTGGGTTCCGAGCTCTCAAAAACTTAAACGGAGTAACGTTTGGACCATGTGTCGTCCAAACACCCTAAATAACTCTCATTGGGATGAAATTTGAGATCCAAACTCTCTCGAAAGTCAAACGGAGCAAAGTTTGGACAAACTTCGTCCAAAGTAGATGAAAAACTCTCATTGGGACGAACTTTGGGTTCCGAGCTCTCAAAACTTAAACCGAGTAATGTTTGGACCATGTGTTGTCCCAAACCACCTAAAGAACTCTCATTGGGATGAACTTTGAGATCCAAACTCTCTCGAAGTCAAACGGAGCAAAGTTTGGACCAACTTCGTCCAAACTAGATGAAAAACTCTCATTGGGAAGAAACTTTGGGTTCCGAGCTCTCAAAAACTTAAACGGAGTAACGTTGGACCATGTGTTGGTCCAAACCACCTAAAGATCTCTCATTGGGCCGAACTTTTAGTTCCAAACTCTCCGAAACTCAAACAGAGCAAAGTTTGGACCAAGTTCGTCCAAACTAGATGAAACACTGTCTTTGGGAAGAACTTTGGGTTCCGAGCTCTCAAAAACTTAAACAGAGTAACGTTTGGACCATGTGTCGTCCAAACACCCTAAGAACTCTCATTGGGATGAACTTTGAGATCCAATCTCTCTCAAAAGTTTAACGGAGAAAAGTTTGGACAAACTTCGTCCAAAGTAGATGAAAAACTCTCATTCAGACGAACTTTGGGTTCCGAGCTCTCAAAAACATAAACAGAGTAACGTTTGGACCATGTGTCGTCGAAAACCAACCTAAAGAACTCTCATTGGGATGAACTTTGAGATCCAAACTCTCTCGAAATCAAACGGAGCAAAGTTTGGACAAACTTCGTCCAAAGTAGATGAAAAACTCTCTATTGGACGAACTTTGGGTTCCGAGCTCTCAAAAACTTAAACGGAGTAACGTTTGGACCATGTGTCGTCCAAACCAACTAAAGAACTCTCATTGGGATGAACTTTGAGATCCAAACTCTCTCGAAAGTCAAACGGAGCAAAGTTTGGACAAACTTCGTCCAAACTAGATGAAAAACTCTCATTGGGACGAACTTTGGGTTCCGAGCTCTCAAAAATCTAAACTGAGTAACGTTTCTACCATGTGTCGTCCAAACCACCTAAAGCACTCTCATTGGGCCAAACTTTTAGTTCCAAACTCTCCGAAACTCAAACGGAGCAAAGTTTGGACCAAGTTCGTCCAAATAGATGAAAAACTCTCATTGGAAGAACTTTGGGTTCAGAGCTCTCAAAAACTTAAACGGAGTAACGTTTGGACCATGTGTTATCCAAACCACCTAAAGATCTCTCATTGGGATGAACTTTGAGATTAAAAGTCTCTCAAAAGTCAAACGGAGCAAAGTTTGGACAAACTTCGTCCAAAGTAGATGAAAAACTCTCATTCAGACGAACTTTGGGTTCGAGCTCTCAAAAACCTAAACTGAATAACGTTTCTACCATGTGTCGTCCAAACCACCTAAAGAACTCTCATTGGGATGAACTTTGAGATCCAAACTCTCTCGAAGTCAAACGGAGCAAAGGTTGGATAAACTTCGTCCAACTAGATGAAAAACTCTCATTTGGACGAAGATTGGGTTCCGAGCTCTCAAAAATCTAAACTGAGTAACGTTTCTACCATGTGTCGTCCAAACCACCTAAAGAAACTCTCATTGGGCCGAACTTTGAGATCCAAACCTCTCTCGAAAGTCAAACGGAGCAAAGTTTGGACAAAGTTCATCCAAACTAGATGAAAAACTCTCATTTTGACGAACTTTGGGTTCCGAGCTCTCAAAAACTAAACTGAGTAACGTTTCTACCATGTGTCGTCCAAACCACCTAAAGAACTCTCATTGGGCCGAACTTTTAGTTCCAAACTCTCCGAAACTCAAAAAGAGCAAAGTTTGGACCAAGTTCGTCAAAACTAGATGAAACACTCTCTTTGGGAAGAACTTTGGGTTCCGAGCTCTCAAAAACTTAAACGGAGTAACGTTTGGACCATGTGTCGTCCAAACACCCTAAAGAACTCTCATTGGGATGAACTTTGAGATCCAAACTCTCTCGAAAGTCAAACGGAGCAAAGTTTGGACAAACTTCGTCCAAAGTAGATGAAAAACTCTCATTCGGACGAACTTTGGGTTCCGAGCTCTCAAAAATCTAAACTGAGTAACGTTTCTATTATGTGTCGTCCAAACCACCTAAAGTACTCTCATTGGGCCGAACTTTTAGTTCCAAACTGTACGAAACTCAAACAGAGCAAAGTTTGGACCAAGTTCGTCCAAACTAGATGAAAAACTCTCATTGGGAAGAACTTTGGGTTCCGAGCTGTCAAAAACTTAAACGGAGTAACGTTTGGACCATGTGTCTTCCAAATACCCTAAATAACTCTCATGGGATGAACTTTGAGATCCAAACTCTCTCGAAAGTCAAACGGAGCAAAGTTTGGACAAACTTCGTCCAAACTAGATGAAAAACTCTCATTGGGAAGAACTTTGGGTTCCGAGCTCTCAAAAACTTAAACAGAGTAACGTTTGGACCATGTGTTGTCCAAACCACCAAAGAACTCTCATTGGGATGAACTTTGAGATCCAAACTCTCTCCAAAGTCAAACGGAGCAAGTTTGGACAAACTTCGTCCAAAGTAGATGAAAAACTCTCATTGGGACGAACTTTGGGTTCCGAGGTCTCAAAAACTTAAACAGAGTAACGGTTGGACCATGTGTTGTCCAAACCACATAAAGAACTCTCATTGGGATGAACTTTGAGATCCAAACTCTCTCAAAAGTCAAACAGAGCAAAGTTTGGACAAACTTCGGCAAACTAGATGAAAACTCTCATTGGGAAGAACTTTGGATTCCGAGCTGTCAAAAACTTAAACGGAGTAACGTTTGGACCATCTGTTGTCCAAACCACCGAAAGAACTCTCATTGGGATGAACTTTGAGATCCAAACTCTATCGAAAGTCAAACGGAGCAAAGTTTGGACAAACTTCGTCCAAAGTAGATGAAAAACTCTCATTGGGACGAACTTTGGGTTCCGAGCTCTCAAAAACCTAAACAGAGTAATGTTTCTACCATGTGTCGTCCAAACCACCTAAAGAACTCTCATTGGGCCAAACTTTTAGTTCCAAACTCTCCGAAACTCAAACGGAGCAAAGTTTGGACAAACTTCGTCCAAACTAGATGAAAAACTCTCATTTGGACGAACTTTGAGCTCTCAAAAACCTAAACTGAGTAACGTTTCTACCATGTGTCGTCCAAACCACGTAAAGAACTCTCATTGGGCCGAACTTTTAGATCCAAACTCTCCGAAACTGAAACGGAGCAAAGTTTGGACCAAGTTCGTCCAAAGTAGATGAAAAACTCTCATTGGGACGAACTTTGGGTTCCGAGCTCTCAAAAACTTAAACAGAGTAACGTTTGGACCATGTGTTGTCCAAACCACCTAAAGAACTCTCATTGGGATGAACTTTGAGATCCAAACTCTCTCGAAAGTCAAACGGAGCAAAGTTTTGACAAACTTCGTCCAAAGTAGATGAAAAACTCTCATTCGGACGAACTTTGGGTTCCGAGCTCTCAAAAATCTAAACTGAGTAACGTTTCTACCATGTGTCGTCCAAACCACCTAAAGAACTCTCATTGGGCCGAACTTTTAGTTCCAAACTCTACGAAACTCAAACAGAGCAAAGTTTGGACCAAGTTCGTCCAAACTAGATGAAAAACTCTCATTGGGAAGAACTTTGGGTTCCGAGCTCTCAAAAACTTAAACGGAGTAACGTTTGGACCATGTGTCGTCCAAACACCCTAAATAACTCTCATTGGGATGAAATTTGAGATCCAAACTCTCTCGAAAGTCAAACGGAGCAAAGTTTGGACAAACTTCGTCCAAAGTAGATGAAAAACTCTCATTGGGACGAACTTTGGGTTCCGAGCTCTCAAAAACTTAAACAGAGTAATGTTTGGACCATGTGTTGTCCAAACCACCTAAAGAACTCTCATTGGGATGAACTTTGAGATCCAAACTCTCTCGAAAGTCAAACGGAGCAAAGTTTGGACAAACTTCGTCCAAACTAGATGAAAAACTCTCATTGGGAAGAACTTTGGGTTCCGAGCTCTCAAAAACTTAAACGGAGTAACGTTTGGACCATGTGTGGTCCAAACCACCTAAAGATCTCTCATTGGGCCGAACTTTTAGTTCCAAACTCTCCGAAACTCAAACAGAGCAAAGTTTGGACCAAGTTCGTCCAAACTAGATGAAACACTGTCTTTGGGAAGAACTTTGGGTTCCGAGCTCTCAAAAACTTAAACAGAGTAACGTTTGGACCATGTGTCGTCCAAACACCCTAAAGAACTCTCATTGGGATGAACTTTGAGATCCAATCTCTCTCAAAAGTTTAACGGAGAAAAGTTTGGACAAACTTCGTCCAAAGTAGATGAAAAACTCTCATTCAGACGAACTTTGGGTTCCGAGCTCTCAAAAACATAAACAGAGTAACGTTTGGACCATGTGTCGTCGAAACCAACTAAAGAACTCTCATTGGGATGAACTTTGAGATCCAAACTCTCTCGAAAATCAAACGGAGCAAAGTTTGGACAAACTTCGTCCAAAGTAGATGAAAAACTCTCTATTGGACGAACTTTGGGTTCCGAGCTCTCAAAAACTTAAACGGAGTAACGTTTGGACCATGTGTCGTCCAAACCAACTAAAGAACTCTCATTGGGATGAACTTTGAGATCCAAACTCTCTCGAAAGTCAAACGGAGCAAAGTTTGGACAAACTTCGTCCAAACTAGATGAAAAACTCTCATTGGGACGAACTTTGGGTTCCGAGCTCTCAAAAATCTAAACTGAGTAACGTTTCTACCATGTGTCGTCCAAACCACCTAAAGCACTCTCATTGGGCCAAACTTTTAGTTCCAAACTCTCCGAAACTCAAACGGAGCAAAGTTTGGACCAAGTTCGTCCAAACTAGATGAAAAACTCTCATTGGGAAGAACTTTGGGTTCAGAGCTCTCAAAAACTTAAACGGAGTAACGTTTGGACCATGTGTTATCCAAACCACCTAAAGATCTCTCATTGGGATGAACTTTGAGATTAAAAGTCTCTCAAAAGTCAAACGGAGCAAAGTTTGGACAAACTTCGTCCAAAGTAGATGAAAAACTCTCATTCAGACGAACTTTGGGTTCCGAGCTCTCAAAAACCTAAACTGAGTAACGTTTCTACCATGTGTCGTCCAAACCACCTAAAGAACTCTCATTGGGCCGAACTTTGAGATCCAAACTCTCCGAAACTCAAAAAGAGCAAAGTTTGGACCAAGTTCGTCAAAACTAGATGAAACACTCTCTTTGGGAAGAACTTTGGGTTCCGAGCTCTCAAAAACTTAAACGGAGTAACGTTTGGACCATGTGTCGTCCAAACACCCTAAAGAACTCTCATTGGGATGAACTTTCAGATCCAAACTCTCTCGAAAGTCAAACGGAGCAAAGTTTGGACAAACTTCGTCCCAAAGTAGATGAAAAACTCTCATTCGGACGAACTTTGGGTTCCGAGCTCTCAAAAATCTAAACTGAGTAACGTTTCTATTATGTGTCGTCCAAACCACCTAAAGTACTCTCATTGGGCCGAACTTTTAGTTCCAAACTGTACGAAACTCAAACAGAGCAAAGTTTGGACCAAGTTCGTCCAAACTAGATGAAAAACTCTCATTGGGAAGAACTTTGGGTTCCGAGCTGTCAAAAACTTAAACGGAGTAACGTTTGGACCATGTGTCTTCCAAATACCCTAAATAACTCTCATTGGGATGAACTTTGAGATCCAAACTCTCTCGAAAGTCAAACGGAGCAAAGTTTGGACAAACTTCGTCCAAACTAGATGAAAAACTCTCATTGGGAAGAACTTTGGGTTCCGAGCTCTCAAAAACTTAAACGGAGTAACGTTTGGACCATGTGTGGTCCAAACCACCTAAAGATCTCTCATTGGGCCGAACTTTTAGTTCCAAACTCTCCGAAACTCAAACAGAGCAAAGTTTGGACCAAGTTCGTCCAAACTAGATGAAACACTCTCTTTGGGAAGAACTTTGGGTTCCGAGCTCTCAAAAACTTAAACAGAGTAACGTTTGGACCATGTGTCGTCCAAACACCCTAAAGAACTCTCATTGGGATGAACTTTGAGATCCAAACTCTCTCAAAAGTTTAACGGAGAAAAGTTTGGACAAACTTCGTCCAAAGTAGATGAAAAACTCTCATTCAGACGAACTTTGGGTTCCGAGCTCTCAAAAACTTAAACAGAGTAACGTTTGGACCATGTGTCGTCGAAACCAACTAAAGAACTCTCATTGGGATGAACTTTGAGATCCAAACTCTCTCGAAAATCAAACGGAGCAAAGTTTTACAAACTTCGTCCAAAGTAGATGAAAAACTCTCTATCGGACGAACTTTGGGTTCCGAGCTCTCAAAAACTTAAACGGAGTAACGTTTGGACCATGTGTCGTCCAAACCAACTAAAGAACTCTCATTGGGATGAACTTTGAGATCCAAACTCTCTCGAAAGTCAAACGGGGCAAAGTTTGGACAAACTTCGTCCAAACTAGATGAAAAACTCTCATTGGGACGAACTTTGGGTTCCGAGCTCTAAAATCTAAACTGAGTAACGTTTCTACCATGTGTCGTCCAAACCACCTAAAGCACTCTCATTGGGCCAAACTTTTAGTTCCAAACTCTCCGAAACTAAAACGGGGCAAAGTTTGGACCAAGTTCGTCCAAACTAGATGAAAAACTCTCATTGGGAAGAACTTTGGGTTCAGAGCTCTCAAAAACATAAACGGAGTAACGTTTGGACCATGTGTTGTCCAAACCACCTAAAGATCTCTCATTGGGATGAACTTTGAGATTAAAAGTCTCTCAAAAGTCAAACGGAGCAAAGTTTGGACAAATTTCGTCCAAAGTAGATGAAAAACTCTCATTCAGACGAACTTTGGGTTTCGAGCTCTCAAAAACCTAAACTGAATAACGTTTCTACCATGTGTCGTCCAAACCACCTAAAGAACTCTCATTGGGATGAACTTTGAGATCCAAACTCTCTCGAAAGTCAAACGGAGCAAAGTTTGGATAAACTTCGTCCAAACTAGATGAAAAACTCTCATTTGGACGAAGATTGGGTTCCGAGCTCTCAAAAATCTAAACTGAGTAACGTTTCTACCATGTGTCGTCCAAACCACCTAAAGAACTCTCATTGGGCCGAACTTTGAGATCCAAACTCTCTCGAAAGTCAAACGGAGCAAAGTTTGGACAAACTTCATCCAAACTAGATGAAAAACCCTCATTTTGACGAACTTTGGGTTCCGAGCTCTCAAAAACTAAACTGAGTAACGTTTCTACCATGTGTCGTCCAAACCACCTAAAGAACTCTCATTGGGCCGAACTTTTAGTTCCAAACTCTCCGAAACTCAAAAAGAGCAAAGTTTGGACCAAGTTCGTCAAAACTAGATGAAACACTCTCTTTGGGAAGAACTTTGGGTTCCGAGCTCTCAAAAACTTAAACGGAGTAACGTTTGGAACATGTGTCGTCCAAACACCCTAAAGAACTCTCATTGGGATGAACTTTGAAATCCAAACTCTCTCGAAAGTCAAACGGAGCAAAGTTTGGACAAACTTCGTCCAAAGTAGATGAAAAACTCTCATTCGGACGAACTTTGGGTTCCGAGCTCTCAAAAATCTAAACTGAGTAACGTTTCTACCATGTGTCGTCCAAACCACCTAAAGTACTCTCATTGGGCCGAACTTTTACTTCCAAACTCTACGAAACTCAAACAGAGCAAAGTTTGGACCAAGTTCGTCCAAACTAGATGAAAAACTCTCATTGGGAAGAACTTTGGGTTCCGAGCTGTCAAAAACTTAAACGGAGTAACGTTTGGACCATGTGTCTTCCAAATACCCTAAATAACTCTCATTGGGATGAACTTTGAGATCCAAACTCTCTCGAAAGTCAAACGGAGAAAAGTTTGGACAAACTTCGTCCAAAGTGGATCAAAAACTCTCATTCGGACGAACTTTGGGTTCCGAGCTCTCAAAAACTTAAAAAGAGTAACGTTTGGACCATGTGTTGTCCAAACCACCTAAAGAACTCTCATTGGGATGAACTTTGAGACCCAAACTCTATCGAAAGTCAAACGGAGCAAAGTTTGGACAAACTTCGTCCAAACTAGATGAAAAACTCTCATTGGAACGAACTTTGGGTTCCGAGCTCTCAAAAACCTAAACTGAGTAATGTTTCTACCATGTGTCGTCCAAACCACCTAAAGAACTCTCATTGGGCCGAACTTTTAGTTCCAAACTCTCCGAAACTCAAACGGAGCAAAGTTTGGACCAAGGTCGTCCAAACTAGATGAAAAACTCTCATTGGGAAGAACTTTGGGTTCCGAGCTCTCAAAAACTTAAACAGAGTAACGTTTGGACCATGTGTTGTCCAAACCACCTAAAGAACTCTCATTGGGATGAACTTTGAGATCCAAACTCTCTCGAAAGTCAAACGGAGCAAAGTTTGGACAAACTTCGTCCAAAGTAGATGAAAAACTCTCATTGGGACGAACTTTGGGTTCCGAGCTCTCAAAAACTTAAACAGAGTAACGTTTGGACCATGTGTCGTCCAAACCACCGAAAGAACTCTCATTGGGATGAACTTTGAGATCCAAACTCTCTCCAAAGTCAAACGGTGCAAAGTTTGGACAAACTTCGTCCAAAGTAGATGAAAAACTCTCATTGGGACGAACTTTGGGTTCCGAGTTCTCAAAAACTTAAACAGAGTAACGTTTGGACCATGTGTTGTCCAAACCACCAAAGAACTCTCATTGGGATGAACTTTGAGATCCAAACTCTCTCCAAAGTCAAACGGAGCAAAGTTTGGACAAACTTCGTCCAAAGTAGATGAAAAACTCTCATTGGGACGAACTTTGGGTTCTGAGGTCTCAAAAACTTAAACAGAGTAACGTTTGGACCATGTGTCGTCCAAACCACCGAAAGAACTCTCATTGGGATGAACTTTGAGATCCAAACTCTCTCGAAAGTCAAACGGAGACCAGTTTGGACAAACTTCGTCCAAAGTAGATGAAAAACTCTCATTGGGACGAACTTTGGGTTCCGAGGTCTCAAAAACTTAAACAGAGTAATGTTTGGACCATGTGTTGTCAAAACCACCGAAAGAACTCTCATTGGGATGAACTTTGAGATCCAAACACTCTCCAAAGTCAAACGGAGCAAAGTTTGGACAAACTTCGCCCAAAGTAGATGAAAAACTCTCATTGGGACGAACTTTGGGTTCCGAGCTCTCAAAAACTTGAACAGAGTAACGTTTGTACCATGTGTTGTCCAAACCACCTAAAGAACTCTCATTGGGATGAACTTTCAGATCCAAACTCTCTCGAAAGTCAAACGGAGCAAAGTTTGGACAAACTTCGTCCAAAGTAGATGAAAAACTCTCATTGGGACGAACTTTGGGTTCCGAGCTCTCAAAAACATAAACAGAGTAACGTTTGGACCATGTGTTGTCCAAACCACCTAAAGAACTCTCATTGGGACGAACTTTAAGATCCAAACTCTCTCGAAAGTCAAACGGAGCAAAGTTTGGACAAACTTCGTCCAAACTAGATGAAAAACCCTCATTAGGACGAACTTTGGGTTCCGAGCTCTCAAAAACCTAAATTGAGTAACGTTTCTACCATGTGTCGTCCAAACCATGTAAAGAACTCTGATTGGGACGAACTTTGGGTTCGGTGGTCTCAAAAACTTAAACAGAGTAACGTTTGGACCATGTGTTGTCCAAACCACCGAAAGAACTCTCATTGGGATGAACTTTGAGATCCAAACTCTCTCCAAAGTCAAACGGAGCAAAGCTTGGACAAACTTCGCCCAAAGTAGATGAAAAACTCTCATTGGGACGAACTTTGGGTTCCGAGCTCTCAAAAACTTGAACTGAGTAACGTTTGGACCATGTGTTGTCCAAACCACCTAAAGAACTCTCATTGGGATGAACTTTGAGATCCAAACTCTCTCCAAAGTCAAACGGAGCAAAGTTTGGACAAACTTCGTCCAAAGTAGATGAAAAACTCTCATTGGGACGAACTTTGGGTTCCGAGGTCTCAAAAACTTAAACAGAGTAACGTTTGGACCATGTGTTGTCAAAACCACCGAAAGAACTCTCATTGGGATGAACTTATAGATCCAAACACTCTCCAAAGTCAAACGGAGCAAAGTTTGGACAAACTTCGCCCAAAGTAGATGAAAAACTCTCATTGGGACGAACTTTGGGTTCCGAGCTCTCAAAAACTTGAACAGAGTAACGTTTGGACCATGTGTTGTCCAAACCACCTAAAGAACTCTCATTGGGATGAACTTTGAGATCCAAACTCTCTCGAAAGTCAAACGGAGCAAAGTTTGGACAAACTTCGTCCAAAGTAGATGAAAAACTCTCATTGGGACGAACTTTGGGTTCCGAGCTCTCAAAAACATAAACAGAGTAACGTTTGGACCATGTGTTGTCCAAACCACCTAAAGAACTCTCATTGGGACTAACTTTAAGATCCAAACTCTCTCGAAAGTAAAACGGAGCAAAGTTTGGACAAACTTCGTCCAAACTAGATGAAAAACCCTCATTGGGACGAACTTTGGGTTCCGAGCTCTCAAAAACCTAAACTGAGTAACGTTTCTACCATGTGTCGTCCAAACCATGTAAAGAACTCTGATTGGGACGAACTTTGGGTTCGGTGGTCTCAAAAACTTAAACAGAGTAACGTTTGGACCATGTGTTGTCCAAACCACCGAAAGAACTCTCATTGGGATGAACTTTGAGATCCAAACTCTCTCGAAAGTCAAACGGAGCAAAGTTTGGACAAACTTCGCCCAAAGTAAATGAAAAACTCTCATTGGGACGAACTTTGGGTTCCGAGCTCTCAAAAACTTGAACAGAGTAACGTTTGGACCATGTGTTGTCCAAACCACCTAAAGAACTCTCATTGGGATGAACTTTGAGATCCAAACTCTCTCGAAAGTCAAACGGAGCAAAGTTTGGACAAACTTCGTCCAAAGTAGATGAAAAACTCTCCTTCGGACGAACTTTGGGTTCCGAGCTCTCAAAAATCTAAACTGAGTAACGTTTCTACCATGTGTCGTCCAAACCACCTAAAGAACTCTCATTGGGCCGAACTTTTAGTTCCAAACTCTACGAAACTCAAACAGAGCAAAGTTTGGACCAAGTTCGTCCAAACTAGATGAAAAACTCTCATTGGGAAGAACTTTGGGTTCCGAGCTCTCAAAAACTTAAACAGAGTAACGTTTGGACCATGTGTTGTCCAAACCACCTAAAGAACTCTCATTGGGATGAACTTTGAGATCCAAACTCTCTCGAAAGTCAAACGGAGCAAAGTTTGGACAAACTTCGTCATAAGTAGATGAAAAACTCTCATTGGGACGAACTTTGGGTTCCGAGCTCTCAAAAACTTAAACAGAGTAACGTTTGGACTATGTGTCGTCCAAACCACCGAAAGAACTCTCATTGGGATGAACTTTGAGATCCAAACTCTCTCCAAAGTCAAACGGTGCAAAGTTTGGACAAACTTCGTCCAAAGTAGATGAAAAACTCTCATTGGGACGAACTTTGGGTTCCGAGTTCTCAAAAACTTAAACAGAGTAACGTTTGGACCATGTGTTGTCCAAACCACCAAAGAACTCTCATTGGGATGAACTTTGAGATCCAAACTCTCTCCAAAGTCAAACGGAGCAAAGTTTGGACAAACTTCGTCCAAAGTAGATGAAAAACTCTCATTGGGACGAACTTTGGGTTCTGAGGTCTCAAAAACTTAAACAGAGTAACGTTTGGACCATGTGTCGTCCAAACCACCGAAAGAACTCTCATTGGGATGAACTTTGAGATCCAAACTGTCTCGAAAGTCAAACGGAGACCAGTTTGGACAAACTTCGTCCAAAGTAGATGAAAAACTCTCATTGGGACGAACTTTGGGTTCCGAGGTCTCAAAAACTTAAACAGAGTAACGTTTGGACCATGTGTTGTCAAAACCACCGAAAGAACTCTCATTGGGATGAACTTATAAATCCAAACACTCTCCAAAGTCAAACGGAGCAAAGTTTGGACAAACTTCGCCCAAAGTAGATGAAAAACTCTCATTGGGACGAACTTTGGGTTCCGAGCTCTCAAAAACTTGAACAGAGTAACGTTTGGACCATGTGTTGTCCAAACCACCTAAAGAACTCTCATTGGGATGAACTTTGAGATCCAAACTCTCTCGAAAGTCAAACGGAGCAAAGTTTGGACAAACTTCGTCCAAAGTAGATGAAAAACTCTCATTGGGACGAACTTTGGGTTCCGAGCTCTCAAAAACATAAACAGAGTAACGTTTGGACCATGTGTTGTCCAAACCACCTAAAGAACTCTCATTGGGACGAACTTTAAGATCCAAACTCTCTCGAAAGTCAAACGGAGCAAAGTTTGGACAAACTTCGTCCAAACTAGATGAAAAACCCTCATTGGGACGAACTTTGGCTTCCGAGCTCTCAAAAACCTAAACTGAGTAACGTTTCTACCATGTGTCGTCCAAACCATGTAAAGAACTCTGATTGGGAAGAACTTTGGGTTCGGTGGTCTCAAAAACTTAAACAGAGTAACGTTTGGACCATGTGTTGTCCAAATCACCGAAAGAACTCTCATTGGGATGAACTTTGAGATCCAAACTCTCTCCAAAGTCAAACGGAGCAAAGTTTGGACAAACTTCGCCCAAAGTAGATGAAAAACTCTCATTGGGACGAACTTTGGGTTCCGAGCTCTCAAAAACTTGAACTGAGTAACGTTTGGACCATGTGTTGTCCAAACCACCTAAAGAACTCTCATTGGGATGAACTTTGAGATCCAAACTCTCTCGAAAGTCAAACGGAGCAAAGTTTGGACAAACTTCGTCCAAAGTAGATGAAAAACTCTCATTGGGACGAACTTTGGGTTCCGAGCTCTCAAAAACATAAACAGAGTAACGTTTGGACCATGTGTTGTCCAAACCACCTAAAGAACTCTCATTGGGACTAACTTTAAGATCCAAACTCTCTCGAAAGTAAAACGGAGCAAAGTTTGGACAAACTTCGTCCAAACTAGATGAAAAACCCTCATTGGGACGAACTTTGGGTTCCGAGCTCTCAAAAACCTAAACTGAGTAACGTTTCTACCATGTGTCGTCCAAACCATGTAAAGAACTCTGATTGGGACGAACTTTGGGTTCGGTGGTCTCAAAAACTTAAACAGAGTAACGTTTGGACCATGTGTTGTCCAAACCACCGAAAGAACTCTCATTGGGATGAACTTTGAGATCCAAACTCTCTCCAAAGTCAAACGGAGCAAAGTTTGGACAAACTTCGCCCAAAGTAGATGAAAAACTCTCATTGGGACGAACTTTGGGTTCCGAGCTCTCAAAAACTTGAACAGAGTAACGTTTGGACCATGTGTTGTCCAAACCACCTAAAGAACTCTCATTGGGATGAACTTTGAGATCCAAACTCTCTCGAAAGTCAAACGGAGCAAAGTTTGGACAAACTTCGTCCAAAGTAGATGAAAAACTCTCATTGGGACGAACTTTGGGTTCCGAGCTCTCAAAAACATAAACAGAGTAACGTTTGGACCATGTGTTGTCCAAACCACCTAAAGAACTCTCATTGGGATGAACTTTAAGATCCAAACTCTCTCGAAAGTCAAACGGAGCAAAGTTTGGACAAACTTCGTCCAAACTAGATGAAAAACCCTCATTGGGACGAACTTTGGGTTCCGAGCTCTCAAAAACCTAAACTGAGTAACATTTCTACCATGTGTCGTCCAAACCATGTAAAGAACTCTCATTGGGACGAACTTTGGGTTCCGAGGTCTCAAAAACTTAAACAGAGTAACGTTTGGACCATGTGTTGTCCAAACCACCGAAAGAACTCTCATTGGGATGAACTTTGAGATCCAAACTCTCTCCAAAGTCAAACGGAGCAAAGTTTGGACAAACTTCGTCCAAAGTAGATGAAAAACTCTCATTGGGACGAACTTTGGGTTCCGAGCTCTCAAAAAGTTAAACAGAGTAACGTTTGGACCATGTGTCATCCAAACCACCGAAAGAACTCTCATTGGGATGAACTTTGAGATCCAAACTCTCTCCAAAGTCAAACGGTGCAAAGTTTGGACAAACTTCGTCCAAAGTAGATGAAAAACTCTCATTGGGACGAACTTTGGGTTCCGAGTTCTCAAAAACTTAAACAGAGTAACGTTTGGACCATGTGTTGTCCAAACCACCAAAGAACTCTCATTGGGATGAACTTTGAGATCCAAACTCTCTCCAAAGTCAAACGGAGCAAAGTTTGGACAAACTTCGTCCAAAGTAGATGAAAAACTCTCATTGGGACGAACTTTGGGTTCTGAGGTCTCAAAAACTTAAACAGAGTAACGTTTGGACCATGTGTTGTCCAAACCACCGAAAGAACTCTCATTGGGATGAACTTTGAGATCCAAACTCTCTCAAAAGTCAAACGGAGACCAGTTTGGACAAACTTCGTCCAAAGTAGATGAAAAACTCTCATTGGGACGAACTTTGAGATGCAAACTCTCTCCAAAGTCAAACGGAGCAAAGTTTGGACAAACTTCGCCCAAAGTAGATGAAAAACTCTCATTGGGACGAACTTTGGGTTCCGAGCTCTCAAAAACTTGAACTGAGTAACGTTTGGACCATGTGTTGTCCAAACCACCTAAAGAACTCTCATTGGGATGAACTTTGAGATCCAAACTCTCTCGAAAGTCAAACGGAGCAAAGTTTGGACAAACTTCGTCCAAAGTAGATGAAAAACTCTCATTGGGACGAACTTTGGGTTCCGAGCTCTCAAAAACATAAACAGAGTAACGTTTGGACCATGTGTTGTCCAAACCACCTAAAGAACTCTCATTGGGACTAACTTTAAGATCCAAACTCTCTCGAAAGTAAAACGGAGCAAAGTTTGGACAAACTTCGTCCAAACTAGATGAAAAACCCTCATTGGGACGAACTTTGGGTTCCGAGCTCTCAAAAACCTAAACTGAGTAACGTTTCTACCATGTGTCGTCCAAACCATGTAAAGAACTCTGATTGGGACGAACTTTGGGTTCGGTGGTCTCAAAAACTTAAACAGAGTAACGTTTGGACCATGTGTTGTCCAAACCACCGAAAGAACTCTCATTGGGATGAACTTTGAGATCCAAACTCTCTCCAAAGTCAAACGGTGCAAAGTTTGGACAAACTTCGTCCAAAGTAGATGAAAAACTCTCATTGGGACGAACTTTGGGTTCCGAGTTCTCAAAAACTTAAACAGAGTAACGTTTGGACCATGTGTTGTCCAAACCACCAAAGAACTCTCATTGGGATGAACTTTGAGATCCAAACTCTCTCCAAAGTCAAACGGAGCAAAGTTTGGACAAACTTCGTCCAAAGTAGATGAAAAACTCTCATTGGGACGAACTTTGGGTTCTGAGGTCTCAAAAACTTAAACAGAGTAACGTTTGGACCATGTGTTGTCCAAACCACCGAAAGAACTCTCATTGGGATGAACTTTGAGATCCAAACTCTCTCCAAAGTCAAACGGAGCAAAGTTTGGACAAACTTCGCCCAAAGTAGATGAAAAACTCTCATTGGGACGAACTTTGGGTTCCGAGCTCT
Organism: Luffa aegyptiaca; assembly: GCA_017139565.1. Taxonomy (NCBI): domain Eukaryota; kingdom Viridiplantae; phylum Streptophyta; class Magnoliopsida; order Cucurbitales; family Cucurbitaceae; genus Luffa; species Luffa aegyptiaca. The sequence goes on from CM029407.1 coordinate 27,976,181, forward strand.
CAAAAACTTGAACAGAGTAACGTTTGGACCATGTGTTGTCCAAACAACCTAAAGAACTCTCATTGGGATGAACTTTGAGATCCAAACTCTCTCGAAAGTCAAACGGAGCAAAGTTTGGACAAACTTCGTCCAAAGTAGATGAAAAACTCTCATTGGGACGAACTTTGGGTTCCGAGCTCTCAAAAACATAAACAGAGTAACGTTTGGACCATGTGTTGTCCAAACCACCTAAAGAACTCTCATTGGGACGAACTTTAAGATCCAAACTCTCTCGAAAGTCAAACGGAGCAAAGTTTGGACAAACTTCGTCCAAACTAGATGAAAAACCCTCATTGGGACGAACTTTGGGTTCCGAGCTCTCAAAAACCTAAACTGAGTAACATTTCTACCATGTGTCGTCCAAACCATGTAAAGAACTCTCATTGGGACGAACTTTGGGTTCCGAGGTCTCAAAAACTTAAACAGAGTAACGTTTGGACCATGTGTTGTCCAAACCACCGAAAGAACTCTCATTGGGATGAACTTTGAGATCCAAACTCTCTCCAAAGTCAAACGGAGCAAAGTTTGGACAAACTTCGTCCAAAGTAGATGAAAAACTCTCATTGGGACGAACTTTGGGTTCCGAGCTCTCAAAAAGTTAAACAGAGTAACGTTTGGACCATGTGTCATCCAAACCACCGAAAGAACTCTCATTGGGATGAACTTTGAGATCCAAACTCTCTCCAAAGTCAAACGGTGCAAAGTTTGGACAAACTTCGTCCAAAGTAGATGAAAAACTCTCATTGGGACGAACTTTGGGTTCCGAGTTCTCAAAAACTTAAACAGAGTAACGTTTGGACCATGTGTTGTCCAAACCACCAAAGAACTCTCATTGGGATGAACTTTGAGATCCAAACTCTCTCCAAAGTCAAACGGAGCAAAGTTTGGACAAACTTCGTCCAAAGTAGATGAAAAACTCTCATTGGGACGAACTTTGGGTTCTGAGGTCTCAAAAACTTAAACAGAGTAACGTTTGGACCATGTGTTGTCCAAACCACCGAAAGAACTCTCATTGGGATGAACTTTGAGATCCAAACTCTCTCCAAAGTCAAACGGAGCAAAGTTTGGACAAACTTCGTCCAAAGTAGATGAAAAACTCTCATTGGGACGAACTTTGGGTTCCGAGCTCTCAAAAAGTTAAACAGAGTAACGTTTGGACCATGTGTCATCCAAACCACCGAAAGAACTCTCATTGGGATGAACTTTGAGATCCAAACTCTCTCCAAAGTCAAACGGTGCAAAGTTTGGACAAACTTCGTCCAAAGTAGATGAAAAACTCTCATTGGGACGAACTTTGGGTTCCGAGGTCTCAAAAACTTAAACAGAGTAACGTTTGGACCATGTGTTGTCCAAACCACCGAAAGAACTCTCATTGGGATGAACTTTGAGATCCAAACTCTCTCCAAAGTCAAACGGAGCAAAGTTTGGACAAACTTCGCCCAAAGTAGATGAAAAACTCTCATTGGGACGAACTTTGGGTTCCGAGCTCTCATAAACTTCAACAGAGTAACGTTTGGACCATGTGTTGTCCAAACCACCTAAAGAACTCTCATTGGGATGAACTTTGAGATCCAAACTCTCTCGAAAGTCAAACGGAGCAAAGTTTGGACAAACTTCGTCCAAAGTAGATGAAAAACTCTCATTGGGACGAACTTTGGGTTCCGAGCTCTCAAAAACATAAACAGAGTAACGTTTGGACCATGTGTTGTCCAAACCACCTAAAGAACTCTCATTGTTACGAACTTTAAGATCCAAACTCTCTCGAAAGTCAAACGGAGCAAAGTTTGGACAAACTTCGTCCAAACTAGATGAAAAACCCTCATTGGGACGAACTTTGGGTTCCGAGCTCTCAAAAACCTAAACTGAGTAACGTTTCTACCATGTGTCGTCCAAACCATGTAAAGAACTCTGATTGGGACGAACTTTGGGTTCGGTGGTCTCAAAAACTTAAACAGAGTAACGTTTGGACCATGTGTTGTCCAAACCACCGAAAGAACTCTCATTGGGATGAACTTTGAGATCCAAACTCTCTCCAAAGTCAAACGGAGCAAAGTTTGGACAAACTTCGCCCAAAGTAGATGAAAAACTCTCATTGGGACGAACTTTGGGTTCCGAGCTCTCAAAAACTTGAACAGAGTAACGTTTGGACCATGTGTTGTCCAAACCACCTAAAGAACTCTCATTGGGATGAACTTTGAGATCCAAACTCTCTCGAAAGTCAAACGGAGCAAAGTTTGGACAAACTTCGTCCAAAGTAGATGAAAAACTCTCATTGGGACGAACTTTGGGTTCCGAGCTCTCAAAAACATAAACAGAGTAACGTTTGGACCATGTGTTGTCCAAACCACCTAAAGAACTCTCATTGGGACGAACTTTAAGATCCAAACTCTCTCGAAAGTCAAACAGAGCAAAGTTTTGACAAACTTCGTCCAGACTAGATGAAAAACCCTCATTGGGACGAACTTTGGGTTCCGAGCTCTCAAAAACCTAAACTGAGTAACGTTTCTACCATGTGTCGTCCAAACCATGTAAAGAACTCTCATTGGGACGAACTTTGGGTTCGGTGGTCTCAAAAACTTAAACAGAGTAACGTTTGGACCATGTGTTGTCCAAACCACCTAAAGATCTCTCATTGGGATGAACTTTGAGATTAAAAGTCTCTCCAAAGTCAAACGGAGCAAAATTTGGACAAACTTCGTCCAAAGTAGATGAAAAACTCTCATTCGGACGAACTTTGGGTTCCGAGCTCTCAAAAACCTAAACTGAGTAACGTTTCTACCATGTGTCGTCCAAACCACCTAAAGAACTCTCATTGGGATGAACTTTGAGATCCAAACTCTCTCGAAAGTCAAACGGAGCAAAGTTTGGATAAACTTCGTCCAAACTAGATGAAAAACTCTCATTTGGACGAACTTTTTGTTCCGAGCTCTCAAAAATCTAAACTGAGTAACGTTTCTACCATGTGTCGTCCAAACCACCTAAAGAACTCTCATTGGGCCGAACTTTTAGTTCCAAACTCTCCGAAACTCAAACAGAGCAAAGTTTGGACCAAGTTTGTCCAAACTAGTTGAAACACTCTCTTTGGGAAGAACTTTGGGTTCCGAGCTCTCAAAAACTTAAACGGAGTAACGTTTGGACCATGTGTCGTCCAAACCACCGAAAGAACTCTCATTGGGATGAACTTTGAGATCCAAACTCTCTCGAAAGTCAAACGGAGCAAAATTTGGACAAACTTCGTCCAAAGTAGATGAAAAACTCTCATTCGGAAGAACTTTGGGTTCCGAGCTGTCAAAAACTTAAACGGAGTAATGTTTGGACCATGTGTCGTCCAAACCACCGAAAGAACTCTCATTGGGATGAACTTTGAGATCCAAACTCTCTCGAAAGTCAAACGGAGCAAAGTTTGGATAAACTTCGTCCAAACTAGATGAAAAACTCTCATTTGGACGAACTTTTTGTTCCGAGCTCTCAAAAATCTAAACTGAGTAACGTTTCTACCATGTGTCGTCCAAACCACCTAAAGAACTCTCATTGGGCTGAACTTTTAGTTCCAAACTCTCCGAAACTCAAACAGAGCAAAGTTTGGACCAAGTTTGTCCAAACTAGATGAAACACTCTCTTTGGGAAGAACTTTGGGTTCCGAGCTCTCAAAAACTTAAACGGAGTAACGTTTGGACCATGTGTCGTCAAAACACCCTAAAGAACTCTCATTGGGATGAACTTTGAGATCCAAACTCTCTCGAAAGTCAAACGGAGCAAAGTTTGGACAAACTTCGTCCAAAGTAGATGAAAAACTCTCATTCGGACGAACTTTGCGTTCTAAGCTCTCAAAAATCTAAACTGAGTAATGTTTCTACCATGTGTCGTCCAAACCACCTAAAGAACTCTCATTGGGCCGAACTTTTAGTTCCAAACTCTCCGAAACTGAAACGGAGCAAACTTTGGACCATGTTCGTCCAAACTAGATGAAAAACTCTCATTGGGAAGAACTTTGGGTTCCGAGCTCTCAAAAACTTAAACAGAGTAACGTTTGGACCATGTGTTGTCCAAACCACCTAAAGAACTCTCATTGGGATGAACTTTGAGATCCAAACTCTCTCGAAAGTCAAACGGAGAAAAGTTTGGACAAACTTTGTCCAAACTAGATGAAAAACTCTCATTGGGACGAACTTAGGGTTCCGAGCTCTCAAAAACCTAAACTGAGTAATGTTTCTACCATGTGTCGTCCAAACCACCTAAAGAACTCTCATTGGGCCGAACTTTTAGTTCCAAACTCTCCGACTCTCAAAGAGAGCAAAGTTTGGACCAAGTTTGTCCAAACTAGACGAAAAACTCTCATTGGGAAGAACTTTGGGTTACGAGCTCTCAAAAACATAAACGGAGTAACGTTTGGACCATGTGTCGTCCAAACACCCTAAATAACTCTCATTGGGATGAACTTTGACTAGATGAAAAACTCTCATTGGGAAGAACTTTGGGTTCCGAGCTCTCAAAAACTTAAACGGAGTAATGTTTGGACCATGTGTCGTCCAAACCACCGAAAGAACTCTCATTGGGATGAACTTTGAGATCCAGACTCTCTCGAAAGTCAAACGGAGCAAAGTTTGGATAAACTTCGTCCAAACTAGATGAAAAACTCTCATTTGGACGAACTTTTTGTTCCGAGCTCTCAAAAATCTAAACTGAGTAACGTTTCTACCATGTGTCGTCCAAACCACCTAAAGAACTCTCATTGGGCTGAACTTTTAGTTCCAAACTCTCCGAAACTCAAACAGAGCAAAGTTTGGACCAAGTTTGTCCAAACTAGATGAAACACTCTCTTTGGGAAGAACTTTGGGTTCCGAGCTCTCAAAAACTTAAACGGAGTAACGTTTGGACCATGTGTCGTCCAAACACCCTAAAGAGCTCTCATTGGGATGAACTTTGAGATCCAAACTCTCTCGAAAGTCAAACGGAGCAAAGTTTGGACAAACTTCGTCCAAAGTAGATGAAAAACTCTCATTCGGACGAACTTTGGGTTCTGAGCTCTCAAAAATCTAAACTGAGTAATGTTTCTACCATGTGTCGTCCAAACCACCTAAAGAACTCTCATTGGGCCGAACTTTTAGTTCCAAACTCTCCGAAACTGAAACGGAGCAAACTTTGGACCATGTTCGTCCAAACTAGATGAAAAACTCTCATTGGGAAGAACTTTGGGTTCCGAGCTCTCAAAAACTTAAACAGAGTAACGTTTGGACCATGTGTTGTCCAAACCACCTAAAGAACTCTCATTGGGATGAACTTTGAGATCCAAACTCTCTCGAAAGTCAAACGGAGAAAAGTTTGGACAAACTTTGTCCAAACTAGATGAAAAACTCTCATTGGGACGAACTTAGGGTTCCGAGCTCTCAAAAACCTAAACTGAGTAATGTTTCTACCATGTGTCGTCCAAACCACCTAAAGAACTCTCATTGGGCCGAACTTTTAGTTCCAAACTCTCCGACTCTCAAAGAGAGCAAAGTTTGGACCAAGTTTGTCCAAACTAGACGAAAAACTCTCATTGGGAAGAACTTTGGGTTACGAGCTCTCAAAAACATAAACGGAGTAACGTTTGGACCATGTGTCGTCCAAACACCCTAAATAACTCTCATTGGGATGAACTTTGAGATCCAAACTCTCTCGAAAGTCAAACGGAGAAAAGTTTGGACAAACTTCGTCCAAAGTAGATCAAAAACTCTCATAGGGAAGAACTTTGGGTTCCGAGCTCTCAAAAACTTAAACGGAGTAACGTTTGGACCATGTGTCGTCCAAACACACTAAAGAACTCTCATTGGGATTAACTTTGAGATCCAAATTCTCTCGAAAGTCAAACGGAGCAAAGTTTGGACAAACATCGTCCAAAGTAGATGAAAAACTATCATTCGGACGAACTTTGGGTTCCGAGCTCTCAAAAATCTAAACTGAGTAATGTTTCTACCATGTGTCGTCCAAACCACCTAAAGAACTCTCATTGGGCCGAACTTTTTGTTCCAAACTCTCCGAAACTCAAACGGAGCAAAGTTTGGACCAAGTTCGTCCAAACTAGATGAAAAACTCTCATTGGGAAGAACTTTGGGTTCCGAGCTCTCAAAAACTTAAACGGAGTAACGTTTGGACCATGTGTCGTCCAAACACCCTAAAGAACTCTCATTGGGATGAACTTTGAGATCCAAACTCTCTCGAAAGTCAAACGGAGCAAAGTTTTAACAAACCTCGTCCAAACTAGATGAAAAACTCTCATTGGGACGAACTTTGGGTTCCGAGCTCTCAAAATCTAAACTGAGTAACGTTTCTACCATGTGTCGTCCAAACCACCTAAAGAACTCTCATTCGGCCGAACTTGTAGTTCCAAACTCTCCGAAACTCAAACGGAGCAAAGTTTGGACCAAGTACGTCCAAACTAGATGAAAAACTCTCATTGGGAAGAACTTTAGGTTCCGAGCTCTCAAAAACTTAAACGGAGTAACGTTTGGACCATGTGTCGTCCAAACACCCTAAAGAACTCTCATTGGGATGAACTTTGAGATCCAAACTCTTCGAAAGTCAAACGGAGCAAAGTTTGGACAAACTTCGTCCAAAGTAGATGAAAAACTCTCATTCGGACGAACTTTGGGTTCCGAGCTCTCAAAAATCAAAACTGAGTAATGTTTCTACCATGTGTCGTCTAAACCACCTAAAGAACTCTCATTGGGCCGAACTTTTAGTTCCAAACTCTCCGAAACTCAAACGGAGCAAAGTTTGGACCAAGTTCGTCCAAACTAGATGAAAAACTCTCATAGGGAAGAAGGGGTTCCGAGCTCTCAAAAACTTAAACGGAGTAACGTTTGGACCATGTGTCGTCCAAACCACCTAAATAAGTCTCATTGGGATGAACTTTGAGATCCAAACTCTCTCGAAAATAAAACGGAGAAAAGTTTGGACAAACTTCGTCCATAGTAGATCAAAAACTCTTATTCAGACGAACTTTGGTTTCCGAGCTCTCAAAAACTTAAACAGAGTAACGTTTGGACCATGTGTTGTCCAAACCACCTAAAGAACTCTCATTGGGATTAACTTTGAGATCCAAACTCTCTCGAAAGTCAAACAGAGAAAAGTTTGGACAAACTTCGTCCAAACTAGATGAAAAACTCTCATTGGGACGAACTTTGGGTTCCGAGCTCTCAAAAACCTAAACTGAGTAATGTTTCTACCATGTGTCGTCCAAACCACCTAAAGAACTCTCATTGGGCCGAACTTTTAGTTCCAAACTCTCCGAAACTCAAACGGAGCAAAGTTTGGACCAAGTTCGTCCAAACTAGATGAAAAACTCTCATTGGGAAGAACTTTGGGTTCCGAGCTCTCAAAAACTTAAACGGAGTAACGTTTGGACCATGTGTCGTCCAAACACCCTAAAGAACTCTTATCGGGATGAACTTTGAGATCCAAACTCTCTCGAAAGTCAAACGGAGCAAAGTTTTAACAAACTTCGTCCAAAGTAGATGAAAAACTCTCATTCGGACGAACATTGGGTTCCGAGCTCTAAAAAACTTAAACAGAGTAACGATTGGACCATGTGTTGTCCAAACCACCTAAAGAACTCTCATTGGGATGAACTTTGAGATCCAAACTCTCTTGAAAGTGAAACGGAGAAAAGTTTGGACAAACTTCGTCCATAGTAGATCAAAAACTCTTATTCGGACGAACTTTGGTTTCCGAGCTCTCAAAAACTTAAACAGAGTAACGTTTGGACCATGTGTTGTCCAAACCACCTAAAGAACTCTCATTGGGATTAACTTTGAGATCCAAACTCTCTCGAAAGTCAAACAGAGCAAAGTTTGGACAAACTTCGTCCAAACTAGATGAAAAACTCTCATTGGGACGAACTTTGGGTTCCGAGCTCTCAAAAACCTAAACTGAGTAATGTTTCTACCATGTGTCGTCCAAACCACCTAAAGAACTCTCATTGGGCCGAACTTTTAGTTCCAAACTCTCCGAAACTCAAACGGAGCAAAGTTTGGACCAAGTTCGTCCAAACTAGATGAAAAACTCTCATTGGGAAGAACTTTGGGTTCCGAGCTCTCAAAAACTTAAACGGAGTAACGTTTGGACCATGTGTCGTCCAAACACCCTAAAGAACTCTCATTGGGATGAACTTTGAGATCCAAACTCTCTCGAAAGTCAAACGGAGCAAAGTTTTAACAAACTTCGTCCAAACTAGATGAAAAACTCTCATTGGGACGAACTTTGGGTTCCGAGCTCTCAAAATCTAAACTGAGTAACGTTTATACCATGTGTCGTCCAAACCACCTAAAGAACTCTCATTCGGCCGAACTTTTAGTTCCAAACTCTCTGAAACTCAAACGGAGCAAAGTTTGGACCAAGTACGTCCAAACTAGATGAAAAACTCTCATTGGGAAGAACTTTGGGTTCCGAGCTCTCAAAAACTTAAACGGAGTAACGTTTGGACCATGTGTCGTCCAAACACCCTAAAGAACTCTCATTGGGATGAACTTTGAGATCCAAACTCTTCGAAAGTCAAACGGAGCAAAGTTTGGACAAACTTCGTCCAAAGTAGATGAAAAACTCTCATTCGGACGAACTTTGGGTTCCGAGCTCTCAAAATCTAAACTGAGTAATGTTTCTACCATGTGTCGTCTAAACCACCTATAGAACTCTCATTGGGCCGAACTTTTAGTTCCAAACTCTCCGAAACTCAAACGGAGCAAAGTTTGGACCAAGTTCGTCCAAACTAGATGAAAAACTCTCATAGGGAATAAGGGGTTTCGAGCTCTCAAAAACTTAAACGGAGTAACGTTTGGACCATGTGTCGTCCAAACACACTAAAGAACTCTCATTGGGATTAACTTTGAGATCCAAATTCTCTCGAAAGTCAAACGGAGCAAAGTTTGGACAAACTTCGTCCAAAGTAGATGAAAAACTCTCATTCGGACGAACTTTGGGTTCCAAGCTCTCAAAAATCTAAACTGAGCAACGTTTCTACCATGTGTCGTCCATACCACCTAAAGAACTCTCATTGGGCCGAGCTTTTAATTCGAAACTCTCCGAAACTCAAATAGAGCAAAGTTTGGACCAAGTTCGTCCAAACTAGATGAAAAACTCTCATTGGGAAGAACTTTGGGTTCCAAGCACTCAAAAACTTAAACGGAGTAACGTTTGGACCATGTGTCGTCCAAACACCCTAAAGAACTCTCATTGGGATGAACTTTGAGATCAAAACTCTCTCGAAAGTCAAACGGAGCAAAGTTTTAACAAACTTCGTCAAACTAGATGAAAAACTCTCATTGGGACGAACTTTGGGTTCCGAGCTCTCAAAATCTAAACTGAGTAACGTTTCTACCATGTGTCGTCCAAACCACCTAAAGAACTCTCATTCGGCCGAACTTTTAGTTCCAAACTCTCCGAAACTCAAACGGAGCAAAGTTTGGACCAAGTACGTCCAAACTAGATGAAAAACTCTCATTGGGAAGAACTTTGGGTTCCGAGCTCTCAAAAACTTAAACGGAGTAACGTTTGGACCATGTGTCGTCCAAACACCCTAAAGAACTCTCATTGGGATGAACTTTGAGATCCAAACTCTTCGAAAGTCAAACGGAGCAAAGTTTGGACAAACTTCGTCCAAAGTAGATGAAAAACTCTCATTCGGACGAACTTTGGGTTCCGAGCTCTCAAAAATCTAAACTGAGTAATGTTTCTACCATGTGTCGTGTAAACCACCTATAGAACTCTCATTGGGCCGAACTTTTAGTTCCAAACTCTCCGAAACTCAAACGGAGCAAAGTTTGGACCAAGTTCGTCCAAACTAGATGAAAAACTCTCATAGGGAAGACGGGGTTCCGAGCTCTCAAAAACTTAAACGGAGTAACGTTTGGACCATGTGTCGTCCAAACACACTAAAGAACTCTCATTGGGATTAACTTTGAGATCCAAATTCTCTCGAAAGTCAAACGGAGCAAAGTTTGGACAAACTTCGTCCAAAGTAGATGAAAAACTCTCATTCGGACGAACTTTGGGTTCCCAGCTCTCAAAAATCTAAACTGAGCAACGTTTCTACCATGTGTCGTCCATACCACCTAAAGAACTCTCATTGGGCCGAGCTTTTAATTCGAAACTCTCCGAAACTCAAATAGAGCAAAGTTTGGACCAAGTTCGTCCAAACTAGATGAAAAACTCTCATTGGGAAGAACTTTGGGTTCCGAGCTCTCAAAAACTTAAACGGAGTAACGTTTGGACCATGTGTCGTCCAAACACCCTAAATAACTCTCATTGGGATGAACTTTGAGATCCAAACTCTCTCGAAAGTCAAGCGGAGGAAAGTTTGGACAAACTTCGTCCAAAGTAGATCAAAAACTCTTATTCGGACAAACTTTTGTTTCCGAGCTCTCAAAAACTTAAACAGAGTAACGTTTGGACCATGTGTTGTCCAAACAACCTAAAGAACTCTCATTGGGATGAACTTTGAGATCCAAACTCTCTCAAAAATCAAACGGAGCAAAGTTTGGACAATCTTCGTCAAAACTAGATGAAAAACTCTCATTGGGACGAACTTTGGGTTTCGAGCTCTCAAAAACCTAAACTGAGTAACGTTTCTACCATGAGTCGTCCAAACCACGGGCCGAACTTTTAGTTCCAAACTCTCCGAAACTCAAACGGAGCAAAGTTTGGACCAAGTTTGTCCAAACTAGATGAAAAACTCTCATTGGGAAGAACTTTGGGTTCCGAGCTCTCAAAAACTTAAACGGAGTAACGTTTGGACCATGTGTCGTCCAAACACCCTACATAACTCTCATTCGGATGAACTTTGAGATCCAAACTCTCTCGAAAGTCAAACGGAGGAAAGTTTGGACAAACTTCGTCCAAAGTAGATCAAAAACTCTCATTCGGACGAACTTTCGGTTCCGAGCTCTCAAAAACTTAAACAGAGTAACGTTTGGACCATGTGTTGTCCAAACCACCTAAAGAACTCTCATTGGGATGAACTTTGAGATCAGAACTCTCTCGAAAGTGAAACGGAGCAAAGTTTGGACAAACTTCGTCCAAAGTAGATGAAAAAACTCTCATTCGGAAGAACTTTTGGTTCCGAGCTCTCAAAAACTTAAACGGAGTAACGTTTGGACCATGTGTTGTCCAAACCACCTAAAGAACTCTCATTGGGATGAACTTTGAGATTCAAACTCTCTCGAAAATCAAACGGAGCAAAGTTTGGACAAACTTCGTCCAAAGCAGATGAAAAACTCTCATTCGGACGAACTTTGGGTTCCGAGCTCTCAAAAACTTAAACGGAGTAATGTTTGGACCATGTGTTGTCCAAACCACCTAAAGAACTCTCATTGGGATGAACTTTGAGATCCAAACTCTCTCGAAAGTCAAACGGAGCAAAGTTTGGACAAACTTCGTCAAAACTAGATGAAAAACTCTCATTGGGACGAACTTTGGGTTCCGAGCTCTCAAAAACCTAAACTGAGTAACGTTTCTACCATGTGTCGTCCAAACACCCTAAATAACTCTCATTGGGATGAACTTTGAGATCCAAACTCTCTCGAAAGTCAAACAGAGCAAAGTTTGGACAAACTTCGTCCAAAGTAGATCAAAAACTCTCATTCGGACGAACTTTGGGTTCCGAGCGCTCAAAAACTTAAACAGAGTAACGTTTGGACCATGTGTTATCCAAACCACCTAAAGAACTCTCATTGGGATGAACTTTGAGATCCAAACTCTCTCGAAAGTCAAACGGAGGAAAGTTTGGACAAACTTCGTCCAAAGTAGATGAAAAACTCTCATTCCGACGAACTTTGGGTTCCGAGCTCTCAAAAACTTAAACGGAGTAACGTTTGGACCATGTGTTGTCGAAACCACCTAAAGAACTCTCATTGGGATGAACTTTGAGATCCAAACTCTCTCGAAAATCAAACGGAGCAAAGGTTTGACAAACTTCATCCAAACTAGATGAAAAACACTCATTGGGACGAACTTTGGGTTCCGAGCTCTCAAAATCTAAACTGAGTAACGTTTCTACCATGTGTCGTCCAAACCACCTAAAGAACTCTCATTGGGCCGAACTTTTAGTTCCAAACTCTCCGAAACTCAAACGGAGCAAAGTTTGGACCAAGTACGTCCAAACTAGATGAAAAACTCTCATTGGGAAGAACTTTGGCTTCCGAGCTCTCAAAAACTTAAACGGAGTAACGTTTGGACCATGTGTCGTCCAAACACCCTAAAGAACACTCATTGGGATGAACTTTGAGATCCAAACTCTTCGAAAGTCAAACGGAGCAAAGTTTGAACAAACTTCGTCCAAAGTAGATTAAAAACTCTCATTCAGACGAACTTTGGGTTTCGAGCTCTCAAAAATCTAAACTGAGTAACGTTTCTACCATGTGTCGTCCAAACCACCTAAAGAACTCTCATTGTGCCGAACTTTTAGTTCCAAACTCTCTGAAACTCAAACGGAGCAAAGTTTGGACCACGTTCGTCCAAACTAGATGAAAAACTCTCATTGGGAAGAACTTTGGGTTCCGAGCTCTCAAAAACTTAAACGGAGTAACGTTTGGACCATGTGTCATCCAAACACCCTAAAGAACTCTCATTGGGATGAACTTTGAGATCCAAATTCTCTCGAAAGTCAAACGGAGCAAAGTTTGGACAAACTTCGTCCAAAGTAGATGAAAAACTATCATTCGGACGAACTTTGGGTTCCAAGCTCTCAAAAATCTAAACTGAGTAACGTTTCTACCATGAGTCGTCCAAACCACCTAAAGAACTCTCATTGGGCCGAACTTTTAGTTCCAAACTCTCCGAAACTCAAATAGAGCAAAGTTTGGACCAAGTTCGACCAAACTAGATGAAAAACTCTCATTGGGAAGAACTTTGGGTTCCGAGCTCTCAAAAACTTAAACGGAGTAACGTTTGGACCATGTGTCGTCCAAACACCCTAAAGAACTCTCATTGGGATGAACTTTGAGATCCAAACTCTCTCGAAAGTCAAACGGAGCAAAGTTTGGACAAACTTCGTCCAAAGTAGATCAAAAACTCTCATTCGGACGAACTTTGGGTTCCGAGCTCTCAAAAACTTAAACAGAGTAACGTTTGGACCATGTGTTGTCCAAACAACCTAAAGAACTCTCATTGGGATGAACTTTGAGATCCAAACTCTCTCGAAAGTCAAACGGGGCAAAGTTTGGACAAACTTCGTCCAAATTAGATGAAAAACTCTCATTGGGACGAACTTTGGGTTCCGAGCTCTCAAAAACTTAAACGGAGTAACGTTTGGACCATGTGTCGTCCAAACACCCTAAAGAATTCTCATTGGGATGAACTTTGAGATCCAAACTCTCTCGAAAGTCAAACGGAGCAAAGTTTGGACAAACTTCGTCCAAAGTAGATGAAAAACTCTCAATCGGACGAACTTTGGGTTCCGAGCTCTCAAAAACTTAAACAGAGTAACGTTTGGACCATGTGTTGTCCAAACCACCTAAAGAACTCTCATTGGGATTAACTTTGAGATCCAAACTTTCTCGAAAGTCAAACGGAGCAAAGTTTGGACAAACGTCGTCCAAACTAGATGAAAAACTCTCATTGGGACGAACTTTGGGTTCCGAGCTCTCAAAAACCTAAACTGAGTAACGTTTCTACCATGTGTCGTCCAAACCACCTAAAGAACTCTCATTGGGCCGAACTTTTAGTTCCAAACTCTCCGAAACTCAAACGGAGCAAAGTCTGGACCAAGTTCGTCCAAACTAGATGAAAAACTCTCATGGGGACAAACTCTGGGTTCCGAGCTCTCAAAAACCTAAACTGAGTAACGTTTCTACCATGTGTCGTCCAAACCACCTAAATAACTCTCATTGGGCCGAACTCTTGGATCCAAACTCTCCTAAACTCAAACGAAGCAAAGTTTGGACAAACTTCGTCCAAAGTAGATGAAAAACTCTCATTCGGACGAACTTTGGGTTCCGAGCTCTCAAAAATCTAAACTGAGTAACGTTTATACCATGTGTCATCCAAACCACCTATAGAACTCTCATTGGGCCGAACTTGTAGTTCCAAACTCTCCGAAACTCAAACAGAGCAAAGTTTGGACAAAGTTCGTCCAAACTAGATGAAAAACTCTCATTGGGAAGAACTTTGGGTTCCCAGCTCTCAAAAACTTAAACGGAGTAACGTTTGGACCATGTGTCGTCCAAACACCCTAAAGAACTCTCATTGGGATGAACTTTGAGATCCAAACTCTCTCGAAAATCAAACGGAGCAAAGTTTGGACAAACTTCGTCCATAGTAGATGAAAAACTCTCATTCGGACGAACTTTGGGTTCCGAGCTCTCAAAAACTTAAATAGAGTAACGTTTTGACCATGTGTTGTCCAAACCACCTAAAGAACTCTCATTGGGATGAACTTTGAGATCGAAACTCTCTCGAAAGTCAAACGGAGCAAAGTTTGGACAAACTTCGTCCAAACTAGATGAAAAACTCTCATTGGGACGAACTTTGGGTTCCGAGCTCTCAAAAACCTAAACTGAGTAACGTTTCTACCATGTGTCGTCCAAACCACCTAAAGAACTCTCATTGGGCCGAACTTTTAGTTCCAAACTCTCCGAAACTCAAACGGAGCAAAGTCTGGACCAAGTTCGTCCAAACTAGATGAAAAACTCTCATTGGGACGAACTTTTGGTTCCAAGATCTCAAAAACTTAAACGGAGTAACGTTTGGACCATGTGTCGTCCAAACACCCTAAAAGAACTCTCATTGGGATGAACTTTGATATCCAAACTCTCTCGAAAGTCAAACGGAGCAAAGTTTGGACAAACTTCGTCCAAAGTAGATGAAAAACTCTCAATCGGACGAACTTTGGGTTCCGAGCTCTCAAAAACTTAAACAGAGTAACGTTTGGACCATGTGTTGTCCAAACAACCTAAAGAACTCTCATTGGGATTAACTTTGAGATCCAAACTCTCTCGAAAGTCAAACGGAGCAAAGTTTGGCCAAACTTCGTCCAAACTAGATGAAAAACTCTCATGGGGACGAACTGTGGGTTCCGAGCTCTCAAAAACCTAAACTGAGTAACATTTCTACCATGTGTCGTCCAAACAACCTAAATAACTCTCATTGGGCCGAACTCTGGGATCCAAACACTCCAAAACTCAAACGGAGCAAAGTTTGGACAAACTTCGTCCAAAGTAGATGAAAAACTCTCATTCGGACGAACTTTGGGTTCCGAGCTCTCAAAAATCTAAACTGAGTAACGTTTCTACCATGTGTCATCCAAACCACCTAAAGAACTCTCATTGGGCCGAACTTTTAGTCCCAAACTCTCCGAAACTCAATCGGAGCAAAGTTTGGACCAAGTTCGTCCAAACTAGATGAAAAACTCTCATTGGGAAGAACTTTGGGTTCCGAGCTCTCAAAAACTTAAACGGAGTAACGTTTGGACCATGTGTCGTCCAAACACCCTAAAGAACTCTCATTGGGATGAACTTTGAGATCCAAACTCTCTCGAAAGTCAAACGGAGCAAAGTTTGGACAAACTTCGTCCAAAGTAGATGAAAAACTCTCATTCGGACGAACTTTGGGTTCCGAGCTCTCAAAAACTTAAACGGAGTAACATTTGGACCATGTGTTGTCAAAACAACCTAAAGAACTCTCATTGGGCCGAACTTTTAGTCCCAAACTCTCCGAAACTCAATCGGAGCAAAGTTTGGACAAACTTCGTCCAAATTAGATGAAAAACTCTCATTGGGAAGAACTTTGGGTTCCGAGCTCTCAAAAACTTAAACGGAGTAACGTTTGGACCATGTGTCGTCCAAACCACCGAAAGAACTCTCATTGGGATGAACTTTGAGATCCAAACTCTCTCGAAAGTCAAACGGAGCAAAGTTTTGACAAACTTCGTCCAAAGTAGATGAAAAACTCTCATTGGGACGAACTTTCACATTCACACTCTACTCTCCAGATTTTCCAGATTCTATACCCTAACTTCCAACACCCATAACTTCCTCAATACTTAACCAAAATTAATGAAATACACATCAAACTCTTTATTTTCGAACACTCTACAACTTACCTGAAGAAATGAAAACGAGATTCCCAACCATTTTGTCCAGAAATGCCCCGAAATCAGACAACACAGATTCGAGCTTCTCTGTTACCCCTTTATCTTCCTCCTGAAATTAAACCTACTTCAAGTAATTTGTGGCTCACGAATTCTTCATGAAAGTTGTAGATAATTGAATAAGCTTTCCAACCATATCAAATAGAGCTTCTGATTCAACTTGTACACCCCAGAATGCCCAAAACATCAGAGAAAACCAGAGATCCTCCTGCTTTGCTCGAAAATCCTGTGCTCTGTTTTCCATTCCAAAAACCATCAACTTCTCATACGATTTAGGTCAAGCTTCCTTCATGAAATTTGTTAGAAAATGAACTAAATTTCAAGAAAATCAAACCTCACCTCTTGATTCCTTCTGTGTAGCTCAAACCGAATAAAAAACCAGAGGTTGACAGGTTGATCTCAGATCCTGCAATGGCTGGCTTTGCATGAGCTTTTCCCTATCTTCTTCAACCTCAAACCACGAAATTCTTCTTCTTCTTCCTCCTTCACTCTCTCCTTAAAGTGCTCTGAAGATGTGGATGGAAAAAGATGAGAAATGAAATGAAAATGGGCTGATAAAAAGTGTAGTCGGTGGTGGGTGTCTTGCTGTCATTTCCCATCTTCTTTCTTTCCTTTTCTTTTTTTTTTTTTTTTTCCTTTTTCCCTTTTCCTTTTTCTTTTCTTTTCTTTTCTTTTCTTCACTTGTTTAATTCCTTTCTTTCCTTTTTTTTTAAATGTATAATTTCCAACAACTTAGATTCAACCATGAAGCCACAATAGATGATAAGAGAAAATTATCTAAGGGAAAGTCTCGGGTTTACACATATCGATCCAACAATTGGTACCAGAGCGGGTTGCTCATCTTGAAATATTTTTTCTTGATAAACTTAATTGTTTTTGAGCTATGGCAACTTTAGGTTTTATCCCTTTTACCGATAGTCAATCTATTACAAAGCCTCCTTTCTTTAATGGTACTAATTATAGTTATTGGAAAAATAGAATGAGATTTTTCTTGCTTTCTATCGATTATGATTTATGGGATATTGTTGAGGAAGGTTTTAAAATTCCAACAAAAGATGTTGATGGTGTTAGCTCTATAAAACCTAAGGAAGAATGGTCAATAAATGAAAAGAAAGCATGCTCTTTAAATGCCAAAGCTATTAATTGCTTATTTTGTGCTTTGAATGAAATTGAGTATAATAGAGTGTCTATTTGTAAAACCGCTAAAGAGATATGGGATAAATTAGAAATTACTCATGAAGGAACTAGTCAAGTAAAAGAAACAAAGATTGACATGTTAGTTCATCAATATGAAATGTTTAAAATTGATGAAAATGAAACTATTTCCGATATGTTTATTAGATTTACTAACATTGTCAATGCTTTAGAAGGACTTGGGAAAAAGTACTCAAATCTTGAGAAGGTAAAGAAGCTATTGTGGTCTTTGCCTAAACAATGGGAGCCTAAAGTCACCGCCATTCAAGAGGCAAAAGATCTCAAATCTCTCTCCATTGATGAACTCATGGGTTCGTTGTTGACACATGAGATGAAGATCAAGAAAAACATGGAGGATGAGAAGAAAAAGAAAGAGAAGAGTATAGCCTTAAAGACCATGTCCTTGGAAGTTGACTCCGAAGATGAGGATGCTCTTGATGAAGAAGACGTTGCCTATCTCTCTCGTAAGTATAAAAATTTCATAAAGAGAAAGAAACAATTCAAGAAGCATCTCTCCAACCAAAAAGAGTCAAAAGGTGAAAAGAGCAAAAAGGATGAGGTAATATGCTATGAATGCAAGAAACCGGGTCACATTAGAACCGATTGTCCTCTTCTCAAATCATCCAAGAAATCCAAGAAGAAAGCAATGAAGGCTACTTGGGATGATAGCGATGAAAGCGAAAGTGGGAGTGATAATGAAGAAGTGGCAAACTTTTGCTTCATGGCTCATAGTGACAAAGAGGATGAACATGATGATGAGGTAACTCTAGAACCCCTTTCTTATGATGAGTTATTTGAAGCTTTTGAAAATATGCAAAATGATTTAGAAAAGCTTAGTTCTAAGTATGTTGTGCTTAAAAAGAAATACAATGTTTTATCTAGTAAAAATAAGTATTTACTTGAAGAAATTGCTTGCTTAAAAGAGAATGAGCATGATGTTATGCATATTGATGAAATGAATATCTCTTGTGACAAGCATGCTTTTGATTGTGATGAGAAAAATGCCTTGTTTGACAAAGTTAAATTTCTTGAGCATGATAGTTGTGAAAAAGATAATTTGATTAAATTACTCAAAGAAAAGGAATTGAGTGCTTTGCAAGAACTTGATAAGGCTAAAGAATCTATTAAAAAGTTGACAATGGGTGCTCAAAGATTAGACAAGATAATTGAAGTAGGTAAGCCTTTTGGTGATAAAAGAGGTTTAGGCTATATTGATGAATGTTCTACTCCTTCAAGTTCTAAAACTATCTTTGTTAAAGCATCTCATAATATGCCTAAGCCTAATATGCCTAAGGTTGTGTCTAAGCATGCTAAATCTAATTTTGTGCCTATATGTCATTATTGTGGTGTTGAAGGTCATATTAGACCTAAGTGTTTTAAATTGAAATATGCTCATACTACTTCTCCAAGAAGAATTTTTTCTCAAAGGGCAAAGTTTCACAATGCTCCAAGGAATAATTTCTCCAAGAAAAGTAGAGTGCATAAATTTGTTGTAAGAGATAAATCTTTGCATAATGTTGTTTGTTTCTCATGTGGCAAGTTTGGACATACAAATTATTCTTGTTACTTATCTAAATCCAATGCCTTAAATGTTTATACAAAAATGAAATGGATTCCCAAGTTTGTCAATGCTAACCATCTAGGACCCAAACAAGTGTGGGTACCAAAGAATCAAACTTGAACATTTGTGTTTGTAGGTTTGTTTGAAAGCCTCCAAGAAAAACAAGTGGTACTTGGATAGTGGTTGCTCGAGGCACATGACGGGAGACCCATCCAAGTTTGTCTCTCTCTCCAAAAAGGATGGAGGTTTTGTAACTTTTGGAGACAACAAGAAAGGTAAAATAATTGGTAAGGGTAGTATAGGTAATGAATCTTCTATTTTAATTGAAAATGTACTTTTGGTTGATGGTTTGAAGCATGATTTACTTAGTATTAGTCAATTGTGTGATAAAGGCTTTAGAGTTGTGTTTGATAAAAAGAATTGCATCATTGAAAATGCTAGTGATAGAAAAGTTATATTTTTTGGAAATAGAGATGAAAATGTTTATACTATTGACTTGAATGATTGTCCTATTAGTGATAAATGTTTATCGGCTTTGCATGATGATTCTTGGTTATGGCATAGAAGACTAGGACATGCTAGCATGCACTTAATTTCAAATATTTCCAAGAATTCTTTGGTTAGAGGTCTTCCCAAATTTAAATTTGAAAAGGATAAAGTTTGTGATGCTTGTCAAATGGGTAAGCAAACTAAGTCCTCTTTCAAATCTAAAAATGTGATCTCTACAACTAGACCCCTTCAACTATTACACATGGACTTATTTGGCCCTTCTAGAATTGCTAGTTTTGGAGGGAACTATTATGCCTTTGTGATAGTTGATGATTTTTCAAGATTTACTTGGGTTTTGATGCTAAAACATAAGGATGATGCTTTAAAAAGTTTTGCTAGTTTTGCAAAAAGAGTTCAAAATGAAAAAGGATTTTTGATTTCTAAAATTAGGAGTGATCATGGAGGAGAATTTGATAGCAATGCTTTTGAAACTTTTTGTGAAGAAAATGGTTTTTCTCATAATTTCTCCGCTCCAAGAACTCCTCAACAAAACGGTGTAGTTGAAAGGAAAAATCGTACTTTGCAAGAATTTGCTAGATCAATGTTGCATGAGTATGGTTTACCTACATACTTTTGGGCGGAAGCCGTTAACACCGCTTGTTATGTTTTAAATAGAGTTTTAATTAGACCTTCTTTGGATAAAACTCCTTATGAACTTTGGCATAACAAAATTCCAAATATTGGGTATTTCAAAGTTTTTGGTTGCAAATGTTTTATTTTGAATAACAAAGAAAAACATGGAAAATTTGATTCTAAGACGGATGTTGGTATTTTCCTTGGTTATTCCTCTACTAGTAAAGCTTATAGAATTTTCAATAAAAGAACTTTAGTAGTTGAGGAATCTATGCATGTGGTATTTGATGAATCTTGCAATGTTATTTCTAATGAGTCTATTTGTAGTGATGTTTTAGAAGGAAATTTTGGAGATTTACTTGTTAGTGACAAAGGCAAGGAAATTATTTCAAGTAAGCAAGACGTGAGCTTAATCGAAAAGAACGAAGTTGGTTCTTCATCCATGCCTAAAGAGTGGAGGTATGCTCCTTCCCATCCCAAGGAATTAATTCTTGGTGATCCCGAACAAGGTGTGAAAACTCGTTCTTCTCTTAATATGTTTAATAATCTTGCTTTTGTTTCTCAAATTGAACCAAAAAGTTTTAAAGATGCCGAAAATGATGAATTTTGGATTTTAGCTATGCAAGAAGAATTAAATCAATTTGAAAGGAATAAAGTTTGGGAATTAGTCCCTAGGCCCTCTAATGCTTCTGTAATTGGGACTAAATGGGTCTTTAGAAATAAAATGGATGAAAATGGAAATATTATTAGAAATAAAGCTAGACTTGTAGCTCAAGGTTATTGTCAAGAGGAAGGAATAGATTATGAAGAAACTTTTGCACCCGTTGCTAGATTAGAAGCTATTAGAATGTTGCTTGCTTTTGCTTCTTATAAGAATTTCATTTTGTATCAAATGGATGTGAAAAGTGCCTTTTTAAATGGTTATATCATGGAGGAAGTTTATGTAGAACAACCTCCGGGCCTTGAAAGTTTTGATTTTCCTAACCATGTCTATGAGTTGAAAAAGGCTCTTTATGGCTTAAAACAAGCTCCAAGAGCTTGGTATGATAGGCTTAGTAATTTCTTACTTGAGAATGGTTTTAAAATGGGTAAAATTGATACTACTCTTTTTATTAAGACTAAAGAAAATGATATGCTTTTAGTTCAAATATATGTGGATGATATTATTTTTGGTTCTACTAATCCATCTTTGTGTGAAGAATTTTCTAAGTGTATGCACAATGAATTTGAGATGAGTATGATGGGAGAACTTAGCTTCTTCCTTGGACTCCAAATCAAACAACTCAAGGATGGTACTTTCATAAGTCAAGAGAAATACACAAGGGATTTGCTCAAAAGGTTCAAATTCAATGAAGGTAAAATTGCAAAAACTCCTATGAGCACATCCACTAAGCTTGACAAGGATGAAAAAGGTAAGTGTGTGGATATAAAATCTTATAGAGGTATGATTGGATCTTTACTTTATTTAACTGCTAGTAGACCCGATATCATGTTTAGTGTATGTCTTTGTGCTAGATTTCAATCTTGTCCTAAGGAATCACATTTGCATGTTGTTAAAAGAATTTTTAAATATTTGCTTGGTACTATTGATTTAGGCTTATGGTATCCTAGAAATATTGAATTTAATTTGGTAGGATATTCCGACGCGGATTTTGCGGGTAGTTTACTTGATCGTAAGAGTACTAGTGGCACTTGCCAATTTCTTGGTAGTTCCTTAGTTTCTTGGTTTAGTAAAAAGCAAAATTCGGTGCCTTATCCACTACCGAAGCGGAATATATTGCGGTTGCTAGTTGTTGTGCTCAAATTCTTTGGATGAAACAAACTCTTTGTGATTTTGGATTAAAGTTTGATAATGTGCCTATATTTTGTGATAATACTAGTGCTATTAATTTGACTAAAAATCCTATTCATCATTCTAGGACTAAGCATATTGATATTAGGCATCACTTTATTAGAGAGCATGTGCAAAATGGTAATATTATTCTTGAATTTGTAGGCTCTAATAATCAATTAGCGGATATTTTTACCAAGCCTTTGAATGAAGAAAGCTTTTGCAAAAATAGGCTTGAGCTCGGTATTATTCGTTGTGATGCCTCTTGATTTTATAATTTTACTTGTTAAATCTTTTTAAAGGCATTTTGGTAGGGGGAGATTTGGAAAGCATGTGTTGATATTCTTAGGGGGAGTTGCTAAATTTATGTTCATGGTTATAAGGGAATCATTATGTAGTTCTAAATTTTTCTTAATTATTCTTTTTGATGATTCCAAAGGGGGAGAAGATTAAGAAAAATATGTTATAAATATGCTATGATTTTGATTATATTAATTAGGGGGAGAATTTATTATTGAGTAAAATTCAAGATTGATCTTTATGGTGTTTTGATGAACTTTATATTGAAATTATCTCTTGATATATGTACTACCTATAGTTTATATGTTATTTTTCTTGAATGGTTTGTCATCATCAAAAAGGGGGAGATTGTTGGCTTTTTGGCCCTTAATCTCAAATTAATTAATTTTAATTAATTAATTAATCAATGTTTTGATGATAACAAACCCAGTTTTTAATTACTGAAAATTTTAGTGTTTTAATGTGCCCATAGCGTAGAGCTCGGAACAACGATTTCAACGCCTCTTGAATCACTCAAATTGGAGCTAAAACGAAGAAGTTATAGTCGAAACAAGATTTAACGAAAATTACCGGTGGTGATGACGTGGCGGCTGAGTCAGCATCATAGACCAATCAGACGGCGACACGTGGAGCAATGGGAGAGTGACACATGGGGCCTTTTTGGTTATTTAAATATAATTATATATACATATTATTTTTTATTAATAAAAGTATGTGTCTAACGGTTTGTAAAATTAAAAATAAAAAAAAAATAAAAAAAATACAGAAAGCATTTAATGCTTCTGTCCGTTGGAAGCTTTTTTAAAAAAAAAAAAAATGTTTTTAAGTTTTTTTACCGTTTGAGTTTTCAAAATCATATATTATTTATATTTATTATTATTATTATTATTATTATTATTATTATTATTATAATATATTTATATTATATTATTATTTTAAATTTCTTTTTTCTTTTAATTTCTTTTAATCTCCACCCTTTATTTTTCTTTATCTTTAAATCCAATGGTCCAAATTTAAATCCAATCTTCCTCCCCAAATTTTCACTAACACAATTTTACATTTTTACAATCCTCCCAAATCAAAAAGTTTCCATTGTTGCTCTCTCCAAGTTCCAAATTTTTTCTTCTTTTCATCTTATTCTTGAGAGAGTGTTATTGTATTGTGAGGATAAATTTGTTGAGTGCTCAAACTTGTAAATCCACTCTATTGAGAGTTGTATTGTATTCTTCAAAAATTCCAACACTTGTAACGGTTTGATCCTAACCCATGGAAAGGATCGGGTTTGCTCTTGAAACCGTAAAAGGAGCGGTGGTGTAACGGTTGGGCTCTAATCCGTGGAAAGAGTCGAAAGGTTTTTATTCAAATTCCCAAGAGGCGCTTGGGGAGTGGAATAGGTCGAGTTTGACCGAACCACTATAAAAATTACGGTGTCTTCTTCTCTAACTCTTTCCTTTTTATTTTTGCAATTAATTTAAGCAATTTATTGCATGCTTTAGTTTGTTCTTATTTGTTGCATAAATTGAAATTTTCTTATTGTTTATAAAAAGTATATTAATTAGTTTAATTGGGCCCACTTTAGTAAAAAGTTTAATTAAACCCTATTCACCCCCCTCTAGGGTTGCCATATCGATCCAACAAAACTCTCTCGAAAGTCAAACGGAACAAAGTTTGGACAAACTTCGTCCAACCTAGATGAAAAACTCTCATTGGGACGAACTTTGGGTTCCGAGCTCTCAAAAACCTAAACTGAGTAACGTTTCTATCATGTGTCGTCCAAACCACCTAAAGAACTCTCATTGGGCCGAACTTTTAGTTCCAAACTCTCCGAAACTCAAACGGAGCAAAGTTTGGACCAAGTTCGTCCAAACTAGATGAAAAACTCTCGTTGGGAAGAACTTTGGGTTCCGAGCTCTCAAAAACTTAAACGGAGTAACGTTTGGACCATGTGTCGTCCAAACCACCTAAATAACTCTCATTGGGATGAACTTGTAGATCCAAACTCTCTCGAAAGTCAAACGGAGCAAAGTTTGGACAAACTTCGTCCAAAGTAGATGTAAAACTCTCATTCGGACGAACTTTGGGTTCCGAGCTCCCAAAACTTAAACAGAGTAACGATTGGACCATGTGTTGTCCAAACCACCTAAAGAACTCTCATTGGGATGAACTTTGAGATCCAAATTCTCTCGAAAGTCAACAGAGCAAAGTTTGGACAAACTTCGTCCAAAGTAGATGAAAAACTCTCATTATGACGAACTTTGAGTTCCGAACTCTCAAAAACTTAAACAGAGTAACGTTTGGACCATGTGTTGTCCAAACCACCTAAAGAACTCTCATTGGGATGAACTTTGAGATCCAAACTCTCTCGAAAGTCAAACGGAACAAAGTTTGGACAAACTTCGTCCAAACTAGATGAAAAACTCTCATTGGGACGAACTTTGGGTTCCAAGCTCTCAAAAACCTAAACTGAGTAACGTTTCTATCATGTGTCATCCAAACCACCTAAAGAACTCTCATTGGGCCGACCTTTTAGTTCCAAACTCTCCAAAACTCAAATGGAGCAAAGTTTGGACCAAGTTCGTCCAAACTAGATGAAAAACTCTCATTGGGAAGAACTTTGGGTTCCGAGCTCTCAAAAACTTAAACGGAGTAACATTTGGACCATGTGTCGTCCAAACCACCTAAATAACTCTCATTGGGATGAACTTTGAGATCCAAACTCTCTCGAAAGTTAAACGGAGCAAAGTTTGGACAAACTTCGTCCAAAGTAGATGAAAAACTCTCATTTGGACGAACTTTGGATTCCGAGCTCTCAAAAACTTAAACAGAGTAACGTTTGGACCATGTGTTGTCCAAACCACCTAAAGAACTCTCATTGGGATGATCTTTGAGATCCAAACTATCTCGAAAGTCAAACGGAGCAAAGTTTGGACAAACTTCGTCCAAACTAGATAAAAACTCTCATTGGGACGAACATTGGGTTCCGAGCTCTCCAAAACCTAAACTGAGTAACGTTTCTACCATGTGTCGTCCAAACCACCTAAAGAACTCTCATTGGGCCGAACTTTGAGTTCCAAACGCTCCGAAACTAAAACGGAGCAAAGTTTGGAACAAGTTCGTACAAACTACATGAAAAACTCTCATTGGGAAGAACTTTGGGTTCCGAGCTCTCAAAAACTTAAACGGAGTAACGTTTGGACCATGTGTCGTCCAAACCACCTAAATAACTCTCATTGGGATGAACTTTGAGATCCAAACCCTCTCGAAAGTCAAACGGAACAAAGTTTGGACAAACTTCGTCCAAACTAGATGAAAAACTCTCATTGGGACGAACTTTGGGTTCCGAGCTCTCATAAACCTAAACTGAGTAACGTTTCTATCATGTGTCGTCCAAACCACCTAAAGAACTCTCATTGGGCCGAACTTTTAGTTCCAAACTCTCCGAAACTCAAACGGAGCAAAGTTTGGACCAAGTTCGTCCAAACTAGATGAAAAATTCTCATTGGGAAGAACTTTGGGTTCCGAGCTCTCAAAAACTTAAACAGAGTAACGTTTGGACCATGTGTCGTCCAAAGCACCTAAATAACTCTCATTGGGATGAACTTTGAGATCCAAACTCTCTCGAAAGTCAAACGGAGCAAGGTTTGGACAAACTTCGTCCAAACTAGATGAAAAACTCTCATTCGGACGAACTTTGGATTCCCATCTCTCAAAAACTTAAACAGAGTAACGTTTGGACCATGTGTCGTCCAAACCACCTAAAGAACTCTCATTGGGATGAACTTTGAGATCCAAACTCTCTCGAAAGTAAAACGGAACAAAGTTTGGACAAACTTCGTCCAAACTAGATGAAAAACTCTCATTTGGACGAACTTTGGGTTCCGAGCTCTCAAAAACCTAAACTGAGTAACGTTTCTATCATGTGTCGTCCAAACCACCTAAAGAACTCTCATTGGGCCGAACTTTTAGTTCCAAACTCTCCGAAACTCAAACGGAGCAAAGTTTGGACCAACTTCGTCCAAACTAGATGAAAAACTCTCATTGGGAAGAACTTTGGGTTCCGAGCTCTCAAAAACATAAACGGAGTAACGTTTTGACCATGTGTCGTCCAAACCACCTAAATAACTCTCATTGGGATGAACTTTGAGATCCAAACTCTCTCAAAAGTCAAACGGAGCAAAGTTTGGACAAACTTCGTCCAAAGTAGATGAAAAACTCTCATTGGGACGAACTTTGAGTTCTAAGCTCTCAAAAAGTTAAACAGAGTAACGTTTGGACCATGTGTTGTCCAACCACCTAAAGAACTCTCATTGGGATGAACTTTGAGATCCAAACTCTCTCGAAAGTCAAACGGAACAAAGTTTGGACAAACTTCGTCCAAACTAGATGAAAAACTCTCATTGGGACGAACTTTGGGTTCCGAGCTCTCAAAAACCTAAACTGCGTAACGTTTCTATCATGTGTCGTCCAAATCACCGAAAGAACTCTCATTGGGCCGAACTTTTAGTTCCAAACTCTCCGAAACTCAAACGGAGCAAAGTTTGGACCAAGTTCGTCCAAACTAGATGAAAAACTCTCATTGGGAAGAACTTTGGGTTCCGAGCTCTCAAAAACTTAAACGGAGTAACGTTTGGACCATGTGTCGTCCAAACCACCTAAATAACTCTCATTGGGATGAACTTTGAAATCCAAACTCTCTCGAAAGTCAAACGGAGCAAAGTTTGGACAAACTTCGTCCAAAGTAGATGAAAAACTCTCATTCGGACGAACTTTGGATTCCGACCTCTCAAAAACTTAAACGGAGTAACGTTTGGACCATGTGTTGTCAAAACCACCTAAAGAACTCTCATTGGGATGAACTTTGAGATCCAAACTCTCTCGAAAGTAAAACGGAGCAAAGTTTGGACAAACTTCGTCCAAACTAGATGAAAAACTCTCATTGGGACGAACTTTGGGTTCCGAGCTCTCAAAAATTAAAACTGAGTAACGTTTCTACCATGTGTCGTCCAAACCACATAAAGAACTCTCATTCGGCTGAACTTTTAGTTCCAAACTCTCCGAAACTCAAACAGAGCAAAGTTTGGACCAAGTTCGTCCAAACTAGATTAAAAACTCTCATTAGGAAGAACTTTGGGTTCCGAGCTCTCAAAAACTTAAACGGAGTAACGTTTGGACCATGTGTCGTCCAAACCACCTAAATAACTCTCATTGGGATGAACTTTGAGATCCAAACTCTCTCGAAAGTTAAACGGAGCAAAGTTTGGACAAACTTCGTCCAAAGTAGATGAAAAACTCTCATTCGGACGAACTTTGGATTCCGAGCTCTCACAAACTTAAACAGAGTAACGTTTGGACCATGTGTTGTCCAAACCACCTAAAGAACTCTCATTGGGATGAACTTTAAGATCCAAACTCTCTCGAAAGTCAAACGGAGCAAAGTTTGGACAAACTTCGTCCAAAGTAGATGAAAAACTCTCATTGGGACGAAGTTTGAGTTCTGAGCACTCAAAAACTTAAACAGAGTAACGTTTGGACCATGTGTTGTCCAAACCACCTAAAGAACTCTCATTGGGATAAACTTTTAGATCCAAACTCTCTCGAAAGTCAAACGGAGCAAAGTTTGGACAAACTTCGTCCAAACTAGATAAAAACTCTCATTGGGACGAACATTGGGTTCCGAGCTCTCAAAAACATAAACGGACTAACATTTGGACCATGTGTCGTCCAAACACCCTAAAGAACTCTCATTGGGATGAACTTTGAGATCCAAACTCTCTCGAAAGTCAAACGGAGCAAAGTTTGGACAAACTTCGTCCAAAGTAGATGAAAAACTCTCATTCGGACGAACTTTGGGTTCCGAGCTCTAAAAACTTAAACAGAGAAACGTTTGGACCATCTGTTGTCAAAACCACCTAAAGAACTCTCATTGGGATGAACTTTGAGAAACAAACTCTCTCGAAAGTCAAACGGAGCAAAGTTTGGACAAACATCGTCCAAAGTAGATGAAAAACTCTCATTGGGACGAACTTTGAGTTCTGAGCTCTCAAAAAGTTAAACAGAGTAACGTTTGGACCATGTGTTGTCCAACCACCTAAAGAACTCTCATTGGGATGAACTTTGAGATCCAAACTCTCTCGAAAGTCAAACGGAACAAAGTTTGGACAAACTTCGTCCAAACTAGACGAAAAACTCTCATTGGGACGAACTTTGGGTTCCGAGCTCTCAAAAACCTAAACTGAGTAACGTTTCTATCATGTGTCGTCCAAACCACCTAAAGAACTCTCATTGGGCCGAACTTTTAGTTCCAAACTCTCCGAAACTCAAACAGAGCAAAGTTTGGCCCAAGTTCGTCCAAACTAGATGAAAAACTCTCATTGGGAAGAACTTAGGGTTCCGAGCTCACAAAAACTTAAACGGAGTAACGTTTGGACCATGTGTCGTCCAAACCACCTAAATAACTCTCATTGGGATGAACTTTGAGATCCAAACTCTCTCGAAAGTCAAACGGAGCAAAGTTTGGACAAACTTCGTCTAAAGTAGATGAAAAACTCTCATTCGGACGAACTTTGGGTTCCGAGCTCTCAAAAACTTAAACAGAGTAACGTTTGGACCATGTGTTGTCCAAACCACCTAAAGAACTCTCATTGGGATGAACTTTGAGATCCAAACTCTCTCGAAAGTCAAACGGAGCAAAGTTTGGACAAACTTCGTCCAAAGTAGATGAAAAACTCTCATTCGGACGAACTTTTGGTTCCGAGCTCTCTAAAACTTAAACAGAGTAACGTTTGGACCATGTGTTGTCCAAACCACCTAAAGAACTCTCATTGGGATGAACTTTGAGATCCAAACTCTCTCGAAAGTCAAACGGAGCAAAGTTTGGACAAACTTCGTCCAAACTAGATAAAAACTCTCCTTAGGACGAACTATGGGTTCCGAGCTCTCAAAAACCTAAACTGAGTAACGTTTCTACCATGTGTCGTCCAAACCACCTAAAGAACTCTCATTGGGCCGAACTTTTAGTTCCAAACTCTCCGAAACTCAAACGGAGCAAAGTTTGGACCAAGTTCGTCTAAACTAGATGAAAAACTCTCATTGGAAAGAACTTTGGGTTTCGAGCTCTCAAAAACTTAAACGGACTAACGTTTGGACCATGTGTCGTCCAAACACCCTAAAGAACTCTCATTGGGATGAACTTCGAGATCCAAACTCTCTCGAAAGTCAAACGGAGAAAAGTTTGGACAAACTTCGTCCAAAGTAGATGAAAAACTCTCATTCGGAGGAACTTTGGGTTCCGAGCTCTCAAAAACTTAAACGGAGTAACGTTTGGACCATGTGTTGTCAAAACCACCTAAACAACTCTCATTGGGATGAACTTTGAGATCCAAACTCTCTCGAAAGTCAAACGAAGCAAAGTTTGGACAAACTTCGTCCAAACTAGATGAAAAACTCTCATTGGGAAGAACTTTGGGTTCCGAGCTCTCAAAAACTTAAACGGAGTAACGTTTGGACCATGCGTCGTCCAAACCACCTAAAGAACTCTCATTGGGATGAACTTTGTCATCCAAACTCTCTCGAAAGTCAAACGGAGCAAAGTTTGGACAAACTTCGTCCAAACTAGATAAAAACTCTCCTTAGGACGAACTATGGGTTCCGAGCTCTCAAAAACCTAAACTGAGTAACGTTTGGACCATGTGTTGTCCAAACCACCTAAAGAACTCTCATTGGGATGAACTTTAAGATCCAAACTCTCTCGAAAGTCAAACGGAGCAAAGTTTGGACAAACTTCGTCCAAAGTAGATGAAAAACTCTCATTGGGACGAAGTTTGAGTTCTGAGCACTCAAAAACTTAAACAGAGTAACGTTTGGACCATGTGTTGTCCAAACCACCTAAAGAACTCTCATTGGGATGAACTTTTAGATCCAAACTCTCTCGAAAGTCAAACGGAGCAAAGTTTGGACAAACTTCGTCCAAACTAGATGAAAAACTCTCATTGGGACGAACTTTGGGTTCCGAGCTCTCAAAAACCTAAACTGAGTAACGTTTCTACCATGTGTCGTCCAGACCACCTAAAGAACTCTCATTGGGCCGAACTTTTAGTTCCAAACGCTCCGAAACTCAAACGGAGCAAAGTTCGGACCAAGTTCGTCCAAACTAGATGAAAAACTCTCATTGGGAAGAACTTTGGGTTCCGAGCTCTCAAAAACTTAAACGGAGTAACGTTTGGACCATGTGTCGTCCAAACCACCTAAATAACTCTCATTGGGATGAACTTTGAGATCCAAACTCTCTCGAAAATAAAACGGAGAAAAGTTTGGACAAACTTCGTCCAAAGTAGATGAAAAACTCTCATTCGGACGAACATTGGGTTCCGAGCTCTCAAAAACTTAAACAGAGTAACGATTGGACCATGTGTTATCCAAACCACCTAAAGAACTCTCATTGGGATGAACTTTGAGATCCAAACTCTCTCGAAAGTCAAACGGAGCAAATTTGGACAAACTTCGTCCAAACTAGATGAAAAACTCTCATTGGGACGAACTTTGGGTTCCGAGCTCTCAAAAACCTAAACTGAGTAACGTTTCTACCATGTGTCGTCCAGACCACCTAAAGAACTCTCAGTGGGCCGAACTTTTAGTTCCAAACGCTCCGAAACTCAAACGGACCAAAGTTTGGACCAAGTTCGTCCAAACTAGATGAAAAACTCTCATTGGGAAGAACTTTGGGTTCCGAGCTCTCAAAAACTTAAACGGAGTAACGTTTGGACCATGTGTCGTCCAAACCACCTAAATAACTCTCATTGGGATGAACTTTGAGATCCAAACTCTCTCGAAAGTCAAACGGAGCAAAGTTTGGACAAACTTCGTCCAAAGTAGATGAAAAACTCTCATTCGGAGGAACTTTGGGTTCCGAGCTCTCAAAAACTTAAACGGAGTAACGTTTGGACCATGTGTTGTCAAAACCACCTAAACAACTCTCATTGGGATGAACTTTGAGATCCAAACTCTCTCGAAAGTCAAACGGAGCAAAGTTTGGACAAACTTCGTCCAAACTAGATGAAAAACTCTCATTGGAAAGAACTTTGGGTTTCGAGCTCTCAAAAACTTAAACGGACTAACGTTTGGACCATGTGTCGTCCAAACACCCTAAAGAACTCTCATTGGGATGAACTTCGAGATCCAAACTCTCTCGAAAGTCAAACGGAGAAAAGTTTGGACAAACTTCGTATAAAGTAGATGAAAAACTCTCATTCGGAGGAACTTTGGGTTCCGAGCTCTCAAAAACTTAAACGGAGTAACGTTTGGACCATGTGTTGTCAAAACCACCTAAACAACTCTCATTGGGATGAACTTTGAGATCCAAACTCTCTCGAAAGTCAAACGAAGCAAAGTTTGGACAAACTTCGTCCAAACTAGATGAAAAACTCTCATTGGGAAGAACTTTGGGTTCCGAGCTCTCAAAAACTTAAACAGAGTAACGTTTGGACCATGCGTCGTCCAAACCACCTAAAGAACTCTCATTGGGATGAACTTTGTCATCCAAACTCTCTCGAAAGTCAAACGGAGCAAAGTTTGGACAAACTTCGTCCAAACTAGATAAAAACTCTCCTTAGGACGAACTATGGGTTCCGAGCTCTCAAAAACCTAAACTGAGTAACGTTTGGACCATGTGTTGTCCAAACCACCTAAAGAACTCTCATTGGGATGAACTTTAAGATCCAAACTCTCTCGAAAGTCAAACGGAGCAAAGTTTGGACAAACTTCGTCCAAAGTAGATGAAAAACTCTCATTGTGACGAAGTTTGAGTTCTGAGCACTCAAAAACTTAACAAAGAGTAACGTTTGGACCATGTGTTGTCCAAACCACCTAAAGAACTCTCATTGGGATGAACTTTTAGATCCAAACTCTCTCGAAAGTCAAATGGAGAAAAGTTTGGACAAACTTCGTCCAAACTAGATGAAAAACTCTCATTGGGACGAACTTTGGGTTCCGAGCTCTCAAAAACCTAAACTGAGTAACGTTTCTACCATGTGTCGTCCAGACCACCTAAAGAACTCTCATTGGGCCGAACTTTTAGTTCCAAACGCTCCGAAACTCAAACGGACCAAAGTTTGGACCAAGTTCGTCCAAACTAGATGAAAAACTCTCATTGGGAAGAACTTTGGGTTCCGAGCTCTCAAAAACTTAAACGGAGTAACGTTTGGACCATGTGTCGTCCAAACCACCTAAATAACTCTCATTGGGATGAACTTTGAGATCCAAACTCTCTCGAAAATAAAACGGAGCAAAGTTTGGACAAACTTCGTCCAAAGTAGATGAAAAACTCTCATTCGGACGAACATTGGGTTCCGAGCTCACAAAAACTTAAACAGAGTAACGATTGGACCATATGTTGTCCAAACCACCTAAAGAACTCTCATTGGGATGAACTTTGAGATCCAAACTCTCTCGAAAGTCAAACGGAGCAAAGTTTCGACAAACTTCGTCCAAACTAGATGAAAAACTCTAATTCAGATGAACTTTGGGTTCCGAGCTCTCAAAAACTTAAACAGAGTAACGTTTGGACCATGTGTCGTCCAAACACCCTAACGAACTCTCATTGGGATGAACTTTGAGATCCAAACTCTCTCGAAAGTCAAACGGAGCAAAGTTTGGACAAACTTCGTCCAAACTAGATGAGAAACTCTCATTGGGACGAACTTTGGGTTCCGATCTCTCAAAAATCAAAACTGAGTAACTTTTCTACCATGTGTCGTCCAAACCACCTAAAGAACTCTCATTGGGCTGAACTTTTAGTTCCAAACTCTCCGAAACTCAAACAGAGCAAAGTTTGGACCAAGTTCGTCATAACTAGATGAAAAACTCTCATTGGGAAGAACTTTGGGTTCCGAGCTCTCAAAAACTTAAACGGAGTAACGTTTGGACCATGTGTCGTCCAAACCACCTAAATAACTCTCATTGGGATGAACTTTGAGATCCAAACTCTCTCGAAAATCAAACGGATCAAAGTTTTGACAAACTTCGTCCAAAGTAGATGAAAAACTCTCATTCGGACGAACATTGGGTTCCGAGCTCTCAAAAACTTAATAAGAGTAACGATTGGACCATGTGTTGTCCAAACCACCTAAAGAACTCTCATTAGGATGAACTTTGAGATCCAAACTCTCTCGAAAGTCAAACGGAGCAAAGTTTGGACAAACTTCGTCCAAACTAGATGAAAAACTCTCATTGGGACGAACTTTGGGTTCAGGGCTCTCAAAAACCTAAACTGAGTAACGTTTCTACCATGTGTCGTCCAGACCACCTAAAGAACTCTCATTGGGCCGAACTTTTAGTTCCAAACGCTCCGAAACTCAAACGGAGCAAAGTTTGGACCAAGTTCGTCCAAACTAGATTAAAAACTCTCATTGGGAAGAACTTTTGGTTCCGAGCTCTCAAAAACTTAAACGGAGTAACGTTTGGACCATGTGTCGTCCAAACCACCTAAATAACTCTCATTGGGATGAACTTTGAGATCCAAACTCTCTCGAAAATAAAACGGAGAAAAGTTTGGACAAACTTCGTCCAAAGTAGATGAAAAACTCTCATTCGGACGTACATTGGGTTCCGAGCTCTCAAAAACTTAAACAGAGTAACGATTGGACCATGTGTTGTCCAAACCACCTAAAGAACTCTCATTGGGATGAACTTTGAGATCCAAACTCTCTCGAAAGTCAAACGGATCAAAGTTTGGACAAACTTCGTCCAAACTAGATGAAAAACTCTCATTGGGACGAACTTTGGGTTCTGAGCTCTCAAAAACCTAAACTGAGTAACGTTTCTACCATGTGTCGTCCAGACCACCTAAAGAACTCTCATTGGGGCGAACTTTTAGTTCCAAACGCTCCGAAACTCAAACGGAGCAAAGTTTGGACCAAGTTCGTCCGAACTAGATGAAAAACTCTCATTGTGAAGAACTTTGGGTTCCGAGCTCTCAAAAACTTAAACGGAGTAACGTTTGGACCATGTGTCGTCCAAACCACCTAAATAACTCTCATTGGGATGAACTTTGAGATCCAAACTCTCTCGAAAATAAAACGGAGCAAAGTTTGGACAAACTTCGTCCAAAGTAGATGAAAAACTCTCATTCGGACGAACATTGGGTTCCGAGATCTCAAAAACTTAAACAGAGTAACGATTGGACCATGTGTTGTCCAAACCACCTAAAGAACTCTCATTGGGATGAACTTTGAGATCCAAACTCTCTCGAAAGTCAAACGGAGCAAAGTTTCGACAAACTTCGTCCAAACTCGATGAAAAACTCTCATTGGGACTTTGGGTTCCGAGCTCTCAAAAACCTAAATTGAGTAACGTTTCTACCATGTGTCGTCCAGACCACCTAAAGAACTCTCATTGGGCCGAACTTTTAGTTCCAAACGCTCCGAAACTCAAACGGAGCAAAGTTTGGACCAAGTTCGTCCAAACTAGATGAAAAACACTCATTGGGAAGAACTTTGGGTTCCGAGCTCTCAAAAACTTAAACGGAGTAACGTTTGGACCATGTGTCGTCCAAACCACCTAAATAACTCTCATTGGGATGAACTTTGAGATCCAAACTCTCTCGAAAATCAAACGGATCAAAGTTTTGACAAACTTCGTCCAAAGTAGATGAAAAACTCTCATTCGGACGAACATTGGGTTCCGAGCTCTCAAAAACTTAATCAGAGTAACGATTGGACTATGTGTTGTCCAAACCACCTAAAGAACTCTCATTAGGATGAACTTTGAGATCCAAACTCTCTCGAAAGTCAAACGGAGCAAAGTTTCGACAAACTTCGTCCAAACTAGATGAAAAACTCTCATTGGGACGAACTTTGGGTTCCGAGCTCTCAAAAACCTAAATTGAGTAACGTTTCTACCATGTGTCGTCCAGACCACCTAAAGAACTCTCATTGGGCCGAACTTTTAGTTCCAAACGCTCCGAAACTCAAACGGAGCAAAGTTTGGACCAAGTTCGTCCAAACTAGATGAAAAACACTCATTGGGAAGAACTTTGGGTTCCGAGCTCTCAAAAACTTAAACGGAGTAACGTTTGGACCATGTGTCGTCCAAACCACCTAAATAACTCTCATTGGGATGAACTTTGAGATCCAAACTCTCTCGAAAATCAAACGGATCAAAGTTTTGACAAACTTCGTCCAAAGTAGATGAAAAACTCTCATTCGGACGAACATTGGGTTCCGAGCTCTCAAAAACTTAAACAGAGTAACGATTGGACCATGTGTTGTCCAAACCACCTAAAGAACTCTCATTGGGATGAACTTTGAGATCCAAACTCTCTCGAAAGTCAAACGGAGCAAAGTTTCGACAAACTTCGTCAAAACTAGATGAAAAACTCTCATTGGGACGAACTTTGGGTTCCGAGCTCTCAAAAACCTAAATTGAGTAACGTTTCTACCATGTGTCGTCCAGACCACCTAAAGAACTCTCATTGGGCCGAACTTTTAGTTCCAAACGCTCCGAAACTCAAACGGAGCAAAGTTTGGACCAAGTTCGTCCAAACTAGATGAAAAACACTCATTGGGAAGAACTTTGGGTTCCGAGCTCTCAAAAACTTAAACGGAGTAACGTTTGGACCATGTGTCGTCCAAACCACCTAAATAACTCTCATTGGGATGAACTTTGAGATCCAAACTCTCTCGAAAATAAAACGGAGCAAAGTTTGGACAAACTTCGTCCAAAGTAGATGAAAAACTCTCATTCGGACGAACATTGGGTTCCGAGCTCTCAAAAACTTAAACAGAGTAACGATTGGACCATGTGTTGTCCAGACCACCTAAAGAACTCTCATTGGGATGAACTTTGAGATCCAAACTCTCTCGAAAGTCAAACGGAGCAAAGTTTCGACAAACTTCGTCCAAACTAGATGAAAAACTCTCATTGGGACTTTGGGTTCCGAGCTCTCAAAAACCTAAATTGAGTAACGTTTCTACCATGTGTCGTCCAGACCACCTAAAGAACTCTCATTGGGCCGAACTTTTAGTTCCAAACGCTCCGAAACTCAAACGGAGCAAAGTTTGGACCAAGTTCGTCCAAACTAGATGAAAAACACTCATTGGGAAGAACTTTGGGTTCCGAGCTCTCAAAAACTTAAACGGAGTAACGTTTGGACCATGTGTCGTCCAAACCACCTAAATAACTCTCATTGGGATGAACTTTGAGATCCAAACTCTCTGGAAAATCAAACGGATCAAAGTTTTGACAAACTTCGTCCAAAGTAGATGAAAAACTCTCATTCGGACGAACATTGGGTTCCGAGCTCTCAAAAACTTAATCAGAGTAACGATTGGACCATGTGTTGTCCAAACCACCTAAAGAACTCTCATTAGGATGAACTTTGAGATCCAAACTCTCTCGAAAGTCAAACGGAGCAAAGTTTCGACAAACTTCGTCCAAACTAGATGAAAAACTCTCATTGGGACGAACTTTGGGTTCCGAGCTCTCAAAAACCTAAATTGAGTAACGTTTCTACCATGTGTCGTCCAGACCACCTAAAGAACTCTCATTGGGCCGAACTTTTAGTTCCAAACGCTCCGAAACTCAAACGGAGCAAAATTTGGACCAAGTTCGTCCAAACTAGATGAAAAACACTCATTGGGAAGAACTTTGGGTTCCGAGCTCTCAAAAACTTAAACGGAGTAACGTTTGGACCATGTGTCGTCCAAACCACCTAAATAACTCTCATTGGGATGAACTTTGAGATCCAAACTCTCTCGAAAATCAAACGGATCAAAGTTTTGACAAACTTCGTCCAAAGTAGATGAAAAACTCTCATTCGGACGAACATTGGGTTCCGAGCTCTCAAAAACTTAAACAGAGTAACGATTGGACCATGTGTTGTCCAAACCACCTAAAGAACTCTCATTGGGATGAACTTTGAGATCCAAACTCTCTCGAAAGTCAAACGGAGCAAAGTTTCGACAAACTTCGTCCAAACTAGATGAAAAACTCTCATTGGGACGAACTTTGGGTTCCGAGCTCTCAAAAACCTAAATTGAGTAACGTTTCTACCATGTGTCGTCCAGACCACCTAAAGAACTCTCATTGGGACGAACTTTTAGTTCCAAACGCTCCGAAACTCAAACGGAGCAAAGTTTGGACCAAGTTCGTCCAAACTAGATGAAAAACACTCATTGGGAAGAACTTTGGGTTCCGAGCTCTCAAAAACTTAAACGGAGTAACGTTTGGACCATGTGTCGTCCAAACCACCTAAATAACTCTCATTGGGATGAACTTTGAGATCCAAACTCTCTCGAAAATAAAACGGAGCAAAGTTTGGACAAACTTCGTCCAAAGTAGATGAAAAACTCTCATTCGGACGAACATTGGGTTCCGAGCTCTCAAAAACTTAAACAGAGTAACGATTGGACCATGTGTTGTCCAAACCACCTAAAGAACTCTCATTGGGATGAACTTTGAGATCCAAACTCTCTCGAAAGTCAAACGGAGCAAAGTTTCGACAAACTTCGTCCAAACTAGATGAAAAACTCTCATTGGGACGAACTTTGGGTTCCGAGCTCTCAAAAACCTAAATTGAGTAACGTTTCTACCATGTGTCGTCCGGACCACCTAAAGAACTCTCATTGGGCCGAACTTTTAGTTCCAAACGCTCCGAAACTCAAACGGAGCAAAGTTTGGACCAAGTTCGTCCAAACTAGATGAAAAACACTCATTGGGAAGAACTTTGGGTTCCGAGCTCTCAAAAACTTAAACGGAGTAACGTTTGGACCATGTGTCGTCCAAACCACCTAAATAACTCTCATTGGGATGAACTTTGAGATCCAAACTCTCTCGAAAATCAAACGGATCAAAGTTTTGACAAACTTCGTCCAAAGTAGATGAAAAACTCTCATTCGGACGAACATTGGGTTCCGAGCTCTCAAAAACTTAATCAGAGTAACGATTGGACCATGTGTTGTCCAAACCACCTAAAGAACTCTCATTAGGATGAACTTTGAGATCCAAACTCTCTCGAAAGTCAAACGGAGCAAAGTTTGGACAAACTTCGTCCAAACTAGATGAAAAACTCTCATTGGGACGAACTTTGGGTTCCGAGCTTTCAAAATCCTAAGCTGAGTAATGTTTCTACCATGTATCGTCCAAACCACTAAAGAACTCTCATTGGGCCGAACTTTGAGTTCCAAACTCTCCGAAACTCAAACGGAGCAAAGTTTGGACCAACTTCGTCCAAACTAGATAAAAACTTTCATTGGGACGAACTTTGGGTTCCGAGCTCTCAAAAACTTAAACGGAGTAACGTTTGGACCATGTGTCGTCCAAACAACCTAAAGAACTCTCATAGGGATGAACTTTGAGATCCAAACTCTCTCGAAAGTCAAACGGAGCAAAGTTTGGACAAACTTCGTCCAAACTAAATGACAAACTCTCATTGGGACGAACATTGGGTTCCGAGCTCTCAAAATCCTAAACTGAGTAACGTTTCTACCATGTGTCGTCCAAACCACTAAAGAACTCTCATTGGGCCGAACTTTGAGTTCCAAACTCTCTGAAACTCAAACGGAGCAAAGTTTGGACTACCTTCGTCCAAACTAGATGAAAAACTCTCATTGGGACGAACATTGGGTTCCGAGCTCTCAAAAACTTAAACGGAGTAACGATTCTACCATGTGTCGTCAAAACCACTAAAGAACTCTCATTGGGCCGAACTTTGAGTTCCAAACTCTCCAAAACTAAAACGGAGCAAAGTTTGGATCAACTTCGTCAAAACTAGATGAAAAACTCTCATTGGGACGAACTTTGGGTTCCGAGTTCTCAAAAACTTAAACGGAGTAACGTTTGGACCATGTGTCGTCAGAACCACATAAAGAACTCCCATTGGGATGAACTTATAGATCCAAACTCTCTCGAAACTCAAACGAAGCAAAGTTTGGACAAACTTCGTCCAAACTAGATGAAAAACTCTCATTGGGACGAACTTTGGGTTCCGAGCTCTCTAAATCCTAGGCTGAGTAGCGTTTCTACCATGTGTCGTCCAAACCACTAAAGAACTCTCATTGGGCTTAACTTTGAGTTCCAAACTCTCCCATACTCAAACGGAGCAAAGTTTGGACCAACTTCGTCCAAACTAGATGAAAAACTCTCATTGGGACGAACTTTGGGTTCCGAGATCTCAAAAACTTAAACGGAGTAACGTTTGGACCATGTGTCGTCCAAACAAGCTAAAGAACTCTCATAGGGATGAACTTTGAGATCCAAACTCTCTCGAAAGTCAAACGGAGCAAAGTTTGGACAAACTTCATCCAAACTAAATGACAAACTCTCATTGGGACGAACATTGGGTTCCGAGCTCTCAAAATCCTAAACTGAGTAACGTTTCTACCATGTGTCGTCAAAACCACTAAAGAACTCTCATTGGGCCGAACTTTGAGTTCCAAACTCCCCGAAACTCAAACGGAGCAAAGTTTGGACCAAGTTTGTCCAAACTAGATGAAAAACTCTCATTAGGACGAACTTTGGGTTCCGAGCTCTCAAAATCTTAAACGGAGTAACGTTTCTACCATGTGTCGTCCAAACCAGCTACAGAACTCTCATTGGGCCGAACTTTGAGTTCCAAACTCTCCGAAACTCAAACGGAGCAAAGTTTCGACCAAGTTCGTCCAAACTAGATGAAAAACTCTCATTGGGAAGAACCTTGGGTTCCAAGCTCTCAAAAACTTAAACGGAGTAACGTTTGGACCATGTATAGTCCAAACCACCTAAAGAACTCTCATTGGGATTAACTTTGAGTTCCAATCACTCTCGAAAGTGAAACGCAACAAAGTTTGGACCAACTTCGTACAAACTAGATCAAAAACTCTAATTGGGACGAACTTTGGGTTCCGAGCTCTCAAAATCTTAAACGGAGTAACGTTTGGACCATGTGTCGTCAGAACCACCTAAAGAACTCTCATTGGGTTGAACTTTGAGATCCAAACTCTCTCGAAAGTCAAACGGAGCAAAGTTTGGACAAACTTCGTCCAAACTAGATGAAAAACTCTCATTGGGACGAACTTTGGGTTCCGAGCTCTCAAAAACTTGAACGGAGTAACGATTCTACCATGTGTCGTCAAAACCACTAAAGAACTCTCATTGGCCCGAACTTTGAGTTCCAAACTCTCCAAAACTAAAACGGAGCAAAGTTTGGATCAACTTCGTCCAAACTAGATGAAAAACTCTCATCGGGACGAACTTTGGGTTCCGAGCTCTCAAAAACTTAAACGGAGTAACGTTT
Source organism: Luffa aegyptiaca (assembly GCA_017139565.1). Lineage (NCBI taxonomy): Eukaryota > Viridiplantae > Streptophyta > Magnoliopsida > Cucurbitales > Cucurbitaceae > Luffa > Luffa aegyptiaca. The sequence continues at coordinate 28,016,613 of CM029407.1, forward strand.
GGACCATGTGTCGTCAGAACCACATAAAGAACTCCCATTGGGATGAACTTTGAGATCCAAATTCTCTCGAAAGTCAAACGAAGCAAAGTTTGGACAAACTTCGTCCAAACTAGATGAAAAACTCTCATTGGGACGAACTTTGAGTTCCGAGCTCTCTAAATCCTAGGCTGAGTAACGTTTCTACCATGTGTCGTCCAAACCACTAAAGAACTCTCATTGGGCTGAACTTTGAGTTCCAAACTCTCCGATACTCAAACGGAGCAAAGTTTGGACCAACTTCGTCCAAACTAGATGAAAAACTCTCATTGGGACGAACTTTGGGTTCCGAGCTCTCAAAATCTTAAACGGAGTAACGTTTGGACCATGTGTCGTCCAAACCACCTAAAGAACTCTCATTGGGCCGAACATTGAGTTCCAAACTCTCCAAAACTCAAACGGAGCAAAGTTTGGACCAAGTTCGTCCAAACTGGATGAAAAAGTCTCATTGGGAAGAACTTTGGGTTCCGAGCTCTCAAAAACTTAAACGGACTAACGTTTGGACCATGTGTCGTCCAAACCACCTAAAGATTTCTCATTGGGATTAACTTTGAGTTCCAATCACTCTCGAAAGTGAAACGCAGCAAAGTTTGGACCAACTTCGTCCAAACTAGATGAAAAACTCTCATTGGGACGAACTTTGGGTTCCGAGTTCTCAAAAACTTAAACGGAGTAACGTTTGGACCATGTGTCGTCCAAACCACCTAAAGAACTCTCGTTGGGATTAACTTTGAGTTCCAATCACTCTCGAAAGTCAAACGGAGCAAAGTTTGCACAAACTTCGTCCAAACTAGATGAAAAACTCTCATTGGGAAGAACTTTGGGTTCCGAGCTCTCAAAATCTTAAACGGAGTAACGTTTGGACCATGTGTCGTCCAAACCACCTAAAGAACTCTCATTGGGATTAACTTTGAGTTCCAATCACTCTCGAAAGTGAAACACAGCAAAGTTTGGACCAACTTCCTCCAAACTAGATGAAAAATTCTCATTGGGACGAACTTTGGGTTTCGAGTGCTCAAAATCTTAAACGGAGTAACGTTTGGACCATGTGTCGTCCAAACCACTAAAGAACTCTCATTGGGCCGAACTTTGAGTTCCAAACTCTCCGAAACTCAAACGGAGCAAAGTTTTGACCAAGTTCGTCCAAACTAGATGAAAAACTTTCATTGGGACGAACTTTGGGTTCCGAGCTCTCAAAATCCTAAACTGAGTAACGTTTCTACCATGTGTCGTCCAAACCACTAAAGAACTCTCATTGGGCCGAACTTTGAGTTCCAAACTCTCCGAAACTCAAACGGAGCAATGTTTGGACCAAGTTCGTCCAAACTAGATGAAAAACTCTCATTGGGACGAACTTTGGGTTCCGAGCTCTCAAAATCTTAAACGGCGCAACGTTTGGACCATGTGTCGTCCAAACCACATAAAGAACTCTCATTGGGATGAACTTTGAGATTCAAACTCTCTCGAAAGTCAAACGGAGCAAAGTTTGGACAAACTTCGTCAAAACTAGATGAAAAACTCTCATTGGGACGAACTTTGGGTTTCGAGCTCTCAAAAACCTAAACTGAGTAACGTTTCTACCATGTGTCGTCCAGACCACCTAAAGAACTCTCATTGGGCCGAACTTTGAGTTCCAAACTCTCCGAAACTCAAACGGAGCAAAGTTCGGACCAACTTCGTCCAAACTAGATGAAAAACTCTCATTGGGAAGAACTTTGGGTTCCGAGCTCTCAAAAACTTAAACGGAGTAACGTTTGGACCATGTGTCGTCCAAACCACCTAAAGAACTCTCATTGGGATTAACTTTGAGTTCCAATCACTCTCGAAAGTGAAACGCAGCAAAGTTTGGACCAACTTCGTCCAAACTAGATTAAAAACTCTCATTGGGACGAACTTTGGCTTCCGAGCTCTCAAAATCATAAACGGAGTAACGTTTGGACCATGTGTCGTCAGAACCACCTAAAGAACTCTCATTGGGATGAACTTTGAGATCCAAACTCTCTCGAAAGTCAAACGGAGCAAAGTTTGGACAAACTTCGTCCAAACTAGATGAAAAACTCTCATTGGGACGAACTTTGGGTTTCGAGCTCTCAAAAACTTAAACGGAGTAACGTTTGGACCATGTGTCGTCCAAACCACCGAAAGAACTCTCATTGGGATGAACTTTGAGATCCAAACTCTCTCGAAAGTCAAACGGAGAAAAGTTTGGACAAACTTCGTCCAAACTGGATGAAAAACTCTCATTGGGACGAACTTTGGGTTCGCAGCTCTCAAAAACCTAAACTGAGTAACGTTTCTACCATGTGTCTTCCAAACCACTAAAGAACTCTCATTGGGCCGAACTTTGAGTTTCAAACTCTCCGAAACTCAAATGGAGCAAAGTTTGGAGCATGTTCGTCCATACTAGATGAAAAACTCTCATTGGGAAGAACTTTGGGTTCCGAGCTCTCAAAAAGTTAAACGGAGTAACGTTTGGACCATGTGTCGTCAGAACCACCTAAAGAACTCTCATTGGGATGAACTTTGAGATCCAAACTCTCTCGAAAGTCAAACGGAGCAAAGTTTTGACAAACTTCGTCCAAACTAGATGAAAAACTCTCATTGGGACGAACTTTGGGTTCCGAGCTCTCCAAAACCTAAACTGAGTAACGTTTCTACCATGTGTCGTCCAAACCACTAAAGAACTCTCATTGGGCCGAACTTTTAGTTCCAAACTCTTCGAAACCCAAACGGCGTAAAGTTTGGAGCATGTTCGTCCATACTAGATGAGAAAAACTCTCATTGGGAAGAACTTTGGGTTCCGAGCTCTCAAAAACTTAAACAGAATAACGTTTGGACAATGTGTCGTCCACACCACCTAAAGAACGCTCATTGGGATGAACTTTGAGATCCAAACTCTCTCGAAAGTCAAACGGAGTAAAGTTTGCACAAACTTCGTCAAAACTAGAGGAAAAACTCTCATTGGGACGAACTTTGGGTTCCGAGCTCTCAAAAACCTAAACTGAGTAACGTTTCTACCATGTGTCGTCCAAACCACCTAAAGAACTCCCATTGGGCTGAACGTTGAGTTCCAAACTCTCCGAAACTCAAATGGAGCAAAGTTTGGACCAAGTTCGTCCAAACTAGATGAAAAACTCTCATTGGGAAGAACTTTGGGTTCCGAGCTCTCAAAAACTTAAACGGAGTAACGTTTGGACCACGTGTCGTCCAAAATACCAAAAGAACTCTCATTGGGCCGAACTTCGAGTTCCAAACTCTCCGAAACTCAAACGGAGCAAAGTTTAGACCCAGTTCGTCCAAACTAAATGAAAAACTCTCATTGGGAAAAACTTTGGGTTCCGAGCTCTCAAAAACTTAAACGGAGTAACGTTTGGACCTTGTGTCGTCCAAACCACCGAAAGAACTCTCATTGGGATGAACTTTGAGATCCAAACTCTCTCGAAAGTCAAACGGAGCAAAGTTTGGACAAACTTTGTGCAAACTAGATGAAAAACTCTCATTGGGACGAACTTTGGGTTCCGACTGCTCAAAAACCTAAACTGAGTAACGTTTCTACCATGTGTCGTCCAAACCACTAAAGAACTCTCATTTGGCCGAACTTTGAGTTCCAAACTCTCCGAAACTCAAACGGACCAAAGTTTGGAGCATGTTCGTCAAAACTAAATGAAAAACTCTCATTGGGACGAACTTTGGGTTCCGAGCTCTCAAAAACCTAAACTGAGTAACGTTTCTACCATGTGTCGTCCAAACCACCTAAAGAACTCTCATTGGGCCGAACTTTGAGTTTCAAACTCTCCGAAACTCAAACGAAGCAAAGTTTGGAGCATGTTCGTCCATACTAGATGAGAAAAACTCTCATTGGGCAGAACTTTGGGTTCCGAGCTCTCAAAAACTTAAACGGAATAACGTTTGGAATATGTGTCGTCCAAACCACCTAAAGAACGCTCATTGGGATGAACTTTGAGATCCAAATTCTCTCGAAAGTCAAACGGAGCAAAGTTTGGACCAACTTCGTCCAAACTAGATGAAAAACTCTCATTGGGATGAAATTTTGTTTCTGAGCTCTCAAAAACTTAAAGGAAGTAACGTTTGGACCTTGTGTCGTCCAAACCACGTAAAGAAGTCTCATTGTGCCGAACTTTGAGTTCCAAACTCTCCGAAACTCAAACGGAGCAAAGTTTGGACCAAGTTCGTCCAAACTAGATGAAAAACTCTCATTGGGAAGAACTTTGGGTTCCGAGCTCTCAAAAACTTAAACGGAGTAACGTTTCGACCATGTGTCGTCCAAACCACCTAAAGAACTCTCATTGGGATTAACTATGAGTTCCAATCGCTCTCGAAAGTCAAATGGAGCAAAGTTTGGACAAACTTCGTCCAAACTAGATGAAAAACTCTTATTGGGACGAACTTTGGGTTTCGAGCTCTCAAAAACTTAAACGGAGTAACGTTTGGACCATGTGTTGTCCAAACCACCGAAAGAACTCTCATTGGGATGAACTTTGAGATCCAAACTCTCTCGAAAGTCAAATGGAGCAAACTTTGGACAAACTTCGTCAAAACTAGATGAAAAACTCTCAATGGGACGAACTTTGGGTTACGAGCTCTCAAAAACCTAAACTGAGTAACGTTTCTACCATGTGTCGTCCAAACCACCTAAAGAACTCCCATTGGGCTGAACTTTGAGTTCCAAACTCTCCGAAACTCAAACGGAGCAAAGTTTGGACGAAGTTCGTCCAAACTAGATGAAAAACTCTCATTGGGAAGAACTTTGGGTTCCGAGCTCTCAAAACCTCAAACGGAGTAACGTTTGGACCATGTGTCGTCCAAACCACCTAAAGAACACTCATTGAGATTAACTTTGAGTTCCAATCACTCTCGAAAGTCAAACGCAGCAAAGTTTGGACCAACTTCGTCCAAACTAGATGAAAAACTCTCATTGGGATGAACTTTGGCTTCCGAGCTCTCAAAAACTTAAACTAAGTAACGTTTGGACCATGTGTCGTCAAAACCACCTAATGAACTCTCATTGGCATGAACTTTGAGATCCAAACTCTCTCGAAAGTCAAACGGAGAAAAGTGTGGACAAACTTCGTGCAAACTAGATGAAAAACTCTCATTGGGACGAACTTTGGGTTCCGAGCTCTCAAAAACCTAAACTAAGTAACGTTTCTACCATGTGTCGTCCAAACCACCTAAAGAACTCCCATTGGGCTGAACGTTGAGTTCCAAACTCTCCGAAACTCAAATGGAGCAAAGTTTGGACCAAGTTTGTCCAAACTAGATGAAAAACTTTCATTGGGAAGAACTTTGGGTTCCGAGCTCTCAAAAACTTAAACGGAGTAACGTTTGGACCACGTGTCGTCCAAAATACCAAAAGAACTCTCATTGGGCCGACCTTCGAGTTCCAAACTCTCCGAAACTCAAACGGAGCAAAGTTTAGACCCAGTTCGTCCAAACTAAATGAAAAACTCTCATTGGGAAAAACTTTGGGTTCCGAGCTCTCAAAAACTTAAACGGAGTAACGTTTGGACCTTGTGTCGTCCAAACCACCTAAAGAACTCTCATTGGGATGAACTTTGAGATCCAAACTCTCTCGAAAGTCAAACGGAGCAAAGTTTGGACAAACTTCGTGCAAACTAGATGAAAAACTCTCATTGGGACGAACTTTGGGTTCCGAGTGCTCAAAAAGCTAAACTGAGTAACGTTTCTACCATGTGTCGTCCAAACCACTAAAGAACTCTCATTTGGCCGAACTTTGAGTTCCAAACTCTCCGAAACTCAAACGGACCAAAGTTTGGAGCATGTTCGTCAAAACTAAATGAAAAACTCTCATTGGGAAGAACCTTGGATTCCGAGCTCTCAAAAACTTAAACGGATTAACGTTTGGACCTTGTGTCGTCCAAACCACCTAAAGAACTCTCATTGGGATGAACTTTGAGATCCAAACTCTCTCGAAAGTCAAACGGAGCAAAGTTTGGACAAACTTTGTCAAAACTAGATGAAAAACTCTCATTGGGACGAACTTTGGGTTCCGAGCTCTCAAAAACCTAAACTGAGTAACGTTTCTACCATGTGTCGTCCAAACCACCTAAAGAACTCTCATTGGGCCGAACTTTGAGTTTCAAACTCTCCGAAACTCAAACGAAGCAAAGTTTGGAGCATGTTCGTCCATACTAGATGAGAAAAACTCTCATTGGGCAGAACTTTGGGTTCCGAGCTCTCAAAAACTTAAACGGAATAACGTTTGGAATATGTGTCGTCCAAACCACCTAAAGAACGCTCATTGGGATGAACTTTGAGATCCAAATTCTCTCGAAAGTCAAACGGAGCAAAGTTTGGACCAACTTCGTCCAAACTAGATGAAAAACTCTCATTGGGATGAAATTTTGTTTCTGAGCTCTCAAAAACTTAAAGGAAGTAACGTTTGGACCTTGTGTCGTCCAAACCACGTAAAGAAGTCTCATTGTGCCGAACTTTGAGTTCCAAACTCTCCGAAACTCAAACGGAGCAAAGTTTGGACCAAGTTCGTCCAAACTAGATGAAAAACTCTCATTGGGAAGAACTTTGGGTTCCGAGCTCTCAAAAACTTAAACGGAGTAACGTTTCGACCATGTGTCGTCCAAACCACCTAAAGAACTCTCATTGGGATTAACTATGAGTTCCAATCGCTCTCGAAAGTCAAATGGAGCAAAGTTTGGACAAACTTCGTCCAAACTAGATGAAAAACTCTTATTGGGACGAACTTTGGGTTTCGAGCTCTCAAAAACTTAAACGGAGTAACGTTTGGACCATGTGTCGTCCAAACCACCGAAAGAACTCTCATTGGGATGAACTTTGAGATCCAAACTCTCTCGAAAGTCAAATGGAGCAAACTTTGGACAAACTTCGTCAAAACTAGATGAAAAACTCTCAATGGGACGAACTTTGGGTTACGAGCTCTCAAAAACCTAAACTGAGTAACGTTTCTACCATGTGTCGTCCAAACCACCTAAAGAACTCCCATTGGGCTGAACTTTGAGTTCCAAACTCTCCGAAACTCAAACGGAGCAAAGTTTGGACGAAGTTCGTCCAAACTAGATGAAAAACTCTCATTGGGAAGAACTTTGGGTTCCGAGCTCTCAAAACCTCAAACGGAGTAACGTTTGGACCATGTGTCGTCCAAACCACCTAAAGAACACTCATTGAGATTAACTTTGAGTTCCAATCACTCTCGAAAGTCAAACGCAGCAAAGTTTGGACCAACTTCGTCCAAACTAGATGAAAAACTCTCATTGGGATGAACTTTGGCTTCCGAGCTCTCAAAAACTTAAACTAAGTAACGTTTGGACCATGTGTCGTCAAAACCACCTAAAGAACTCTCATTGGCATGAACTTTGAGATCCAAACTCTCTCGAAAGTCAAACGGAGCAAAGTGTGGACAAACTTCGTGCAAACTAGATGAAAAACTCTCATTGGGACGAACTTTGGGTTCCGAGTTCTCAAAAACCTAAACTGAGTAACGTTTCTACCATGTGTCGTCCAAACCACTAAAGAACTCTCATTTGGCCGAAATTTGAGTTCAAACTCTCCTAAACTCAAACGGAGCAAAGTTTGGAGCATGTTCGTCCATACTAAATGAAAAACTCTCATTGGGAAGAACCTTGGGTTCCGAGCTCTCAAAAACTTAAACGGATTAACGTTTGGACCATATGTCGTCCAAATCACCTAAAGAACTCTCATTGGGATGAACTTTGAGATCCAAACTCTCTCGAAAGTCAAACGGAGCAAAGTTTGGACAAACTTCGTCAAAACTAGATGAAAAACTCTCATTGGGACGAACTTTGGGTTCCGAGCTCTCAAAAACCTAAACTGAGTAACGTTTCTACCATGTGTCGTCCAAACCACCTAAAGAACTCTCATTGGGACGAACTTTGAGTTTCAAACTCTCCGAAAATCAAACGAAGCAAAGTTTGGAGCATGTTCGTCCATACTAGATGAGAAAAACTCTCATTGGGAAGAACTTTGGGTTCCGAGCTCTCAAAAACTTAAACGGAATAACGTTTGGACCATGTGTCGTCCAAACCACCTAAAGAACGCTCATTGGGATGAACTTTGAGATCCAAATTCTCTCGAAAGTCAAACGGAGCAAAGTTTGGACCAACTTCGTCCAAACTAGATGAAAAACTCTCATTGGGATGAAATTTGGGTTCTGAGCTCTCAAAAACTTAAACGGAGTAACGTTTGGACCTTGTGTCGTCCAAACCACGTAAAGAAGTCTCATTGTGCCGAACTTTGGGTTCCAAACTCTCCGAAACTCAAACGGAGCAAAGTTTGGACAGAGTTCGTCTAAACTAGATGAAAAACTCTCATTGGGAAGAACTTTGGGTTCCGAGCTGTCAAAAACTTAAACGGAGTAATGTTTCGACCATGTGTCGTCCAAACCACCTAAAGAACTCTCATTGGGATTAACTGTGAGTTCCAATCGCTCTTGAAAGTCAAACGGAGAAAAGCTTGGACAAACTTCGTCCAAACTAGATGAAACTCTCATTGGGACGAACTTTGGGTTTCGAGCTCTCAAAAACTTAAACGGAGTAACGTTTGGACCATGTGTCGTCCAAACCACCGAAAGAACTCTCATTGGGATGAACTTTGAGATCCAAACTCTCTCGAAAGTCAAACGGAGCAAACTTTGGACAAACTTCGTCAAAACTAGATGAAAAACTCTCAATGGGACGAACTTTGGGTTCCGAGCTCTCAAAAACCTAAACTGAGTAACGTTTGTACCATGTGTCGTCCAAACCACCTAAAGAACTCCCATTGGGCTGAACTTTGAGTTCCAAACTCTCCGAAACTCAAACGGAGCCAAGTTTGGACCAAGTTCGTCCAAACTAGATGAAAAACTCTCATTGGGAAGAACTTTGGGTTCCGAGCTCTCAAAAACTCAAACGGAGTAACGTTTGGACCATGTGTCGTCCAAACCACCAAAAGAACACTCATTGAGATTAACTTTGAGTTCCAATCACTCTCGAAAGTCAAACGCAGCGAAGTTTGGACCAACTTCGTCCAAACTAGATGAAAAACTCTCATTGGGATGAACTTTTGGTTCCGAGCTCTCAAAAACATAAACTAAGTAACGTTTGGACCATGTGTCGTCCAAACCAACTAAAGAACTCTCATTGGCATGAACTTTGAGATCCAATCTCTCTCGAAAGTCAAACGGAGCAAAGTTTGGACAAACTTCGTCCAAACTAGATGAAAAACTCTCATTGGGACGAACTTTGGGTTTCGAGCTCTTAAAAACCTAAACTGAGTAATGTTTCTACCATGTGTCGTCCAAACCACTAAAGAACTCTCATTGTGCTGAACTTTGAGTTCCAAAATCTCCGAAACTCAAACGAAGCAAAGTTTAGACCAAGTTCGTCCAAACTAGATGAAAAACTCTCATTGGGAAGAACTTTAGGTTCCAAGCTCTCAAAAACTTAAACGGAGTAACGTTTGGACCATGTGTCGTCCAAACCACCTAAAGAACTCTCATTGGGTCGTACTTTTAGTTCCAAACTCTCTCGAAAGTCAAACGAAGCAAAGTTTGGACCAACTTCGTCAAAACTAGATGAAAAACTCTCATTGGGAAAAACTTTGGGTTCCGAGCTCTCGAAAACTTAAACGGAGTAAACTTTGGACCATGTGTCGTCAAAACAACCTAAAGAACTCTCATTCGGATGAACTTTGAGTTCCAAACTCTCTCGAAAGTCAAACGGGGCAAAGTTCGGACCAAGTTCGTCCAAACTAGATGAAAAACTCTCATTGGCACGAACTTTGGGTTCCGAGCTCTCAAAAACTTAAACGGAGTAAACTTTGGACCATGTGCCGTCCAAACCACCTAAAGAACTCTCATTTGGATTAACTTTGAGTTCCAAACTCTCCGAAACTCAAACGGAGCAAAGTTTGGACTAAGTTCGTCCAAACTAGATGAAAAACTCTCATTGGGACGAACTTTGGGTTCCGAGCTCTAAAAAACTTAAACGAAGTAAACTTTGGACCATGTGTCGTCCAAACCACATAAAGAACTCGTATTGGGATGAACTTTGAGTTCCAAACTCTCTCGAAAGTCAAACGGAGAAAAGATTGGACCAAGTTCGTCAAAACTAGATGAAAAACTCTCATTGGGACGAACTTTGGGTTCCGAGCTCTCAAAAACTTAAACGGAGTAAACTTTGGACCATGTGTCGTCCAAACCACCTAAAGAACTCTCATTGGGATGAACTTTGACTTCCAAACTCTCTCGAAAGTGAAACGGAATAAAGTTTGGACCAACTTCGTCCACACTAGATGAAAAACTCTCGTTGGGACGAACTTTTTGTTCCGAGCTTTCACAAACTTAAACGAAGTAAACTTTGGTCCATGTGTCGTCCAAACCACCTAAAGAACTCTCATTTGGATGAACTTTGAGTTCCAAACTCTCTCGAAAGTCAAACGGAGCAAAGTTTTGACCAAGTTCGTCCAAACTAGATGAAAAACTCTCATTGGGACGAACTTATGGTTCCGAGCTCTCAAAAACTTAAACAGAGTAACATTTAGACCATGTGTCGTCCAAACCACCTAAAGAACTCTCATTGGGCTGAACTTTGAGTTCCAAACTCTTCGAAACTCAAACGGAGCAAAGTTTGGACAAAGTTCATCCAAACAAGATGAAAAACTCTCATTGGGACGAACTTTGGCTTCCGAGCTCGCAAAAACTTAAACGGAGTAAACTTTAGACCATGTGTCGTCCAAACCACCTAAAGAACTCACATTTGGATGAACTTTGAGTTCCAAACTCTCTCGAAAGTCAAACGGAGCAAAGTTTGGACCAAGTTCGTCCAAACTAGAAGAAAAACTGTCATTGGGACGAACTTTGGGTTCCGAGCTCTCAAAAACTTAAACAGAGTAGACTTTGGACCATGTGCCATCCAAACCACCTAAAGAACTCTCATTTGGATGAACTTTGAGTTCCAAACTCTCCGGAGCTCAAACGGAGCAAAGTTTTGACTAAGTTTGTCCAAACTATATGGAAAACTCTCACTGGGACGAACTTTGGGTTGCGAGTTCTCAAAAACTTTAACGGAGTAACGTTTGGAGCATGTTTCGTCTAAAAAACCTAAAGAGCTCTCATTGGGCCGAACTTTTACTTCCAAACTCTCCGAAACTCAAACGGAGCAAAGGTTGGACTAAGTTCGTCCAAACTAGATGAAAAACTCTCATTGGGACGAACTTTGCGGTCCGAGCTCTCAAAAACTAAAACGGAGTAACGTTTGGACCATGTGTCGTCCAAACCACCTAAAGAACTCTAACACCAGAATAACTCATATTCCGTTAGCGTTTAGTTACCGTTGTTCGGTCAAGAGTTAGTTAACACATTTAACTCATCCCCGTAAGTGTAACCCTCCCACTTTCAGATCTCAGAGGCACGCACCAACAGGCTACCGAAGGGAAAGACAACTGTTGGTGATTAGCCTAAGTGACCTTATCCTATTCAGGAGTTCACGGTGTTCCGAATCCTATGATCAGGCCCTCCGAAGGGATTGTTGCGCCAGGACAACCTGCAGGCGGATCATAGGACTCTCACGGTGCGAACTAGGGGCGGAGACCGAGGGATACGTTGACACGTGTCCCGCTCCCACTTACTCTAGACATTTTTCCCATTCACCCTGATATTGACCCATGCAAACACTTTCCGAAGGGAGGCCGCTCCTAAGGCGACTCGAAGCCGAGCATGAACCTCACGTTGTGAATATAGGGACGTAGGAGCAAAACTTGATTTTAATCTCGTTTTGTAATTTTCCTCCCACTGAAAATGTCCTAAGGTTAATTTAGGGTTGTTTAACTTAGATAAAATTCGGCTAAGTCAATCTATCTAAGTCTGATCCTATTATAACAATTATGGAAAGGATTCAACTGCAATGTTTTAGGTGAATTAAACTTCTTTTAATAAACCCAACATTACAAGTCAACATTACTATGGTTAATTCAACTCAAGGTTCGGGTCAGTTCCCAGGTAGGAGGTGTTCCGTAAACCGTCAACTTAAATACCCCCAGCCTTAGACAGAACTTTACCGAGAGAGTTCCCTTATAACCACAGTAATGTAAGGTCTTTACTCTAAAGATCTAGGTGTATTAAATACTTTTAACAAACCTAGTGACATTGCATGCTAACATTTAACTATGATTAATTCAACTCCGGTATTCCGAATCAGTTCCCAGGTAGGAGGTGTTCCGTAAACCGTCAGCTTAAATACCCCCAGCCTTAGACAGAACTTTACCGGTGGAGTTCCCTTATAATCATAGCAATGTTTTTCCTACTTAGTCAATTAAAACTAATTTTAATTCTAAGTAAGAATAATTCTAATCCTATTAGAAATGAGATCTTAGGTCTAATTAATTTTAAACATTTTAAAATTAATTCATTTATCCTAAGATCCTATCTTTGCATGCAATTCTTTGTTGTAGGCTAACGGTTTCTATTCATTAATTTTATAACTATTATAAATTTTAATGAATTAACCCTATAACATGCTACTATGGTGAATAAATTAACAATCAAATTATAATTAATTTATAAAACCATACATTAGCATACATGACATACCAAAAATATAACAATTATATTAATCTAAGGTAATGTCATGCTCAATGCAATTTAATTTCCTTTTAATTAACCTAACTCTTAAATTAATTTTCCAAGAAAATTAAAATTATGCATTACCATTTTCATACATTAACATAACATTTATATTAATATATCATGAAAATTAATTAAGCATGTTAATTACTTATATAAATATAACTCTTATATTTTTAAACTAAAGTAATTTTATGCTCAATGCAAATTAATTTTCTTAAATTAATCTAACTCTTAAATTAATTACCCAAGAAAATTAAAATAAGCATTCACATTTTCATACATTAACATAACATTTATATTAATAGCTCATGAAAATAAATAAGCATATAAAATACTTTCATAAATATAACTTTTATATTCTTTAATAAAGTAATTTCATACTCAATGCTTCTCAATTTTCATCCATTTACTCGTAAACAATTATATTAAATACCCATGAAAATTAAATTCATGCATTATACTTATATTATAACAATTATAATTAAAAATACATGAATATGCTTAACCTATGGTGGGATTTAAATACTATATGACATTCATAAAGCAATTAAATAACTAAGTAGACGGGTTTTGGCATCCTAGGACTCAAAACAATAGAAAAATTACAATAATTATTCTAACTAAGTCCTATCCTGCCGTGAACCAGCTCAAAACAGCCTCGAACCACGTCCAAACCCTTCGAACCGGCGAGAAAATAGGCTGAACCAAGCTGAACCTTGCAAAACCAGCTTCATATATGCTTGAACCGGCCCAAAAAACGCTGAACCGGCCTAAAAAATGCCCAGACCGCACGAACCAAGTCAAACAGCCGAAAAAACGGTCAACAAACCCTCGAACCGGTCAACAAACTCGGGAACCGCGCCTGAACCCTCGCGAACCGGTCAAGAACCGCCCAGACTGCCGTGAACCGCGCTCCTAACCCCAGACCGGAACGAACCACTGCAATAACCCAAATTCTCCAAAATAAAATAAAACACCCACAACCCAGCTCGAACTCGTGCTCTCGTAGATAACAGCCCCACACCCCAGCCGCTCAGACACATCGTGGTTCCGAGTCATAGTTTATGCACTTTTAATTTATTTAATATCATGCGAACAGATCCGCTCCTTTTCTGGGTTTTTCCCGCCAGCGTCGGGACGCCAATGAGCAGCGTCCCGACGCTGGCTCTCGGCCTTTCCGAATTTTGCGATTTCCAGCGTCGTTTCTTCTCCGATTTGGCTCCAAACTTCACCGATTTTCAACGCAAAATAACCACAATCGATAGACACGGACTTACAGACTCAATTTTCAACAAAACGCCCAAAACAAAGGGCCCTTACATTGATCAAATCAATTAAAAATTGCAAATCTATATGCCAAAACCTTAAACATCTACTAGCAAAATTTCATACATCAAATGCATAAATTAATCCCACCAATCAACCAATGCAAATTTTGTTAAACAGAATTGAAATTACGATCGGCTCTGATACCAATTGGTTCTGATTAAAGCCAAAAGATTTGGTCACTATATCAAATCTTATATTTCAAGATCGAAATGCTTAGGTCAATCCATGAATGGATCACTTAAGCTTGCAAACCCTTTTGCTTTTGATCTTGTTGTATGAACCCTTCTGGTTAAGACATGAATGTCTCGTTTCCTCTTGTAAATCCACTTGTAACTAATAGGTGTTACCCATCAAGCAGATCTACAAGATCCCAGATGGAAGTGAAATACAAAAGACTTCATTTCTAGGTTCATGGCTTTAATCCTCTGATCGTTGTCAACATCATTCATTTTCTTTCTAAAAGATAATGAATCCTCTAATGCCATCATCAAGTATGATGACCTAGGCTTCAATCAAGCCCATGTAACGTTCAGGTTATAAAACAACTCTCCCACTACATTGAGGCACACTCAACTATTGAGATGGATGTGTCTGACCAGATGCTTTGGTCCATCAACAACTGTTGTTGAACAGCCAGCCTCATCAACAACTCTTGTCGATGTTACTGTAGCTTCATTAGTTAACTTACTTAAACCGACTTTTTACTCTGTTGTTTATGATTTTTGATGTGGACTTCTTCTGAGAATTTAGCATTTGTCGATACAAGTTCTTTATTCTCTTGTGAATTGAAGAAGTATCCACTTATCGTTTCCTTTTGGGGTTGCCTACTGCAGTATGCAATGCAGTCAACACTACATGACCCCAAAACGAGCCAGACAATTGAGCATAGCTCAACATGGAATGAACCATATCCAATAGGGTTCTATTTCTCCCAAATGAGATTTAGGGTGTGGTATCAGAGCCAATCAATTCAATAAAATTTCAATTGTTGATTTCAAATTTTTTTTTTTTTGGGGGAGGAAGAGATAGAGTGATTACAGAAAATCACTCTTTCTAAGATTCATTCAATATCATTTGAAGTTTTAACCTATTTTCGACGAGGAGATCGTCAAAGAGCTATCTACGTTCATCTACTTCGAAGGACTGTTGCGAAGGACCTGCTGCGGTTGGTGTTCCCGGTAGTAAGTCGCAAAGAGGCGCAGTGATTCCGTTGGTAAGCCGACCTTGCCTTCTTGCCAAAAGAGTAAGTGGAAGTATATTGATGACCGCAAAGTGCACGGGCCGCAAGTAATATAAAACGGTAGTAATACCGAGTATCGAATCCACAGGGAAGCGAAGCGAAAATTAAGCAAAAAATCTCTTGAGCACTAAAAGTACTTAGGCAAAATAATATTTAGGGAACAACCCATGCAAATAAGAGAAATTTAAAATTCAAAGCAGGAAAATAATTTGATCAATCAAATAAAAAAATATGGAGAAAGAGATTTCTTTTAATGGGAAGAGGGGTCTTGAAAATCAATTATGAGCTAAACAATTGTTATAATTATCCTATCTCATTGCCCAACTAATTATACTCGTAGAATCTCCGTTAATCACATAGGTTCTCCTGTCGGTTTCCCCTAATTGTAATTAATTCATTTTAACAACCTAAGTGTCCTTAGCGCCATTAAAAATCATTAATTATTACGCTCTGATTCATTTTAGGAATCTAAGTTTAATCAACTAATCCCGGTGTCACGACGGGCAATTAAACTAGTTGCATGGATTATGATCTATCCTAACTTCTCTCCGTCGAGTTTCCATTAAGAATCGAATCATTACACAATTGGCCAGATTGAATAAAGCATTAAGCACATCCATACAAATAATTAGGAAAAAGGGCAAGAGACAGGTAATTATAACAACGTTTCAACTATAATTTCATTCCAAGACCCCAAATTGGGGTTTAGCTATACATAGCTAAAATATCCACAACATTTACAATAGAAAGCATAATTTAAGAGCATAAAAGGAAAGGAATTGACCGTCGAAAAACCCCTTCGCTTGGCGCTCAGAGCTCCGCCGAACACTCCTTTGAGCTTCCTAAGATGCTCCCAAAATTCCCCAAAATATTTCCCACTAAAGAATTCTCTCAAAAAGGCTAGAAAGCCTCGAGAGAGGCTCCAAAGGAGCCAAAGGAAGGAAAGAATGGATTGAAGAATGAATTGATTGATGGTAAATGAGGCACCCAAGGGTGCCTTTTTATAGGCCCGGAATGGGGGTAGCGTCGCGACGCTACATTGCACAGCGTCGCGACGCTGCAACGCACGCGGCTTGGGCAACACGAAAAGGGTAGCGTCGCGACGCTGCTTACATAGCGTCTCGACGCTGCCCTAAAATTCCAGATTTTTCAGCTTCTTTTTGGGCTGATTTTTGGGCCTTCTTCTTCATTTCTTTTGGGCATTTTTTCATGAGTGTCTTCTTTGGGCTCCCATTTGATCAAGCTTGGATTTGGGCTTCATTTGCTTCATTTTTTGCACTTTTTCTCCCAAAATCACCAACTTCGCTCCTAGGGACCAAATAACGGAATTCATTAAATATTTTCATTAAAAACACGATTAAAGCACAGAAAAGCCTAATAAATTGGGACTAAAATAGCGACATTTCTGCTCGCTATCACACCCCCAAACTTAAGCTTTTGCTAGTCCCGAGCAAAATAAATTCTAAAGATGCATGAAATAGAATTGCTCAAGCCTCAATGATTTTGGAATTCTTAAGATAGAATGGAAAACATGCAAGTGGAATAAGCAAGCACCGCATACTCTTGAAGAAATCTTAAACTAGATTGAACTTAAGATTAATGAATAGCATGCTCAAGACTTATCTATTGATTCTTTTACTAACCTAGATTAGTCTTATGGCTTTCTCCATTTGTTTTCCCCCTACACTGGCTAAGAGCCCCTAATAGGTCGGAGTCCTTCTATCATGCAAAAAAAAAAAAAAAAGAAACTAGGGTGCCTGTCATTTTCTTTTTCATGGGGGAGCAAAACTCACAATTGATTTTTCTCTTTCTTTTGCTTTTTCTTTTGCTACTCCCCTAAACTTGCATTTTGATATCTAATGGTACTAGCTTTCACACTACGGTGCAGGGACCCTTAACCCGAATTTTATTCTCTGGTTGGCCTAACTGATCACACCGCACGTAGCTCTTTTTACCCCTAGGCTTTTTCTTTTGTGCAAGCAAAAATTTTCTTTTTTCAACAGATTTTTCTTTTCTCTCATTTTCTTTTGTTGCTTTTGCTTTTCTCTCAGCAGGCATAACATTTTTTTTTTTTTTTTTTTTTTACCTAGCTCTTTAGAACAATCAAGCATGAACTTCTTAATATTAGAAACTAAGCCTATCGGGGTGACAACAAACTTTAAAAATCATAATAAGAATCTAGATTTTCAAAGACGTCATTAGATAAGGCTATTGCATGCTTTAGACATCAAAACTAAGTATCAAAAAATTTTAAAATTTCACAATTTCTGCCGTGCTCCCAGATTCCACAACATATAAACTATTTTCTCCCAAAATTTCTAAAATCACATCCCTGGCTATCATGGCTATCTATTCATGCATCCAAAAGAATTCAGATATGCTTAACATAGCGGAAGCCTCCCCCCCAAACTTAAACTAAACATTGTCCCCAATGTTTTTAAAACAGTAAAGCATAAAGAGGGATACTGAGACTTCCCTGAGCTAGGAGCGCTTTATCCTCTTCCTTTCGATCCAGCAAAATGGGATTCTTGGAATTTTGGGATTTGCTTAAGGTGATCCTGCAAAACAAAATTGGATCTCGAAGCAAAGAAAATTATTTACCGCAAAAACAACTATTTAAACTTTAATCCTTGGGTTGCCTCCCAAGCAGCGCTTTCTTTAACGTCTTTAGCTAGACGAGGCTCGGCACGCTTACGGAGGCTCGAAATAAAAATTTTCATCATCCTCCGGGCCCTGTAAAAAATCACGCACCGAGTTGCATACCGCAAACAGGGGAGAAAAAAAACTTTCCCCTGGCCCATCATGACTAAAGAGATTATCATAATAACATTGCAGAAAATATGTAACAGCATCAAATCTCTTTTCTAAGTCTCTATTCACAAAGCAATTGTTAACAGAGTCATCAAGAGTTATAATATCTACCGGTCTAGGATCTAAAGATGGCCTATCAATCATGCCAGACCATTCATCAGAAAAAACATTTACATGCTCCTCAGATTCCTCAGACTCAGTATTAAAAAATGATTCAACTGGGCTATCACATGACTCACTATCAGAATTAAAGAATTCAAGCTCTTCAGGGTCAGATTCTATACTATGCACAGATTCGAGTTCCTCTGGGTCAGTTTCTATGCTATATACATCATCAGGACACGAATCAAAGGTATTAACATTATCAGGGTTCATGCATTCAGGAATGTCAAGATCAGACTCAATAGATTCAGTGTAATCACGATAAGACTCGAAATTATCTACCAAGTAATCTTTTTTATGCATTTCATGCTCATCCTCAATGTCAGGCAATTCTATATCATCATCAAAATTATCCATTTCAGGCAAATCTAATTCATTCTCAAAGGAAGGTAAATCATCAACTGCAGATCTTTCATTGTCACAAGCAGGCAAGTCTAATTCATTTTCAAAGTCAGGCAGTTCTAAATCATTCTCAAACAGAGGATTATTCAAATATGCATTGTGATCAAAATCCTCATCATCCATAGGCACTTCTCCTAAGCCTAAGCCAAGATTAAACTCTACCTCCTCATCATCGTCAGTCAAGTATTCAGGACCAATAGAAAAACATGTATGCAAACTACATACAGACTCATCTTGTCCAAAAATACTAAACACAACTTTTTCATCATCAATGTTCAAGGTAAGCTTACCTGTGTGGACACTGATCTCAGCTTTACCTGTAGCTAGGAAAGGTCTGCCTAGAATAATGGGCACCTCCTTGTCCTCCTTCATGTCTAGTACCACAAAATCTACGGGGAAGATAAACTTGTTGACCTT
Source organism: Luffa aegyptiaca (assembly GCA_017139565.1). Taxonomy (NCBI): domain Eukaryota; kingdom Viridiplantae; phylum Streptophyta; class Magnoliopsida; order Cucurbitales; family Cucurbitaceae; genus Luffa; species Luffa aegyptiaca. The sequence continues at coordinate 28,035,650 of CM029407.1, forward strand.
CACCAATACGTCCTCCACAACACCCATTGGTTGGGTAATTGATCTGTCAGCAAGCTGGAGAGTGACGTCGGTGTCCTTCATACCTGTTAAACCAATCCTCCTGTAAACAGAATAGGGCATCAAGTTTATACTTGCTCCTAAATCACATAAGGCCCTATCGAAAGATGCTTCTCCTATGGTGCAGGGAACAGTAAAACTCCCTGGATCTTTTTGTTTAGAAGGCATCTTCCCAGATACTATGGTACTGCTACTCTCAGACAATTTAAAAATTTCTTTTTTCAGACTTTTCTTTCTAGAAAGCATTTCTTTCATGAATTTCCCATAATTAGGCATGTTATACAAGGCATCTACTAAGGGAATATTCACAGACAATTTCTTAAACATTTCTAGAAATTTTTGAAACTGCTCATCTAATTTAACATTCTTAAAGCGCTCAGGAAAAGGTAACTCCCTGTAGTCAAAGGTTGGACATTCGCCCCTTCGCCTGGGCGGGCTGATGTGCGAGCCTTTGTCATGGTGGTTGCATGGGACCACTTCTTCCTCGTACAGTTTCTTGTTGTGCCTGCCATCCTGCTTTTTATCTTCTTTTCTACCTGCAAAATTGTTAGAAAAATCACAATTTAAGTCAATAGAGTCAGGAGGATGTTGGGACCTTTCAGAGGAGGCTTTTTGTGCCTCAGCCCTTTCATCTTCATCCCTTCTCTTTTCTTCTTCCTTCTTCTTTTCTGAACTGTTCTCCAGCTGTCTACCACTTCTCAGTGTCACCATCTTGCACTGCTCTCTTGGGTTAGGCTCAGTGTCGCTTGGAAATTTTCCCTTTTGAAGTGCATTCACTGCTGAAGCGATCTGTCCTATTTGAACTTCCATGTTTTTCAGAGCTGTGTCGTGGTTATTGACTGCTGTCTGGAGATTGACGTTCAAAACTTTCTGTTCCTTTACAAACATAGCCACCAACTCCTCCAGGTTATTCTTCTTTTCAGGCACACTAGATGATGCAAAACCTGGCGGTGGCTGCAAGACATTCTTTGTATTTGAGTATGAGAAGTTCTCGTGATTGCGTAGACTGGGGTGGTAGAAGTTCAGTATTCCTTGCGTAAATGGTCTATTTCCTACGTACTGGACTTCTTCCACATCTTGACCTTCCTTCTTTGAATGACCTTCAGCTAAGGTGGAAATGGACTTGACCACCTCAGACGAAGTCAACTTGTTCAGTGCATTGGTCAGAGATGCCAGCTGTGCCTTCAGTGAACTTGACTCATCCAATTCATATAATCCAGCCTTCTTTGAAATTGCTCCCCTCTCGGTTGGCCATTGATAACTGGTTGCCGCCATTTCCTCAAGCAGATCTTTGGCTTCTGTCACTGTCTTGGAAAGAAAACTTCCTCCTGCTGATGTGTCTAGGACTGTCTTCGTGGAGGGATTCAATCCATTATAAAATAACTGCACTTGAAGCCAATCAGGATATCCGTGTTGGGGGCACCGCCTAAGCATTTCTTTGTATCTTTCCCACGAGTACAACTGCTCCTCGTCAAGCTGCCTAAATGTTCCGATTTCAGTCCGGAGCTTGGTAGTCTTGGCAGACGGGAAAAATTTTGTCAGAAAAGCCTGGGCAAGCTCATCCCATGTACTTATGCTGCCCGTCTCGACTGATTCGAGCCAATCCTTTGCTTTATCCTGTAGAGAGAATGGAAATAACCTCAATCTGATAGCGTCGGCCGGAACTCCGTTTATCTTCACCGTCCCACAAATTTCCAGGAATGATCGCAGATGTGAGTGTGGGTCCTCAGAAGGGTGTCCCTTAAACGAGTTATCGCGCGCCATCTGAATCAATCCCGTCTTTAACTCAAAATTTGTAGCTTGGATTGGGGCGTAGACAATCCCAGAATTCTCGGTGGGGAGAACTGGCTGTAAGAAATCTCTAATTGCCTTGGGAGCTTCCTCTTGGTGGGCCATTGCTTCTGCTAATCTTTTCTCTCTTCGAATGGATCTAAGAGTCCTGTCAATTTCAAGATCTAACGGAAACAAATTAACCACCTTGTTCCTTCGCATACAATACTCCCAATCAATCAAGAGAACCAAACAAAACAAAAACAAATGATATTCACAAAATAATAAAAGAAAAATATTTACACCTAAATTACTATTTATCCCTTTCTTTTCGATGTCAAGAAAAATTAATTTGCTTAAAAATCAAGCTTCCCCGGCAACGGCGCCAAAAACTTGATGACCGCAAAGTGCACGGGCCGCAAGTAATATAAAACGGTAGTAATACCGAGTATCGAATCCACAGGGAAGCGAAGCGAAAATTAAGCAAAAAATCTCTTGAGCACTAAAAGTACTTAGGCAAAATAATATTTAGGGAACAACCCATGCAAATAAGAGAAATTTAAAATTCAAAGCAGGAAAATAATTTGATCAATCAAATAAAAAAATATGGAGAAAGAGATTTCTTTTAATGGGAAGAGGGGTCTTGAAAATCAATTATGAGCTAAACAATTGTTATAATTATCCTATCTCATTGCCCAACTAATTATACTCGTAGAATCTCCGTTAATCACATAGGTTCTCATGTCGGTTTCCCCTAATTGTAATTAATTCATTTTAACAACCTAAGTGTCCTTAGCGCCATTAAAAATCATTAATTATTACGCTCTGATTCATTTTAGGAATCTAAGTTTAATCAACTAATCCCGGTGTCACGACGGGCAATTAAACTAGTTGCATGGATTATGATCTATCCTAACTTCTCTCCGTCGAGTTTCCATTAAGAATCGAATCATTACACAATTGGCCAGATTGAATAAAGCATTAAGCACATCCATACAAATAATTAGGAAAAAGGGCAAGAGACAGGTAATTATAACAACGTTTCAACTATAATTTCATTCCAAGACCCCAAATTGGGGTTTAGCTATACATAGCTAAAATATCCACAACATTTACAATAGAAAGCATAATTTAAGAGCATAAAAGGAAAGGAATTGACCGTCGAAAAACCCCTTCGCTTGGCGCTCAGAGCTCCGCCGAACACTCCTTTGAGCTTCCTAAGATGCTCCCAAAATTCCCCAAAATATTTCCCACTAAAGAATTCTCTCAAAAAGGCTAGAAAGCCTCGAGAGAGGCTCCAAAGGAGCCAAAGGAAGGAAAGAATGGATTGAAGAATGAATTGATTGATGGTAAATGAGGCACCCAAGGGTGCCTTTTTATAGGCCCGGAATGGGGGTAGCGTCGCGACGCTACATTGCACAGCGTCGCGACGCTGCAACGCACGCGGCTTGGGCAACACGAAAAGGGTAGCGTCGCGACGCTGCTTACATAGCGTCTCGACGCTGCCCTAAAATTCCAGATTTTTCAGCTTCTTTTTGGGCTGATTTTTGGGCCTTCTTCTTCATTTCTTTTGGGCATTTTTTCATGAGTGTCTTCTTTGGGCTCCCATTTGATCAAGCTTGGATTTGGGCTTCATTTGCTTCATTTTTTGCACTTTTTCTCCCAAAATCACCAACTTCGCTCCTAGGGACCAAATAACGGAATTCATTAAATATTTTCATTAAAAACACGATTAAAGCACAGAAAAGCCTAATAAATTGGGACTAAAATAGCGACATTTCTGCTCGCTATCATATATATCTTTTGATTTTCAATCCAGAGAAAATAGTTTTTAATTTTAAAGATTATTGCTTGAATTTTTGAAAAATGTTTTTCTCTAATTAAGCTATGTCTCTCCTAAAGAAAATTCTTTTCAAAACTCTTCCTTCAAAACCAGCTTCTTCAAAGGAGCTAACTCAAAATGAAATAGAGGACCAGCATATGGCCTCTTCAGGCTCAGATATCTCAAATGAAGCTTTGCATATTGCAAAGATTGAAAACAACCTTCAAACATGGGGCTTACCCAAGCTTGATAACAAAACAATCTACCTGCATAATACGTTCAACTTCAAAGAACAACACTGCATCAAGATTGTTGAACGCAAAATTCCAGTCTACGGAAATATTGATTCAATTCAATTATTTCCCAAAGACGATATTCTCAAACATCGCAAAGATTTTCAATTCCTCCATATAGGAGCTGTTCAAGTCGCTCTCCGTCCTATGTTCAGAACAGGATTAGATACTCCTGTTCTTGCAATCTTGAGAGATAGACGTCATAAAGAATTCTCTAACTCTCTTCTTGGAATCATCGAATCCAACTTGGCTGATGGTCCAGTCTATTTCAATTGTTTCCCAAACTTTATGGTGGCCTTAGATGACCCCCATATTCTCAAGACCTTAACCCTGGAGGTTACAGGTCAAGGTTTAAATCTTGAAGAAGGTGTCAAGAAGATGACACTATTATACAAGATCACCTACAAGACTCTTACCTCTTCAATGGAGCCAAAAGCATTGGTTCAATCTCCAAAAGGGAAAACGATGTTGATAGAAACAAATATCAACAAATCGTCTGTGAGTGTCCCAAAAATGCTCTCTTGGGATAACCTCACTAAAAACCCAAAATGGACAATCGAAAATGCTTTTGTCCCGCAGAAGAAAGAAAAGGAACTCTCTCATATCATCGAGCATCCCGATGGGAGAGTAGAAATCAAGTTTGAGGAGGAAGAACCTCGATTCCCAGTGGTTAAAGAAAACATGAACAAAAGGGAGTTCATGAGTTCTAGGCCAAGCACTTCTGGGATTAGACCAGAATCTCTTCAAAGTATTGGCAGAACTAACTCACTCAGAGTAAAGTCTGTAAGATTGGATCATGGTGTTCCAAATCTCCAATACGAAGAAGAAAAACCACCTTCGCCAACTCAAACCGACATGGAGACCGAATCAGTCTTCAGAAGTCAATTAAATGTTATCATCTCTGATAACGAATTCAAAATTGACAAAGAAGCCCTGCAAAAGGAATTCATGTCCAAAGAAAACAGAGAAGAAAGAAAATCTTTCTTTAAAGCTTACTCTGAAGACCAGAGAAAAGCAATTAAAGAAGAGTACTTTCAAACCCTGGAAGTACTTCAAGAACACATTTCCTTTTTCCGGTGGTTCAATCAGAGAAATGAATATTCTCATATTTGCGTCATTAAAGAAAAGGAAAGGTGGAAAACGGTCAGAAGAGGAGAAGTTCGTGGAAACTTTCCTCCAATGGAAGACGTTGAGTTCGATAGTTTTTATCATGAAAAAATTATCGCGAAACCCTTCCAGTTGATCAAAGAGGGTGAAGAAGGACAACACCCTACGAACAAAGAAATCAAGAGCATTCAAGTTCAGAATAATTTCTCGAACCGAATGCTAACCTCAATCGCTGAACAAGTCTTCAGGTTAGAGGAATTTATTGATCCTCCTCCTGAACCAATCAGACCAATGTTCAGTCCTCTTGAAACCGTCAATCTTAGAACTCCAAAGACAAAACTTTTGGGAGAGATTGACAGAAAACTGGAAGCTATCTCCAGGGGAGAATCATCAAAGATGATAAATGTCCTAAACGATAGCGACAGTGATGATATTGATTCCATCATAGAACAATTCTCTGCCCTTCAGATGGAAGAACCTGACACGCTCAACAAAGTGGGTTATACAAACCCTCGTGATCATATTAATTAGTATCATAGACCTACAATGCCAGATCTCAATTACGAGCAAAGTCAAAAGTTTTCTAAACCCAAGCAATACGATGGACAATCCGTCTATATCTGGAACCTTGATGGAATGTCAGAAAGACAAATCCAAGATATGTTGTCTGAAATGCTTATAGCATCAACAGCATATCAGGAAAATGGGAATTCAAATCATGCCGCATGTATCATGATTATCAATGGTTTCACTGGAATCCTAAAGGCATGGTGGGATTGCCTAAGTTCTTCTCTGAAAACCGAAATCAAAACTCACAAGTCTAAAGTCTTACGAAAAAGGGAAGTCAAGGTTGAAGATACCAAAAAGGCAGACCCTGGCATAAGGATAGGTGGAGAACCTATAAGTAAACCAGGACCTTCAACCGATCCTCCCAAAGTCATCATTATAGAAGAAGAAGTGGAACAGCTAGACGCAGTAGAAGCACTGGTCTATGCTATTTCATGGAACTTCACTGCTGCACATAGTGCAAAATATGATGACACTCAAAGAACCATTCTCAAAAACCTCAAATGTACAAACCTTGCCAATTTTAATTGGTACAAGGATATGTTCATTTCCAGAGTCTTTTTCATGAAAGATCCAGATTGGACTCACTGGAAAGAAAAATTCATTGATGGTCTTCCTAGTTATGTTTCAGAAAGAGTTTATATGGCTCTTCGTGATCAATTCAACGGAAACATTCAATGGGACAAGTTAACTTACGGGGATATATCATCTTACGTAATTAACTGTGGTCTTCAAATCTGTAACGAAATCAAAGTCCAGCGCAAAGTTCAAAAGAACGAAAAAGGCAGATTAAAAGAAATGAAAGCCTTCTGCTCTCAATATGGGTGCGAACGAATTGAAGAACCAAATCGCACCTCTAATAAGAATATTCGACGGCATAGCAGCCGAAGATATTATAAAAATCAATATATTCAAAGACCTCAAAAATATTCCTCAAGGCAAAAGAGGAATTATATTCCCAGAAGGAATTACACTCCCAATCCTCACTACAACAAAAGAGACCAGAAGAAAAATTCTCGTCCAAAACAAACATCCTTTAAAAACAAAAGAAAAATCTTTTGCTTCAAATGTCAAAAGGAGGGACACTATGCAAATAGATGTCCAACCAGGAGAATCAACGAGCTGGATCTAGATGAAGAATATTCATCTGAATCAAGCAGCTCTGATAATGAGTTGAATGAATTTCAATTTGATAGCACAGACTCGGATATATCCAGTCAAAGTCACAGTGATCAGTCCAAAGGCATCAAAGCCTGCAAGAAAGACTGTGAAGGACATTGCATAAATGTTCTTACCACCGAACAAGAAGTTCTCTTTAATTCTATAGACCATATAGAAGATAAAGAGATGAAGAAAACAATCCTAAAGACTCTAAAGCAGTCTTTATCCTCTCCAAGTGCTCCGGCACAATCAAAAGAAAGAACCGAAATACGGCAACTTAGCCTTTCAGAAATCATCCAAAAAACTGATTTCTTGACACAAAAACCAGAAGCCCAACCATCTTCTATTCATGACCTTCAATTTGAAATCAACAATCTCAAAAAAGAGATAAGAGAAAACAAGATAGAAATTGATGCAATAAAAATTGAGATTAATAATCTTAAACTCAAAAAATCAGCCTCTGATAATGAAGGAGAAGATTTTCTCCTTAATCAAGTTACAAAATCGCAATTTCAAAAATGGTACTCTCTAATTACCCTCAAAATAGAAGATTTTCAAATTACCCTAAAAGCTCTAATTGACTCAGGAGCTGACCAAAATTGCATTCAGCAAGGATTAATTCCCACTAAATATTTCGAAAAAACTACAGAAAAATTAAGCAGTGCAAATGGCCAGAGTGAAATGAGTGTCAGTGAAAAGAAGTGTTTAAGTGAAAAGAAACATGAGAGTGAGGATTGTTTTCCAAGTGTTTTTGATGATTCAAATACACGTTGGATTATCAAGTTTAAACTTTCTTATCGACAACAATGGGAGACGAACGTTCTATGCAAAATGTTCACATTTGAATCAAGAGAAGACATTCCTATCCAAGTGTTTGAAAAAGAGCGAGACGATAATTACAAAGCTGCTTTGCAAGGAAACCTTTCAGATTCGAGGACGAATCCTTTCGAAGAGGAGGAAGATGATAAGAATCATGGTGGTCCAAGCGCTCGTATTTTGAAGACACATTTAATATCTTAAGTTATCAACTTTTGTTTGTAATTTTTGAACTTTTTGGCTTCCAAAAACGTGGATTCAAGGTTAGATTCATTAGTGGGGAGTTACTTTGTAGGCCAATTATGGTCATGAATGCTTTGTAGCTTTTAATTTGGGGATTTGAAAGGTTGGGGGTTTCATTCACACAAAGGCTATAAAAAGCCTCATTCTAGCATGTAAAATTCAGATTAAGTTGAATGAAAAGTGTTCTCTCATATTTGAGACTTTTCTTAGAAATCCCTTTTCTAGGATTCTTGCAATTCTTGTGATAGATTGCATTTTGAGCCATTCAATCCGGCCTTGATCAAGTTTGATTGTGGAATGACTCAATCTAGAACAAAATTTCCAATCTTGCTTCTAGATCATTGATCATAAGAGGTAATCAATTTCTAGCCTTTTCTCTTGGTTGGTTCTAATTTGTGTAAGGAGGTGTTAATCTCTTTGTTTCAAGGGTTCTTGCTCCACAAAAGCTTGGATCTTTAGGCTGAGAATTAGGGTTGCCTTATAAAGAACTCTCATTGGGCCGAACTTTGAGTTCCAAACTCTCCGAAACTCAAACGGAGCAAAGTTTAGACCAAGTTCAACCAAACTAGATGAAAAACTCTCATTGGGAAGAACTTTGGGTTCCGAGATCTCAAAAACTTAAACGGAGCAACGTTTGGACCATGTGTCGTCAAAACGACCTAAAGAACTCTCATTAGGCTGAACTTTGAGTTCCAAACTCTCTGAAACTCAAACGGAACAAAGTTTGGACCAAGTTCGCCAAAACTAGATGAAAAACTCTCATTGGGAAGAACTTTGGGTTCCGAGCTCTCAAAAACTTAAACGGAGTGAAGTTTGGACCATGTGTCGCCCAAACCACCTAAAGAACTCTCATTGGGCCGAACTTTGAGTTCAGAACCCTCATAAACTCAAACGGTGCATAGTTTGGACCAAGTTCATCCAAAACAAATGAAAAACTCTCATTGGGAGGAACTTTGTGTTGGAGCTCTCAAAAACTTAAACGGAGTAACGTTTGGACCATGTGTCGGCCAAACCACCTAAAGAATTCTCATTGGGGCGAAACTTTGAGTTCCAAACTCTCTGAAACTCAAACGGATCAAAGTTTGGACGAAGTTCGTCCAAACTAGATGAAAAACTCTCATTGGGACGAACTTTAGGTTCCGAGCTCTCAAAAACCTAAACGGAGTAACGTTTGGACCATGTGTCGTCCAAACAACCTAAACTACTCTCATTGGGATGAACTCTGAGTTCCAAACTCTCTCGATAGTCAAACGCAGCATAGTTTGGACCAACGTCGTCCAAACTAGATGAAAAACTCTCATTGGGACGAACTTTGGGTTTCGAGATCTCAAAAATTTAAACGGAGTGATTTTTGGACCATGTGTCGTCCAAACCACCTAAAGAACTCTCATTGAACTTTGAGTTCAGAACTCTCCGAAAGTCAAACGGAGCAAAGTTTTGACCAAGATCGTCCAAACTAGATGAAAAACTCTCATTGGGACGAACTTTGGGTTCCGAGCTCTCAAAAACTTAAACGGAGTAATGTTTGGACCATGTGTCGTACAAACCACCTAAAGAACTCTCAATGGGATGAACTTTGAGTTCCAAACTCTCTCGAAAGTCAAACGGAGGAAAGTTTGGACCAACTTCGTCCAAACTAGATGAAAAACTCTCATTGGGACGAACTTTGCGTTCCGAGCTCTCAAAAACTTAAACGGAGTGATGTTTGGACCATGTGTAGTCCAAACCACCTAAAGAACACTCATTGAACTTTGAGTTCCAAACTCTCCGAAACCCAAACGGAGTAAAGTTTTTACCAAGTTCGTCCAAACTAGATGAAAAACTCTCATTGGGACGAACTTTGGGTTCCGAGCTCTCAGAAACTTAAACGGTGTAACGTTTGGACCTTGTGTTGTCCAAACCACCTAAACTACTCTCATTGGGATGAACTTTGAGTTCCAAACTCTCTCGAAAGTCAAACGCAACAAAGTTTGGACAAACTTCGTCCAAACTAGATGAAAAACTCTCATTGGGATGAACTTTGGGTTCCGAGCTCACAAAAACTTAAACGGAGTGATGTTTGGACCATGTGTCGTCCAAACCACCTAAAGAACACTCATTGAACTTTGAGTTCCAAACTCTCCGAAACCCAAACGGAGCAAAGTTTTGACCAAGTTCGTCCAAACTAGATGAAAAACTCTCATTGGGACGAACTTTGGGTTCCGAGCTCTCAGAAACTTAAACGGAGTAACGTTTGGACCTTGTGTCGTCCAAACCACCTAAACTACTCTCATTGGTATGAACTTTGAGTTCCAAACTCTCTCGAAAGTCAAACGCAGCAAAGTTTGGACAAACTTCGTCCAAACTAGATGAAAAACTCTCATTGGGATGAACTTTGGGTTCCGAGCTCTCAAAAACTTAAACGGAGTAACGTTTGGACCATTTGTCGTCCAAACCACCTAAACAACTCTCATTGGGATGAACTTTGAGTTCCAAACTCTCTCGAAAGTCAAACGCAGCAAAGTTTGGACCAACTTCGTCCAAACTAGATGAAAAACTCTCATTGGGACGAAGTTTGCGTTCCGAGCTCTCAAAAACTTAAACGGAGTGATGTTTGGACCATGTGTCGTCCAAACCACCTAAAGAACACTGATTGAACTTTGAGTTCCAAACTCTCCGAAACTCAAACGGAGCAAAGTTTTGACCAACTTCGTCCAAACTAGATGAAAAACTCTCATTGGGAAGAACTTTGGGTTCCGAGCTCTCAAAAACTTAAACGGAGTAAAGTTTGGACCATGTGTCGTCCAAACCACCTAAAGAACTCTCATTGGGCCGAACTTTGAGTTCAGAACCCTCCGAAACTCAAACGGTGCATAGTTTGGACCAAGTTCATCCAAAACAAATGAAAAACTCTCATTGGGAGGAACTTTGTGTTTCGAGCTCTCAAAAACTTAAACGGAGTAACGTTTGGACCATGTGTCGGCCAAACCACCTAAAGAATTCTCATTGGGGCGAAACTTTGAGTTCCAAACTCTCTGAAACTCAAACGGATCAAAGTTTGGACGAAGTTCGTCCAAACTAGATGAAAAACTCTCGTTGGGACGAACTTTGGGTTCCGAGCTCTCAAAAACTTAAACGGAGTAACGTTTGGACCTTGTGTCGTCAAAACCACCTAAACTACTCTCATTGGTATGAACTTTGAGTTCCAAACTCTCTCGAAAGTCAAACGCAGCAAAGTTTGGACAAACTTCCTCCAAACTAGATGAAAAACTCTCATTGGGATGAACTTTGGGTTCCGAGCTCTCAAAAACTTAAACGGAGTAATGTTTGGACCATGTGTCGTACAAACCACCTAAAGAACTCTCAATGGGATGAACTTTGAGTTCCAAACTCTCTCGAAAGTCAAACGGAGGAAAGTTTGGACCAACTTCGTCCAAACTAGATGAAAAACTCTCATTGGGACGAACTTTGCGTTCCGAGCTCTCAAAAACTTAAACGGAGTGATGTTTGGACCATGTGTAGTCCAAACCACCTAAAGAACACTCATTGAACTTTGAGTTCCAAACTCTCCGAAACCCAAACGGAGTAAAGTTTTTACCAAGTTCGTCCAAACTAGATGAAAAACTCTCATTGGGACGAACTTTGGGTTCCGAGCTCTCAGAAACTTAAACGGTGTAACGTTTGGACCTTGTGTTGTCCAAACCACCTAAACTACTCTCATTGGGATGAACTTTGAGTTCCAAACTCTCTCGAAAGTCAAACGCAACAAAGTTTGGACAAACTTCGTCCAAACTAGATGAAAAACTCTCATTGGGATGAACTTTGGGTTCCGAGCTCACAAAAACTTAAACGGAGTGATGTTTGGACCATGTGTCGTCCAAACCACCTAAAGAACACTCATTGAACTTTGAGTTCCAAACTCTCCGAAACCCAAACGGAGCAAAGTTTTGACCAAGTTCGTCCAAACTAGATGAAAAACTCTCATTGGGACGAACTTTGGGTTCCGAGCTCTCAGAAACTTAAACGGAGTAACGTTTGGACCTTGTGTCGTCCAAACCACCTAAACTACTCTCATTGGTATGAACTTTGAGTTCCAAACTCTCTCGAAAGTCAAACGCAGCAAAGTTTGGACAAACTTCGTCCAAACTAGATGAAAAACTCTCATTGGGATGAACTTTGGGTTCCGAGCTCTCAAAAACTTAAACGGAGTAACGTTTGGACCATTTGTCGTCCAAACCACCTAAACAACTCTCATTGGGATGAACTTTGAGTTCCAAACTCTCTCGAAAGTCAAACGCAGCAAAGTTTGGACCAACTTCGTCCAAACTAGATGAAAAACTCTCATTGGGACGAAGTTTGCGTTCCGAGCTCTCAAAAACTTAAACGGAGTGATGTTTGGACCATGTGTCGTCCAAACCACCTAAAGAACACTGATTGAACTTTGAGTTCCACACTCTCCGAAACTCAAACGGAGCAAAGTTTTGACCAACTTCGTCCAAACTAGATGAAAAACTCTCATTGGGAAGAACTTTGGGTTCCGAGCTCTCAAAAACTTAAACGGAGTAAAGTTTGGACCATGTGTCGTCCAAACCACCTAAAGAACTCTCATTGGGCCGAACTTTGAGTTCAGAACCCTCCGAAACTCAAACGGTGCATAGTTTGGACCAAGTTCATCCAAAACAAATGAAAAACTCTCATTGGGAGGAACTTTGTGTTTCGAGCTCTCAAAAACTTAAACGGAGTAACGTTTGGACCATGTGTCGGCCAAACCACCTAAAGAATTCTCATTGGGGCGAAACTTTGAGTTCCAAACTCTCTGAAACTCAAACGGATCAAAGTTTGGACGAAGTTCGTCCAAACTAGATGAAAAACTCTCATTGGGACGAACTTTGGGTTCCGAGCTCTCAAAAACTTAAACGGAGTAACGTTTGGACCATGTGTCGTCCAAACCACCTAAACTACTCTCATTGGGATGAACTTTGAGTTCCAAACTCTCTCGATAGTCAAACGCAGCATAGTTTGGACCAACGTCGTCCAAACTAGATGAAAAACTCTCATTGGGACGAACTTTGGGTTCCGAGATCTCAAAACTTAAACGGAGTGATTTTTGGACCATGTGTCGTCCAAACCACCTAAAGAACTCTCATTGAACTTTGAGTTCAGAACTCTCCGAAAGTCAAACGGAGCAAAGTTTTGACCAAGATCGTCCAAACTAGATGAAAAACTCTCATTGGGACGAACTTTGGTTTCCGAGCTCTCAAAAACTTAAACGGAGTAATGATTGGACCATGTGTCGTACAAACCACCTAAAGAACACTCAATGGGATGAACTTTGAGTTCCAAACTCTCTCGAAAGTCAAACGGAGGAAAGTTTGGACCAACTTCGTCCAAACTAGATGAAAAACTCTCATTGGGACGAAGTTTGCGTTCCGAGCTCTCAAAAACTTAAAAGGAGTGATGTTTGGACCATGTGTCGTCCAAACCACCTAAAGAACACTGATTGAACTTTGAGTTCCAAACTCTCCGAAACTCAAACGGAGCAAAGTTTTGACCAACTTCGTCCAAACTAGATGAAAAACTCTCATTGGGAAGAACTTTGGGTTCTGAGCTCTCAAAAACTTAAACAGAGTAAAGTTTGGACCATGTGTCGTCCAAACCACCTAAAGAACTCTCATTGGGCCGAACTTTGAGTTCAGAACCCTCCGAAACTCAAACGGTGCATAGTTTGGACCAAGTTCATCCAAAACAAATGAAAAACTCTCATTGGGAGGAACTTTGTGTTTCGAGCTCTCAAAAACTTAAACGGAGTAACGTTTGGACCATGTGTCGGCCAAACCACCTAAAGAATTCTCATTGGGGCGAAACTTTGAGTTCCAAACTCTCTGAAACTCAAACGGATCAAAGTTTGGACGAAGTTCGTCCAAACTAGATGAAAAACTCTCGTTGGGACGAACTTTGGGTTCCGAGCTCTCAAAAACTTAAACGGAGTAACGTTTGGACCTTGTGTCGTCAAAACCACCTAAACTACTCTCATTGGTATGAACTTTGAGTTCCAAACTCTCTCGAAAGTCAAACGCAGCAAAGTTTGGACAAACTTCCTCCAAACTAGATGAAAAACTCTCATTGGGATGAACTTTGGGTTCCGAGCTCTCAAAAACTTAAACGGAGTAATGTTTGGACCATGTGTCGTACAAACCACCTAAAGAACTCTCAATGGGATGAACTTTGAGTTCCAAACTCTCTCGAAAGTCAAACGGAGGAAAGTTTGGACCAACTTCGTCCAAACTAGATGAAAAACTCTCATTGGGACGAACTTTGCGTTCCGAGCTCTCAAAAACTTAAACGGAGTGATGTTTGGACCATGTGTCGTCCAAACCACCTAGAGAACACTCATTGAACTTTGAGTTCCAAACTCTCCGAAACCCAAACGGAGCAAAGTTCTTACCAAGTTCGTCCAAACTAGATGAAAAACTCTCATTGGGACGAACTTTGGGTTCCGAGCTCTCAGAAACGTAAACGGAGTAACGTTTGGACCTTGTGTCGTCAAAACAACCTAAACTACTCTCATTGGGATGAACTTTGAGTTCCAAACTCTCTCGAAAGTCAAACGCAGCAAAGTTTGGACCAACTTCGTCCAAACTAGATGAAAAACTCTCATTGGGACGAAGTTTGCGTTCCGAGCTCTCAAAAACTTAAACGGAGTGATGTTTGGACCATGTGTCGTCCAAACCACCTAAAGAACACTGATTGAACTTTGAGTTCCAAACTCTCCGAAACTCAAACAGAGCAAAGTTTTGACCAACTTCGTCCAAACTAGATGAAAAACTCTCATTGGGAAGAACTTTGGGTTCCGAGCTCTCAAAAACTTAAACGGAGTAAAGTTTGGACCATGTGTCGTCCAAACCACCTAAAGAACTCTCATTGGGCCGAATTTTGAGTTCCAAACCCTCCGAAACTCAAACGGTGCAAAGTTTGGACCAAGTTCGTCCAAACCAAATGAAAAACTCTCATTGAGACGAACTTTGGGCTCCGAGCACTCAAATTTTTAAACGGAGTAACGTTTGGACCATGTGTCGGCCAAACAGCCTAAAGAATTCTCATTGGGCCGAAACTTTTAGTTCCAAACTCTCTGAAACTCAAACGGATTAAAGTTTGGACGAAGTTCGTCCAAAGTAGATGAAAAACTCTCATTGGGACGAAGTTTGGGTTCCGAGCTCTCAAAAACTTAAACGGAGTAATCTTTGGACCATGTGTCTTCCAAACCACCTAAACAACTCTCATTGGGATGAACTACAGTTCCAAACTCTCGAGAAACTCAAACGCAGCAAAGTTTGGACCAACTTCGTCCAAACTAGATGAAAAACTCTCATTGGGACGAACTTTGGGTTCCGAGCTCTCAAAAACTTAAACGGAGTGATGTTTGGACCATGTGTCGTCCAAACCACCTAAAGAACTCTCATTGGGCCGAACTTTGAGTTCCAAACTCTCCGAAACTCAAACGGAGCAAAGTTTAGACCAAGTTCGTCCAAACTAGATGAAAAACTCTCATTGGGAAGAACTTTGGGTTCCGAGATCTCAAAAACTTAAACGGAGCAACGTTTGGACCATGTGTCGTCCAAACCACCTAAAGAACTCTCATTACGCTGAACTTTGAGTTCAAAACTCTCCGAAACTCAAACGGAACAAAGTTTGGACCAAGTTCGCCAAAACTAGATGAAAAACTCTCATTGGGAAGAACTTTTGGTTCCGAGCTCTCAAAAACTTAAACGGAGTAAAGTTAGGACCATGTGTCGTCCAAACCACCTAAAGAACTCTCATTGGGCCGAACTTTGAGTTCCAAACCCTCCGAAACTCAAACGGTGCAAAGTTTGGACCAAGTTCGTCCAAACCAAATGAAAAACTCTCATTGGGACGAACTTTGTGTTCCGAGCTTTCAAAAACTCAAACGGAGTAACGTTTGGACCATTTGTCGGCCAAACCACCTAAAGAATTCTCATTGGGCCGAAACTTTGAGTTCCAAACTCTCTGAAACTCAAACGGATCAAAGTTTAGACGAAGTTCATCCAAACTAGATGAAAAACTCTCATTCCGACGAACTTTGGGTTCCGAGCTCTAAAAAACTTAAACGGAGTAACGTTTGGACCATGTATCGTCCAAACCACCTAAACTACTCTCATTGAATTCTGAGTTCCAAACTCTCCGAAACTCAAACGGAGCAAAGTTTTGACCAAGTTAGTCCAAACTAGATGAAAAACTCTCATTGGGACGAACTTTGGGTTCCGAGCTCTCAAAAACTTAAACGGAGTAATGTTTCGACCATATGTCGTACAAACCACCTAAAGAACTCTCAATGGGATGAACTTTGAGTTCCAAACTCTCTCGAAAGTCAAACGGAGGAAAGTTTGGACCAACTTCGTCCAAACTAGATGAAAAACTCTCATTGGGAAGAACTTTGGGTTCCGAGCTCTCAAAAACTTAAACGGAGTAAAGTTTGGACTATATGTCGTCCAAACCACCTAAAGAACTCTCATTGGGCCGAACTTTGAGTTCCAAACCCTCCGAAACTCAAACGGTGCTAAGTTTTGACCAAGTTCGTCCAAACCAAATGAAAAACTCTCATTGGGACGAACTTTTTTTTCCGAGCTCTCAAAATATCAAACGGAGTAACGTTTGGACCATGTGTCGACCAAACCACCTAAAGAATTCTCATTGGGCCGAAACTTTTAGTTCCAAACTCTCTGAAACTCAAACGGATCAAAGTTTGGACGAAGTTCGTCCAAACTAGATGAAAAACTCTCATTGGGACGAACTTTGGGTTCCGAGCTCTCAAAAACTTAAACGGAGTAACATTTGGACCATGTGTCGTCCAAACCACCTAAACAACTCTCATTGGGATGAACTTTGAGTTCCAAACTCTCTCGACAATGAAACGCAGCAAAGTTTGGACCAACTTCATCCAAACTAGATGAAAAACTCTCATTGGGACGAACTTTGCGGTCTGAGCTCTCAAAAACTTAAACGGAGTGATGTTTGGACCATGTGTCGTCCAAACCACCTAAAGAACACTCATTGAACTTTGAGTTCCAAACTCTCCGAAGCTCAAACGGAGCAAAGTTTTGACCAAGTTCATCCAAACTAGATGAAAAACTCTCATTGGGACGAACTTTGGGTTCCGAGCTCTCAAAAACTTAAACGGAGTAACGTTTGGACCTTGTGTCATCCAAACCACCTAAAGAACTCTCATTGGGCCGAAGTTTGAGTTCCAAACTCTCCGAAACTCAAACGGAGCAAAGTTTGGACCAAGTTCGTCCAAACTAGATGAAAAACTCTCATTGGGAAGAACTTTGGGTTCGGAGATCTCAAAAACTTAAACGGAGCAACGTTTGGACCATGTGTCGTCCAAACCACCTAAAGAACTCTCATTAGGCTGCACTTTGAGTTCCAAACTCTCTGAAACTCAAACGGAACAGAGATTGGACCAAGTTCGTCAAAACTAGATGAAAAACTCTCATTGGGAAGAACTTTGGGTTCCGAGATCTCAAAAACTTAAACGGAGTAAAGTTTGGACCATGTGTCGTCCAAACCACCTAAAGAACTATCATTGGGCCGAACTTTGAGTTCCAAACCCTCCGAAACTCAAACGGTGCAAAGTTTGGACCAAGTTCATCCAAACCAAATGAAAAAACTCTCATTGGGACGAACTTTGTGTTCCGAGCTCTCAAAAACATAAACGGAGTAACGTTTGGACCATGTGTCGGCCAAACCACCTAAAGAATTCTCGTTGGGCCGAAACTTTGAGTTCCAAACTCTCTGAAACTCAAACGGATCAAAGTTTGGACGAAGTTCGTCCAAACTAGATGAAAAACTCTCATTGGGCGAACTTTGGGTTCCAAGCTCTCAAAAACTTAAAGGGAGTAACGTTTGGACCATGTGTCGTCCAAACCACCTAAACTACTCTCATTGGGATGAAATTTGAGTTCCAAACTCTCTCGAAAGTCAAACGCAACAAAGTTTGGACCAACTTCGTCCAAAATAGATGAAAAACTCTCATTGGGACGAACTTTGGGTTTCGAGCTCTCAAAAACTTAAACGGAGTGATGTTTGGACCATGTGTCGTCCAAACCACCTAAAGAACTCTCATTGAACTTTGATTTCCAAACTCTCCGAAACTCAAACGGAGCAAAGTTTTGACCAAGTTCGTCCAAACTAGATGAAAAACTCTTATTGGGACGAACTTTGGGTTCCGAGCTCTGAAAAACTTAAACGGAGTAATGTTTGGACCATGTGTCACACCCCCTCCCGGACCACCTGCTAGCTTAGCCCGAAATATGGCGTGAAGCCAACGAACATCGTCCTCCTCTAACGATACCCGCTGACCCTCCTGAACGTTGAACCTGATAAACATACTACTCATAGATATAAAACATTCTACATGAAACAGAACACAGCGGAATCCCTGAAAAAGACTTTCAACAAACACGAGGTGCCGCTCTGACATAACTTGGTTCGGATAATAACCTGATATAGGTATCACAACCAAAATCATATACAACTAGGGTTTATACAACCACGACCTCTAGGGATATATTATCCGATCCTTACAAAACATTTACAATATGAACAGACTCAATATACAACTCCACCCACATACTGGAGCTTGTTCTGGAACTTTCAGCAGACGTTGACAGTGTATCAAGCACCGGGAGCTCGATCTCTACCTGAAAGTGGAAAAACATTTTGAAAGAATGAGCTATGGATTCCAGTGAGTGACTAACTTTAAAACTCTAAATCCGGAAGTCAAAACACGTGATAAACCTTTAAACGTATAAATATGCTCAATCAAAGCGTTTAACATAAACGTGTAATGATAAAGTTTTTCTAAAATATCTCGCAAGTTCGTTATTAAAAATCTAGCAAGGCATATCAAGTACATCAAACGTTTTAACTAACATGACCGATCTATGTTGTGTAGGGCACACCCAGTACAACCAACGTTTACTAGTCCTACGATGTAGTGGGGTCCGCCCAGCACTCCCATCGTCTTTGTCGTAGTGGGGCCCGCCCAGCACTCACGACAGCATCGTTGTCACGGAGTACACTCAACGTCAACAACGGAATATAACATATGTGCACACGGTACCATATAGCCTCGGGCTCAATATCTCAGTCATGTAGTCAATAGAAATTTCAGAAAAATCACATGAAAACGTTTAAACATGCATGCTTATCGTTATCTTTCATAAAACTCAAGCTCACTCAGCTTGCTCGTGAAAAACTTTAAATCATTAAACAATACTTGCTAACACATACTTTACTTTAAAAGATATCGTTTCAGCTACTTTTCATAAAGTCATTAGCCACGTGCTCGTATATAAACCTCGTTAGAAAATCTAAGCTCAAAACTTATGTTTGAAACCGTTCATAGAAATCATGTATCATTCATAGAAAAGCGTATAAAACGTCTAAACAAGAACAACCATTGGAAACAATTTTCGAAATTCATTTTGTCACTCACTGTCTTATCTAATTTCCCGGTTTGTAGACTTGACCTATTTCCTCTTGGCCTGTCAAATAACCAAAACCGAGCATTAGAACCATAGATAGCTTTGTCTTTCCATGCTCATGAATTTTTAAACAATTGGATTAAGAATCACATTCACATTCTACTTTCCAGATTTCCAGATTCTATACCCTAACTTCCAACACCCATAACTTCCTCAATACTTAACCAAAATTAATGAAATACACATCAAACTCTTCATTTTCGAACACTCTACAACGTACCTGAAGAAATGAAAACGAGATTCCCAACCGATTTGTCCAGAATTTCCCCGAAAACAGACAACACAGATTCGAGGTCCTCTGCTACCCTTTATCTATCTCCTGAAATTAACCCTACTTAAAGTCATTTTTGGCTCACAAAATCTTCATTAAAGTTGTAGGAAATTGAATAAGATTTCCAACCATACCAAATAGAGCTCCTGATTCAACTTGTAGACCCCAGAATGCTCAAAACACCAGAGAAAACCAGAGATTCTCCTGCTTTGCTCGAAAATCCTGTGGTCTGTTTTCCATTCCGAAAACCATTAACTTCTCATACGATTTAGGTCAAGCTTCCTTCATGAAATTTGTTAGAAAATGAACTAACTTTCAAGAACATCAAACCTCACCTCGTAGTTCCTTCTGTGTAGCTCAAACCGAATAACAAACCAGAGGTTGACAGGATGAACCCAGATTCTGCAATGGCTGGCTTTGCATGAGCTTTTCCTATCTTCTTCAACCTCAAAACCACGAAAATCTTCTTCTTCTTCTTCCTTCACTCTCTCCCTCAAGTTCTCTGAAATTTTGGGTGGAAAATGGGCTGAGAATAAGTTAGGCGGTGGTGGGAGTCTCCATAAAACCATTGCACCGAATGGGTTTCCCACTTCCTTTCATTTTCTTTTTTTTTTTCCTTTTTCCTTTTCCTTTTACTTTTCCTTTTCTTTTCTTTTCTTTACTTCTTTAATTCCTTTCTTTCCTTTCTTTTTAAATTTGAAAATCCCAACAACTTAAATTCAACCATGAAACCACAATAGATGACAAGAGTAAGTGATCCAAGGAAAGTCTCGGGTTTACACCATGTGTCGTACAAACCACCTAAAGAACTCTCAATGGGATGAACTTTGAGTTCCAAACTCTCTCGAAAGTCAAACGGAGGAAACTTTGGACCAACTTCGTCCAAACTAGAGGAAAAACTCTCATTGGGAAGAACTTTGGGTTCGGAGCTCTCAAAAACTTAAACGGAGTACAGTTTTTACCATGTGCCGTCCAAACCACCTAAAGAACTCTCATTGGGATGAACTTTGAGTTCCAAACTCTCTCGAAAGTCAAACGGATCAAAGTTTGGACAAAGTTCGTCCAAACTAGAGGAAAAACTCTCATTGGGAAGAACTTTGGGTTCCGAGGTCTCAAAAACTTAAACGGAGTAACGTTTGGACCATGTGTCGTCCAAACCACCAAAAGAACTCTCATTTGGCCGAACTTTGAGGTCCAAACTCTCCGAAACTCAAACGGAACAAAGTTTGGACCAAGTTCGTCCAAACTAGATGAAAAACTCTCATTGGGACGAACTTTGGGTTCCGAGATCTCAAAAACTTAAACGGAGTAACGTTTCGACCATGTGTCGTCCAAACCACCAAAAGAACTCTCATTGGGCCGAACTTTGAGTTCCAAACTCTCTGAAACTCAAACGGAGCAAAGTTTGGACCAAATTTGTCCAAACTAGATGAAAAACTCATTGGGAAGAACTTTGGGTTCCGAGCTCTCAAAAACTTAAACGGAGTAAAGTTTGGACCATGTGTCGTCCAAACCACCTAAAGAACTCTCAATATTGGGATGAACTTTGAGTTCCAAACTCTCTCGAAAGTCAAACGGAGCAAAGTTTGGACCAACTTCGTCCAAACTAGATGAAAAACTCTGATATGACAGCCCGAGCCAATTGGATCTAAGAACCCTTATGGATATGCAAACCCCTAGATCTCAAATGCTAAGACCCCCAAAACAAGATGATTTCATCCCAAGGAAGAAGATGGAACGGATTTACCTTGACGATCAAGATTAAGAGTAGAGAAAACTCGTTCCTAAACTCGAGATTTGAATCACTCCACAAGTAGTTTGATCAACGCTACTTGAATGATCCTAGCATGCAAATCTAAACACAAGATATGCAAAGTTGCTCATGGCCTTTAGGCTCAAAAGGCTTCATTTTCATTGAAATTCCATCGAAACTAATCTTTTCTCAAAGCAACAATATAGATGGCTATTTATAGCCTTCAAACATAACCTTTGGTCATATGAAAGGTTGTAACCTTCATCCCCATCAATGCTATAATGACCACTAACTAAATAATAAGTTACAACATTAAAAACACAACTTTAAAACTGAAAATTACAATAAAAATGCCTTAAATCCGAGATTCATCTTCCAATCAACAAACTCTAAAGTTTGTAACCATTTTGGGTTCTTGTAGCTTGATTAAGACACCTCGGTTCGTATCATCCTCCCCTTCTTCAAGAGGATTCGTCCTCGAATCCAAGGATCCCCTTGTAGTGCAAACTTGAAATCTTTTTCATCTCGCACTCTTGCTCTCCTTAAGTTCTTCACGCTTGACCATCGTCCTTGAATGAATGATGAAGCAAAATACCAACGTCGCTTCATTTGGTTCCATTGGGTATTCAAGTTCCCTCGTGCTTGGTTTTGTCTTGTATTTTAATCTTGCTTTTCAACAAGCATTTTAATTTCCTGCAAGAACTCATTAGAAAAAGTAGATACACTTGGTTTAAGTGCACCCGTTAGAAAGCAAGTCTTTTCGGATACAAGTTCTTGGATGTGTCTTTTTGAATACAAGACAATATTCTTCTCACAAACTCTAATTACTGAATTCTCTTTCTCTTTAGTCTCTATATGAGTCTCAAATGTTTCTTTCTCACAAACGTTCTCCTTTTCACTTTCCTCACTTTTTGTCTCAAAGGAAGGATCAACATATGTTTGCACACTTTCTTCGCTGGTCACCACGTCATCAACAACAACGTCATCATTTGAAACATCATCTTGAGGCATGGAACAATCTTCTTCTTCTTGAATGGATTTTGTGATTTGTGAATCTCTTGCTTGATCCCGCAATTTCAATTCGTGAGCTAATTCGGACATGTACTTTATGGATTTATGTATTTCATCCATATTTTCATGAAAAGCCTTCCGAAATGGATCATCATGGACGTGTTTCTCACAACGTTTTTGTGCTTGATGAAACATGGATTTGTTTGAACTCCTTGTTCGAAACATGCCGCAAAGGAATGAAAAGTGACCTCACAAGCACTCCCTCACGTGTTTTCACTCAAAGACAAATACACTCTCAATCTCACTCACATGAGCCAATGAGCAAAGTTTGCATTGAAGTGATAGATAGCACACATAGAACACAATCAAAATAGCTTAAGTATGGAGTCAAACGAATACCAAATAAGAAACAAGTCAAGAAAGAAATCAAGGTTAAATGGAAATGAAAGTCTAAATGTATGTCTCCATATATTAATATCCAAAGGTTGAAATGAACTTATGGAATTTAAATCAGCCTTCACATTAAAGACAAGTTATAATCAATAAAGATCATGGGCATTGAATAGCAAGTGGCTGGAAAATTGAATATGAAAAGTTTCAAACCCCCAAATTTATGGCAAGTGGCTAATTAATTTGAGAAATTCAACATGTAACTGAAGCCAATGGATACCAACGATCAGATTCTAACGCAAGTGAGAGTTTAAACATCAGCCAATTCAGATCTAACTCACTTTTATAGCAAAGAACAACAAAGAAGCAAAGAAGTTGAACAATCTCGGCCTTCTCGGTTTTCCAGAATCTATTATCAAAATGACCAATTTTCTATATGAAGCAAACCGAATCTCAAGATCTCATAGAAGACAAAGTTGTAGATCAGAAAGAGATCTATAAGATTGCAGAAGACAAAAATACGAAAAGACAAACGGAAATGACACTTTTTTTCAATTTTATATTTCTGGACAGAATGAAAACAAATGAACACCAAGAAAAAAAAAACAATTCAGAATGAAGAACAAGAAAAGAAATGGAACAACGGAATCATATATCCGATCTAGAACCTAAAGCTCTGATACCAAAATGATATGACAAAGCAGCTCTGATACCAAATGATATGACAGCCCGAGCCAATTGGATCTAAGAACCCTTATGGATATGCAAACCCCTAGATCTCAAATGCTAAGACCCCCAAAACAAGATGATTTCATCCCAAGGAAGAAGATAGAACGGATTTACCTTGACGATCAAGATCAAGAGTAGAGAAAACTCGTTCCTAAACTCGAGATTTGAATCACTCCACAAGTAGTTTGATCAACGCTACTTGAATGATCCTAGCATGAAAATCTAAACACAAGATATGCAAAGTTGCTCATGGCCTTTAGGCTCAAAAGTCTTCATTTTCATTGAAATTCAATCAAAACTAATCTTTTCTCAAAGCAACAATATAGATGGCTATTTATAGCCTTCAAACATAACCTATGGTCATATGAAAGGTTGTAACCTTCATCCCCATCAATGCTATAATGACCACTAACTAAATAATAAGTTAAAACATTAAAAACACAACTTTAAAACTGAAAATTACAATAAAAATGCCTTAAATCCGAGATTCATCTTCCAATCAGCAAACTCTAAAGTTTGTAACCATTTTGGGTTCTTGTAGCTTGATTAAGACACCTCGGTTCGTATCAAACTCTCATTGGGACGAACTTTTGGTTCCGAGCTCTCAAAAACTTAAACGGAGTAACGTTTGGACCATGTGTCGTCCAAACCACCAAAAGAACTCTCATTGGGCCGAACTTTGAGGTCCAAACTCTCCGAAACTCAAACGGAACAAAGTTTGGACCAAGTTCGCCCAAACTAGATGACAAACTCTCATTGGGACGAACTTTGGGTTCCGAGATCTCAAAAACTAAAACGGAGTAACGTTTGGACCATGTGTCGTCCAAACCACCAAAAGAACTCTCATTGGGCCGAACTTTGAGTTCCAAACTCTCCGAAACTGAAACGGAGCAAAGTTTGGACCAAGTTCGTCCAAACTAGATGAAAAACTCTAATTGGGACGAACTTTGTGTTCTGAGCTCTCAAAAACTTAAACGGAGTAAAGTTTGGACCATGTGTCGTCCAAACCACCTAAAGACCTGTCATTTGGATGAACTTTGAGTTCCAAACTCTCTCGAAAGTCAAACGAAGAAAAGTTTGGACCAACTTCGTCCAAAGTAGATGAAAAACTCTCATTAGGACGAACTTTGGGTTCCGAGCTCTCAAAAACTTAAACGGAGTAACGTTTGGACCATGTGTCGTCCAAACCACCAAAAGAACTCTCATTGGGCCGAACTTTGAGTTCCAAACTCTCCGAAACTCAAACGGAGCAAAGTTTGGAACAAGTTCGTCCAAACTAGATGAAAAACTCTCATTGGGAAGAACTTTCGGTTCCGAGCTCTCAAAAACTTAAACGGAGTAACGTTTGGACCATGTGTCGTCCAAACCACCTAAAGAACTCTCATTGGGATGAACTTTGAGTTCCAAACTCTCTCGAAAGTCAAACAGAGCAAAGTTTTTACCAACTTCGTCCAAACTAGATGAAAAACTCTCATTGGGACGAACTTTGGGTTTCGAGCTCTCAAAAACTTAAATGGAGTAACGTTTGGACCATGTGTCGTCCAAACCACCTAAAGAACTCTCATTGGGCCGAACTTTGAGTTCCAAACTCTCCGAAACTGAAACAGAGCAAAGTTTGGGCCAAGTTCGTCCAAACTAGATGAAAAACTCTAATTGGTAAAAACTTTGGGTTTCGAGCTCTCAAAAACTTAAACGGGGTAACGTTTTTACCATGTGTCGTCTAAACCACCTTAAGAACTCTCATTGGGCCGAACTTTGAGTTCCAAACTCTCCAAAACTCAAACGCAGCAAATTTTGGATGAAGTTCGTCCAAACTACATGAAAAACTCTCATTGGGACGAACTTTGGGTTCTGAGCTCTCAAAAACTTAAACGGAGTAACGTTTGGACCATGTGTCGTCCAAACCACCTAAAGAACTCTCATTTGGATGAACTTTGAGTTCTAAACTTTCTCGAAAGTCAAACTGAGCAAAGTTTGGACCAAGTTCGTCCAAACTAGATGAAAAACTCTCATTGGGACGAACTTTGGGTTCCGAGCTCTCAAAAACTTAAATGGAGTAACGTTTGGACCATGTGTCGTCCAAACCACCTAAAGAACTCTAATTGGGCCGAACTTTGAATTCCAAACTCTCTGAAACTCAAACGGAGAAAAGTTTGGACCATGTTCGTCGAAACTAGATGAAAAACTCTCATTAGGAAAAACTTTGGGTTCCGAGCTCTCAAAAACTTAAACAGAGTAACGATTTTACCATGTGTCGTCTAAACCACCTTAAGAACTCTCATTGGGCCGCACTTTGAGTTCCAAACTCTCTCGAAAGTCGAACGGAGCAAAGTTCGGACCAACTTCGTCAAAACTAGATGAAAGACTCTCCTTGGGACGAACTTTGGGTTCCGAGCTCTCAAAAACTTAAACGGAGTAACGTTTGGACCGTGTGTCGTCCAAACCAACTAAAGAACTCTCATTGGCCCGAACTTTGAGTTCCAAACTCTCTGAAACTCAAACGGAGCAAAGCTTGAACCAAGTTCGTCCAAACTAGATGAAAAACTCTCATTGGGACGAACTTCGGGTTCCGAGCTCTCAAAAACTTAAACGGAGTAACGTTTGGACCATGTGTCGTCCAAACCACCTAAAAGAACTCTCATTGGGATGAACTTTAAGTTCCAAACTCTCTCGAAAGTCAAACTGAGCAAAGTGTGGACCAACTTCGTCCAAACTAGATGAAAAACTCTCATTGGGACGAACTTTGGGTTCCGAGCTCTCAAAAACTTAAATGGAGTAACGTTTGGACCATGTGTCGTCCAAACCACCTAAAGAACTCTCATTGGGATGAACTTTTAGTTCCGAACTCTCTCGAAAGTCAAACTGAGCAAACTTTGGACCAACTTCGTCCAAACTAGATGAAAAACTCTCATTGGGACGAACTTTGGGTTCCGAGCTCTCAAAAACTTAAATGGAGTAACGTTTGGACCATGTATCGTCCAAACCACCTAAAGAACTGTCATTGGGCCGAACTTTGAGTTCTAAACTATCCGAAACTCAAACGGAGCAAAGTTTGGACCAAGTTCATCGAAACTAGATGAAAAACTCTCATTGGGACGAACTTTGGGTTCCGAGCTCTCAAAAACATAAATGGAGTAACGTTTGGACCATGTGTTGTCCAAACCACCTAAAGAACTCTCATTGGGCCGAACTTTGAGTTCCAAACTCTCCGAAACTGAAACGGAGCAAAGTTTGGGCCAAGTTCATCCAAACTAGATGAAAAACTCTAATTGGGACAAACTTTGGGTTTCGAGCTCTCAAAAACTTAAACGGAGTAACGTTTTTACCATGTGTCGTCTAAACCACCTTAAGAACTCTCATTGGGCCGAACTTTGATTTCCAAACTCTCCGAAACTCAAACGCAGCAAATTTTGGACGAAGTTCGTCCAAACTAGATGAAAAACTTTCATTGGGACGAACTTTGGGTTTTGAGCTCTCAAAAACTTAAACGGGGTAACGTTTGGACCATGTGTCGTCCAAACCACCTAAAGAACTCTCATTGGGATGAACTTTGAGTTCTAAACTCTCTCAAAAGTCAAACTGAGCAAAGTTTGGACCAACTTCGTCCAAACTAGATGAAAAACTCTCATTGGGACGAACTTTGGGTTCTGAGCTCTCAAAAACTTAAACGGAGTAACGTTTGGACCATGTGTCGTCCAAACCACCTAAAGAACTCTCATTGGGCCGAACTTTTAATTCCAAACGCTCTGAAACTCAAACGGAGCAAGGTTTGGACCAAGTTCGTCCAAACTAGATGAAAAACTCTCATTGGGAAGAACTTTGGGTTCCGAGCTCTCAAAAACATAAATGGAGTAACGTTTGGACCATGTGTCGTCCAAACCACCTAAAGAACTCTCATTGGGCCGAACTTTGAGTTCCAAACTCTCTGAAACTCAAACGGAGAAAAGTATGGACATACTTCGTCCAAACTAGATGAAAAATTCTCATTGGGAGGAACTTTGGGTTCCAAGCTTTCAAAAACTTAAACGGAGTAAAGTTTGGACCATGTGTCGTCCAAACCACCTAAAGAACTCTCATTGGGATGAACGTTGAGTTCCAAACTCTCTCGAAAGTCAAACTGAGCAAAGTGCGGACCAACTTCGTCCAAACTAGATGAAAAACTCTCATTGGGACGAACTTTGGGTTCCGAGCTCTCAAAAACTTAAATGGAGTAACGTTTGGACCATGTGTCGTCCAAACCACCTAAAGAACTCTCATTGGGATGAACTTTTAGTTCCGAACTCTCTCGAAAGTCAAACTGAGCAATGTTTGGACCAACTTCGTCCAAACTAGATGAAAAACGCTCATTGGGACGAACTTTGGGTTCCGAGCTCTCAAAAACTTAAATGGAGTAACGTTTGGACCATGTGTCGTCCAAACCACCTAAAGAACTGTCATTGGGCCGAACTTTGAGTTCTAAACTATCCGAAACTCAAACGGAGCAAAGTTTGGACCAAGTTCATCGAAACTAGATGAAAAACTCTCATTGAGACGAACTTTGGGTTCCGAGCTCTCAAAAACATAAATGGAGTAACGTTTGGACCATGTGTCGTCCAAACCACCTAAAGAACTCTCTGAAACTCAAACGGAGCAAAGTTTGGACATACTTCGTCCAAACTAGATGAAAAATTCTCATTGGGAGGAACTTTGGGTTCCAAGCTTTCAAAAACTTAATCGGAGTAACGTTTGGACCATGTGTCGTCTAAACCACCTAAAGAACTCTCGTTGGGCCAAACTTTGAGTTCCAAACTCTCCGAATCTCAAACGAAGCAAAGTTTTGACCAAGTTCGTCGAAACTAGATGAAAAACTTTCATTGGGAAGAACTTTTGGTTGCAAGCTCTCAAAAAACATAAACGGAGTAACGTTATGACCATGTGTCGTCCAAACCACCAAAAGAACTCTCATTGGGCCGAACTTTGAGTTCCAAATTCTCCGAATCTCAAATGGAGCAAAGTTTTGACCAAGTTCGTCAAAAATAGATGAAAACCTCTCATTGGGACGAACTTTGGGTTCCGAGCTCTCAAAAACTTAAAAAGAGTAACGTTTGGACCATGTGTCGTCCAAACCACCTAAAGAACTCTCATTGGGTCGAACTTTGAGTTTCAAACTCTCCGGAACTCAAACAGAGCAAAGAGTGGACCAAGTTCGTCCCAACTAGATTAAAAACTCTCATTGGGAGGAACTTTGGGTTTCGAGCTATGAAAAAACTTAAACGGAGTAACGTTTGGACCATGTGTCGTCCAAACCACCTAAAGAATTCTGATTGGGCCGAACTTTGAGTTCAAAACTCTCCGGAACTAGAACAGAGCAAAGATTGGACCAAGTTCGTCAAAACTAGATGAAAAACTCTCATTGGGACGAACTTTGGGTTCCGAGATCTCAAAAACTTAAACGGAGTAACGTTTGGACCATGTGTCGTCCAAACCACCTAAATTACTCTCATTGGGCCGAACTTTGAGTTCGAAACTCTCTGAAACTCAATCGGAGCAAAGTTTGGACGAGGTTCGTCCAAACTAGTTGAAAAACTCTCAATGGGACGAACTTTGGGTTCCGAGCTCTCAAAAACTTAAACGGAGTAACGTTTGGACCATTTGTCGTCGAAACCACCTAAACTGTCACACCCCCTCCCGGACCACCTACTAGCTTAGCCCGAAAGACGGCGTGAAGCCAACAGACATCATCACCTCTAACGATCCCTGTTGACCCTACTGAAACGTTGAACCTGATAAACATACCAATCATAGATATAAAACATTCTATATGAAGCACCACACAGCGGAATCCACGGAAACCTTTCAACATACACATGGTGCAGCCCTGACATAACCTGGTTTGGAAAGTAACCTGATATAGATATCACGACCAAAACATATACAACTAGGGTTATACATCCACGACCTCTAGGACGATATTATACAACCCTTACAAAACATTTACAATATGAACGAACTCATTATACAACTCCAACCACGTACTGGAGCTTGATCTAGAACTTTCAGCAGACGTTGGCAGTGTATCAGGCACCGGGAGCTCGATCTCTACCTGAAAAGTGGAAAACATTTTGAAAGAATGAGCTACGAAGCCCAGTGAGTGACTAATTTAAAAACTCTGAATCTGGAAGTCAAAACACGTGATAAACCGTTAAACGTATAAATATGCTCAGTCAAAGCGTTTAACATAAACGTGTAAGGATAAAGGCTTTCTAAAACATTTCGCAAGTCCGGTATTAAGAATCTAGCAAGGCATATCAAGTATATCAAACGTTTTAACTAACATGACCGATCTACGTTGTGTAGGGCACGCCCAGTACAACCAACGTTTACTAGTCCTACGATGTAGTGGGGCCCGCCCAGCACTCCCATCGTCTTTGTCGTAGTGGGGCCCGCCCAGCACTCACGACAGCATCGTTGTCACGGAGTACACTCAACGTCGACAACGGAATATAACCTGTGTGCACACGGTACCATATAGCCTCGGGCTCAATATCTCAGTCATGTAGTCAATAGAAATCTCAGAAAATCACATGAAAACATTAAAACATGCCTGCTTATCGTTATCTTTCGTAAAACTTAAGCTTACTCGGCTTGCTTGTGGAAAACCGAAAATCATTTAGAAGTACTTGCTAATCCATACTTTGTTTTAGAAGATATCGTTTCAGCTACTTTTCATAAAGTCATTAGACACGTGCTCGTATATAAACCTCATTAGAAAATCTGAGCTCAAAACTCATGCTTGAAACCGTTCATAAAAACCATGTATCATTCATAGGAAAGCATGTAAAACATATAATCATGAACAACCGTTTAAGAACATTTTCGAAATTCATTTTGTCACTGACAGTCTTATCTAGTTCCCCGGTTTGTAGACTCGACCTATTTCCTCTTGGCCTGTCAAATAACCAAAACCGAGCATTAGAACCATAGATAGCTTTGTCTTTCCATGCTCATGAATTTTTAAACAATTGGATTAAGAATCACATTCACACTCTACTCTCCAGATTTTCCAGATTCTATACCCTAACTTCCAACACCCATAACTTTCTCAATACTTAACCAAAATTAATGAAATACACATAACACTCTTCATTTTCGAACACTCTACAACGTACCTGAAGAAATGAAAACGAGATTCCCAACCAATTTGTCCAGAAATGCCCCGAAATAAGACAACACAGATTCGAGCTTCTCTGTTATCCTTTATCTTCCTCCTGAAATTAAACCTACTTCAAGTCATTTTTGGCTCACGAATGCTTCATGAAAGTTGTAGATAATTGAATAAGATTTCCAACCATTCCAAATAGAGCTTCGGATTCGACTTGTACACCACAGAATGCTCAAAACATCAGAGAAAACCAGAGATCCTCCTGCTTTGCTCGAAAATCCTGTGCTCTTTTTTCCATTCCAAAAACCATCAACTTCTCATACGATTTAGGTCAAGCTTCCTTCATGAAATTTGTTAGAAAATGAACTAACGTTCAAGAAAATCAAACCTCACCTCTTGATTCCTTCTGTGTAGCTCACACCGAATAAAAAACCAGAGGTTGACAGGTTGATCTCAGATCCTGCAATGGCTGGCTTTGCATGAGCTTTTCCGTATCTTCTTCAACCTCAAACCACGAAATTCTTCTTCTTCCTCCTCCTTCACTCTCTCCTTAAAGTGCTCTGAAAGTTTTAGTGGAAAAGGATGAGAAATGAGGCTGATAATGGGCTGATAAGAATGCTAGTCGGTGGTGCCCTTCTTGCTGTCCATTCCCACTTCATTTCTTTTCTTTTTTTTTTTTTTTCCTTTTTCCTTTTCCTTTTCCTTTTCCATTTATTTTCTTTTCTTCTTTCCCATCTCCTTTCTTTTTAAGTGTATAATTTCCAACAACTTAGATTCAACCATGAAGCCACAATAGATAATAAGAGAAAATTATCTAAGGGAAAGTCTCGGGTTTACAACTTACCTCCCCCTTATGAAATTTCGTCCTCGAAATTTAGAAGTTCTTCGGTGAAGAGTGTCGGGTAACTCCTCATTTGATCTTCTGATTCCCAAGTTGCCTCCTCAACTCCGTGATGTCTCCAAAGAACCTTCACGAGTGGGATCGTTTTGTTCCTCAAAACTTGCTCCTTTCTGTCGAGGATCTGAACCGCTTCCTCTTTATAACTCAAGTCTTCTTTCAGTTCAATCGGTTGCCCTTGCAACACATGTGATGGATCTGGAATATATTTCCTCAACATGGACACATGAAAAACATCATGTATTCGAGCGAGTTCCACTGGCAACTCAAGTCTATAGGCTGCTGGTCCAACTCGTTCTAATATCTGGTAAGGACCAATATATCTAGGACTGAGCTTACCTTTCCTCCCAAAGCGAAGAACACCTTTCCACGGAGATAACTTTAAGAAAACTCGATCTCCAACTTGGAACTCTAAGTCTCTTCGTCGCTTATCTGCATAGCACTTCTGTCGATCCTGAGCTATTTTTAGATTCTCCCTAATCAGCTTAATATATTTTGACGTAACTTGTACCAACTCAGAACCAACTAGCTTTCGCTCTCCCACTTCGTTCCAGCACACAGGAGTCCTGCATGGTCTGCCATACAAAGCCTCGAATGGTGCCATGCCGATACTAGACTGATAGCTGTTATTATAAGCGAACTCCATAAGTGATAAGTGAGTATCCCAACTTCCCTTAAACTGAAGGACACATGCTCTCAACATGTCCTCTAAGGTCTGGATGGTCCTCTCTGACTGACCATCTGTCTGGGGATGGAACGTTGTACTGAACTTCAACTTTGTTCCCATTGCTTTTTGCACACTAGGCCAAAACTTAGAAGTAAACCTTGGATCCCTATCTGAAACTATGGACACTGGAACTCCATGTTGACTCACAATCCTGTCGACGTATAGTTTAGCTAGCTGATCTAGTGTAGACGTCGCTTTAATCGGTATAAATCGCGCTGTCTTGGTGAGTCTATCCACTATTACCCATATACCATCATGTCCCCTAGAAGTACGAGGTAATCCAAACAGAAAATCCATAGTAATATGCTCCCACTTCCACTCCGACATTGGCAGTGGATTAAGGAGTCCTCCTGGCCTCTGTCTCACTGGTTTAACCTGTTGACAGATCAAACATCTATCGACATATTCAGCTATCTCCCGCTTCATACCAGGCCACCAATAAGTTTTCTTCAGAGTTCTATACATCTTGGTGCTTCCTGGATGCATAGTGTAAGCTGAACTGTGAGCTTCCTCTAATATAGCACTCTTAAGCTCACTAATACTCGGAACGCATAGTCTTCCCTGCTTAACTATGGCTCCGTCTGTTCTCAACTCAAATTCTGCCTCTGGGCCTTGCTTGGACTTTGCAAGCATCTTCTGTAAGTTACTATCCTCTGGCTGTCTTCTCACAATCTCTGCTACTAGAGAAGACCTAACTTGAAATTGAGCTAAAAGACTCCCTGAGCTTCCTACAGTCATAACTGCCTTGAAACCTCTTAACTCACTTAGCAAGCTTGCTCGAATACCACACAAGGCACTCTTCGGAAGTCTCGACTTCCTACTCAGAGCATCTGCTACCACGTTAGCCTTACCTGGATGATATTCTATGGTACAGTCATGGTCTTTAATCAGTTCTAGCCATCGCCTCTGCCTTAGATTCAACTCTTTCTGATCAAAGATATACTTCAGACTCTTATGATCTGTGAAAATGTGGCACTTCTCACCGAATAAATAATGTCTCCAGATCTTCAGTGCTAAAACAACTGCTGCTAGCTCAAGATCATGGGTAGGGTAATTACACTCATGCTTCTTCAACTGCCTTGAAGCATAAGCTATCACCTTTCCTTCCTACATCAGCACGCAACCTAATCCTTGCCTTGAAGCATCACAATAGATCACATACTCCTTCCCTGTTACAGGAAGTGCTAGAATAGGTGCTGTCACCAATCTCTTCTTCAGCTCCTGGAAACTCTGTTCGCATTTATCCGACCACTCAAACTTAGCATTCTTCCTTGTCAAAGCTCTGTTGCACTAGCTGGTCTCTCCCAGTTGACAACAGCTTCCACTTTCTACGGGTCAACACTAACTCCGTCCGCTGAAACTACATGCCCTAAGAACACCACTTGATTCAACCAGAACTCACATTTGCTGAACTTAGCGTATAGTTGTTTATCACGTAGTGTCTGTAGAACAATCCTCAGATGTTCCTCATGGGCTTTTACGTCAACTGAGTAAACTAGTATGTCATCGATGAACACTATCACAAACTAATCTAAATATTGATGGAAGATCCTGTTCATGAGGTCCATGAAAACTGCTGGCGCATTCGTTAAACCGAATGGCATCACTAAAAACTCATAGTGCCCATACCTCGTCCTGAATGCTGTCTTAGGAATATCTGATTCCCTAACCTTCAACTGGTGGTATCCTAACCTCAGATCAATCTTAGAGAACACTGCTGCTCCCCTAAACTGGTCAAACAAGTCATCGATGCGTGGTAGAGGATACTTGTTACATATCGTGCCTTGTTTAACTGCCTGTAATCAATGCATAATCTCAGGGTACCATCTTTCTTCTTCACGAATAACACTGGAGCTCCCCAAGGTGATACACTAGGCCTGATGTATCCCTTGTCAACTAGTTCTTGCAACTGCACCTTCAGCTCCTTAAGCTCGCTCGGAGCCATCCTGTATGGTGCCTGTGAAATAGGTGATGTTCCTGGTAACAATTCAATAGTGAACTCCACCTCTCTATCAGGTGGCAAACCCGATAAATCAGCTGGGAAAACATCAAGAAATTCGTTCACCACAGGAACATCTTCTGGTTTCAGCTTTTCTTCTTGCACCTCTACTACGTGCGCAAGAAACGCTGTGCAACCTTTCCTCAACAACTTCTCAGCTTTCAGAGCTGAAATCAAACTCGTAGGAATAATCTTCCTCTCACCCCTGAAAACAACTTCAGTCGAACCTGGTTTCTTAAAAGTCACTTCCTTCGTATGGCAATCCATAGAAGCATAGTGAGTGAATAAGAAATCCATTCCCAAAATCAAATCCAACGCCTGCAACTCTAGGGGAAGAAGATCCACTAACATACAGAGACCTTCTACTACAACCTCACAATCACGCAACACCTCATTAACTAATAAAATGTCACCAACTGGAGTGCATATGACTAACTCCTCAGATAAAGGCTCTAGCATCCTATCCAGCTTAGTTAAAAACATACTAGAAACAAAGGAATGCGTAGCCCCTGGATCTAATAAAACACGTGCAGGTACATTACAAATCAAAATCGTACCAGTGATCACATCTGGTGCATCCTCTGCTTCCTGTTGAGTCATGGCGTAGACTTTTCCCTGCTGCCTAGGTCTCCCCACAACTCCCTTTTGCCTTGCACCACTAGTTCCCTCTACTACGGCTGCTGGGATTCTCGTCTGCTCAACTGTGTGGGACTCAACTCCCTGGTCCTTCTGAACTGCTGCCCTCAGTTGTGGGCAATCCCTCTTGAAATGCCCTGGTTGTCCACACTGGTAACACACACCGGCGCCAACAAGACACTGACCCCGATGATTCTTGCCACAACTTACACATGATGTTCTCCTGGATTCACTAGCAACGGACTCCTGACCCGTCCGCGGTCTTGCTACTGAACTCGCAGACTAACTGGGGGCTCTTTGACTCTGCCTCTGATAGGCACTACCCGAACTCATCTGCCTTGATAACTGGCCACCAGATCGACGCTTGAAGTCTTAACGACCTGAAACATTCACTCCAGGTGTGAACCTCCGCTGCTCACGACCTCGAAAACCACTAGCTGTTGGAGCTCCACGACTAGGCTCCAATGCCGCCTTTTCCTCTATAATACTTTGCTCCACACGTAAGGCAGACTCTACTAGCTGAGAAAAATCTGTCCACTTGGCAATAGCGGTAACTGGGGTACGTATCTCAAAACATAGCCCTCTCTCAAACCTGCGACACCTGTCACTCTCCGATGCCACAATCACTTCAGCATACCGTGAAAGCTCGGTATACTTCCTCTCATACTCGGCCACTGAAAGTGACCCTTGTTTCAGCTCCAGAAACTCATCTCTCTTCGCCTCACAATATGTGGTGGGGTAGTACTTTTCCTCGAATATGCCCCTGAATGTCTGCCAATCTAACGTACGTGCATCACTGCGCCTGGCTATAATGGACTTCCACCATCCCTCCGCCTCCTTTTGCAAAAGGAATGTGGCTAATTTGACTTTTCGCTCCCCAGGACAACTCATCACGTCGAAGCATTTCTCCAGCATATTCAACCAGACCTCGGCGTCAGCTGGATCCGTGGAACCCTCAAACACGGTGGCTCCTAACTTCTTCAACCGTTCTATCCCATACATATTTTCCGGATCACTAGGCCCTGCTCGCTCACTCCCTGCCTCATCCTGACCTCTCGGGGTACTGGATCCCCTTTCAGATTGACTTTGGGTAGGATCCTGCGTCCCGTCCTGATTCTGCCTGCGTCGTCTGCTGGGACGTGGTGCCATGACTCCTATAACATATCAACACATCAGACATGCTATAGATACTTCACTCAGATGCATGATACTAAACTTATACCCACATTCTAGTCCTGACTGGACTCACTCTCGACAATACTCGGACCATACTCCGCTAGTTCTATCTGAACTGACCCAACGTCTAACTATTTACTTCCTGGATTTTTCTTAACACTAACTACCATGTCTCTTTTCACATGGAGCTAACTGCTCTGATACCAACTTGTCATACCCCCTCCCGGACCACCTGCTAGCTTAGCCGGAAAGACGGCGTGAAGCCAACAGACATCATCACCTCTAACGATCCCTGTTGACCCTACTGAAACGTTGAACCTGATAAACATACCAATCATAGATATAAAACATTCTATATGAAGCACCACACAGCGGAATCCACGGAAACCTTTCAACATACACATGGTGCAGCCCTGACATAACCTGGTTTGGAAAGTAACCTGATATAGATATCACGACCAAAACATATACAACTAGGGTTATACATCCACGACCTCTAGGACGATATTATACAACCCTTACAAAACATTTACAATATGAACAGACTCATTATACAACTCCAACCACGTACTGGAGCTTGATCTAGAACTTTCAGCAGACGTTGGCAGTGTATCAGGCACTGGGAGCTCGATCTCTACCTGAAAAGTGGAAAACATTTTGAAAGAATGAGCTACGAAGCCCAGTGAGTGACTAATTTAAAAACTCTGAATCTGGAAGTCAAAACACGTGATAAACCTTTAAACGTATAAATATGCTCAGTCAAAGCGTTTAACATAAACGTGTAAGGATAAAGGCTTTCTAAAACATTTCGCAAGTTCGTCATTAAGAATCTAGCAAGGCATATCAAGTATATCAAACGTTTTAACTAACATGACCGATCTACGTTGTGTAGGGCACGCCCAGTACAACCAACGTTTACTAGTCCTACGATGTAGTGGGGCCCGCCCAGCACTCCCATCGTTTTTGTCGTAGTGGGGCCTGCCCAGCACTCCCATCGTTTTTGTCGTAGTGGGGCCCGCCCAGCACTCACGACACTATCGTTGTCACGGAGTACACTCAACGTCGACAACGGAATATAACCTGTGTGCACACGGTACCATATAGCCTCGGGCTCAATATCTCAGTCATGTAGTCAATAGAAATCTCATAAAATCACATGAAAACATCAAAACATGCCTGCGTATCGTTATCTTTCATAAAACTTAAGCTTACTCAGCTTGCTCGTGGAAAACCGAAAATCATTTAGAAGTACTTGCTAATCCATACTTTGCTTTAGAAGATATCGTTTCAGCTACTTTTCATAAAGTCATTAGACACGTGCTCGTATATAAACCTCATTAGAAAATCTGAGCTCAAAACTCATGCTTGAAACCGTTCATAAAAACCATGTATCATTCATAGGAAAGCATGTAAAACATATAATCATGAACAACCGTTTAAGAACATTTTCGAAATTCATTTTGTCACTCGCAGTCTTATCTAGTTCCCCGGTTTGTAGGCTCGACCTATTTCCTCTTGGCCTGTCAAATAACCAAAACCGAGCATTAGAACCATAGATAGCTTTGTCTTTCCATGCTCATGAATTTTTAAACAATTGGATTAAGAATCACATTCACACTCTACTCTCTAGATTTTCCAGATTCTATACCCTAACTTCCAACACCCATAACTTCCTCAATACTTAACCAAAATTAATGAAATACACATCAAACTCTTCATTTTCGAACACTCTACAACTTACCTGAAGAAAGGAAAACGAGATTCCCAACCAATTGGTCCAGAAATTCCCCGAAATCAGACAACACAGATTCGAGCTTCTCTGTTACCCTTTATCTTCCTTCTGAAATTAAACCTACTTCAAGTCATTTTTGGCTCACGAATGATTCATGAAAGTTGTAGATAATTGAATAAGATTTCCAACCATACAAAATAGAGCTTCGGATTCGACTTGTACACCCCAGAATTCTCAAAACATCAGAGAAAAGCAGAGATCCTCCTGCTTTGCTCGAAAATCCTGTGCTCTGTTTTCCATTCCAAAAACCATCAACTTCTCATACGATTTAGGTCAAGCTTCCTTCATGAAATTTGTTAGAAAATGAACTAACTTTCAAGAAAAGAAAAGCTCAGCTCTTGGTTCCTTCTGTGTAGCTCAAACCGAATAAAAAACCAGAGGTTGACAGGTTGATCTCAGATCCTGCAATGGCTGGCTTTGCATGAGCTTTTCCCCATCTTCTTCAACCTCAAACCACGAAATTCTTCTTCTTCCTCCTCCTTCACTCTCTCCTTAAAGTGCTCTGAAAGTTTTAGTTGAAAAGGATGAGAAATGAGGCTGATAATGGGCTGATAAGAATGCTAGTCGGTGGGGCCCTTCTTGCTGTCCATTCCCACTTCATTTCTTTTCTTTTTTTTTTTTTTCCTTTTTCCTTTTCCTTTTCCTTTTCCATTTATTTTCTTTTCTTCTTTCCCTTCTCCTTTCTTCTTAAGTGTATAATTTCCAACAACTTAGATTCAACCATGAAGCCACAATAGATGATAAGAGTTCTTTAGGTGGTTTGGACGATACATGGTCCAAACGTTACTCGGTTTAAGTTTTTGAGAGCTCGGAACCCAAAGTTCTTCCGAATGAGAGCTTTTCATCTAGTTTGGACGAAGTTGGCCCAAACTTTGCTCCGTTTGACTTTCCAGAGAGTTTGGAACTCAAAGTTCATCCCCATGAGAGTTCTTTAGGTGGTTTGGACGACACATGGTCCAAACGTTACTCCGTTTAAGTTTATGAGAGCTCGGAACCCAAAGTTCGTCCCAATGAGAGTTTTTCATCTAGCTTCGACGAAGTTGGTCCAAACTTTGCTCCGTTTGACTTTCGAGAGAGTTTGGAACTCAAAGTTCATCCCAATGAGAGTTCTTTAAGTGGTTTGGACGACACATGGTCAAGAGTTTATTCCGTTTCAGTTTTTGGGAGCACGAAACACAAAGTTCTTCCCAATGAGAGTTTTTCAACTAGTTTGGACGAACTTGGTCCAAACTTTGCTCCGTTTGAGTTTCGGAGAGTTTGGAAGTCAAAGTGCGGCCCAATGAGAGTTCTTTAGGTGGTTTGGACGACACATGGTCCAAACGTTACTCCGTTAAAGTTTTTGAGAACTCGGAACCCAAAGTTCGTCCAGATGAGAGTTTTTCATCTAGTTTGGACGAAGTTGGCCCAAACTTTGCTCCGTTTGACTTTCCAGAGAGTCTGGAACTCAAAGTTCAACCCTATGAGAGTTCTTTAGGTGGTTTGGACAACACATGGGTCAAACGTTACTCCGTTTAAGTTTTTGAGAGCTCGGAACCCAAAGTTCGCCCCAATGAGGGGTTTTCATCTAGTTTGGACGAAGTTGGTCCAAACTTTGCTCCGTTTGACTTTCAAGAGAGTTTGGAACTCAAAGTTCATCCCAATGAGTGTTGTTTAGGTGGTTTGGACGACACATGGTCCAAACGTTACTCCATTTAAGTTTTTGAGAGCTCGGAACCCAAAGTTCGTCCCAATGAGAGTTTTTCATCTAGCTTCGACGAAGTTGGTCCAAACTTTGCTCCGTTTGACTTTCGAGAGAGTTTGGAACTCAAAGTTCATCCCAATGAGAGTTAATTAGGTGGTTTGGACGACACATGGTCCAAAGTTTACTCAGTTTAAGTTTTTGAGAGCTCGAAACAAAAAGTTCTTCCGAATGAGAGTTTTTCATCTAGTTTGGACGAACATGGTCCAAACTTTGCTCCGTTTGGGTTTCTGAGAGTTTGGAACTCAAAGTTCGGCCCAATGAGAGTTCTTTAGGTGGTTTGGGCGACACATGGTCCATACGTTACTCCGTTTAAGTTTTTGAGAGCTCGGAACCCAAAGTTCGTCCCAATGAGAGTTTTTCATCTAGTTTGGACAAACTTGGTCCAAACCTTGCTCCGTTTGAGTTTCGAAGAGTTTGGAACTCAAAGTTCGGCCCAACGAGAGTTCTTTAGGCGGTTTGGACGACACATGGTCAAAACATTACTCCGTTTAAGTTTTTGAGAGCTCGGAACCCGAAGTTCTTCCCAATGAGAGTTTTTCAACTAGTTTGGACGAACTTGGTCCAAACTTTGCTCCGTTTGAGTTTCGGAGAGTTTGGAACTAAAAGTTCGGCCCAATGAGAGTTCTTTAGGTGGTTTGGACGACACATGGTCCAAACGTTACTCCATTTATGTTTTTGACACCTCGAAACCCAAAGTTCGTCCCAATGAAAGTTTTTCATCTAGTTTGGACGAAGTTGGCCCAAACTTTGCTCCGTTTGACTTTCCAGAGAGTTTGGAACTCAAAGTTCAACCCTATGAGAGTTCTTTAGGTGGTTTCGACAACACATGGGCCAAACGTTACTCCGTTAAAGTTTTTGAGAGCTCGAAACCCAAAGTTCGCCCCGATGAGGGTTTTTCATCTAGTTTGGACGAAGTTGGTCCAAACTTTGCTCCGTTTGACTTTCAAGAGAGTTTGGAACTCAAAGTTCATCCCAATGAGTGTTGTTTAGGTGGTTTGGACGACACATGGTCCAAACGTTACTCCGTTTAAGTTTTTGAGAGCTCGGAACCCAAAGTTCGTCCCAATGAGAGTTCTTCATCTACCTTCGACGAAGTTGGTCCAAACTTTGCTCCGTTTGACTTTCAAGAGAGTTTGGAACTCAAAGTTCATCCAAATGAGAGTTCTTTAGGTGGTTTGGACGAATCATGGTAAAAACGTTACTCCGTTCAAGTTTTTGAGAACTTGGAACCCAAAGTTCGTCCCAAAAAGAGTTTTTCATCTAGTTTGGGCGAAGTTCGCCAAAACTTTGCTCCGTTTGACTTTTCAGAGAGTTTGGAACTCAAAGTTCATCCCTATGAGAGTTCTTTTGGTGGTTTGGACGACACATGGGCCGAACGTTACTCCGTTTAAGTTTTTGAGAGCTCGGAACCCAAAGTTCGCCCCAATGAGGGTTTTTCATCTAGTCTGGACGAAGTTGGTCCAAACTTTGCTCCGTTTGACTTTCAAGAGAGTTTGGAACTCAAAGTTCATCCCAGTGAGTGTTGTTTAGGTGGTTTGGACGACACATGGTCCAAACGTTACCCCGTTTAAGTTTTTGAGAGCTCGGAACCCAAAGTTCGTCCCAATGAGAGTTTTTCATCTAGCTTCGACGAAGGTTGTCCAAACTTTGCTCCGTTTGACTTTCGAGAGAGTTTGGAACTCAAAGTTCATCCTAATGAGAGTTCTTTAGGTGGTTTGGACGACACATGGTCCAAAGTTTACTCCGTTTTAGTTTTTGAGAGCTCAAAACACAAAGTTCTTTCTAATGAGAGTTTTTCATCTAGTTTGGACGAACTTGGTCCAAACTTTGCTCCGTTTGAGTTTCGGAGAGTTTGGAAGTCAAAGTGCGGCCCAATGAGAGTTCTTTAGGTGGTTTGGACGACACATGGTCCAAACGTTACTCCGTTAAAGTTTTTGAGAACTCGGAACCCAAAGTTCGTCCAGATGAGAGTTTTTCATCTAGTTTGGACGAAGTTGGCCCAAACTTTGCTCCGTTTGACTTTCCAGAGAGTTTGGAACTCAAAATTCAACCCTATGAGAGTTCTTTAGGTGGTTTGGACAACACATGGGCCAAACGTTACTCCGTTTAAGTTTTTGAGAGCTCGAAACCCAAAGTTCGCCCCAATGAGGGTTTTTCATCTAGTTTGGACGAAGTTGGTCCAAACTTTGCTCCGTTTGACTTTCAAGAGAGTTTGGAACTCAAAGTTCATCCCAATGAGTGTTGTTTAGGTGGTTTGGACGACACATGGTCCAAACGTTACTCCGTTTAAGTTTTTGAGAGCTCGGAACCCAAAGTTCGTCCCAATGAGAGATTTTCATCTACCTTCGACGAAGTTGGTCCAAACTTTGCTCCGTTTGACTTTCAAGAGAGTTTGGAACTCAAAGTTCATCCAAATTAGAGTTCTTTAGGTGGTATTGACGACACATGGTCAAAACGTTACTCCGTTCAAGTTTTTTAGAACTCGGAACCCAACGTTCGTCCCAATAAGAGTTTTTCATCTAGTTATGAAGAAGTTCGCCCAAACTTTGCTTAGTTTGACTTTTCAGAGAGTTTGGAACTCAAAGTTCATCGCTATGAGAGTTCTTTAGGTGGTTTGGACGACACATGGGCCGAACGTTACTCCGTTTAAGTTTTTGAGAGCTCGGAACCGAAAGTTCGCCCCAATGAGGGTTTTTCATCTAGTCAGACGATGTTGGTACAAACTTTGCTCCGTTTGACTTTCAAGAGAGTTTGGAACTCAAAGTTCATCCCAGTGAGTGTTGTTTAGGTGGTTTGGACGACACATGGTCCAAACGTTACTCCGTTTAAGTTTTTGAGAGCTCGGAACCCAAAGTTCTTCCCAATGAGAGTTTTTCATCTAGCTTCGACGAAGGTTGTCCAAACTTTGCTCCGTTTGACTTTCAAGAGAGTTTGGAACTCAAAGTTCATCCAAATTAGAGTTCTTTAGGTGGTTTGGACGACACATGGTCAAAACGTTACTCCGTTCAAGTTTTTGAGAACTCGGAACCTAAAGTTCGTCCCAATAAGAGTTTTTCATCTAGTTTGGACGAAGTTCGCCCAAACTTTGCTCCGTTTGACTTTTCAGAGAGTTTGGAACTCAAAGTTCATCGCTATGAGAGTTCTTTAGGTGGTTTGGACGACACATAGGCCGAACGTTACTCCGTTTAAGTTTTTGAGAGCTCGGAACCCAAAGTTCGCCCCAATGAGGGTTTTTCATCTAGTCAGACGAGTTGGTACAAACTTTGCTCCGTTTGACTTTCAACAGAGTTTGGAACTCAAAGTTCATCCCAGTGAGTGTTGTTTAGGTGGTTTGGACGACACATGGTCCAAACGTTACTCCGTTTAAGTTTTTGAGAGCTCGGAACCCAAAGTTCGTCCCAATGAGAGTTTTTCATCTAGCTTCGACGAAGGTTGTCCAAACTTTACTCCGTTTGACTTTCAAGAGAGTTTGGAACTCAAAGTTCATCCAAATTAGAATTCTTTCGGTGGTTTGGACGACACATGGTTAAAACATTACTCCGTTCAAGTTTTTGAGAACTCGGAACCCAAAGTTCGTCCCAATAAGAGTTTTTCATCTAGTTTGGATGAAGTTCGCCCAAACTTTGCTCCGTTTGACTTTTCAGAGAGTTTGGAAATCAAAGTTCATCGCTATGAGAGTTCTTTAGGTGGTTTGGACGACACATGGGCCGAACGTTACTCCGTTTAAGTTTTTGAGAGCTCGGAACCCAAAGTTCGCCCCAATGAGGGTTTTTCATCTAGTCAGACGAAGTTGGTACAAACTTTGCTCCGTTTGACTTTCAAGAGAGTTTGGAACTCAAAGTTCATCCCAGTGAGTGTTGTTTAGGTGGTTTGGACGACACATCGTCCAAACGTTACTCCGTTTAAGTTTTTGAGAGCTCGGAACCCAAAGTTCGTCCCAATGAGAGTTTTTCATCTAGCTTCGACGAAGGTTGTCCAAACTTTGCTCCGTTTGACTTTCAAGAGAGTTTGGAACTCAAAGTTCATCCAAATTAGAGTTCTTTAGGTGGTTTGGACAACACATGGTCAAAACGTTACTCCGTTCAAGTTTTTGAGAACTCGGAACCCAAAGTTCGTCCCAATAAGAGTTTTTCATCTAGTTTGGACGAAGTTCGCCCAAACTTTGCTCCGTTTGACTTTTCAGATAGTTTGGAACTCAAAGTTCATCGCTATGAGAGTTCTTTAGGTGGTTTGGACAACACATGGGCCGAACGTTACTCCGTTTAAGTTTTTGAGAGCTCGGAACCCAAAGTTCGACC
Source organism: Luffa aegyptiaca (assembly GCA_017139565.1). NCBI lineage: Eukaryota > Viridiplantae > Streptophyta > Magnoliopsida > Cucurbitales > Cucurbitaceae > Luffa > Luffa aegyptiaca. Next base: position 28,079,591 of record CM029407.1, read on the forward strand.
CAATGAGGGTTTTTCATCTAGTCAGACGAAGTTGGTCCAAACATTGCTCCGTTTGACTTTCAAGAGAGTTTGGAACTCAAAGTTTATCCCAGTGAGTGTTGTTTAGGTGGTTTGGACGACACATGGTCCAAACGTTACTCCGTTTAAGTTTTTGAGAGCTCGGAACCCAAAGTTCGTCCCAATGAGAGTTTTTCATCTTCCTTCGACGAAGTTGGTCCAAACTTTTCTCCGTTTGACTATCAAGAGAGTTTGGAACTCAAAGTTCATCCAAATGAGAGTTCTTTAGGTGGTTTGGACGACACATGGTCAAAACGTTACTCCGTTCAAGTTTTTGAGAACTCGGAACCCAAAGTTCGTCCCAATAAGAGTTTTTCATCTAGTTTGGACGAAGTTCGCCCAAACTTTGCTCCGTTTGACTTTTCAGAGAGTTTGGAACTCAAAGTTCATCGCTATGAGAGTTCTTTAGGTGGTTTGGACGACACATAGGCCGAACGTTACTCCGTTTAAGTTTTTGAGAGCTCGGAACCCAAAGTTCGCCCCAATGAGGGTTTTTCATCTAGTCTAGACGAAGTTCGTCCAAACTTTGCTCCGTTTGACTTTCAAGAGAGTTTGGAACTCAAAGTTCATCCCAGTGAGTGTTGTTTAGGTGGTTTGGACGACACATGGTCCAAACGTTACTCCGTTTAAGTTTTTGAGAGCTCGGAACCCAACGTTCGTCCCAATGAGAGTTTTTCATCTAGCTTTGACGAAGGTTGTCCAAACCTTGCTCCGTTTGACTTTCGAGAGAGTTTGGAACTCAAAGTTCATCCCAATGAGAGTTCTTTAGGTGGTTTGGACGACACATGGTCCAAAGTTTACTCCATTTAAGTTTTTGAGAGCTCGAAACACAAAGTTCTTTCCAATGAGAGTTTTTCATCTAGTTTGGACGAAGTTGGTCCAAACTTTTCTCTGTTTGACTTTCAAGAGAGTTTGGAACTCAAAGTTCATCCCAATGAGTGTTGCTTAGGTGGTTTGGACGACACATGGTCCTAACGTTACTCCGTTTAAGTTTTTGAGAGCTCGGAACCCAAAGTTCGTCCCAATGAGAGTTTTTCATCTTCCTTCGACGAAGTTGGTCCAAACTTTTCTCCGTTTGACTATCAAGAGAGTTTGGAACTCAAAGTTCATCCAAATGAGAGTTCTTTAGGTGGTTTGGACGACACATGGTCAAAACGTTACTCCGTTCAAGTTTTTGAGAACTCGGAACCCAAAGTTCGTCCCAATAAGAGTTTTTCATCTAGTTTGGACGAAGTTCGCCCAAACTTTGCTACGTTGGACTTTTCAGAGAGTTTGGAACTCAAAGTTCATCCCTATGAGAGTTCTTTAGGTGGTTTGGACGACACATGGGCCGAACGTTACTCCGTTTAAGTTTTTGAGAGCTCGGAACCCAAAGTTCGCCCCAATGAGGGTTTTTCATCTAGTCTAGACGAAGTTCGTCCAAACTTTGCTCCGTTTGACTTTCAAGAGAGTTTGGAACTCAAAGTTCATCCCAGTGAGTGTTGTTTTGGTGGTTTGGACGACACATGGTCCAAACGTTACTCCGTTTAAGTTTTTGAGAGCTCGGAACCCAAAGTTCGTCCCAATGAGAGTTTTTCATCTAGCTTCGACGAAGGTTGTCCAAACTTTGCTCCGTTTGACTTTCGAGAGAGTTTGGAACTCAAAGTTTATCCCAATGAGAGTTCTTTAGGTGGTTTGGACGACACATGGTCCAAAGTTTACTCCGTTTTAGTTTTTGAGAGCTCGAAACACAAAGTTCTTTCCAATGAGAGTTTTTCACCTAGTTTGGACGAACTTGGTCCAAACTTTGCTTCGTTTGAGTTTCGGAGAGTTTGGAAGTCAAACTGTGGCCCAATGAGAGTTCTTTTGGTGGTTTGGACGACACATGGTCCAAACGTTACTCCGTTCAAGTTTTTGAGAACTCGGAACCCAAAGTTCGTCCCAATGAGAGTTTTTCATCTAGTTTGGAGGAAGTTGGCCCAAACTTTTCTCCGTTTGACTTTCCAGAGAGTTTGGAACTCAAAGGTCATCCCTATGAGAGTTCTTTAGGTGGTTTGGACGACACATGTGCCAAACGTTACTCCGTTTAAGTTTTTGAGAGCTCGGAGCCAAAGTTCACCCCAATGAGGGTTTTTCATCTAGTTTGGACGAAGTTGGTCCAAACTTTGCTCCGTTTGACTTTCAATAGAGTTTGGAACTCAAAGTTCATCCCAATGAGTGTTGTTTAGGTGGGTTGGACGACACATGGTCCAAACGTTACTCCGTTTAAGTTTTTGAGAGCTCAGAACCCAATGTACGTCCCAATGAGTGTTTTTCATCTAGCTTCGACGAAGTTGGTCCAAACTTTGCTCCGTTTGACTTTCGAGAGAGTTTGGAACTCAAAGTTCATCCCAATGAGAGTTCTTTCGGTGGTTTGGACGACACATGGTCCAAAGTTTACTCAGTTTAAGTTTTTGAGAGCTCGAAACACAAAGTTCTTCCCAATGAGAGTTTTTCATCTAGTTTGGACGAACTTGGTCCAAACTTTGCTCCGTTTGGGTTTCTGAGAGTTTGGAACTCAAAGTTCGGCCCAATGAGAGTTCTTTAGGTGGTTTGGGCGACACATGGTCCAATCGTTACTCCGTTTAAGTTTTTGAGAGCCCGGAACCCAAAGTTCGTCCCAATGAGGGTTTTTCAGCTAGTTTGGACAAACTTGGTCCAAACCTTGCTCCGTTTGAGTTTCGAAGAGTTTGGAACTCAAAGTTCGGCCCAACGAGAGTTCTTTCGGTGGTTTGGACGACACATGGTCCAAACGATACTCCGTTTAAGTTTTTGAGAGCTCGGAACCCAAAGTTCGTCCCCATGAGAGTTTTTCATCTAGTTTGGACGAAGTTGGTCCAAACTTTGCTCCGTTTAAGATTCGGAGAGTTTGGAACTAAAAGTTCGGCCCAATGAGTGTTCTTTAGGTGGTTCGGACGACACATGGTCAAAACATTACTCCGTTTAAGTTTTTGAGAGCTCGGAACTCAAAGTTCGTCCCAATGAGAGTTTTTCATCAAGTTTGGACGAAGTTGGCCCAAACTTTGCTTCGTTTGACTTTCCAGAGAGTTTGGAACTCAAAGTTCATCCCTATGAGAGTTCTTTAGGTGGTTTGGACGACACATGGGCCGAACGTTACTCCGTTTAAGTTTTTGAGAGCTAGGAACCCAATGTTCGCCCCAATGAGGGTTTTTCATCTAGTTTGGACGAAGTTGGTCCAAACTTTGCTCCGTTTGACTTTCAAGAGAGTTTGGAACTCAAAGTTCATCCCAATGAGTGTTGTTTAGGTGGTTTGGACGACACATGGTCGAAACGTTTAAGTTTTTGAGAGCTCGAAACACAAAGTTCTTCCCAATGAGAGTTTTTCATCTAGTTTGGACGAACTGGGTCCAAACTTTGCTCCGTTTGGGTTTCTGAGAGTTTGGAACTCAAAGTTCGGCCCAATGAGAGTTCTTTAGGTGGTTTGGGCGACACATGGTCCAAACGTTACTCCGTTTAAGTTTTTGAGAGCTCGGAACCCAAAGTTCGTCCCAATGAGGGTTTTTCAGCTAGTTTGGACAAACTTGGTCCAAACCTTGCTCCGTTTGAGTTTCGAAGAGTTTGGAACTCAAAGTTCGGCCCAACGAGAGTTCTTTAGGTGGTTTGGACGACACATGGTCCAAACGATACTCCGTTTAAATTTTTGAGAGCTCGGAACCCAAAGTTCGTCCCCATGAGAGTTTTTCATCTAGTTTGGACGAAGTTGGTCCAAACTTTGCTCCGTTTAAGATTCGGAGAGTTTGGAACTCAAAGTTCGGCCCAATGGGTGTTCTTTAGGTGGTTCGGACGACACATGGTCAAAACATTACTCCGTTTAAGTTTTTGAGAGCTCGGAACTCAAAGTTCGTCCCAATGAGAGTTTTTCATCAAGTTTGGACGAAGTTGGCCCAAACTTTGCTTCGTTTGACTTTCCAGAGAGTTTGGAACTCAAAGTTCATCCCTATGAGAGTTCTTTAGGTGGTTTGGACGACACATGGGCCGAACGTTACTCCGTTTAAGTTTTTGAGAGCTCGCAACCCAATGTTCGCCCCAATGAGGGTTTTTCATCTAGTTTGGACGAAGTTGGTCCAAACTTTGCTCCGTTTGACTTTCAAGAGAGTTTGGAACTCAAAGTTCATCCCAATGAGTGTTGTTTAGGTGGTTTGGACGACACATGGTCCAAACGTTACTCCGTTTAAGTTTTGGAGAGCTCGAAACACAAAGTTCTTCCCAATGAGAGTTTTTCATCTAGTTTGGACGAACTTGGTCCAAACTTTGCTCCGTTTGGGTTTCTGAGAGTTTGGAACTCAAAGTTCGGCCCAATGAGAGTTCTTTAGGTGGTTTGGGCGACACATGGTCCAAACGTTACTCCGTTTAAGTTTTTGAGAGCTCGGAATCCAAAGTTCGTCCCAATGAGGGTTTTTCATCTAGTTTGGACAAACTTGGTACAAACCTTGCTCCGTTTGAGTTTCGAAGAGTTTGGAACTCAAAGTTCGGCCCAACGAGAGTTCTTTAGGTGGTTTGGACGACACATGGTCCAAACGATACTCCGTTTAAGTTTTTGAGAGCTTGGAACCCAAAGTTCGTCCCAATGAGAGTTTTTCATCTAGTTTGGACGAAATTGGTCCAAACTTTGCTCCGTTTAAGATTCGGAGAGTTTGGAACTGAAAGTTCGGCCCAATGAGTGTTCTTTAGGTGGTTCGGACGACACATGGTCAAAACATTACTCCGTTTAAGTTTTTGAGAGCTCGGAACTCAAAGTTCGTCCCAATGAGAGTTTTTCATCAAGTTTGGACGAAGTTGGCCCAAACTTTGCTTCGTTTGACTTTCCAGAGAGTTTGGAACTCAAAGTTCATCCCTATGAGAGTTCTTTAGGTGGTTTGGACGACACATGGGCCGAACGTTACTCCGTTTAAGTTTTTGAGAGCTCGGAACCCAATGTTCGCCCTAATGAGGGTTTTTCATCTAGTTTGGACGAAGTTGGTCCAAACTTTGCTCCGTTTGACTTTCAAGAGAGTTTGGAACTCAAAGTTCTGTTGGGATTGGTGTCCTAAAACTCGTAGATAGTGAATGATAAACGAATTGTATACTTATTCGATAAAGGCGTTATCGAGACTAATTCAGTAAAGTTATTACTGAATAAAGTAAATTACACATATAATTACCCAAATCCAATAAACTAAGATCCATGGCTATAGGATTAACTCTTGAGCTTTATGTAGAGACATAAAAGTGGATCAAGCTTGAGTAATAGCCAAAACGGTCTATAGTATAGGAATAGGGTTGGGTACCTTATTCTGGGGACACTATGAGACGCGGCCCACTTTATAGATGGTATAGACGATGTGATCCTAAATCGTCCATGTAGAGACATGCGAGTGGGGGCGTCCTATGCAATGAGTTTGCATAAGACCAGGACCAAGAAATAAGTCGCTCTCGCTTTATAACACCATTTACTGACGAGACTGACTATTTCATGTGATGACCTAGGTAACTCGATCTTAATCCTGAGCTAACTATGAACTCCTGTTTATTCGGGCTTATCCTTAGATCTGCATAGGTGAGAGTGGCTCAGTATCGCCGACTCAATAAGCCTCCCATTTCAGGGATAGGAACGGGTAGATAGCTGGGGACATAGTCGTGCAAGAAGGAATTCACTCCTACTCGAATTAGGGATAGTAGAGAGGTTGTTCCCTTAAGTGCTGACTCCGGGGCTTGAACAAAGGGATCCCGCCCTCTCATTGGCCCGAGAGGGACTCGGTTTATTGGTTGGACCATAAACCAATTGTTCATTAGAGGATCAGTGGGACTTAAGGAACTAGAAGTACTATAGGGGTAAAACGGGTTTTTTGACCTAGCTATAGCTACGAATAACCTGTGAAGGATTGACTTACTAATCATGGTTAAATCAAGTGGACAGAAATATATCTATAGTGAGGGGAGTGCAACTATCGGGCTATAGTGGAGTGCCCCGGTAGTTAACGAATGTTGGCTAGCTTGGATAATGAGATTAGTCGGTTAGCCTCAAATCGTTGGAGCCCATGATCTATAGGTCCATTAGGTCCCCCTACTAGCTCATATCGGAATTAAGCCTAGAACAAAAGATAGGAAGCTTTGAATCGTTCAAAAATCGGGAAAAAGGATATTATCGTAAATTGTGTTTGACACAATAATTTAATTATGAATTAAATTAGAAAATGAGAGATGGAGTATTTAAAAGTGTTTTGAATACCATATATATGTATTAGGAATCATATATGATTTATTGCACAAGATTAGAATGATTAATTGGATTAATCATAAGAAATCATTTTGTAATGCCTCAAAATCAATTACCTAATGTTAAATTCAATTTGGAATTGAAATGAACATTAAATTGCAAGCTTGAAATTAGATTTCAATTTGTATTTGGTGGATTTAGTTGGAAATCCACTTATGCATGAACATTCAAAGTGGAAAGACAAGTCACTCATGCATTGTTGCATGTCTTGTGAGATGTACACCTAGAATCCACTTGAACTTGCAAATACACCATGTGTCTTGTGTCTTGAGGCTTGGCTTTGCATGAAGAATGTCTTTAAAAGGAGCTTGAATCAGATTCAAAGCTAGGAGAGCCATTTTCCTTAATGTTATGCTGCTGGAATTTGGACTCAAAGTTCTCTCATCTCTCATTCTTCTCCATTGCTTGATGCTTCAAGCATTCCCTTCCCATTCCCTATCTTATATAGACTCCCACAAGTCGTTCTTGGCCCGGAGTATAGTAGGGAAGACTCTAGAGGTTGTCCAAGGAGCATAGGAGAGGCAAACACCACAAGGAGTTCAACATAAGTGAGCTACAAAGGTTGGTGTTTTCTAAACTCTCTATTCTGTCTTTTCTAGAACATGCATGCTTTAGGAGTAAAATTGAATGTCTTAAGTGCTTTCGATCTTCAATTGCTTCCGCATGTGTAATATGTACACCTTCAATTGGTATCAGAGAATGATTAGAGCACTTAATTCGTTTTAATTTTGCTTTGGTGGGTACCATTTTGAAATTGAATTTTCTGTGTGCTAAAATGGAAGTGTTCTGGTTTGGCAATTTTTTGAGCATTCAAACCTTCATGAAATTGTAATTGCTCGGATATGTAAGAGCGTTAATGTGTGTACTATAGTCTGTAATTTTTATAGAGTCATTAGAGTCCATATAGGCTGTAAAATCGAAGAAAAACCGGAGAAGACGCAGCAGAAAATGAAAATTCCAGCAAGCAGTTTTTTTTCTTCTTCTATTCCAGAATTTTGGTCCGGTTCAGCTGCTGCCTTTTGGTCCGGTTCGGTCTGTTGCAGCCTCATTTCACTCATTGCATGTGGAACGAAAGGCTTTGAAAAGGATTTGTCTGTGTACAGTCCTTGATTCCATTGGGTCGGATTCAAGGCTTTGAATATTTTTAATTTGGAATAAGCGATCGTTGATGGATCGTTTTTGTCTGGAATATGAGTAATCTCAGCTGACTTAGTGTCAACTAGGATAAACTCATAGAAGGTATGAGTTTTGTTAAGATCCTCAGGCATGAAATTGAAGCCTGTAGGATACATGTTTGAAACGATCTCTTCAAGATTGAGACCTTGAAATTTAGGTTCTATGATGGGTTCATAGATAACCTGGGATTTTTGAAAATAACCTTTGATCTCTGGGCGAGGTACAAACCTCTTTTCCGGTGTCACCGCCCCAGAGTAGGTTGAAGAGGATGGGATTGATGATCCCACGACTGAAGAGGGAGAGACAGGAGGTCTCAGTTGAACGACTCCGCCTGAAGGACGGACGAGGTTGGCCGAAGGCCGTGGAGGTGGAGTAGAAGACTCCATTGGAGGCATAGGGCGTATACCGCCTTGCCTTGACCTGGAGCGGGTTACCGGAGTAAACCCTAGTTCCATTGCATATTGATCTGCACTCATGGGAGGAGGTGCAGAGGAAGAAGAAGATGGGCGACTGCCCCTTGAAGAGGAGGCTCTGCCTCTTGCTTCACTCATTCACTCTTTTCTTTTCTTTGGCAGAAGGGAGAGAGAGAGGAGAGAGTTTTGGAGTTAGAAACTCTCTTGAGAGATAATCTGCAAGAGGGTTTTCAGTTCCTTTTATAGGCAAAATTTTGAAATCAAAGCATGAAAGAATTGCTTGCCATCTGGCAAAGATTTGTTTTGAAACAAGATTTTTAACATCTTTTTCTAAAACGAATTTTGAAACTTGAGAATCAGTTTTGATGGTAAAATTTTTGTTTATCAAATCTCCTTGAAATTTTTGAACACAGAGTACTATAGCTAGTAACTCTTTTTTGACTGTTGAGTAATTCTTTTGGGTGTCGTTCCAAATTCCTGAATGGAATCGGATAATTGATTCTTTCTTATCAAGACACTGTTTTAGGATTCCTCCATATCCAATGTCTGATGCATCTGTCTCTACGATCAGATGTGCTTTTGGATTGATAAGACTCAAACAGGGGAGTGATTTGACTAAAGCTTTTATCTTTTGGACAGCTTTAGTATGCTCATTGGACCATGGCTTTGGATTTTTCCTAAGCCTTTGAAAAAGCGGTTTGCAAATAGGTCTGAGGTTTTGAATAAAATCAGACACATAATTAAGACAGCCCAAGAACCTTTGAAGTTGGGTTTTTTCTGTAATTTGGTCCGGAAAATTTGAAGCAAAGTTTATGGACCTTTGAATTGGTTTTATCAGGCCCATGTTGATATTAAAGCCCAAAAATTTAATCTGGGTTTGAAAAAGTTTTACTTTTGGTAGAGAGACTACCAAACCATTTTGTTTAACAACTTTGATAAATATATCCAAATGTTTGAAATGTTGATCGATGCTTGAGGAGAAAACCAAGACATCGTCAATGTAAACAATTGTAAAATCTTGAAAATCATTGAAAATATCATTCATGATTTTTTGAAATTCTGATGGGGCATTCTTTAGCCCAAATGGCATGACATTCCATTCGTATTGCCCGAATGGCACATTGAAAGCGGTTTTATATTTATCCTTTTCGGAAATTTGAATTTGCCAGAAACCTGACTTCATGTCAAATTTCGAAAATACTTTAGCTTTTGAAATCCTTTTTAAAAGGTCTTGTTTATTTGGAATTGGATATCTAATCCATTCCAAAACTTTGTTTAAGGGCTTGTAATTGATAACTAACCTTGGCACACCTCGCTCCTGTTCGGCTGCGTTGTTGACATAAAATGCTGCACACGACCATGGGCTTTTGGATGGTCGAATCAGCTTCTTATTGAGCAAATCCTGTATTTCTTTTTTACAGAATGTTAGTAAATCCGAATTCATTTGAATTGGTCTGGCCTTTGTTGGAATTTTTGATTCATCAAAATCTTTTGAGTAAGGAAGTTGAACAATGTGTTTTTTCCTTGCCCAAAAAGCATTTGGCAAATTTGAGCAAATCTCTTTTTCAATTTTGCTCTCTAAATCTTTGATTTTGACAATAACAGAAGGGTTTTTGAGGTTTTCATCAATCTTTTTATAACTGATGTCCTCTTTGAGAAAAGAAATTTGTTTTTGTCTTTGCCGTATTTCATTTAAACTCACTTCCATAAAATCAACTGGAAGGATTGGGCAAATAAATTCAAAAGTTATTTCTGAACCGGCAAAATTTGAAACCAAACCGTTTTCGGTTATTTTAATAGGATAGAGTTGTGTTAGGAATGGGGTTCCTAAGATCAACTCTTGTTTGAGGTCTTTGACCAAAAGAAATGAGCAAACAATACATATGTCATTGTTGCAAATATGGGCATTAGAAAGTTTGTACTGCACACAAAGACGCTGACCATTGGCACTGTTAAGTCTTTGAGTGGTTTTTTCAAAATACTTTGTAGGGATGAGTCCCTGTTGAATACAATTTTGATCTGCCCCTGAATCAATTAGGGCTTTGACCGTGATTTGAAAATCCTCAATTTTTAGGGTAATCATTGAATACCATTTTTGAAATTGAGATTTTGTAATTTGATTAAGAAGAAAATCTTTTTCTTCATCGTTGGAAATCAAGGGTTTTGATTTGAGATTGTTAATCTCTATTTTGATCAAATCGATTTCGATTTTGCTTTTTTCTATCTCCTTTTTGAGATTGTTGATTTCAAATTGAAGGTCTTGAATAGAAGAAGGTTGAGGATCAGATTTTGGTTTGAAGAAATCATCTCTTTGAAGAATCTGGGAAAGAGGGGGTTGTTCAACAACCTTTTCTCTGAACTCAGGAGTTCTTTGAGAAGACAGAGACTGCTTGAGGGTTTTCAGAATTGTCTTCTTCATTTCCTTATCCTCTATATGGTCTATAGAGTTAAAGAGAACTTCTTGTTCTACTGTAAGGACATTTATGCATTGTTCTTCACAATCCTTTTTACAAGCTTTGATGCCTTCAGATTCTTTGCTCTGGCTATTGCTAGAGATTTCTGAATCTGTGTCGTCGAATTGAAATTCGTTCAATTCTTGATCAGAGCTATCATAGATAGAAGAATACTCTTCTTCTATATCCAGCTTATTGATTCTAAGGTTGGGACATCTATTTGCATAGTGTCCTTCCTTTCGACATTTAAAACAAAAGGTTTTTCCCTTTGTCTTAAAGGCAGCTTGCCTTGGTCTGGGTTGATCCCGAGATTGTCTTTTCTTGAATCGAGGATTTGGATTGAATTGCCTTTTAGGAAAATACTTCCTCGATTGCCTCTGGAAATTCTGAGGTCTTTCGAATTGATTTTTGTAAAACCTTCGACTATTACGCCGTCGGATCATTTTGTTAGCAGAGCGGTTTGGTTCTTCCAAACGCTCGCAACCATATTGAGAGCAAAAGGCTTTCATATCTCTGAGCCTGCTCTTTTCATCTCTTTGGACTTTGCGCTGAACTTTTATTTCATTGCAAATTTGAAGTCCGCAGTTGATGACATATGATGTAAGATCACCATATGTTAGATTGTTCCATTCGATTTTCCCATTATACCGCTCCTTCAGAGTTATATAAACTCTTTCAGAAACGTAATTTGGAAGGCCATCCAGAAATTTTTCTTTCCAGTGGCTCCAATCTGTGTCTTTCATGTAGAAGACCCTGGAAATGAACATATCCTTGTACCAATTGAAGTTGGCCAAGTTTTTGCATCTAAGATTTTTTAGAATTGTCCTTTGAGTGTCATCATGCTTCACATTATGGGCTGTTGTGAAGTTCCAGGAGATAGCATAGACTAGTGCCTCAACGGCATCTTCCTGATCTATCTCTTCTTCTATGATGATCTTTTTTGGAGAAGATTTGGATGATTCAGGTTTAATAGGTTCTCCGCCTATTCTAATCCCTGGATCGGCTTTGATATCGGGAACTTCTCTAGTTCTTTTGACTCTGGTGGTGTGGGTCTTGATCTCATTTCTAAGAGCAGGACCAAGGCAATCCCACCATGCTTTGAGGACACCTGTGAATCCATTAACAAGAGTAGCACAGGCGACATGATTTGTATTACCATTCTCTTGGTAAGAGGTTGCGGCAATGAGCATCTCAGATAGCATATCTTGTATTTGCCTATCTGATCTTCCATCTAGATTCCATACCACGATGGATTGCCCATCAAACTGTTTGATTTTTCCGAACTTTTGACTTTGTTCGTAATTGAGATCAGGCATGGAAGGCCTCTGGTACCAATTTATTCCATCACCTGGATTATAACCCAGTTTGTTTAGAGATTGAGGGTCTTCTAAGTGAAGACCTTTAAGCTGATCAATTATTGAATCAATATCTTCACTATCTGTATCATCAAGGGTGTTAAGCTGATTTGAGCTTTCACCTTTTGAGATGGCAGATAGCTTTCTGTCAATTTCCTCCAAAAGTCTTGTCTTTGGAGTTCTTAGATTGACTTGCTCGAGAGGACTGAACATTGGTTTAACGGGCGCTGGAGGAGGATCAATTAATTCCTCTAGCCTATAAACTTGTTCAGCTATTGAGGTAAGCATCCGATTTGAGAAGTTGTTTTGACATTGGATGCTCTTGATTTCCTTGTTAGTTGGAGGTTGAGCTTCCTCGCTTTCTCTAACAAGTTGGAAGGGTTTGGCGACAATCCTTTCATGGTAGAAACTGTCGAATTCGACGTCTTCCATGGGAGGAAAGTTACCTTGAATTTCACCTCTCCTGGCGGTTTTCCACCTTTCCTTTTCTCGAATGGCACAAATATGGGAAAATTCATCCCTTTGATTGAACCATCTGAAAAAGGAAATATGCTCTTGGAGTTTATCAAGGACTTTGAAATACTCTTCTTTGAATGCTTTCCTCTGCTCGGCAGAGTAAGTTGCAAAGAAGTGTTTTCTAGCTTCCTTGTTTTCATCCGCCATAAATTCTTTTTGGAGGGCTTCTTTATCGACTTTGAATTCGTTATCAGTGATGATAACATTCAATTGACTTTTGAAAACGGAATCTGTTTCCATGTCGGTTTGAGAAGGAGAAGGAGGTTTTTCTTCTTCGTATTGGAAGTTTGGAATTCCTTCATCCAACCTTACAGATTTGACTCTAAGTGAGCCAGATCTTCCAATACTTTGAAGAGACTCTGGTCTGATTCCAGAGGTGCTTGGTCTGGAACTCATGAACTCTTTTTTGTTCATGTTTTCCTTCAAGATTGGGAAACGAGGTTCTTCCTCATCGAATTTGATTTCTACTCTCCCATCTGGGTGCTCAATGATGTGAGAGAGTTCTTTTTCTTTCTTCTTGGGGACGAAGGCATTTTCGATTGTCCAAGAAGGGTTTTTGGTAAGGCTATCCCATGAAAGCATCTTTGGGACACTGACAGAGGATTTATTGATGTTGGTTTCGATAAGCATGGTTTTCCCTTTAGGGGATTGTACCAATGCTTTCGGTTCCATTGAGGAAGTAAGGGTTTTGTAGGTAATCTTGTATAGAAGTGTCATCTTCTTGACTCCTTCTTCAAGATTTAAACCTTTTCCCGTGACTTCCAAGGTTAGGGTTTTGAGAATATGGGGGTCATCTAATGCCACCATAAAGTTTGGAAAACAATTGAAATAAACTGGTCCATCGGCAAGATTGGATTCGATGATACCTAGGAGAGAGTTAGAGAAGTCTTTATGACGTTTATCTCTTAGGATTGCAAGAACAGGAGTATCGAGACCCGTTCTGAACATTGGACGAAGTGCGACTTGAACAACTCCGATATGAAGGAACTGAAAGTCTTTTCTGTGTTTGAGGATATCGTCTTTTGGAAATAATTGAATTGAATCAATATTTCCATAGACTGGAATTTTGCGTTCAACAATCTTTATGCAATGTTGTTCTTTGAAATTGAACGTATTGTGCATATAGATTGTTTTATTGTCAAGCTTGGGCAAACCCCATGCTTGAAGATTGTTTTCGATCTTTGCTATATGCAAAGCTTCCCATTCAAGATTAGGTAGTCCCACAACTACGTTCCTAATCTCAGAGTTATAGCGGGGAAGATCAAATGGTTGTGTTCTTCGTTGTTGCAGAACAATCAAGAATCATGTCCGTTGAAGTATTCAGAGTCGTCAACGGAGGTATGTTTTTCACCGCTTAACCTTTTGCCAATGCATTGGTATTTTGTAGAACAAAATTAATTTACGAACGGTCCAATTGCTTCCGCTGTAACGGAATTGGGAATTCCAATCCTTCACAATGAACATTAGAGCTCGAGGAGGGTACGAATATTTCATCAGTTTCATTGATGATTATTCGAGGTATGGCTATCTCTACCTGTTGCATCATAAGTCTGAGGCTTTTGAAAAGTTCAAAGAGTACAAGGCCGAGGTTGAGAACCTATTAGGTAAGACGATAAAAACACTTCGATCCGATCGAGGTGGAGAGTACATGGACTCAAGTTTTCAAGACTATTTGATAGAGCATGGAATTACGTCCCAACTCTCAGCCCCTGGTACACCTCAGCAAAACGGTGTATCGGAAAGGAGAAACAGAACCTTGTTGGACATGGTTCGTTCGATGATGAGTTATGCTCAGTTGCCTAACTCGTTTTGGGGTTATGCAGTAGAGACTGCAGTTTATATTTTGAACGTAGTTCCCTCAAAGAGTGTTTCTGAAACACCGTTTGAGCTCTGGAAAGGACGTAAAGCTAGTTTACGACATTTCAGAATTTGGGGATGCCCTGCATACGTGCTAGAAGCAAATCCAAAGAAATTAGAACCTCGTTCTAAATTTTGCCTATTTGTAGGCTATCCCAAAGATACGAGAGGTGGATACTTCTTCGATCCAGAGGAAAATAAAGTACTTGTGTCGACAAATGCTACATTCCTAGAAGAAGACCACCTCAGAGATCACAAGCCACGAAGTAAAGTCGTTTTAAGTGAACTATCAAACGAAGCTACAGAAACATCAACAAGAGTTGTTGATGATGCTGGCACCTCGAGTCAATCGCGTCCTTCTCAAGAAATAAGAGAACCTCGACGTAGTGGGAGGGTTGTTAGACAACCTGATCGCTATTTGGGTTTAACTGAAACTCCAGTCGTCATACCTGATGACGGAATCGAGGATCCATTAACCTTTAAACAGGCAATGGATGATGTTGACAAGAACGAGTGGATTAAAGCCATGGACTTGGAAATCGAGTCCATGCATTTTAATTCAGTATGAGATCTTGTAGATCAACCTGAAGGGGTTAGACCCATAGGGTGTAAATGGATCTACAAGAGAAAACGAGACGCTACTGGAAAGGTATAGACCTTTAAGGCACGACTTGTGGCAAAGGGTTTTACCCAGCGGGAGGGGATTGACTATGAAGAAACCTTCTCCCCTGTTGCCATGTTAAAGTCGATCTGGATACTTTTGTCCATTGCCACGTTTTACGATTATGAAATATGGCAAATGGATGTCAAGACTGCCTTTCTGAACGGTAATCTTGAAGAAAGTATCTACATGTCTCAGCCAGAGGGGTTCATAGCTCAGGATCAAGAGCAAAAAGTTTGCAAGCTTAAACGATCCATTTATGGATTGAAACAAGCATCTAGATCCTGGAATATGAGATTTGATACTGCGATCAAATCTTATGGCTTTGAACAAAACGTTGATGAGCCTTGTGTTTACAAAAGGATCATTAACAACTCCGTAGCTTTCTTAGTACTGTATGTAGATGATATCCTACTCATCGGGAATGATGTAGGTTATCTAACTGACATTAAACTATGGCTAGCAACTCAATTCCAAATGAAAGATTTGGGTGAGGCACAATTTGTTCTAGGGATCCAAATTGTTCGAAACCGAAAGAACAAAACGCTAGCCCTGTCTCAAGCGTCTTATATCGACAAATTGTTAGTTAGATATAAAATGCAAAATTCCAAGAAAGGACTATTACCTTTCAGGCACGGAATTAACTTGTCTAAGGAATAGTGTCCTCAGACACCTCAAGAAGTTGAGGACATGAGACGTTTTCCCTATGCCTCTGCAGTAGGTAGCCTAATGTATGCCATGTTGTGTACAAGGCCTGACATTTGTTATGCAGTAGGGATTGTCAGTAGATATCAATCCAATCCAGGATTCGATCACTGGACAGCCGTTAAAAATATCCTCAAGTATCTAAGGAGAACGAGGGACTATATGCTCGTGTATGGTTCGAAGGATTTGATTCTTACAGGATACACTGATTCTGATTTTCAAACCGATAAAGATTCGAGGAAATCTACATCGGGGTCAGTATTCACTCTAAATGGAGGAGCAATAGTATGGCGTAGCATCAAGCAAGGATGCATTGCAGACTCGACCATGGAGGCCGAATATGTAGCCGCTTGCGAAGCAGCAAAAGAGGCAGTATGGCTCAGGAAGTTCCTAACTGACTTGGAAGTCATTCCGAATATGCATCTGCCTATCACCTTGTATTGTGATAATAGCGGCGCAGTTGCAAACTCAACGGAACCTCGCAGCCATAAGAGAGGCAAGCACATCGAAAGAAAATACCATCTCATTAGGGAGATTGTGCACCGAGGAGACGTGATCGTCACGAAGATAGCGTCGGAGCACAACATTGCTGATCCATTCACGAAGGCTCTCACGGCTAAAGTGTTCGAGAGTCATCTAGAAGGTCTAGGTCTACGAGAAATGTACGAGAAATAATCTAGGTCAAGTGGGAGAATTGTAACCGGTATATCGATGCCTCAGTATACTGGGTATTTAGATGCCCTAGTTTATTGTATTTTTACTTTGTTATTAATACAAGTATTTATTCACCCACTGCTGTTATAGATTATAGTACATCCCACTAAACTAGAGTTTTAGTTCAAGTGGGAGATTTTTGGGATTGGTGTCCTAAAACTCGTAGATAGTGAATGATAAACGAATTTTATACTTATTCGATAAAGGCGTTATCGAGACTAATTCAGTAAAGTTATTACTGAATAAAGTAAATTGCACATATAATTACCCAAATCCAATAAACTAAGATCCATGGCTATAGGATGAACTCTTGAGCTTTATGTAGAGACATAAAAGTGGGTCAAGCTTGAGTAATAGCCAAAACGGTCTATAGTATAGGAATAGGGTTGGGTACCTTATTCTGGGGACACTATGAGACGCGGCCCACTTTATAGATGGTATAGACGATGTGATCCTAAATCGTCCATGAAGAGACATGCGAGTGGGGGCGTCCTATGCAATGAGTTTGCATAAGACCAGGACCAAGAAATAAGTCGTTCTCGCTTTATAACACCGTTTACTGACGAGACTGACTATTTCATGTGATGACCTAGGTAACTCGATCTTAATCCTGAGCTAACTATGAACTCCTGTTTATTCGGGCTTATCCTTAGATCTGCATAGGTGAGAGTGGCTCAGTATCGCCGACTCAATAAGCCTCCCATTTCAGGGATAGGAACGGGTAGATAGCTGGGGACATAGTCGTGCAAGAAGGAATTCACTCATACCCGAATTAGGGATAGTAGAGAGGTTGTTCCCTTAAGTGCTGACTCCGGGGCTTGAACAAAGGGATCCCGCCCTCTCATTGGCCCGAGAGGGACTCGGTTTATTGGTTGGACCATAAACCAATTGTTCATTAGAGGATCAGTGGGACTTAAGGAACTAGAAGTACTATAGGGGTAAAACGGGTTTTTTGACCTAGCTATAGCTACGAATAACCTGTGAAGGATTGACTTACTAATCATGGTTAAATCAAGTGGACAGAAATATATCTATAGTGAGGGGAGTGCAACTATCGGGCTATAGTGGAGTGCCCCGGTAGTTAACGAATGTTGGCTAGCTTGGATAATGAGATTAGTCGGTTAGCCTCAAATCGTTGGAGCCCATGATCTATAGGTCCATTAGGTCCCCCTACTAGCTCATATCGGAATTAAGCCTAGAACAAAAGATAGGAAGCTTTGAATCGTTCAAAAATCGGGAAAAAGGATATTATCGTAAATTGTGTTTGACACAATAATTTAATTATGAATTAAATTAGAAAATGAGAGATGGAGTATTTAAAAGTGTTTTGAATACCATATATATGTATTAGGAATCATATATGATTTATTGCACAAGATTAGAATGATTAATTGGATTAATCATAAGAAATCATTTTGTAATGCCTCAAAATCAATTACCTAATGTTAAATTCAATTTGGAATTGAAATGAACATTAAATTGCAAGCTTGAAATTAGATTTCAATTTGTATTTGGTGGATTTAGTTGGAAATCCACTTATGCATGAACATTCAAAGTGGAAAGACAAGTCACTCATGCATTGTTGCATGTCTTGTGAGATGTACACCTAGAATCCACTTGAACTTGCAAATACACCATGTGTCTTGTGTCTTGAGGCTTGGCTTTGCATGAAGAATGTCTTTAAAAGGAGCTTGAATCAGATTCAAAGCTAGGAGAGCCATTTTCCTTAATGTTATGCTGCTGGAATTTGGACTCAAAGTTCTCTCATCTCTCATTCTTCTCCATTGCTTGATGCTTCAAGCATTCCCTTCCCATTCCCTATCTTATATAGACTCCCACAAGTCGTTCTTGGCCCGGAGTATAGTAGGGAAGACTCTAGAGGTTGTCCAAGGAGCATAGGAGAGGCAAACACCACAAGGAGTTCAACATAAGTGAGCTACAAAGGTTGGTGTTTTCTAAACTCTCTATTCTGTCTTTTCTAGAACATGCATGCTTTAGGAGTAAAATTGAATGTCTTAAGTGCTTTCGATCTTCAATTGCTTCCGCATGTGTAATATGTACACCTTCAATTGGTATCAGAGAATGATTAGAGCACTTAATTCGTTTTAATTTTGCTTTGGTGGGTACCATTTTGAAATTGAATTTTCTGTGTGCTAAAATGGAAGTGTTCTGGTTTGGCAATTTTTTGAGCATTCAAACCTTCATGAAATTGTAATTGCTCGGATATGTAAGAGCGTTAATGTGTGTACTATAGTCTGTAATTTTTATAGAGTCATTAGAGTCCATATAGGCTGTAAAATCGAAGAAAAACCGGAGAAGACGCAGCAGAAAATGAAAATTCCAGCAAGCAGTTTTTTTTCTTCTTCTATTCCAGAATTTTGGTCCGGTTCAGCTGCTGCCTTTTGGTCCGGTTCGGTCTGTTGCAGCCTCATTTCACTCATTGCATGGCCGGTTCATTGCTTGGATGAGCGGTTCGGGATGGTTCGTGAAGCTCGGGCGTGTTGCAAGTTTATTTATTGATTATTATTGTAATAATTAGTGAAATTGCTTGTGTTTTTTTTTAAAAATTGCCAAACTATTCCATTTTAGCTTGATTTAATTACTTTATGCATTGTGAGTGTATGATTTAATTAAATGGATTGTATGTGCATTATGAGCATGCCATATAGTTTAAAATCCCACCATAGGAAAGCATGATCATGCATTAATTCAATTATTATAAGAGTTATTAATAGTTATTAATGCATAAAAGAAATTTCATGTTAATTAATATAAGTGTTGTATTAATTAGGGAGATTCATGCTTGAATGGTTAATTTCCTAATTGATTAATTCTTATAATAGTTATAATTATTAAAGAATAAAATTAACCAAGCATGAAGCATGAAATTTCATTAGTTTGATTATAAGTGTTATACTCATATTAGGCTTGTTATGGATTTGTTTTATAATTCTTATAAAAAGAGATAGAAATCTAAAATCTATAACAAGATTAAATGCATGCTCACTTAGGTTAATGAACCTCCAAATCGATCAACTTGCATAGTTTAGGTCGATATCTTGTAAAACAACGGTTACAAGAGAACTCACCCGACAAGATGCTGTCTAAGGCTGGAGGTATTTAAGTTGACGGTTTACGGAACACCTCCTACCTGGGCATTGAGTCGGTTCTTGAGTTAAGTTAACTCGAGTTTTATGAGCATGCGTGAGCGGTGTGAGGTTTTAAAGTGTTATCACCTAGACATCGTAGTATAAAGAGTTATACAAACCTAGACATAGGTTGTTTCTAAAGGGTGCCGTTTAGAACTCAAAGTTCGGCCCAATGAGTGTTCTTTAGGTGGTTCGGACGACACATGGTCAAAACATTACTCCGTTTAAGTTTTTGAGAGCTCGGAACTCAAAGTTCGTCCCAATGAGAGTTTTTCATCAAGTTTGGACGAAGTTGGCCCAAACTTTGCTTCGTTTGACTTTCCAGAGAGTTTGGAACTCAAAGTTCATCCCTATGAGAGTTCTTTAGGTGGTTTGGACGACACATGGGCCGAACGTTACTCCGTTTAAGTTTTTGAGAGCTCGGAACCCAATGTTCGCCCCAATGAGGGTTTTTCATCTAGTTTGGACGAAGTTGGTCCAAACTTTGCTCCGTTTGACTTTCAAGAGAGTTTGGAACTCAAAGTTCATCCCAGTGAGTGTTGTTTAGGAGGTTTGGACGACACATGGTCCAAACGTTACTCCATTTAAGTTTTTGAGAGCTCGAAACACAAAGTTCTTCCAAATGAGAGTTTTTCATCTAGTTTGGACGAACTTGGTCCAAACTTTGCTCCGTTTGGGTTTCTGAGAGTTTGGAACTCAAAGTTCGGCCCAATGAGAGTTCTTTAGGTGGTTTGGGCGACACATGGTCCAAACGTTACTCCGTTTAAGTTTTTGAGAGCTCGGAACCCAAAGTTCGTCCCAATGAGGGTTTTTCATCTAGTTTGGACAAACTTGGTCCAAACCTTGCTCCGTTTGAGTTTCGAAGAGTTTGGAACTCAAAGTTCAGCCCAACAAGAGTTCTTTAGGTGGTTTGGACGACACATGGTCCAAACGATACTCCGTTTAAGTTTTTGAGAGCTGGGAACCCAAAGTTCGTCCCAATGAGAGTTTTTCATCTAGTTTGGACGAAGTTGGTCCAAACTTTGCTCCGTTTAAGATTCGGAGAGTTTGGAACTCAAAGTTCGGCCCAATGAGTGTTCTTTAGGTGGTTCAGACGACACATGGTCAAAACATTACTCCGTTTAGGTTTTTGAGAGCTCGGAACTCAAAGTTCATCCCAATGAGAGTTTTTCATCAAGTTTGGACGAAGTTGGCCCAAACTTTGCTTCGTTTGACTTTCCAGAGAGTTTGGAACTCAAAGTTCATCCCTATGAGAGTTCTTTAGGTGGTTTGGACGACACATGGGCCGAACGTTACTCCGTTTAAGTTTTTGAGAGCTCGGAATCCAATGTTCGCCCCAATGAGGGTTTTTCATCTAGTTTGGACGAACTTGGTCCAAACTTTGCTCCGTTTGACTTTCAAGAGAGTTTGGAACTCAAAGTTCATCCCAGTGAGTGTTGTTTAGGTGGTTTGGACGACACATGGTCCAAACGTTACTCCGTTTAAGTTTTTGAGAGCTCGGAACCCAAAGTTCGTCCCAATGAGAGTTTTTCATCTAGCTTCGTCGAAGGTTGTCCAAACATTGCTCCGTTTGACTTTCGAGAGAGTTTGGAACTCAAAGTTCATCCCAATGAGAGTTCTTTAGGTGGTTTGGACGACACATGGTCCACAGTTTACTCCGTTTAAGTTTTTGAGATCTCGAAACACAAAGTTCTTTCCAATGAGAGTTTTTCATATAGTTTGGACGAACTTGGTCCAAACTTTTCTCCGTTTGAGTTTCGGAGAGTTTGGAAGTCAATGTGCGGCCCAATGAGAGTTCTTTAGGTTGTTTGGACGACCCATGGTCCAAACGTTACTCCGTTCAAGTTTTTGAGAACTCGGAACCCAAAGTTCGTCCCAATGAGAGTTTTTCATCTAGTTTGGAGGAAGTTGGCCCAAACTTTGCTCCGTTTGACTTTCCAGAGAGTTTGGAACTCAAAGGTCATCCCTATGAGAGTTCTTTAGGTGGTTTGGACGACACATGGGCCAAACGTTACTCCGTTTAAGTTTTTGAGAGCTCGGAACCCAAAGTTCGCCCCAATGAGGGTTTTTTATCTAGTTTGGACGAAGTTGGTCCAAACTTTGCTCCGTTTGACTTTCAAGAGTGTTTGGAACTCAAAGTTCATCCCAATGAGTGTTGTTTAGCTGGTTTGGACGAAACATGGACAAAACGTTACTCCGTTTAAGTCTTTGAGACCTCCAAACACAAAGATCTTTGCAATGAGAGTTTTTCATCTTGTTTGGACGAACTTTGTCCAAACTTTGCTCCGTTTGAGTTTCGGAGAGTTTGGAAGTCAAAGTGCGGCCCAATGAGAGTTCTTTAGGTGGTTTGGACGACAAATGGTCCAAACGTTACTCCGTTCAAGTTTTTGAGAACTCGAAACCCAAAGTTCTTCCCAATGAGAGTTTTTTATCTAGTTTGGACGAAGTTGGCCCAAACTTTGCTCCGTTTGACTTTCCAGAGAGTTTGGAACTCAAAGGTCATCCCTATGAGAGTTCTTTAGGTGGTTTGGACGACACATGGGCCAAACGAACCGTATATGTTTTTGAGAGCTCGGAACCCAAAGTTCGCCCCAATGAGGGTTTTTCATCTAGTTTGGACGAAGTTGGTCCAAACTTTGCTGTGTTTGACTTTCAAGAGAGTTTGGAACTCAAAGTTCATCCCAACGAGTGTTGTTTAGGTGGTTTGGACGACACATGGTCCAAAGTTTACTCCGTTTAAGTTTTTGAGATCTCGAAACACAAAGTTCTTTGCAATGAGAGTTTTTCATCTAGTTTGGACGAACTTGGTCCAAACTTTGCTCCGTTTGAGTTTCGGACAGTTTTGAAGTCAAAGTGCGGCCCAATGAGAGTTCTTTAGGTGGTTTGGGCGACACATGGTCAAAACGTTACTCCGTTCAAGTTTTTGAGAACTCGGAACCCAAAGTTCGTCCCAATGAGAGTTTTTCATCTAGTTTGGAGGAAGTTGGCCCAAACTTTGCTCCGTTTGACTTTCCAGAGAGTTTGGAACTCAAAGGTCATCCCTATGAGAGTTCTTTAGGTGGTTTGGACGACACATGGGCCAAACGTTACTCCGTTTAAGTTTTTGAGAGCTCGAAACCCAAAGTTCGCCCCAATGAGGGTTTTTTATCTAGTTTGGACGAAGTTGGTCCAAACTTTGCTCCGTTTGACTTTCAAGAGTGTTTGGAACTCAAAGTTCATCCCAATGAGTGTTGTTTAGCTGGTTTGGACGAAACATGGACAAAACGTTACTCCGTTTAAGTCTTTGAGACCTCCAAACACAAAGATCTTTGCAATGAGAGTTTTTCATCTTGTTTGGACGAACTTGGTCCAAACTTTGCTCCGTTTGAGTTTCGGAGAGTTTGGAAGTCAAAGTGCGGCCCAATGAGAGTTCTTTAGGTGGTTTGGACGACAAATGGTCCAAACGTTACTCCGTTCAAGTTTTTGAGAACTCGAAACCCAAAGTTCTTCCCAATGAGAGTTTTTTATCTAGTTTGGACGAAGTTGGCCCAAACTTTGCTCCGTTTGACTTTCCAGAGAGTTTGGAACTCAAAGGTCATCCCTATGAGAGTTCTTTAGGTGGTTTGGACGACACATGGGCCAAACGTTACTCCGTTTAAGTTTTTGAGAGCTCGAAACCCAAAGTTCGCCCCAATGAGGGTTTTTTATCTAGTTTGGACGAAGTTGGTCCAAACTTTGCTCCGTTTGACTTTCAAGAGTGTTTGGAACTCAAAGTTCATCCCAATGAGTGTTGTTTAGCTGGTTTGGACGAAACATGGACAAAACGTTACTCCGTTTAAGTCTTTGAGACCTCGAAACACAAAGATCTTTGCAATGAGAGTTTTTCATCTACTTTGGACGAACTTGGTCCAAACTTTGCTCCGTTTGAGTTTCGGAGAGTTTGGAAGTCAAAGTGCGGCCCAATGAGAGTTCTTTAGGTGGTTTGGACGACACATGGTCCAAACGATACTCCGTTTAAGTTTTTTAGAGCTCGGAACCAAAAGTTCGTCCCAATGAGAGTTTTTCACCTAGCTTCGACGAAGTTTGTCCAAACTTTGCTCCGTTTGACTTTCGAGAGAGTTTGGAACTCGAAGTTCATCCCAATGAGAGTTTTTTAGGTGGTTTGGACGACACATGGTCCAAAGTTTACTCAGTTTAAGTTTTTGAGAGCTCGAAACACAAAGTTCTTCCCAATGAGAGTTTTTCATCTAATTTGGACGAACTTGGTCCAGAGTTTTTCATCTAATTTGGACGAACTTGGTCAAAACTTTGCTCCGTTTGGGTTTCTGAGAGTTTGGAACTCAAAGTTCGGCCTAATGAGAGTTCCTTAGGTGGTTTGGGCGACACATAGTCCAAACGTTACTCCGTTTAAGTTTTTGAGAGCTCGGAACCCAAAGTTCGTCCCAATGAGAGTTTTTCATCTAGTTTGGACAAACTTGGTCCAAACCTTGCTCCGTTTGAGTTTCGAAGAGTTTGGAATTCAAAGTTCGGCCCAATGAGAGTTCTTTAGGTGGTTTGGACGACACATGATCCAAACGTTACTCCGTTCAACTTTTTGAGAACTCGGAACCAAAAGTTCGTCCCAATGAGAGTTTTTCATCTAGTTTGGACGAAGTTGGCCGAAACTTTGCTTCGTTTGACTTTCCAGAGAATTTGGAACTCAAAGTTCATCCCTATGAGAGTACTTTAGGTGGTTTGGACGACACATGGGCCAAACGTTACTCTGTTTAAGTTTTTGAGAGCTCGGAACCCAAAGTTCGCCCCAATGAGGGTTTTTCATCTAGTTTGGACGAAGTTGGTCCAAACTTTGCTCCGTTTGACTTTCAAGAGAGTTTGGAACGCAAAGTTCATCCCAATGAGTGTTGTTTAGGTGGTTTGGACGACACATGGTCCAAACGTTACTCCGTTTAAGTTTTTGAGAGCTCGGAACCCAAAGTTCGTCCCAATGAGAGTTTTTCATCTAGCTTCGACGAAGGTTGTCCAAACTTTTCTCCGTTTGACTTTCGAGAGAATTTGGAACTCAAAGTTCATCCCAATGAGAGGTCCTTAGGTGGTTTGGACGACACATGGTGATATGAACCGAGGTGTCTTAATCAAGCTACTTACCCAAGATGATTACATACTTTAGAGGTTGCTGATTGGAATATGAAATAAGTGATAAACCAGCTCAATCTAACTATTATGGTGAAAAGTTACATCCTTTCAAGATTCACAAAGGCACCTATTCAACCAATGAGAGTTTTTCATCTAGTTTGGACGAACTTGGTCCAAACTTTTCTCCGTTTGACTTTCGAGAGAGTTTGGAACTCAAAGTTCATCCCAGTGAGACTTCTTTAGGTGGTATGGACGACACATGGTCCAAAGTTTACTCCGTTTAAGTTTTTGAGAGCTCGAAATACAAAGTTCTTTCCAATGAGAGTTTTTCATCTAGTTTGGACGAACTTAGTCCAAACTTTGCTCCGTTTGAGTTTCGGGGAGTTTGGAACTCAAAGTTCGGCCCCATGAGAGTTCTTTAAGTGGTTTGGACGACACATGGTCCAAACGTTACTCCGTTTAAGTTTTTGAGAACTCGGAACCCAAAGTTCGTACCAATGAGAGTTTTTATCTAGTTTGGACGAAGTTGGCCCAAACTTTGCTCCGTTTGTCTTTCCAGAGAGTTTGGATCTCAAAGTTCATCCCAATGAGAGTTCTTTAGGTGGTTTGGACTACACATTGTAGAAACGTTACTCAGTTTAAGTTTTTGAGAGCTCGGAGCCCAAAGTTCGTCCCAATGAGAGTTTTTCATCTAGTTTGGACGAAATTGGCCTAAAATTTGCTCCGTTTGACTTTCCAGAGAGTTTAGAACTCAAAGTTCATCCCAATGAGATTTCTTTAGGTGTTTGGACGACAGATTGTCCAAACGTTACTCCGTTTAAGTTTTTGAGAGCTCGGAACCCAAATTTCGTCCCAATG
The DNA here is from genome assembly GCA_017139565.1 of Luffa aegyptiaca. NCBI lineage: Eukaryota > Viridiplantae > Streptophyta > Magnoliopsida > Cucurbitales > Cucurbitaceae > Luffa > Luffa aegyptiaca. The sequence goes on from CM029407.1 coordinate 28,104,912, forward strand.
AGAGTTTTTCATCTAGTTTGGACGAACTTGGTCCAAACTTTGCTCCGTTTGACTTTCAAGAGAGTTTGGAACTTAAAGTTCATCCTAGTGAGAGTTCTTTAGGTGGTTTGGACGACACATGGTCCAAAGTTTACTCCGTTTAAGTTTTTGAGAGCTCGAAACACAAGTTCTTCCCACTGACAGTTTTTCATCTAGTTTGGACGAACTTGGTCCAAACTTTGCTCCGTTTTAGTTTCGGAGAGTTTGGAACTCAAAGTTCGGCCCAATGAGAGTTCTTTAGGTGGTTTGGATGACACATGGTCCAAACGTTACTCCGTTTAAGTTTTTGAGAACTCGGAACCCAAAGTTTGTACCAATGAGAGTTTTTATCTAGTTTGGACGAAGTTGGCCCAAACTTTGCTCCGTTTGACTTTCCAGAGAGTTTGGAACTCTAAGTTCATCCCAATGAGAGTTCTTTAGGTGGTTTGGACGACAGATGGTCAAAACGTTACTTCGTTTAAGTTTGTGAGAGCTCGAAACCGAAAGTTCGTCCTAATGAGAGTTTTTCATCTAATTTGGACGAAGTTGGCCCAAACTTTGCTCCGTTTGACTTTCCAGAGAGTTTGGAACTCTAAGTTCATCCCAATGAGAGTTCTTTAGGTGGTTTGGACGACAGATGGTCAAAACGTTACTTCGTTTAAGTTTTTGAGAGCTCGAAACCGAAAGTTCGTCCTAATGAGAGTTTTTCATCTAATTTGGACGAAGTTGGCCCAAACTTTGCTCCGTTTGACTTTCCGGAGAGTTTGGAACTCAACGTTCATCCCAATCAGAGTTCTTTAGGTGGTTTGGACGACACATGGTAGAAACGTTACTCAGTTTAAGTTTTTGAGAGCTCGGAACCCAAAGTTCGTCCCAATGAGAGTTTTTCATCTAGTTTGGACGAAATTGGCCAAAAATTTTCTCCGTTTGATTTTCCAGAGAGTTTGGAACTCAAAGTTCATCCCAATGAGATTTCTTTAGGTGTTTGGACGACAGATGGTCCAAACGTTACTCCGTTTAAGTTTTTGAGAGCTCGGAACCCAAAGTTCGTCCCAATGAGAGTTTTTCATCTAGTTTGGACGAACTTGGTCCAAACTTTTCTCCGTTTGACTTTCGAGAGAGTTTGGAACTCAAAGTTCATCCCAGTGAGACTTATTTAGGTGGTATGGACGACACATGGTCCAAAGTTTACTCCGTTTAAGTTTTTGAGAGCTCGAAATACAAAGTTCTTCCCAATGAGAGTTTTTCATCTAGTTTGGACGAACTTAGTCCAAACTTTGCTCCGTTTGAGTTTCGGGGAGTTTGGAACTCAAAGTTCGGCCCCATGAGAGTTCTTTAAGTGGTTTGGACGACACATGGTCCAAACGTTACTCCGTTTAAGTTTTTGAGAACTCGGAACCCAAAGTTCGTACCAATGAGAGTTTTTATCTAGTTTGGACGAAGTTGGCCCAAACTTTGCTCCGTTTGTCTTTCCAGAGAGTTTGGATCTCAAAGTTCATCCCAATTAGAGTTCTTTAGGTGGTTTGGACTACACATTGTAGAAACGTTACTCAGTTTAAGTTTTTGAGAGCTCGGAGCCCAAAGTTCGTCCCAATGAGAGTTTTTCATCTAGTTTGGACGAAGTTGGTCCAAACTTTGCTGCGTTTGACTTTCGAGAGAGTTTGGAACTCAAAATTAAACCCAATGAGAGTTCTTTAGGTGGTTTGGACGACACATGGTCCAAACGTTACTCCGTTTAACTTTTTGAGAGCTCGGAACCCAAAGTTCTTCCCAATGAGAGATTTTCATCTAGTTTGGACGAACTTGGTACAAACTTTGCTCCGTTTGAGTTTTGGAGAGTTTGGAACTCAAAGTTCGGCCCAATGAGAGATCTTCAGGTGGTTTGGACGACATAATGTCCGAACGTAATTCCGTTTAAGTTTTTGAGAGCTCAGAGCCCAAAGTTCGTCCCGATGAGAGTTTTTCATCTAGTTTGGACGAACTTGGTCCAAACTTTAGTCCGTTTGACTTTCGAGAGAGTTTGGCTCTCAAAGTTCATCCCAATGAGAGTTCTTTAGGTGGTTTGGACGACACATGGTCCAAACGTTACTCCGTTTAAGTTTTTGCGTGCTCGGAACCCAAAGTTCGTCCCAATGAGAGTTTTTCATCTAGTTTTGACGAAGTTGGTCCAAACTATGCTCCGTTTGACTTTCGAGAGAGTTTGGAACTCAAAGTTCATCCGAATGAGAGTTCTTTAGGTGGTTTGGACGACACATGGTCAAAACGTTACTCCGTTTAAGTTTTTGAGAGCTCGGAACCAAAAGTTCTTGCCAATGAGAGTTTTTCATCTTGTTTGCACGAAGTTGGTCCAACCTTTGCTCCGTTTGACTTTCGAGAGAGTTTGGAACTCAAAGTACCCAATGAGAGTTCTTTAGGTGGTTTGGGCGACACATGGTCAAAACGTTACTCCGTTCAAGTTTTTGAGAACTCGGAACCCAAAGTTCGTCCCAATGAGAGTTTTTCATCTAGTTTGGAGGAAGTTGGCCCAAACTTTGCTCCGTTTGACTTTCCAGAGAGTTTGGAACTCAAAGGTCATCCCTATGAGAGTTCTTTAGGTGGTTTGGACGACACATGGGCCAAACGTTACTCCGTTTAAGTTTTTGAGAGCTCGAAACCCAAAGTTCGCCCCAATGAGGGTTTTTTATCTAGTTTGGACGAAGTTGGTCCAAACTTTGCTCCGTTTGACTTTCAAGAGTGTTTGGAACTCAAAGTTCATCCCAATGAGTGTTGTTTAGCTGGTTTGGACGAAACATGGACAAAACGTTACTCCGTTTAAGTCTTTGAGACCTCCAAACACAAAGATCTTTGCAATGAGAGTTTTTCATCTTGTTTGGACGAACTTGGTCCAAACTTTGCTCCGTTTGAGTTTCGGAGAGTTTGGAAGTCAAAGTGCGGCCCAATGAGAGTTCTTTAGGTGGTTTGGACGACAAATGGTCCAAACGTTACTCCGTTCAAGTTTTTGAGAACTCGAAACCCAAAGTTCTTCCCAATGAGAGTTTTTTATCTAGTTTGGACGAAGTTGGCCCAAACTTTGCTCCGTTTGACTTTCCAGAGAGTTTGGAACTCAAAGGTCATCCCTATGAGAGTTCTTTAGGTGGTTTGGACGACACATGGGCCAAACGTTACTCCGTTTAAGTTTTTGAGAGCTCGAAACCCAAAGTTCGCCCCAATGAGGGTTTTTTATCTAGTTTGGACGAAGTTGGTCCAAACTTTGCTCCGTTTGACTTTCAAGAGTGTTTGGAACTCAAAGTTCATCCCAATGAGTGTTGTTTAGCTGGTTTGGACGAAACATGGACAAAACGTTACTCCGTTTAAGTCTTTGAGACCTCGAAACACAAAGATCTTTGCAATGAGAGTTTTTCATCTACTTTGGACGAACTTGGTCCAAACTTTGCTCCGTTTGAGTTTCGGAGAGTTTGGAAGTCAAAGTGCGGCCCAATGAGAGTTCTTTAGGTGGTTTGGACGACACATGGTCCAAACGATACTCCGTTTAAGTTTTTTAGAGCTCGGAACCAAAAGTTCGTCCCAATGAGAGTTTTTCACCTAGCTTCGACGAAGTTTGTCCAAACTTTGCTCCGTTTGACTTTCGAGAGAGTTTGGAACTCGAAGTTCATCCCAATGAGAGTTTTTTAGGTGGTTTGGACGACACATGGTCCAAAGTTTACTCAGTTTAAGTTTTTGAGAGCTCGAAACACAAAGTTCTTCCCAATGAGAGTTTTTCATCTAATTTGGACGAACTTGGTCCAGAGTTTTTCATCTAATTTGGACGAACTTGGTCAAAACTTTGCTCCGTTTGGGTTTCTGAGAGTTTGGAACTCAAAGTTCGGCCTAATGAGAGTTCCTTAGGTGGTTTGGGCGACACATAGTCCAAACGTTACTCCGTTTAAGTTTTTGAGAGCTCGGAACCCAAAGTTCGTCCCAATGAGAGTTTTTCATCTAGTTTGGACAAACTTGGTCCAAACCTTGCTCCGTTTGAGTTTCGAAGAGTTTGGAATTCAAAGTTCGGCCCAATGAGAGTTCTTTAGGTGGTTTGGACGACACATGATCCAAACGTTACTCCGTTCAACTTTTTGAGAACTCGGAACCAAAAGTTCGTCCCAATGAGAGTTTTTCATCTAGTTTGGACGAAGTTGGCCGAAACTTTGCTTCGTTTGACTTTCCAGAGAATTTGGAACTCAAAGTTCATCCCTATGAGAGTACTTTAGGTGGTTTGGACGACACATGGGCCAAACGTTACTCTGTTTAAGTTTTTGAGAGCTCGGAACCCAAAGTTCGCCCCAATGAGGGTTTTTCATCTAGTTTGGACGAAGTTGGTCCAAACTTTGCTCCGTTTGACTTTCAAGAGAGTTTGGAACGCAAAGTTCATCCCAATGAGTGTTGTTTAGGTGGTTTGGACGACACATGGTCCAAACGTTACTCCGTTTAAGTTTTTGAGAGCTCGGAACCCAAAGTTCGTCCCAATGAGAGTTTTTCATCTAGCTTCGACGAAGGTTGTCCAAACTTTTCTCCGTTTGACTTTCGAGAGAATTTGGAACTCAAAGTTCATCCCAATGAGAGGTCCTTAGGTGGTTTGGACGACACATGGTGATATGAACCGAGGTGTCTTAATCAAGCTACTTACCCAAGATGATTACATACTTTAGAGGTTGCTGATTGGAATATGAAATAAGTGATAAACCAGCTCAATCTAACTATTATGGTGAAAAGTTACATCCTTTCAAGATTCACAAAGGCACCTATTCAACCAATGAGAGTTTTTCATCTAGTTTGGACGAACTTGGTCCAAACTTTTCTCCGTTTGACTTTCGAGAGAGTTTGGAACTCAAAGTTCATCCCAGTGAGACTTCTTTAGGTGGTATGGACGACACATGGTCCAAAGTTTACTCCGTTTAAGTTTTTGAGAGCTCGAAATACAAAGTTCTTTCCAATGAGAGTTTTTCATCTAGTTTGGACGAACTTAGTCCAAACTTTGCTCCGTTTGAGTTTCGGGGAGTTTGGAACTCAAAGTTCGGCCCCATGAGAGTTCTTTAAGTGGTTTGGACGACACATGGTCCAAACGTTACTCCGTTTAAGTTTTTGAGAACTCGGAACCCAAAGTTCGTACCAATGAGAGTTTTTATCTAGTTTGGACGAAGTTGGCCCAAACTTTGCTCCGTTTGTCTTTCCAGAGAGTTTGGATCTCAAAGTTCATCCCAATGAGAGTTCTTTAGGTGGTTTGGACTACACATTGTAGAAACGTTACTCAGTTTAAGTTTTTGAGAGCTCGGAGCCCAAAGTTCGTCCCAATGAGAGTTTTTCATCTAGTTTGGACGAAATTGGCCTAAAATTTGCTCCGTTTGACTTTCCAGAGAGTTTAGAACTCAAAGTTCATCCCAATGAGATTTCTTTAGGTGTTTGGACGACAGATTGTCCAAACGTTACTCCGTTTAAGTTTTTGAGAGCTCGGAACCCAAATTTCGTCCCAATGAGAGTTTTTCATCTAGTTTGGACGAACTTGGTCCAAACTTTGCTCCGTTTGACTTTCAAGAGAGTTTGGAACTTAAAGTTCATCCTAGTGAGAGTTCTTTAGGTGGTTTGGACGACACATGGTCCAAAGTTTACTCCGTTTAAGTTTTTGAGAGCTCGAAACACAAGTTCTTCCCACTGACAGTTTTTCATCTAGTTTGGACGAACTTGGTCCAAACTTTGCTCCGTTTTAGTTTCGGAGAGTTTGGAACTCAAAGTTCGGCCCAATGAGAGTTCTTTAGGTGGTTTGGATGACACATGGTCCAAACGTTACTCCGTTTAAGTTTTTGAGAACTCGGAACCCAAAGTTTGTACCAATGAGAGTTTTTATCTAGTTTGGACGAAGTTGGCCCAAACTTTGCTCCGTTTGACTTTCCAGAGAGTTTGGAACTCTAAGTTCATCCCAATGAGAGTTCTTTAGGTGGTTTGGACGACAGATGGTCAAAACGTTACTTCGTTTAAGTTTGTGAGAGCTCGAAACCGAAAGTTCGTCCTAATGAGAGTTTTTCATCTAATTTGGACGAAGTTGGCCCAAACTTTGCTCCGTTTGACTTTCCAGAGAGTTTGGAACTCTAAGTTCATCCCAATGAGAGTTCTTTAGGTGGTTTGGACGACAGATGGTCAAAACGTTACTTCGTTTAAGTTTTTGAGAGCTCGAAACCGAAAGTTCGTCCTAATGAGAGTTTTTCATCTAATTTGGACGAAGTTGGCCCAAACTTTGCTCCGTTTGACTTTCCGGAGAGTTTGGAACTCAACGTTCATCCCAATCAGAGTTCTTTAGGTGGTTTGGACGACACATGGTAGAAACGTTACTCAGTTTAAGTTTTTGAGAGCTCGGAACCCAAAGTTCGTCCCAATGAGAGTTTTTCATCTAGTTTGGACGAAATTGGCCAAAAATTTTCTCCGTTTGATTTTCCAGAGAGTTTGGAACTCAAAGTTCATCCCAATGAGATTTCTTTAGGTGTTTGGACGACAGATGGTCCAAACGTTACTCCGTTTAAGTTTTTGAGAGCTCGGAACCCAAAGTTCGTCCCAATGAGAGTTTTTCATCTAGTTTGGACGAACTTGGTCCAAACTTTTCTCCGTTTGACTTTCGAGAGAGTTTGGAACTCAAAGTTCATCCCAGTGAGACTTATTTAGGTGGTATGGACGACACATGGTCCAAAGTTTACTCCGTTTAAGTTTTTGAGAGCTCGAAATACAAAGTTCTTCCCAATGAGAGTTTTTCATCTAGTTTGGACGAACTTAGTCCAAACTTTGCTCCGTTTGAGTTTCGGGGAGTTTGGAACTCAAAGTTCGGCCCCATGAGAGTTCTTTAAGTGGTTTGGACGACACATGGTCCAAACGTTACTCCGTTTAAGTTTTTGAGAACTCGGAACCCAAAGTTCGTACCAATGAGAGTTTTTATCTAGTTTGGACGAAGTTGGCCCAAACTTTGCTCCGTTTGTCTTTCCAGAGAGTTTGGATCTCAAAGTTCATCCCAATTAGAGTTCTTTAGGTGGTTTGGACTACACATTGTAGAAACGTTACTCAGTTTAAGTTTTTGAGAGCTCGGAGCCCAAAGTTCGTCCCAATGAGAGTTTTTCATCTAGTTTGGACGAAGTTGGTCCAAACTTTGCTGCGTTTGACTTTCGAGAGAGTTTGGAACTCAAAATTAAACCCAATGAGAGTTCTTTAGGTGGTTTGGACGACACATGGTCCAAACGTTACTCCGTTTAACTTTTTGAGAGCTCGGAACCCAAAGTTCTTCCCAATGAGAGATTTTCATCTAGTTTGGACGAACTTGGTACAAACTTTGCTCCGTTTGAGTTTTGGAGAGTTTGGAACTCAAAGTTCGGCCCAATGAGAGATCTTCAGGTGGTTTGGACGACATAATGTCCGAACGTAATTCCGTTTAAGTTTTTGAGAGCTCAGAGCCCAAAGTTCGTCCCGATGAGAGTTTTTCATCTAGTTTGGACGAACTTGGTCCAAACTTTAGTCCGTTTGACTTTCGAGAGAGTTTGGCTCTCAAAGTTCATCCCAATGAGAGTTCTTTAGGTGGTTTGGACGACACATGGTCCAAACGTTACTCCGTTTAAGTTTTTGCGTGCTCGGAACCCAAAGTTCGTCCCAATGAGAGTTTTTCATCTAGTTTTGACGAAGTTGGTCCAAACTATGCTCCGTTTGACTTTCGAGAGAGTTTGGAACTCAAAGTTCATCCGAATGAGAGTTCTTTAGGTGGTTTGGACGACACATGGTCAAAACGTTACTCCGTTTAAGTTTTTGAGAGCTCGGAACCAAAAGTTCTTGCCAATGAGAGTTTTTCATCTTGTTTGCACGAAGTTGGTCCAACCTTTGCTCCGTTTGACTTTCGAGAGAGTTTGGAACTCAAAGTACCCAATGAGAGTTCTTTAGGTGGTTTGGACGACACATGGTAGAAACGTTACTTAATTTAAGTTTTTGAGACCTCGGAACCCAAAGTTCGTCCCAATGAGAGTTTTTCATCTCGTTTGGACGAAGTTGGTCCAAACTTTGCCGCGTTTGACTTTCGAGAGAGTTTTGAACTCAAAATTAAAACCAATGAGAGTTCTTTAGGTGGTTTGGACGACACATGGTCCAAACGTTACTCCGTTTACGTTTTTGAGAGCTCGGAACCCAATGTTCTTCCCAATGAGAGATTTTCATCTAGTTTGGACGAACTTGGTACAAACTTTGCTCCGTTTGAGTTTTGGAGAGTTTAGAACCCAAAGTTCGTCCCAATGAGAGTTCTTTAGGTGGTTTGGACGACACATGGTAGAAAAGTTACTTAGTTTAAGTATTCGAGAGCTCGGAACCCAAAGTTCGTCCCAATGAGAGTTTTTCATCTAGTTTGGAAGAACTTGGTCCAAACTTTGCTCCGTTTGAGTTTCGGAGAGTTTGGAACTCAGAGTTCGGCCCAATGAGAGTTCTTTAGGTCGTTTGGGCGACACATGGTCCAAACGTTACTCCGTTTATGTTTTTGAGAGCTCGGAACCCAAACTTCTTCCCAATGAGAGTTTTTCATCTTGTTTGGACGAAGTTGGTCCAAACTTTGCTGCGTTTGACTTTCGAGAGAGTTCGGAACTCAAAGTTCATCCCAATGAGAGTTATTTAGGTGGTTTGGACGACATATGGTCAAAACGTTACTCCGATTAAGTTTTTGAGAACTCGGAACCCAAAGTTCATCCCAATGAGAGTTTTTCATCTAGTTTGGACGAAGTTGGTCCAAACTTTGCTGCGTTTGACTTTCGAGAGAGTTTGGAACTCAAAATTCATCCCAATGAGAGTTCTTTAGGTGGTTTGGACGACACAAGGTCCAAACGTTATTTCGTTTAAGTTTTTGACAGCTGAGAAGCCAAAGTTCGTCCCAATGAGAGTTTTTCGTCTAGTTTGGATGAAGTTGGTCCAAACTTTGCTCCGTTTGACTTTCGAGAGAGTATTGATCTCAAATTTCATCCCAATGAGAGTTCTTTAGGTGGTTTGGACGACACATGGTCCAAACGTTACTCCGTTTAAGTTTTTGAGAGCTCGGAAACTAAAGTGCTTCCTAATGAGAGTTTTTCATCTATTTTGGACGAACTTGGTCCAAAGGTTCTTCGGTTTGAGTTTCAAACTCAAAGTTCGGCCCAATGATGGTTCTTTAGGTGGTTTGGACGACACTTGGTAGAAACGTTACTCAGTTTATGTTTTTGAGAGGTCGGAACCAAAAGTTCGTCCCAATGAGAGTTCTTGATCTAGTTTGGACGAAGTATGTCCAAAGTTTGCTGCGTTTGACTTCCGAGAGAGTTTGGAACTCAAAATTCATCCCAATGAGAGTTCTTTAGGTGGTTTGGACGTCACATGGTCCAAACGTTACTCCGTTTAAGTTTTTGAGAGCTCGAAACCCAAAGTTCTTCCCAATGAGAGTTTTTCATCTAGTTTGGACGAAGTTGGTCCAAACTTTGCTGCGTTTGACTTTCGAGAGAGGTTGGAACTAAAAATTAATCCCAATGAGAGTTCTTTAGGTGGTTTGGACGACACGTGGTCCAAAGGTTACTCCGTTTATGTTTTTGAGAGCTCGGAACCAAAAGTTCGTCTCAATGAGAGTTTTTCATCTCGTTTGGACGATGTTGGTCCAAAATTTGCTCAATTTCACTTTCGAGAGAGTTTGGAACTCAAAACTAAACCCAATGAGAGTTCTTTAGGTGGTTTGGACGACACATGGTCCAAACGTTACTCAGTTTAAGTTTTCGAGAGCTCGGAACCCAAAGTTCGTCCCAATGAGAGTTTTTCATCTAGTTTGGACGAACTTGGTACAAACTTTGCTCCGTTTGAGTTTCGGAGAGTTTGGAACTCAGAGTTCGGCCCAATGAGAGTTCTTTAGGTCGTTTGGGCGACACATGGTCCAAACGTTACTCCGTTTATGTTTTTGAGAGCTCGGAACCCAAACTTCTTCCCAATGAGAGTTTTTCATCTTGTTTGGACGAAGTCGGTCCAAACTTTGCCGCGTTTGACTTTCGAGAGAGTTCGAAACTCAAAGTTCATCCCAATGAGAGTTATTTAGGTGGTTTGGACGACACATGGTCCAAACGTTACTCCGATTAAGTTTTTGAGAACTCGGAACCCAAAGTTCATCCCAATGAGAGTTTTTCATCTAGTTTGGACGAAGTTGGTCCAAACTTTGCCGCGTTTGACTTTCGAGATAGTTTTGAACTCAAAATTCATCCCAATGATAGTTCTTTAGATGGTTTGGACGATACATGGTCCAAACTTACTCCGTTTAAGTTTTTGAGAGCTCGGAACCCAAAGTTCTTCCCAATGAGAGTTTTTCATCTTGTTTGGACGAAGTTGGTCCAAACTTTGCTCCGTTTGACTTTCGAGAGAGTTTGGAACTCAAAGATCATCCCAATGATATTTAGGTGGTTTGGACGACACATGGTAGAAACGTTACTCAGTTTTAGTTTTTGAGAGCTCGGAACCCAAAGTTCGTCCCAATGAGAGTTTTTCATCTCGTTTGGACGAAGTTGGTCCAAACTTTGCTCTGTTTGACTTTCGAGAGAGTTTGGAACTAAAAGTTCAACCCGATGAGAGTTCTTTAGGTGGTTTGGATGACACATGGTCCAAACGTTACTCTGTTTAAGTATTTGAAAGCTCGTAAACCAAAGTTCTTCCCAATGAGAGTTTTTCATCTAGTTTGGACGACCATGGTCCAAACTCTTATCCATTTGAGTTTCAGAGAGTTTGGAACTCAAAGTTCGCCGCAATGAGAGTTCTTTAGGTGGTTTGGAGGACACATAGTCAAAACGTTACTCCGATTAAGTTTTTGAGAACTCGGAACCCAAAGTTCGTCCCAATGAGAGTTTTTCATCTAGTTTGGACGAAGTTGGTCCAAACTTTGCTGCGTTTGACTTTCGAGAGAGTTTGGAACTCAAAATTCATCCCAATGAGAGTTCTTTAGGTGGTTTGGACGACACAAGGTCCAAACGTTATTTCGTTTAAGTTTTTGAGAGTTGAGAAGCCAAAGTCCGTCCCAATGAGAGTTTTTCGTCTAGTTTGGATGAAGTTGGTCCAAACTTTGCTCCGTTTGACTTTTGAGAGAGTTTGGATCTCAAATTTCATCCCAATGAGAGTTCTTTAGGTGGTTTGGACGACACATGGTCCAAACGTTACTCCGTTTAAGTTTTTGAGAGCTCCGAAACCCAAAGTTCTTCCCAATGAGAGTTTTTCACCTAGTTTGGACGAAGTTGGTCCAAAGGTTCTTCGGTTTGTGTTTCGAACTCAAAGTTCGGCCCAATGAGGGTTCTTTAGGTGGTTTGGACGACACTTGGTAGAAACGTTACTCAGTTTATGTTTTTGCGAGCTCGGAACCAAAAGTTCGTCCCAATGAGAGTTTTTGATCTAGTTTGGACGAAGTTGGTCCAAACTTTGCTGCGTTTGACTTCCGAGAGAGTTTGGAACTCAAAATTCATCCCAATGAGAGTTCTTTAGGTGGTTTGGAGGTCATATGGTCAAAACGTTACTCCGTTTAAGTTTTTGAGAGCTCGAAACCCAAAGCTCTTCCCAATGAGAGTTTTTCACCTAGTTTGGACGAAGTTGGTCCAAACTTTGCTGCGTTTGACTTTCGAGAGAGGTTGGAACTCAAAATTCATCCCAATGAGAGTTCTTTAGGTGGTTTGGACGACACGTGGTCCAAAGGTTACTCTGTTTACGTTTTTGAGAGCTCGGAACCCAAAGTTCTTCCCAATGAGAGTTTTTCATCTAGTTTGGACAAACTTGGTACAAACTTTGCTCCGTTTGAGTTTTGGAGAGTTTGGAACTCAAAATTCAGCCCAATGAGAGTTCTTTAGGTGGTTTTGACGACACAAGGTCCAAAAGTTATTCCGTTTATGTTTTTGAGAGCTGAGAACCTGAAGTTCGTCCCAATGAGAGTTTTTCATCTAGTTTGGACGAAGTTGGTCCAAACTTTGCTCCATTTGACTTTCGAGAGAGTTTCGATCTCAAAGTTCATCCCAATGAGAGTTCTTTAGGTGGTTTGGACGACACATGGTCCAAACGTTACTCCGTTTAACTTTTTGAGAGCTCGGAACCCAAAGTTCTTCGTAATGAGAGTTTTTCATCTAGTTTGGACAAACTTGGTCCAAACTTTCTTCGGTTTGAGTTTCGAAGAGTTTGGAACTCAAAGTTTGGCCCAATGAGAGTTCTTTAGGTGGTTTGATGGACGCATGGTAGAAACGTTACTCAGTTCATGTTTTTGAGAGCTTAGAACCCAAAGTTCGTCCCAATGAGAGTTTTTCATCTAGTTTGGACAAAGTTGGTCCAAACTTTGCTGCATTTGACTTTCGAGAGAGTTTGAACTCAAAATTCATCCCAATGAGAGTTCTTTAGGTGGTTTGGACGACAGCTGGTCCAAAGGTTACTCCGTTTAAGTTTTTGAGAGCTCGGAACCCAAAGTTCTTCCCAATGAGAATTTTTCATCTAGTTTGGACGAACTTGGTACAAACTTTGCTCCGTTTGAGTTTTGGAGAGTTTGGAACTCAAAGTTCGGCCCAATGAGAGTTCTTTAGGTGGTTTGGACGGCACAAGGTCAATTATTATTCGGTTTAATTTTGTGAGAGCTCAGAACCCAAACTTCATCCCAATGAGAGTTTTTTTTCTAGTTTGGACGAAGTTGGTCCAAACTTTGCTCCGTTTGACTTTCGAGAGAGTTTGAATCTCAAAGTTCATCCCAATGAGAGTTCTTTAGGTGGTTTGGACGACAAATGGTCCAAACGTTACTCCGTTTAAGTTTTTTAGAGCTCGGAACCCAAAGTTCTTCCCAATGAGAGTTTTTCATCTAGTTTGGACGAACTTGGTACAAACTTTGCTCCGTTTGAGTTTTGGAAGGTTTGGAACTCAAAGTTCGGCCCAATGAGAGTTCTTTAGGTGGTTTGGACGACACATGGTCAAAACGTTACTCCGTTCAAGTTTTTGACAGCTCGGAACCTAAAGTTCTTCCCAATGAGAGTTTTTCATCTAGTTTGGAGGAACTTGGTACAAACTTTTCTCCGTTTGAGTTTTGGAGAGTTTGGAACTCGAAGTTCGGCCCAATGAGAGTTCTTTAGTTTGGTTTGGACGACATAATGTCCAAATGTTATTCCGTTTAAGTTTTTGAGAGCTCAGAACCCAATGTTCGTCCTAATGAGTGTTTTTCATCTAGTTTGGACGAAGTTGGTCCAAACTTTGCTCTGTTTGACTTTCGAGAGAGTTTGGATCTCAAAGTTCATCCCAATGAGAGTTCTTTAGGTGGTTTGGACGACACATGGTCCAAACGTTACTCTTTTTAAGTTTTTGAGATCTCGGAACCCAAAGTTCTTCCTGATGAGAGTTTTTCATCTAGTTTGGACGAACTTGGTCCAAACTTTCTTCGGTTTGAGTTTCGAAGAGTTTCGAACTCAAAGTTCGGCCCAATGAGAGTTCTTTAGGTTTTTTAGACGACACATGGTAGAAACGTTCTCAGTTTTTGTTTTTGAGAGCTCGGAACCCAAAGTTTGTCCCAATGAGAGTTTTTCATCTTGTTTGGACGAAGTTGGTCCAAACTTTGCTCCGTTTGACTTTCGAGAGAGTTTGGAACTCAAAGTTCATCCCAATGATATTTAGGTGGTTTGGACGACACATGGTAGAAACGTTACTCAGTTTTAGTTTTTCAGAGCTCGGAACCCAAAGTCCGTCCCAATGAGAGTTTTTCATCTCGTTTCGATGAAGTTGGTCCAAACTCTGCTCCGTTTGACTTTCGAGAGAGTTTGGAACTAAAAGTTCATCCCGATGAGAGTTCTTTAGGTGGTTTGGATGACACATCGTCCAAACGTTACTCCGTCCATGGTTTTGAGAGCTCGGAACCCAAAGTTCATCCCAATGAGAGTTTTTAATCTCGTTTGGACGAAGTTAGTCCAAACTCTGCTCCGTTTGACTTTCGAGGGAGTTTGGAACTAAAACTTCATCCCGATGAGAGTTCTTTAGCTGGTTTGGATGACACATGGTCAGAACGTTACTCTGTTTAAGTTTTTGAAAGCTCGGAACCCAAAGTTCTTTTCAATGAGAGTTTTTCATCTAGTTTGGACGAACATGGTCCAAACTTTGATCCGTTTGAGTTTCAGAGAGTTTAGAACTCAAAGTTTGCCGCAATTAGAGTTCTTTAGATGGTTTGGACGACACATAGTCCAAACGTTACTCCGATTAAGTTTTTGACAACTCGGTAATCAAAGTTCGTCCTAATGAGAGTTTTTCATCTAGTTTGGACGAAGTTGGTCCAAACTTTGCTGCGTTTGACTTTCGACAGAGTTTGGAACTAAAAATTCATCCCAATGAGAGTTCTTTAGGTGGTTTGGACGACACATGGTCCAAAGGTTACTCCGTTTAAGTTTTTGAGAGCTCGGAACCCAAAGTTCTTCCCAATGAGAGTTTTTCATCTAGTTTGGACGAACTCGGTACAAACTTTGCTTCGTTTGAGTTTTGGAGAGTTTGGAACTCGAAGTTCGGCCCAATGAGAGTTCTTTAGTTTGGTTTGGACGACATAATGTCCAAACGTTATTCCGTTTAAGTGTTTGAGAGCTCAGAACCCAATGTTCGTCACAATGAGAGTTTTTCATCTAGTTTGGACGAAGTTGGTCCAAACTTTGCTCTGTTTGACTTTCGAGAGAGTTTGGATCTCAAAGTTCATCCCAATGAGAGTTCTTTAGGTGGTTTGGACGACACATGGTAGAAACGTTACTCACTTTAAGTTTTGGAGAGCTCGGAACCCAAAGTTCGTCCCAATGAGAGTTTTTCATCCAGTTTGGGCGAAGTTGGTCGAAACTTTGCTACGTTTGACTTTCGAGAGAGTTTGGAACTCAAAATTCATACCAATGAGAGTTCTTTAGGTGGTTTGGACGACACATGGTCCAAACGTTACTCCGTTAAAGTTTTTGAGAGCTCGGAACCCAAAGTTCGTCCCAATGAGAGTTTTTAATCTCGTTTGGACGAAGTTTGTCCAAACTCTGCTCCATTTGACTTTCGAGGGAGTTTGGAACTAAAACTTCATCCCGATGAGAGTTCTTTAGCTGGTTTGGATGACACATGGTCCAAACCTTACTCTGTTTAAGTTTTTGAAAGCTCGGAACCAAAAGTTCTTTTCAATGAGAGTTTTTGATCTAGTTTGGACGAACATGGTCCAAACTTTGATCCGTATGAGTTTCAGAGAGTTTGGAACTTAAAGTACGCTGCAATAAGAGTTCTTTAGATGGTTTGGACGACACATACTCCAAACGTTACTCCGATTAAGTTTTTGAGAACTCGGAACCCAAAGTTCTTCCCAATGAGAGTTTTTCATCTAGTTTGGACGAACTTGGTACAAACTTTGCTCCGTTTGAGTTTTGAAGAGTTTGGAACTCAAAGTTCGTCCCAATGAGAGTTCTTTAGGTGGTTTGGACGACACAAGGTCCAAACGTTATTCCGTTTAAGTTTTTGAGAGCTCAGAACCCAATGTTCGTCCCAATGAGAGTTTTTCATCTAGTTTGGACGAAGTTGGTCCAAACTTTGCTCTGTTTGACTGTCGAGATAGTTTGGATCTCAAAGTTCATCCCAATGAGAGTTCTTTAGGTGGTTTGGACGACACATGGTAGGAACGTTACTTAGTTTAAGTTTTGGAGGGCTCGGAACCCAAAGTTCGTCCCAATGAGAGTTTTTCACCAGTTTGGGCGAAGTTGGTCGAAACTTTGCTGCGTTTGACTTTCGAGAGAGTTTGGAACTCAAAATTCATCCCAATGAGAGTTCTTTAGGTGGTTTGGACGACACATGGTCCAAACGTTACTCCGTTCAAGTTTTTGAGAGCTCGGAACCCAAAGTTCTTCCCAATGAGAGTTTTTCATCTAGATTGGAGGAACTTTTTACAAACTTTGCTCCGTTTGAGTTTTGGAGAATTTGGAACTCAAAGGTCTGCCCAATGAGAGTTCTTTAGGTGGTTTGGACGACATAATGTCCAAACGTTATTCCGTTTAAGTTTTTGAGAGCACAGAACCCAAAGTTCGTCCCAATGAGAGTTTTAAATCTAGTTTGGACGAAGTTGGTCAAAACTTTGCTGCGTTTGACTTTCGAGAGAGTTTGGAACTCAAAATTCATCCCAATGAGAGTTCTTTAGGTAGTTTGGACGACACATGGTCCAAACGTTACTCCGTTCAAAATTTTTAGAGCTCGGAACCCAAAGTTCTTCCCAATGAGTGTTTTTCATCTAGTTTGGACGAAGTTGGTCCAAAATTTTCTCCGTTTGACTTCCGAGAGAGTTTGGATCTTAAAGTTCATCACAATGAGAGTTCTTTAGGTGGTTTGGATGAAACATGGTCCAAACGTTACTCCGTTTAAGTTTTTGAGAGCTCGGAGCCCAAAGTTGGTCCCAATGAGAGTTTTTCATCTAGTTTGGACGAACTTGGTCCAAACTTTCCTCGGTTTGAGTTTCGGAGAGTTTGAAACTCAAAGTTCGGCCCAATGAGAGTTCTTTAGGTGGTTTGGACGACACATGGTAGAAACGTTACTCATATTAAGTTTTTGAGAGCTCGGAACCCAAAGTTCGTCCCAATGAGAGTTTTTAATCTCGTTTGGACGAAGTTGGTCCAAACTCTGCTCCGTTTGACTTTCGAGGGAGTTTGGAACTAAAAGTTCATCCCGATGAGAGTTCTTTAGGTGGTTTGGATGACACATGGTCCAAAGGTTACTCTGTTTAAGTTTTTGAAAGCTCGGAACATAAAGTTCTTCCCAATGAGAGTTTTTCATCTAGTTTGGACGAACATGGTCCAAACTTTGATCCGTTTGAATTTCAGAGAGTTTGGAACTTAAAGTTCGCCGCAATGAGAATTCTTTAGGTGGTTTGGACGTCACATAGTCCAAACGTTACTCCGATTAAGTCTTTGAGAACTCGGAACCAAAATTTCGTCCCAATGAGAATTTTTCATCTAGTTTGGACGAAGTTGGTCCAAACTTTGCTGCGTTTGACTTTCGAGAGAGTTTGGAACTAAAAATTCATCCCAATGAGAGTTCTTTAGGTGGTTTGGACGACACATGGTCCAAAGGTTACTCCGTTTAAGTTTTTGAGATCTCGGAACCCAAAGTTCTTCCCAATGAGAGTTTTTCATCTAGTTTGGACGAACTTGGTACAAACTTTTCTCCGTTTGAGTTTTGAAGAGTTTGGAACTCAAAGTTCGTCCCAATGAGAGTTCTTTAGGTGGTTTGGACGACACAAGGTCCAAACGTTATTCCGTTTAAGATTTTGAGAGCTCAGAACCCAATGTTCGTCCCAATGAGAGTTTTTCATCTAGTTTGGACGAAGTTGGTCCAAACTTTGCTCTGTTTGACTTTCGAGATAGTTTGGATCTCAAAGTTCATCCCAATGAGAGTTCTTTAGGTGGTTTGGACGACACATGGTAGAAACGTTACTCACTTTAAGTTTTGGAGAGCTCGGAACCCAAAGTTCGTCCCAATGAGAGTTTTTCATCCAGTTTGGGCGAAGTTGGTCGAAACTTTGCTGCGTTTGACTTTCGAGAGAGTTTGGAACTCAAAATTCATCCCAATGAGAGTTCTTTAGGTGGTTTGGACGACACATGGTCCAAACGTTACTCCGTTAAAGTTTTTGAGAGCTCGGAACCAAAAGTTCGTCCCAATGAGAGTTTTTAATCTCGTTTGGACGAAGTTCGTCCAAACTCTGCTCCGTTTGACTTTCGAGGGAGTTTGGAACTAAAACTTCATCCCGATGAGAGTTCTTTAGCTGGTTTGGATGACACATGGTCCAAACGTTACTCTGTTTAAGTTTTTGAAAACTCGGAACCAAAAGTTCTTTTCAATGAGAGTTTTTCATCTAGTTTGGACGAACATGGTCCAAACTTTGATCCGTTTGAGTTTCAGAGAGTTTGGAACTTAAAGTTCGTCGCAATGAGAGTTCTTTAGATGGTTTGGACGACACATAGTCCAAACGTTACTCCGATTAAGTTTTTGAGAACTCGGAACCCAAAGTTCGTCCTAATGAGAGTTTTTCATCTAGTTTGGACGAAGTTGGTCCAAACTTTGCTGCGTTTGACTTTCGAGAGAGTTTGGAACTAAAAATTCATCCCAATGAGAGTTCTTTAGGTGGTTTGGACGACACATGGTCCAAAGGTTACTCCGTTTAAGTTTTTGAGAGCTCGGAACCCAAACTTCTTCCCAATGAGAGTTTTTCATCTAGTTTGGACGAACTTGGTACAAACTTTTCTCCGTTTGAGTTTTGAAGAGTTTGGAACTCAAAGTTCGTCCCAATGAGAGTTCTTTTGGTGGTTTGGACGACACAAGGTCCAAGCGTTATTCCGTTTAAGTTTTTGAGAGCTCAGAACCCAATGTTCGTCCCAATGATCGTTTTTCATCTAGTTTGGACGAAGTTGGTCCAAACTTTGCTCTGTTTGACTTTCGAGAGAGTTTGGATCTCAAAGTTCATCCCAATGAGAGTTCTTTAGGTGGTTTTGACGACACATGGTAGAAACGTTACTCACTTTAAGTTTTGGAGAGCTCGGAACCCAAAGTTCGTCCCAATGAGAGTTTTTCATCCAGTTTGGGCGAAGTTGGTCGAAACTTTGCTGCGTTTGACTTTCGAGAGAGTTTGGAACTCAAAATTCATCCCAATGAGAGTTCTTTAGGTGGTTTGGACGACACATGGTCCAAACGTTACTCCGTTCAAGTTTTTGAGAGCTCGGAACCCAAAGTTCGTCCCAATGAGAGTTTTTAATCTCGTTTGGACGAAGTTGGTCCAAACTCTGCTCCGTTTGACTTTCGAGGGAGTTTGGAACTAAAACTTCATCCCGATGAGAGTTCTCTAGCTGCTTTGGATGACACATGGTCCAAACGTTACTCTGTTTAAGTTTTTGAAAGCTCGGAACCCAAAGTTCTTTTCAATGAGAGTTTTTCATCTAGTTTGGACGAACATGGTCCAAACTTTGATCCGTTTGAGTTTCAGAGAGTTTGGAACTTCAAGTTCGCCGCAATGAGAGTTCTTTAGATGGGTTGGACGACACATAGTCCAAACGTTACTCCGATTAAGTTTTTGAGAACTCGGAACCCAAAGTTCGTCCTAATGAGAGTTTTTCATCTAGTTTGGACGAAGTTGGTCCAAACTTTGCTGCGTTTGACTTTCAAGAGAGTTTGGAACTAAAAATTCATCCCAATGAGAGTTCTTTAGGTGGTTTGGACGACACATGGTCCAAACGTTACTCCGTTCAAGTTTTTGAGAGCTCGGAACCCAAAGTTCGTCCCAATGAGAGTTTTTAATCTCGTTTGGACAAAGTTGGTCCAAACTCTGCTCCGTTTGACTTTCGAGGGAGTTTGGAACTAAAACTTCATCCCGATGAGAGTTCTCTAGCTGCTTTGGATGACACATGGTCCAGACGTTACTCTGTTTAAGTTTTTGAAAGCTCGGAACCCAAAGTTCTTTTCAATGAGAGTTTTTCATCTAGTTTGGACGAACATGGTCCAAACTTTGATCCGTTTGAGTTTCAGAGAGTTTGGAACTTCAAGTTCGCCGCAATGAGAGTTCTTTAGATGGGTTGGACGACACATAGTCCAAACGTTACTCCGATTAAGTTTTTGAGAACTCGGAACCCAAAGTTCGTCCTAATGAGAGTTTTTCATCTAGTTTGGACGAAGTTGGTCCAAACTTTGCTGCGTTTGACTTTCGAGAGAGTTTGGAACTAAAAATTCATCCCAATGAGAGTTCTTTAGGTGGTTTGGACGACACATGGTCCAAACGTTACTCCGTTCAAGTTTTTGAGAGCTCGGAACCCAAAGTTCGTCCCAATGAGAGTTTTTAATCTCGTTTGGACGAAGTTCGTCCAAACTCTTCTCCGTTTGACTTTCGAGGGAGTTTGGAACTAAAACTTCATCCCGATGAGAGTTCTTTAGCTGGTTTGGATGACACATGGTCCAAACGTTACTCTGTTTAAGTTTTTGAAAGCTCGGAACCCAAAGTTCTTTTCAATGAGAGTTTTTCATCTAGTTTGGACGAACATGGTCCAAACTTTGATCAGTTTGAGTTTCAGAGAGTTTGGAACTTAAAGTTTGTCCCAATGAGAGTTCTTTAGGTGGTTTGGACGACACAAGGTCCAAACGTTATTCCGTTTAAGTTTTTGAGAGCTCAGAACCCAATGTTCGTCCCAATGAGAGTTTTTCATCTAGTTTGGACGAAGTTGGTCCAAACTTTGCTCTGTTTGACTTTCGAGAGAGTTTGGATCTCAAAGTTCATCCCAATGAGAGTTCTTTAGGTGGTTTGGACGACACATGGTAGGAACGTTACTCAGTTTAAGTTTTGGAGGGCTCGGAACCCAAAGTTCGTCCCAATGAGAGTTTTTCACCAGTTTGGGCGAAGTTGGTCGAAACTTTGCTGCGTTTGACTTTCGAGAGAGTTTGGAACTCAACATTCATCCCAATGAGAGTTCTTTAGGTGGTTTGGACGACACATGGTCCAAACGTTACTCCGTTCAAGTTTTTGAGAGCTCGGAACCCAAAGTTCTTCCCAATGAGAGTTTTTCATCTAGTTTGGAGGAACTTTTTACAAACTTTGCTCCGTTTGAGTTTTGGAGAATTTGGAACTCAAAGGTCTGCCCAATGAGAGTTCTTTAGGTGGTTTGGACGACATAATGTCCAAACGTTATTCCGTTTAAGTTTTTGAGAGCTCAGAACCCAAAGTTCGTCCCAATGAGAGTTTTAAATCTAGTTTGGACGAAGTTTGTCAAAACTTTGCTGCGTTTGACTTTCGAGAGAGTTTGGAACTCAAAATTCATCCCAATGAGAGTTCTTTAGGTAGTTTGGACGACACATGGTCCAAACGTTACTCCGTTCAAAATTTTTAGAGCTCGGAACCCAAAGTTCTTCCCAATGAGAGTTTTTCATCTAGTTTGGACGAAGTTGGTCCAAAATTTTCTCCGTTTGACTTTCGAGAGAGTTTGGATCTTAAAGTTCATCACAATAAGAGTTCTTTAGGTTGTTTGGATGAAACATGGTCCAAACGTTACTCCGTTTAAGTTTTTGAGAGCTCGGAGCCCAAAGTTGGTCCCAATGAGAGTTTTTCATCTAGTTTGGACGAACTTTGTCCAAACTTTCCTCGGTTTGAGTTTCGGAGAGTTTGAAACTCAAAGTTCGGCCCAATGAGAGTTCTTTAGGTGGTTTGGACGACACATGGTAGAAACGTTACTCATATTAAGTTTTTGAGAGCTCGGAACCCAAAGTTCGTCCCAATGAGAGTTTTTAATCTCGTTTGGACGAAGTTGGTCCAAACTCTGCTCCGTTTGACTTTCGAGGGAGTTTGGAACTAAAATTTCATCCCGATGAGAGTTCTTTAGGTGGTTTGGATGACACATGGTCCAAAGGTTACTCTGTTTAAGTTTTTGAAAGCTCGGAAAATAAAGTTCTTCCCAATGAGAGTTTTTCATCTAGTTTGGACGAACATGGTCCAAACTTTGATCCGTTTGAGTTTCAGAGAGTTTGGAACTTAAAGTTCGCCGCAATGAGAATTCTTTAGGTGGTTTGGACGTCACATAGTCCAAACGTTACTCCGATTAAGTCTTTGAGAACTCGGAACCAAAATTTCGTCCCAATGAGAATTTTTCATCTAGTTTGGACGAAGTTGGTCCAAACTTTGCTGCGTTTCACTTTCGAGAGAGTTTGGAACTCAAAATTCATCCCAATGAGAGTTCTTTAGGTGGTTTGGACGACACATGGTCCAAACGTTACTCCGTTTAAGTTTTTGAGAGCTCGGAACCCAAAGTTCTTCCCAATGAGAGTTTTTCATCTAGTTTGGAGGAACTTGGTACAAACTTTGCTTCGTTTGAGTTTTGGAGAGTTTGGAAATCGAAGTTCGGCCAAATGAGAGTTCTTTAGGTGGTTTGGACGACACATGGTCCAAACGTTACTCCGTTCAAGTTTTTGAGAGCTCGGAACCCAAAGTTGTTCCTGATGAGAGTTTTTCCTCTAGTTTGGACGAAGTTGGTCCAAAAGTATCTCCGTTTGACTTTCGAGAGAGTTTGGATCTCAAAGTTCATCCCAATGAGAGTTCTTTAGGTGGTTTGGACGACACATGGTCTAAAGGTTGCTCCGTTTAAGTTTTAAAGAGCTCGGAACCCAAAGTTCGTCCCAATGAGAGTTTTTCATCTAGTTTGGACGAACTTTGTCCAAACTTTCCTCGGTTTGAGTTTCGGAGAGTTTGAAACCCAAAGTTCGGCCCAATGAGAGTTCTGTAGGTGGTCTGGACGACACATAGTAGAAACGTTACTCAGTTTAAGTTTTTGAGATCTCGGAACCCAAAGTTCGTCCCAATGAGAGTTTTTCATCCAGTTTGGGCGAAGTTGGTCGAATCTTTGCTGCGTTTGACTTTCGAGAGAGTTTGGAACTCAAAATTCATCCCAATGAGAGTTCTTTAGGTGGTTTGGACGACACATGGTCCAAACGTTACTCCGTTCATGTTTTTGAGATCTCGGAACCCAAAGTTCTTCCCAATGAGAGTTTTTCATCTAGTTTGGAGGAACTTGGTACAAACTTTGCTCGGTTTAAGTTTTGGAGAGTTTGGAACTCAAAGTTCGGCCCAATGAGAGTTCGTTAGGTGGTTTGGACGACATAATGTCCAAACGTTATTCCGTTTAAGATTTTGAGAGCTCGGAACCCAAAGTTCGTCCCAATGAGAGTTTTTCATCTCGTTTGGACGAAGTTTGTCCAAACTTTGCTCCGTTTGACTTTCGAGGGAGTTTGGAACTAAAATTTCATCCCGTTGAGAGTTCTTTAGGTGGTTTGGATGACACATGGTCGAAACGTTACTCTGTTTAAGTTTTTGAAAGCTCGGAACCCAGAGTTCTTCCCAATGAGAGTTTTTCATCTAGTTTGGACGAACATGGTCAAAACTTTAATCCGTTTGAGTTTCAGAGAGTTTGGAACTCAACGTTTGCAGCAATGAGAGTTCATTAGGTGGTTTGGACGTCACATAGTCCCAACGTTACTCCGATTAAGTTTTTGAGCACACGGAACCGAAAGTTCGTCCCAATGAGAGTTTTTCATCTAGTTTGGACGAAGTTGGTCCAAACTTTGCTGCGTTTGACTTTCGAGAGAGTTTGGAACTCAAAATTCGGCCAAATGAGAGTTCTTTAGGTGGTTTGGACGACACAAGGTCCAAACGTTATTCCCTTTAAGTTTTTGAGAGCTCAGAACCCAATGTTCGTCCCAATGAGAGTTTTTCATCTCGTTTAAACGAACTTGGTCCAAACTTTGCTGCGTTTGACTTTCGAGAGAGTTTGGAACTCAAAATTCATCACAATGAGAGTTCTTTAGGTGGTTTGGACGACACATGGTCCAAAGGTTACTCCGTTTAAGTTTTTGAGAGCTCGGAACCCAAAGTTCTTCCCAATGAGAGTTTTTCATCTAGTTTGGAGGAACTTGGTACAAACTTTGCTCTGTTTGAGTTTTGGAGAGTTTGGAACTGAAAATTCGGCCCAACGAGAGTTCTTTAGGTGGTTTGAACGACATAATGTCCAAACGTTTTTCCGTTTAGGATTTTGAGAGCTCGGAACCTAAAGTTCGTCCCAGTGAGAGTTTTTCATCTTGTTTCGACGAAGTTGGTCAAAACTTTGCTCCGTTTAACTTTCGAGAGAGTTTGGAATTGAAAGTTCATCCCAATGATAGATCTTTAGGTGGTTTGGACGACACATGGTAGAAACGTTACTCAGTTTAAGTTTTTGATAGCTCGGAACCGAAAGTTCGTCCCAATGAGAGTTTTTCATCTCGTTTGGACGAAGTTGGTCCAAACTCTGCTCCGTTTGACTTTCGAGAGAGTTTGGAACTAAAAGTTCATCCCGATGAGAGTTCTTTAGGTGGTTTGGATGACACATGGTTCAAACGTTAGTCTGTTTAAGTTTTTGAAAGTTCGGAACCCAAAGTTCTTCCCAATGAGAGTTTTTCATCTAGTTTATACGAACATGGTCCAAACTTTGATAAGTTTGAGTTTCAGAGAGTTTGGAACTCAAAGTTCGCCGCAATGAGAGTTCTTTATGTAGTTTGGACGTAACATAGTCCAAACGTTACTCCTATTAAGTTCTTGAGAGCTCGGAACCCAAAGTTTGTCCCAATGAGAGTTTTTCATCTAGTTTGGACGAAGTTGGTCCAAACTTTGCTGCGTTTGACTTTCGAGAGAGTTTGGAACTCAAAATTCATCCCAATGAGAGTTCTTTAGGTGGTTTGGACGACACATGGTCCAAAGGTTACTCCGTTTAAGTTTTTGAGACCTCGGAACCTAAAGTTCTTCCCAATGAGAGTTTTTCATCTAGTTTGGACGAACTTGGTACAAACTTTGCTCCGTTTGAGTTTTGGAGAGTTTGGAACTCAAAGTTCGGCCAAATGAGAGTTCTTTAGGTGGTTTGGACGACACAAGGTCCAAACGTTATTCCCTTTAAGTTTTTGAGAGCTCAGAACCCAATGTTCGTCCCAATGAGAGTTTTTCATCTAGTTTAAACGAACTTGGTCCAAACTTTGCTGCGTTTGACTTTCGAGAGAGTTTGGAACTCAAAATTCATCACAATGAGAGTTCTTTAGGTGGTTTGGACGACACATGGTCCAAAGGTTACTCCGTTTAAGTTTTTGAGAGCTCGGAACCCAAAGTTCTTCCCAATGAGAGTTTTTCATCTAGTTTGGAGGAACTTGGTACAAACTTTGCTCTGTTTGAGTTTTGGAGAGTTTGGAACTGAAAATTCGGCCCAACGAGAGTTCTTTAGGTGGTTTGAACGACATAATGTCCAAACGTTTTTCCGTTTAGGATTTTGAGAGCTCGGAACCTAAAGTTCGTCCCAGTGAGAGTTTTTCATCTTGTTTCGACGAAGTTGGTCAAAACTTTGCTCCGTTTAACTTTCGAGAGAGTTTGGAATTGAAAGTTCATCCCAATGATAGATCTTTAGGTTGTTTGGACGACACATGGTAGAAACGTTACTCAGTTTAAGTTTTTGATAGCTCGGAACCGAAAGTTCGTCCCAATGAGAGTTTTTCATCTCGTTTGGACGAAGTTGGTCCAAACTCTGCTCCGTTTGACTTTCGAGAGAGTTTGGAACTAAAAGTTCATCCCGATGAGAGTTCTTTAGGTGGTTTGGATGACACATGGTCCAAACGTTAGTCTGTTTAAGTTTTTGAAAGTTCGGAACCCAAAGTTCTTCCCAATGAGAGTTTTTCATCTAGTTTATACGAACATGGTCCAAACTTTGATAAGTTTGAGTTTCAGAGAGTTTGGAACTCAAAGTTCGCCGCAATGAGAGTTCTTTATGTAGTTTGGACGTAACATAGTCCAAACGTTACTCCTATTAAGTTCTTGAGAGCTCGGAACCCAAAGTTTGTCCCAATGAGAGTTTTTCATCTAGTTTGGACGAAGTTGGTCCAAACTTTGCTGCGTTTGACTTTCGAGAGAGTTTGGAACTCAAAATTCATCCCAATGAGAGTTCTTTAGGTGGTTTGGACGACACATGGTCCAAAGGTTACTCCGTTTAAGTTTTTGAGACCTCGGAACCTAAAGTTCTTCCCAATGAGAGTTTTTCATCTAGTTTGGACGAACTTGGTACAAACTTTGCTCCGTTTGAGTTTTGGAGAGTTTGGAACTCAAAGTTCGGCCAAATGTGAGTTCTTTAGGTGGTTTGGACGTCACAAGGTCCAAACGTTATTCCGTTTAAGTTTTTGAGAGCTTAGAACCCAAAGTTCGTCCCAATGTGAGTTTTTCATCTAGTTTGGACGAAGTTGGTCCAAACTTTGCTGCGTTTGACTTTCGTGAGAGTTTGGAACTCAAAATTCCTCCCAATGAGAGTTCTTTAGGTGGTTTGGACGACACATGGTCCAAAGGTTACTCCGTTTAAGTTTTTGAGAGCTCGGAACCCAAAGTTCTTCCCAATGAGAGTTTTTCATCTAGTTTGGAGGAACTTGGTACAAACTTTCCTCCGTTTGAGTTTTCGAGAGTTTGGAACTCAAAATTTGGCCCATTGAGTTCTTTAGGTGGTTTCGACGACATAATGTCCAAACGTTATTCCGTTTAAGTTTTTGAGAGCTCGGAACCCAAAGTTCGTTCCAATGAGAGTTTTTCATCTTGTTTGGACGAAGTTGGTCCAAACTTTGCTCCGTTTAACTTTCGAGAGAGTTTGGAACTCAAAGTTCATCCCAATGATAGATCTTTAGGTGGTTTGGACGACACATGGTAGAAACGTTACTCAGTTTATGTTTTGAGATCTCGGAACCCAAAATTCGTCGTAATGAGAGTTTTTCATCTCGTTTGGACGAAGTTGGTCCAAACTCTTCTCCGTTTTACTTTCGAGAGAGTTTGGAACTAAAAGTTCATCCCGATGAGAGTTCTTTAGGTCGTTTGGATGACACATGGTCCAAACGTTACTCTGTTTAAGTTTTTGAAAGCTCGTAACCAAAAGTTCGTCCCAATGAGAGGTTTTCATCTAGTTTGGACGAACATGGTCCAAACTTTGATCCGTTTGAGTTTCAGAGAGTTTGGAACTCAAAGTTCGCCGCAATGAGAGTTCTTTAGGTGGTTTGGACGTCACATAGTCCAAACGTTACTCCGATTAAGTTTTTGAGAAATCGGAACCCAAAGTTCGTCCCAATGAGAGTTTTTCATCTAGTTTGGACGAAGTTGGTCCAAGCTTTGTTGTGTTTGACTTTCGAGAGAGTTTGGAACTCAAAATTCATCCCAATGAGAGTTCTTTAGGTGGTTTGGACAACACATGGTCAAAAGGTTACTTCGTTTAAGTTTTTGAGAGCTCGGAACCCAAAGTTCTTCCCAATGAGAGTTTTTCATCTAGTTTGGACGAACTTGGTCCAAACTTTGCTCCGTTTGACGTTCGAGAGAGTTTGGAACTCAAAGTTCATCCCAATGAGTGTTGTTTAGGTGGTTTGGACGACACATGGTCCAAACGTTACCACGTTTAAGTTTTTGAGAGTTCGGAACCCAAAGTTCGTCCCAATGAGAGTTTTTCATCTAGTTTGGACTATGTTGATCCAAACTTTGTTGCGTTTGACTTTCGAGAGAGCTTGGAACTCAAAGTTCATCCCAATGAGAGTTCTTTAGGTGGTTTGGACGACACATGGTCCAAACGTTACTCCGTTTAAATTTTTGAGAGCTCGGAACCCAAAGTTCATCCCAATGAGAGTTTTTCATCTAGTTTGGACGAACTTTGTCCAAACTTTGATCCGTTTGAGTTTCAGAGAGTTTGGAACTCAAAGTTCGCCCCAATGAGAGTTCTTTAGGTGGTTTGGCCGACACATGGTCCAAAGGTTACTCCGTTTAAGTTTTTGAGAGCTCGGAACCCAAAGTTCTTCCCAATGAGAGTTTTTCATCTAGTTTGGAGGAACTTGGTACAAACTTTCCTCCGTTTGAGTTTTCGAGAGTTTGGAACTCAAAATTTGGCCCATTGAGTTCTTTAGGTGGTTTCGACGACATAATGTCCAAACGTTATTCCGTTTAAGTTTTTGAGAGCTCGGAACCCAAAGTTCGTTCCAATGAGAGTTTTTCATCTTGTTTGGACGAAGTTGGTCCAAACTTTGCTCCGTTTAACTTTCGAGAGAGTTTGGAACTCAAAGTTCATCCCAATGATAGATCTTTAGGTGGTTTGGACGACACATGGTAGAAACGTTACTCAGTTTATGTTTTGAGATCTCGGAACCCAAAATTCGTCGTAATGAGAGTTTTTCATCTCGTTTGGACGAAGTTGGTCCAAACTCTTCTCCGTTTTACTTTCGAGAGAGTTTGGAACTAAAAGTTCATCCCGATGAGAGTTCTTTAGGTGGTTTGGATGACACATGGTCCAAACGTTACTCTGTTTAAGTTTTTGAAAGCTCGTAACCAAAAGTTCGTCCCAATGAGAGGTTTTCATCTAGTTTGGACGAACATGGTCCAAACTTTGATCCGTTTGAGTTTCAGAGAGTTTGGAACTCAAAGTTCGCCGCAATGAGAGTTCTTTAGGTGGTTTGGACGTCACATAGTCCAAACGTTACTCCGATTAAGTTTTTGAGAAATCGGAACCCAAAGTTCGTCCCAATGAGAGTTTTTCATCTAGTTTGGACGAAGTTGGTCCAAGCTTTGTTGTGTTTGACTTTCGAGAGAGTTTGGAACTCAAAATTCATCCCAATGAGAGTTCTTTAGGTGGTTTGGACAACACATGGTCAAAAGGTTACTTCGTTTAAGTTTTTGAGAGCTCGGAACCCAAAGTTCTTCCCAATGAGAGTTTTTCATCTAGTTTGGACGAACTTGGTCCAAACTTTGCTCCGTTTGACGTTCGAGAGAGTTTGGAACTCAAAGTTCATCCCAATGAGTGTTGTTTAGGTGGTTTGGACGACACATGGTCCAAACGTTACCACGTTTAAGTTTTTGAGAGTTCGAAACCCAAAGTTCGTCCCAATTAGAGTTTTTCATCTAGTTTGGACTATGTTGATCCAAACTTTGTTGCGTTTGACTTTCGAGAGAGCTTGGAACTCAAAGTTCATCCCAATGAGAGTTCTTTAGGTGGTTTGGACGACACATGGTCCAAACGTTACTCCGTTTAAATTTTTGAGAGCTCGGAACCCAAAGTTCATCCCAATGAGAGTTTTTCATCTAGTTTGGACGAACTTTGTCCAAACTTTGATCCGTTTGAGTTTCAGAGAGTTTGGAACTCAAAGTTCGCCCCAATGAGAGTTCTTTAGGTGGTTTGGCCGACACATGGTCCAAATGTTACTCCGTTTAAGTTTTTAAGAGCTCAGAACCCAAAGTTCTTCCCAATGAGAGTTTTTCATCTAGTTTGGACGAACTTGGTCCGAACTTTGCTCCGTTTGAGTTTCGGAGAGTTTGGAACTCAAAGTTCGACCTAATGAGAGTTCTTTATTTGGTTTGGACGACAGTGTTGGGTTTAATGTCCTATAAACTTGTAGTTTGTAAATCATTAAACATATTTCTATTTTCAATAAAGTCGTTATTCCGTCGCCGTCTTGTGGGTTTTTGGGTTTGGGTCTCGGTTGTGCAGGTTTGCGTGTGTGGTGTGCTGGTGTTTGGGTGCTGCGGTGGCTTCAGGGTTTTCTTTTTCATGGATTTTATCCTTGTGTTTTTTTTTTGTGAATTTTAGTTACCGTGGTGTGATCGTTTGCGTGAAGCTGATTGTGATCGTCCAAAGTGAAAGGTCCGTTTGTGATAGTTTTGCGTGGAATTCTTTTGTTGCGATTGTTCTTGACTGCTGGTGTTGTCGGTGAAGCGGTTAGTGGGTCTGTTTAGCGGTGGAGCGGTTGATTAGTGGTGGGTGTTGGATCTGTTAGCGGTGGAGCGGTTGATTAGTGGTGGGTGTTGCTGGTTACAATGGGTAAGAAGCGCTCGCCGTTGAAGAAGCCCAGTGCCGGCGTGCCTGGTCGGAAGAAGGAGGATCAGAAAGCTACGTCTGTTGCGAAGGTATCAACGGATCCCATTAAAACGAATGATCTATCCGTTTCATTAATGGCGCAGGTGAAGACTAGTGATGATGGGATTCCGGTGAGTAGTGATCAGGCGAAAGTGACTAATCTGAAGAGTGCTGAGATGAAGGTTGTGCCGGCAGGGGTTGAGCTACAGCTGTGGGTTCATCGTCTTCATTCGTTCAGGCGGTGGCTAGGGTTTCACGAACCATGCAA
This sequence comes from Luffa aegyptiaca, assembly GCA_017139565.1. NCBI lineage: Eukaryota > Viridiplantae > Streptophyta > Magnoliopsida > Cucurbitales > Cucurbitaceae > Luffa > Luffa aegyptiaca. Next base: position 28,134,618 of record CM029407.1, read on the forward strand.
TCTCGGGTTCAAATTGGGCCGTTGGTTCAGCGGGTGGGTTTGACCCATGTGGAGAATGACCCGAAGGGGAAGCAAGTGAGGGATGTGGCTGATGGTGATAATGGGCCGTCTACGTTTGGGCTTCATAAGAAAGTTAGTGCTGGTGGTGGGCAAGCCAATAGCAATATGGACAAGGGAGGAGCAAGGTCATGGGCTGATTTGTTTGGGCCTAGATACTCTCCTTCTCCGGATTTGCTTTTTGTGCCTCCTAAGGAATTGAATGGTAAACGAGTGGTGGTGCCGGATGAGGATATTCTTGAGGAAGGAATTAATTTATGGAGGAGTTTGCTTGTGGGACAATTTATTGATGCTCGGGTTCCTTTTTCGGTTCTGTCTCGTATAGTTAATAAGATTTGGGGTAATCTTGAGGAGCCTACAATTACTGTTCTTGAAGATGGCCTTATTATTTTCCAATTCCACCATTCTACTTCTTGTGATTGGATTCTTAGGAATGGGTCGTGGCATATTGGGGGTAAGCCCCTCCTTCTTCGGAAATGGTCCCCAGTGCCATAGGTAGGCCGGTGTGCCTTAATAAGGCTACCGAGGAGCGCAAGCGGTTGTCTTTTGCACGTATCTGTGTGGAGATTGGGCCGAGGGATGGTTTACCGAGTACGGTGGAGGTGTGTATTCGTGGCCAGAATTTTGTTGTGGCTGTGGATTATTCTTGGAAGCCTAAGAGGTGTGCGCCTTGTGGTGTGTTTGGTCACTCTGGTGCTACTTGTCCGAAGCCAGTGGAGGTTCGTGATGAGGTCAGGGTTAAGCCTGCTGATCTTCTTTCTACTAATGTCCCTTCTACTACTGCTCCTTCTGCGAGAGGTCGGCGTAGCCCTACCCGTGGGTCGCCGATTGGCTCGGAAAGGGTGGGGCCGGTTTCGCCTATTAAAGGGGTTGGATCCTCCTCCCCTTCGGGTCATTCGAGCTTAGGGAATTCGTTTGCTAAGTTGGAGGGTGATGATGAGTCTGCACTTGCTCCGACTATTACAGACCCTCCTCCATTAGCTATGGTGACGACCCCGTCGAATTTTATTACTTTTGAGCGTGCACCTCAGTTCAGTGTGGACCCCGAGTGGGGGAAGGGTGCCCTGGACCTTACTTCTGATGACTAGTTGGTGTTCGTGGAATGTGCGGGGGTTGGGCGATCCCGCGAAGGGTCTTGCTGTGCGATCCTTTTTGTAGTTGTCTAGGGTTGGTTTCTGCTGTCTCCTGGAGACTAAGGTGAAATGTCATCGGTTTGCATCAGTGTTTGATGGCTTTGGGTCTGATTGGCAGTGTGTTTGTAGTTATGGGGATAGTGGTCTGGGGAGGATCTAGGTGATGTGGAGAGCGAATCGGTTCTCTTTCGTTCCTATTTCTGTTAGGCCACAAATGATTCATGGTATGGTTTGTGATCTTTCTTCTCAGGTTTCTGTTGAGGTGGTGTGTGTGTATGCCTCCAATTCTGAAGGGGAGAGACGTGTTTTATGGGATGAGATCCTTGCTGTTTGCTCAGCTTGGAGTTCACCTGGTCTTGTCATGGGGGACTTCAATGCTATTTGTTGTTCGTCTAAAGGGTTTGGGGGGAGTCCTGATCTCCTGGAGATGGAGGCTTTTAATGATGTGTTGATTCAGGCCGATCTAGTTGAGTTTAGGGTTAGAGGGAGTTGGTTTACTTGGACCAATCGCCCACGAGGTCCAGTGGATATTATGCGTAGACTGGGTCGTGTGTTAGTGAATGAGGAGTGGGTATCTGCTCTTCCGCTGTGTGAGGTTCAGGCGGTTGGCTGGGGGATTTCTGATCATTGCCCCCTAGTTTTTTATCCTGGGTTGAGTGTGGCGCGTAGGCCTCCTTCTTTTCAGTTTTTTAGTCATTGGGCCAGAGAGGATGGGTTTTTGGATGCTGTGGCTGAGAGTTGGGTTCGATATCAGGATGTGTCCCCGTTGGTTGGGTTTAGGCGTAATCTTAAGGCGCTTAAACCTGTTCTTCGGAGGAAGTTTGGGTGTTCTATTTCTATTATTAGTAGGGAGGTGGTGGAGGCCAGGAGGCGCATGGAGGATGCTCAAGTGGCTGTTGGGCTTAACCCTCTCTCGTCTAGTCTTGTGGATCAGTCTGCTAGGGCTTCTTAGTCTTTTTGGGAGTGGATTAGAAGGGAGGAGTCTTCCCTTCGCCAGAAGTCTCGGATTCAGTGGCTCTCGCTGGGTGATCATAATTCTGCTTTTTTTCCACAGGTGTGTTAAGGCCAGGGTGATTCGTAATGGTCTTAATTCTTTGGTGGATGGAGAAGGGAATATTCTTACTGTACAGCCTGACATTGCGAGGGCTGTTGTTGATTATTATAGAGATATTTTGGGGACTCAGTTGCTTGGATACAGAGATCTCACAGCCCAGATTGCTGAGATTGTGGGGTTTGTTTGGCCTGAGGAGTGTGGGGTTGATCTTTGTCGCCCTGTTACTAGGGTCGGTCAAGTTGGTGCTGTTTTCGATGAATAGTAGTAAAGCTCCAGGACCGGATGGGTTTTCTGTGGGGTTTTTTAAGGCAGCATGGAGTGTGGTTGGTGATGATTTCTGTTCTGTTGTCTTGCATTTCTTTGATACTTGCTACCTTCCCCCAGGTATTAATGCTACCTCTATCACTCTAGTTCCCAAGCGACCGATTCCAGAAGGGTTGGGTGATTATCGGCCTATTTCTTGTTGTAATGTGTTGTATAAATGCATTACTAAGATCTTAGCTAACAGGTTGAGGGTTTGGCTTCCACGCTTTATTAGTCCTAACCAGTCAGCTTTTGTTAAAGGTAGGAGCATTGTTGATAATATTTTGCTTTGCCAGGAGCTTGTGGGGGGTTACCATCTGGATAGGGGGCCGCCCAGGTGTGTTCTGAAGGTTGACCTTCAGAAGGCTTATGATTCTGTGCAGTGGGACTTTCTGTTTGGGCTTCTTTTAGCAGTGGGTACACCTGTCCAGTTTGTTAGTTGGGTGCGAGCGTGTGTTTCGTCTCCTATGTTTTCTGTGTCGGTAAATGGTGCCCTTGAGGGTTTCTTTCCGGGGAGGAGATGGTTGCGACAGGGGGATCCTCATTCTCCTTATCTGTTTGTGATGGTGATGGAGGTGTTATCACGTATGTTGAATGCTCCTCCAGATGGCTTTGGTTTTCACTTTCGATGTGAGAAGGTGGGGTTGACCCACTTGTGCTTTGCAGATGACTTGATGATTTTTAGTGCAGGGGATCGGTCCTCCATTTCGTTTGTTCAGGATTGTCTTCGTAGATTTCAGGTTCTTTCGGGGCTTGTAGCTAACCCTGGGAAGAGTTCTTTGTTCTGTGCGGGGGTGTCTCGGGTGGCTGCGGAGGATCTTGCCTCATTCATTGGGGTCTCCTTAGCTTCTCTGCCTGTGCGTTATCTTGGTCTCCCTCTTATTTCAGGTCGGTTAACGTATATGGACTGTAAGCCTCTGTTGGAGCGGATCACTGCTCGAATTAGCTCTTGGTCTGCCCGGGTTTTGTCGTATGCTGGTCGCCTTCAGCTTATTCAGTCGGTCCTTCAAAGCTTTCAGGTCTTTTGGGCTAGTGTGTTTGTTCTCCCTGCTAGGGTCACCCATGAGGTTGATCGGTTGTTACGCTCTTATTTATTGAAGGGTGATCCGACCTTGCATGGTGGGGCCAAGGTTGCCTGGTCAGAGGTGTGCCTTCCTCGTGAGGAGGGGGCTTGGGTATCAGGCATGTTCGCTCGTGGAATGAGGCAGCTGTTATGAAGCTGTTGTGGCTGCTTATGTTGAGGTCTGGTTCGTTGTGGGTTGCCTGGGTTGAGGCTTATATCTTGTGTGGGCGGTCTCTGTGGACTGTGCGCCCCTCTCCGCGATGGTCTTGGTGTTGGAAAGCGATCCTTAGTCTTCGGGATCAATTTCGGTGACTCATTCGTTTCTGCATTGGTGATGGTCGGAGATGTCTTATATGGGTGGATCCGTGGTTGCCTGAGGGTTCTATTATTCCTCGTTTTTCTGAGAGGGTTATTTATGATGCTGCTAGCTCGTTGTATGCTCCTATGGTTGATTTCCTCTTGCTTGATGGGTCTTGGTGTTGGCCTAGTGTATCGCTTGAGCTACTACTTCTGTTGCCTTCAGTACAAGGGGTTCGGTCGTGCCTTGATAGGGAGGATAGTGTGATTTGGCTTCCGAGTAGGTCTGGGGGTTTCTCTGTCTCCAGTGCGTGGGAATTAGGCCTCGTTCTTCAGTTGTTCCTTGGTTTCGCTTGTTATGGTTTGCGGGTAATATCCCTAAACACTCCTTTATTGCTTGGCTTGGGGTGCTGGATAGGCTTTATACGAGGGATCGGTTGCACAGGTGGGATTCTTCGAGCCCCACTGATTGTCTGTTGTGCTCTGGTGCCCATGAGTCCCGAGATCATCCGTTTTTTGAGTGCCCTTTCAGCCAGGTTGTGTGGGGTGGGATCTTGAGTTGGGGTGCCTGTTCTCATAGGATTGCCTCATGGGATACTGAGCTGTCTTGGATCTGCCAGTTTAGTGGTGGCAAGCGTCGTAGCCGCCGAGTGTGGAGGGTGGCCTGGTGTGCTTCGATCTATCACATTTGGAGGGAGAGGAATCTGCGTCTCCATGGTTCGAGTCCTCGCTCTCCTCAGATTGTTTTACATGTGATCCAGGCTGATATATCTGATCGTTGTGCCTCCTGGCTAGGGGGGTGTCTTCCCCCCAGCTTGGGGCGTCTCCCTAGAGCTTGTTTTGCTTGGCTCGGGCTGTGAGCTTGGTTCTTTATCGTCTAAGTGTTTGATCTTTGTTTCCCTTGGCTCGGGTTGTGAGCTATCGTTCTTTTTGCCTTGACCTCGGGCTGTGAGGTCCTCCAGTTTTTTGTTATGTATATATTTACCGTTGCAAAAAAAAAAAATAAAGTCGTTATTGAGGTTATTCAATAAAAGATGTTATTGAATATGTAAATTGCAAATGATTAACCTAAATCCAATAAACTAAGGTCCTTGGCTATAAAATGAATACTCGAACTATATGTAGGGACATATCGTAGGATCAAGTTCAATTTTATAGTCAAAATAGTCTATAGTATAAGGATACGGTTGGGTGCCTTATCCTGGGGACACTATGGATGCGGCCCACGTATTAAGTACAAACGATGAGATCCTAAATCGTTCATGTGGAGACATGCGAGTGGGGGTGTCCTATGCAATGAGTTTGCATAAGACTGGACCACGAAATAAGTCATTTTCTCTTTATAACGCCGTTTACTGAAGAAACTGACTATTTCTCATAGATGACCTAGGTAACTCGTTTTTAATCCTGAACTATCTATGAACTCCTGTTTATACGAGATTATCCTTTGATCTGCATGGGTGAGAGTGGCCAGCATCGCCGACTCAACAAGCCTACCATTTTGGGGATAAGATCGAATAGATAGTTGGGGACATAGTTTCGCAAGACGAAATTCACTCCTACCCATTTTAGGGATAGCAGAGAGGTTGTTCCCTTAAGTACTAACTCCAGGACTTGAACAAGGGGCCCCACCCTCTCGTTGGATCGAGAGGGACTTAGGTTTGATTGTTGGACCGCAAACCGATTGTTCATTAGAGGATTAGTGGAACTTAAGGAACAAAAAGTACTATAGGGGTGAAACGGTTATTTGACCTAGCTATAGCTACGAACAACCTGTGAAGGAACGACTTACTGAACATGGTTAAATCAAGTGGACGGAAATATATCTATAGTGAGGGGAGTGCAACTATCGGGCTATAGTGGAGTGTCCCGGCAGTTAACGAATGTTGGCTAGCTTAGATAATGAGATTAGTCGGTTAGCCTCGAATCGTTGGAGCCCATGATCTATAGGTCCATTAGGTCCCTCTACTAGCTCATATCGGATTAAAGCTTAGAAAATAATGAGAGGAATCTTTGAATCGTTAAAAAATGGGAAATAGGGCATTATTGTAAAATGTGTTTGACACAATGTTTTAATTATGAGTTAAATTAGAAATTGAGAGATAAGGTATTTTAAAGTGTTTTAAATACCATATATATGTATTAGGAATCATATATAATTCATGGCACTAGGTGATAATCATTAATTGGATTAATCATGTCAAAATTACTTGGAAATGTCCCAATTAATTGCCTAGAAATTAATTTCAACTTTGTATTGAAATAGGAATGAATTGCAAGCTGAAAATTCAGAATCAAGATTCAATTTAGTGGATTTAGTGGCAATCCCACTATTGCATGTTGATGCATAGTGGAAAACAACACAACCATGCACTAGTTGCATGTGTTGTGAGTTAAACACCTAGAATCCACTTTGAGTTGCATTTTCACCATGTGTCTAGTGTCATGAAGCTTGTCTTTGCATGGAAGAGGTCTATTTAAGAGCTTGAATCAGATTCAAAACAAAAAAGAGAGTGATTTACCTAATGTTATGCTGCTGGAATTTACTCTCAAACATATAGACTTCCATAGATCTCTCAAGAGCTTGTACCTTCAAGCATTCCCTTCCTTTTCCCTATCACTATAGACTCCCACAAGTCATTCTAGACCCAAGAGAATAGTAGGGAAGACTCCAGAGGTTGTCCAAGGAGCATAGGAGAGGAAAACACCACAAGGAGTTCCACATTAGTGAGCTACAAAGGTTGGTGTTCTCTGATATTTTGTCCTTTCTAGAACATGCATGCTTTAGGAGTAAAATTGAATGAGTTAAGTGCTCTCGATCTTCAATTGCTTCCGCATGTGTTATATGAACACCTTCAATTGGTATCAGAGCATGATTAGAGCACTTAACTTGCATTAATTTTGCTGTGGTGGGTACCATTTTGAAATTGATTTTTCTGTGTGCTAAAATGGATGCTTTGTGGTTTGGCAATTTTTTTGAGCTTTCAATCCTTTATGAAATTGTAATTGCTCGGTAATGTAAGAGCGTTAATGTGTGTACTAGAGTCTGTAATTTTTATAAAGTCATTAGAGTCCATATAGGCTGTAAAATCGAAGAAAAACAGGAGAAGACGCAGCAGAAAACAGTAGCAGGAGTCTGTTGTTCGTGATAGCGTCGGGACGCTCTTCATGTAGCGTCCCGACGCTAATGAACAAAATTCCAGCAATCCAGATTTTTCCAGATTTTTGGTTCGGTCCAGCTGCTGTCCTTGGTCCTGTTCGGTTTGCCTGCAGCCGGTTCAGCCCCTTAGCACACATTTGAAGGCTGGTTCACTCCATGGAGAGTTGGTTCAGGTCGGTTTGTGAAGCTCGGGATCACTACAAGTTATTTTTATTAATTATTATTGTAATAATTAGTTAATTGTTTGTTTTAAATTGCCAAACCAATCCATTTTAGCTTTGATTTAATTTCTTTATGCATTATGAATGTGTATTAAATTAAATGATTGTATGTGCATTATGAGTATGCCATATAGTTTAAAATCCCACCATAGGAAAGCATGTTCATGCATTTTTAATAAGTGTTATTAATAATTCAAATGCATGAGGGAAATTTCATGTTTAATTGATATAAGTGTTGTATTGATTTAGGGAGATTCATGCTTGAATGGTTAATTAAAATTGATTAATTGATATAAAAGTTAGATTAATTATAAGATAAAATTAACCTAGCATGAAGCATGGAATTTCCTTAGTGTTTGTTTATAAAGTGTTATAATCAAATTGGAAAGCATGTTACAGATTAGATTTATAAATGTTATTGTTGGGATTGGTGTCCTAAAACTCGTAGATAGTGAATGTTAAACGAATTATATACTTATTCGATAAAGGCGTTATCGAGATTAATTCAGTAAAGTTATTACTGAATAAAGTAAATTGCACATATAATAACCCAAATCCAATAAACTAAGATCCATGGCTATAGGATGAACACTTGAGCTTTATGTAGAGACATAAAAGTGGATCAAGCTTGAGTAATAGCCAAAACGGTCTATAGTATAGGGATAGGGTTGGGTACCTTATTCTGGAGACACTATGAGACGCGGCCCACTTTATAGATGGTATAGACGATGTGATCCTAAATCGTCCATGTAGAGACATGCGAGTGGGGGCGTCCTATGCAATGAGTTTGCATAAGACCAGGACCAAGAAATAAGTCGCTCTCGCTTTATAACACCGTTTACTGATGAGACTGACGGTAACTCGATCATAATCCTGAGCTAACTATGAACTCCTGTTTATTCGGACTTATCCTTAGATCTGCATAGGTGAGAGTGGCTCAGTATCGCCGACTCAATAAGCCTCCCATTTCAGGGATAGGAACGAGTAGATAGCTGGGGACATAGTCGTTCAAGAAGGAATTCACTCCTACCCGAATTAGGGATAGTAGAGAGGTTGTTCCCTTAAGTGCTGACTCCAGGGCTTGAACAAAGGGATCCCGCCCTCTCATTGGCCCGAGAGGGACTCGGTTTATTGGTTGGACCATAAACCAATTGTTCATTAGAGGATCAGTGGGACTTAAGGAACTAGAAGTACTATAGGGGTAAAACGGGCTTTTGACCTAGCTATAGCTACGAACAACTTGTGAAGGATCGACTTACTAATCATGGTTAAATCAAGTGGACAAAAAAATATGTGTATAGTGAGGGGAGTGCAACTATCGGGCTATAGTGAAGTGTCCTGGTAGTTAACGAATGTTGGCTAGCTTGGATAATGAGATTAGTCGGTTAGCCTCGAATCGTTGGAGCCCATGATCTATAGGTCCATTAGGTCCCCCTACTAGCTCATATCGGAACAAAGCCTAGAACAAAAAGATAGGAAGCTTTGAATCGTTCAAAATCGGGAAAAACGGGTATTATCGTAAATTGTGTTTGACACAATAATTTAATTATGAATTAAATTAGAAAATGAGAGATGGAGTATTTAAAAGTGTTTTGAATACCATATATATGTATTAGGAATCATATATAATTCATGGCACTAGGTGATAAAGATTAATTGGATTAATCATGTAAAAATTACTTGGAATTGTACAAATTAATTGCCTAGAAATCAATTTCAATTTTGAATTGAAATAGGAATGAATTGCAAGCTGAAAATTGAGAATTTAGATTCAATTTTAAGTGGATTTAGTGGCATTCCCACTCTTGCATGTTGATGCATAGTGGAAAACAACACAACCATGCACTAGTTGCATGTGTTGTGAATTAAACACCTAGAATCCACTTTGAGTTGCAATTTCACCATGTGTCTAGTGTCATGAGGCTTCTCTTTGCATGGAAGATGTCTATATAAGGAGTATGAATCAGATTCAAAGGAAGGAGAGCCATTTTCCATATTGTTATGCTGCTGGATTTTGGTCTCAAACTCACTCATCTCCATATATCTCTCTAGTGCTTGAACCTTCAAGCATTCCCTTCCCATTCCCTATCTCTATAGACTCCCACAAGTTGTTCTTGGCCCGGAGAATAGTAGGGAAGACACTAGAGGTGGTCCACACACCGTTCGTCATCAAAGGAATCAAAGGGAGTTGTTGAATCGGTCTCCAAAAGGTTGGTAAAAATTCTGCTCTCTCCTTACGGTATTTGGACAGCATGTTTTCATTTTCTAAAATTGATGTAGTTAAGTGCCTCCGATCCTAAAATTGCTTCCACATGTGTTATATGAACACCTTCAGTTATAAATCACTTAGAAATCTAAAATCTATAACAAAGAAAAGGTGCATGCTCACTTAGGGTTAAATTGAATCCAATCTCTCGATCGATTTCAATTAGATTCAAATAGGTCGATAAGCTTGTAAAACATAGGTTACAAGAGAACTCAGCCGACGAGATGCTGTCTAAGGCTGGAGGTATTTAAGTTGACGGTTTACGGAACACCTCCTACCTGGGCATCAAGTCGGTTCTCGAGTTAAAGTTAACCCAGTTTTATTAGCATGCACGTGTGTGATGTGAGGTTTTAATCGTTATCACGTAGACATCGTAAGATTAAATGAACTTAGACTTAGGGTTATTCAATTAGCCGGAATTCGCCTAAGTATAAGTATACCCAAAACCGTTTAAAATACTTAGTGGGAGGGGAGAGATATATCAAATCCATTTCCCTTTCACGTTCTCCCTTTTGTTCACAAGGTGAGATTTATGCTTGGCCTCGTGTTGATTATACCTCAACTGCTCCATTCGGAAGGTATTTGCATAAATCAATAACAAGGTGAATGGAGAAAGTATTTATAGTAAGTGAGTGAAGGAAGTGTGTCAACACATCCTACGGTCTCTTCCGTTAGGTTGCATCGTGAGATTTCCATGTTGCGCCTGCTTGTATGCCCTGGAGCTACTAACCATTCGGAGGGTTGTAACATGGAGATCGGAACAACGCAAACTCCAGAAATGGATAGGATTACTTAGGACCATTTCCAACATTAGCTTTTCCATTCGGTAGCATTGTTGGGGTCGTTCTCTGTAATCTTAAAACGGCGGGTAACACTTATAAGGGTTACTAAGTGTTAGTATATCCCTGACCAAATGTAACGATAACTAAACAACTATAGGAATAAGAGTTATTCTGGGATTAGTATTTAGTCAAGAACGTCTTGGTTTAGTGAAGGAGTAATTGACTGCCCCTCGGTAGCGGTTGCTCTAACTCACTAAAGTGTCGTTGCAAAATAATAATCCTGGGTACATTATTACTTTTGCTAAAACCTGATTGGATTTTGTGAAAAATGGTTAATAAGCAAATTTCTAATAGCTTTGTTTAATTTTTCAGCATGTCTAGCTCACTAGTTCAATTACTCGCTTCGGATAAGCTTAACGGGGATAATTATGGAACTTGGAAGTCTAATCCAATACAATACTAGTAATCGAGGATCTTAGATTTGTCCTTAGCGAAGAGTGTCCACCTAACCCTGGCTCGTCAACAAACCGAATTGTTCGGGAAACATATGAGAAATGGACTCGCGCAAATGAAAAGGCAAGAGTCTATATCTTAGCAAGCATTTCAGATGTCTTGTCGAAAAAGCATGAGAGGATGGTCACCGCTAGGGAGATCATGACTTTGTTATAAGATATGTTTGGACAACCGTCCTCGCAAACCAGGCACGAAGCTCTCAAGAATGTTTACAATTCCCAAATGAAAGAAGGTGCTTTTGAGAGGGGATATGAAGGGGAAGCAAACGTTGCCACAACCAAGAGGTTCCAAAAGGGATCGTCCTCAGGAACCAAGTCTGGACCTTCCACTTCAAAGAATAAGAGTATTCAAATGAAGAAAAAGAAGGATAAAGGGAAAGGAAAAGCTCCAATAGGAAGCAAGGCAAAAAAGAAAGCTGCAGAAAAAGGAAAATGTTTCCATTGTAATGTAGACGTACATTGGAAACGCAATTGTCCCAAGTACCTTGCGGAAAAGAAGGTTGAAAAGGAAAAACAAGGTAAAGAACTTTGTGTTCCGAGCTCTCAAAAACTTAAATGGAGTAAAGTTTGGACCATGTTTCGTCCAAACCACCTAAAGAACTCTCATTAGGCCGAACTTTGAGTTCCAAACTCTCCGAAACTCAAACGGAGCAAAGCTTGGACCAGGTTCGTCCAAACTAGATGACAAACTCTCATTGGGAAGAACTTTGGGTTTCGAGCTCTCAAAAACTTAAACGGAGTAACGTTTGGACCATGTATCGTCCAAACCACCTAAACAACTCTCATTGGGCCGAACTTTGAGTTCCAAATTCTCCGTAACTCAAACGGAGCAAAGTTTGGACCAAGTTCGTCCAAACTAGATGACAAACTCTCATTGGGAAGAACTTTGGGTTTCGAGCTCTCAAAAACTTAAACGGACTAACGATTGGACCATGTGTCGACCAAACCACCTAAAGAACTCTCATTGGGCCGAACTTTGAGTTCCAAACTCTCCAAAACTCAAATGGAGCAAAGTTTGGACCAGGTTCGTCAAAACTAGATGAAAAACTCTCATTGGGAAGAACTTTGATTCCGAGCTCTCAAAAACTTAAACGGAGTAACGTGTGGACCACGTGTCGACCAAACCACCTAAAGAACTCTCATTGGGCCGAACTTTGAGTTCCAAACTCTCTGAAACTCAAACGGACCAAAGTTTGGACCAAGTTCGTCTAAACTAGATGAAAAACTCTCATTGGGACGAACTTTGGGTTCCGAGCTCTCAAAAACTTAAACGGAGTAACGTTTGGACCATGTGTCGTCCAAACCACCTAAACAACTCTCATTGGGCCGAACTTTGAGTTCCAAATTCTCCGAAACTCAAACGGAGCAAAGTTTGGACCAAGTTCGTCCAAACTAGATGACAAACCATGGTGGGGGTTCTTATCCTGCATATACGCAGTTTACTGTTCCATGGTGGGGGTTCGATCCTGCATATATGCAGTTCACTGTTTATTTAACCGCCCAAAAAAAAACCATGGTGGGGGTTCGATCCTGCATATATGCAGTTTACTGTTTATTTAACCGCCCAAATTTTTTTCCATGGTGGGGGTTCGATCCTGCATATACGCATTTACTATTTATTTAACCGCCCAAATTTTTTCCATGGTGGGGGTTCGATCCTGCATATACGCAGTTTACTGTTTATTTAACCGCCCAAATTTTTTGGCTGCTCCATGGTGGGGGTTCGATCCTGCATATACGCAGTTTACTGTTTATTTAACCGCCCAAATTTTTTGCTCCATGGTGGGGGTTCGATCCTGCATATATGCAGTTTACTGTTTATTTAACCGCCCAAATTTTTTCATGGTGGGGGTTCGATCCTACATATACGCAGTTTACTATTTATTTAACCGCCCAAATTTTTTCTTATGCTTCCCCGCTCAGGGGTGTGAGTGTTGGTTTTTCCTAGTGTTCTATTTTAGTTTTGCTTCCTAGCTCGGGGTGTGAGCTTTGTTTAATTTGGTGCCCTGGCCTCGGGCTATGAGGTCAACCTTTTTGCATAGTTTATACTACCTTTGCAAAAAAAAACTCTCATTGGGAAGAACTTTGGGTTCTGAGCTCTCAAAAACTTAAACGGAGTAATGTTTGGACCTTGTGTCGACCAAACCACCTAAAGAACTCTCATTGGGCCGAACTTTGAGTTCCAAACTCTTTGAAACTCAAACGGACTAAAGTTTGGACCAAGTTCGTCCAAACTAGATGAAAAACTCTCATTGGGACGAACTTTGGGTTCCGAGCTCTCAAAAACTTAAACGGAGTAACGTTTGGACCATGTGTCGTCCAAACCACCAAAAGAACTCTCATTGGGCCGAACTTTGAGTTCCAAACTGTTCGAAACTCAAACGGAGCAAAGTTTGGACCAAGTTCGTCCAAACTAGATGACAAACTCTCATTGGGACGAACTTTGGGTTCCGAGCTCTCAAAAACTTAAACGGAGTAACATTTGGACCATGTGTCGTCCAAACCACCTAAACAAGTCTCATAGGGCCGAACTTTGAGTTCCAAATTCTCCGAAACTCACACGGAGCAAAGTTTGGACCAAGTTCGTCTAAACTAGATGAAAAACCCTCATTGGGAAGAACTTTGGGTTCCGAGCTCTCAAAAACTTAAACGGAGTAACGTATGGACCTTGTGTCGACCAAACCACCTGATGAACTCTCATTGGGCCGAACTTTGAGTTCCATACTCCCTGAAACTCAAACGGAGCAAACTTTGGACCAAGTTCGTCCAAACTAGATGACAAACTCTCATTAGGAAGAACTTTGGGTTCTGAGCTCTCAAAAACTTAAACGGAGTAACGTTTGGACCATGTGTCGACCAAACCACCTAATGAACTCTCATTGGGCCGAACTCTGAGTTCCAAACTCTTCGAAACTCAAACGGAGGTAAGTTTGGACCAGGTTTGTCCAAACTAGATGAAAAACTCACATTGGGAAGAACTTTGGGTTCTCAGCTCTCAAAAACTTAAACGGAGTAACGTTTGGACCATGTGTGGTCCAAACCACCTAAAAAACTATCATTGGGCCGAACTTTGAGTTCCAAATTCTCCGAAACTCAAACGGAGCAAAGTTTGGACCAAGTTCGTCCAAACTAGATGAAAAACTCTCATTGGGAAGAACTTTGGGTTCTGAGCTCTCAAAAACTTAAACGGAGTAACGTTTGGACCTTGTGTCGACCACACCACCTAATGAAATCTCATTGGGGTGAACATTGAGTTCCAAACTCCCTGAAACTCAAACGGAGAAAAGTTAGGACCAAGTTCGTCCAAACTAGATGAAAAACTCTCATTGGGACGAACTTTGGGTTCCGAGCTCTCAAAAAGTTAAACGGAGTAACGTTTGGACCATGTGTCGTCCAAACCACCTAAAGAACTCTCATTGGGCCGAACTTTGAGTTCCAAACTCTCCGAAACTAAAACGGAGCAAAGTTCGAACAAAGTTCGTCAAAACTAGATGAAAAACTCTCATTGCGAAGAACTTTGGGTTCCGAGCTCTCAAAAACTTAAATGGAGTAAAGTTTGGACAATGTTTCGTCCAAACCACCTAAAGAACTCTCAATATGCCGAACTTTAAGTTCAAAACTCTCCGAAACTCAAACGGAGCAAAGCTTGGACCAGGTTCGTCCAAACTAGATGACAAACTCTCATTGGGAAGAACTTTGGGTTTCGAGCTCTCAAAAACTTAAACGGACGAACGTTTGGACCATGTGTCCACCAAACCACCTAAAGAACTCTCATTGGGCCGAACTTTAAGTTCCAAACTCTTTGAAACTCAAACGGACTAAAGTTTGGACCAAGTTCGTCCAAACTAGATGAAAAACTCTCATTGGGACGAACTTTTGGTTCCGAGCTCTCAAAAACTTAAACGGAGTAACGTTTGGACCATGTGTCGTCCAAACCACCAAAAGAACTCTCATTGGGCCGAACTTTGAGTTCCAAACTGTTCGAAACTCAAACGGAGCAAAGTTTGGACCAAGTTCGTCCAAACTAGATGACAAACTCTCATTGGGACGAACTTTGGGTTCCGAGCTCTCAAAAACTTAAACGGAGTAACATTTGGACCATGTGTCGTCCAAACCACCTAAACAAGTCTCATAGGGCCGAACTTTGAGTTCCAAATTCTCCGAAACTCACACGGAGCAAAGTTTGGACCAAGTTCGTCTAAACTAGATGAAAAACCCTCATTGGGAAGAACTTTGGGTTCCGAGCTCTCAAAAACTTAAACGGAGTAACGTATGGACCTTGTGTCGACCAAACCACCTGATGAACTCTCATTGGGCCGAACTTTGAGTTCCATACTCCCTGAAACTCAAACGGAGCAAAGTTTGGACCAAGTTCGTCCAAACTAGATGACAAACTCTCATTAGGAAGAACTTTGGGTTCTGAGCTCTCAAAAACTTAAACGGAGTAACGTCTGGACCATGTGTCGACCAAACCACCTAATGAACTCTCATTGGGCCGAACTCTGAGTTCCAAACTCTTCGAAACTCAAACGGAGGTAAGTTTGGACCAGGTTTGTCCAAACTAGATGAAAAACTCACATTGGGAAGAACTTTGGGTTCTCAGCTCTCAAAAACTTAAACGGAGTAACGTTTGGACCATGTGTGGTCCAAACCACCTAAAAAACTATCATTGGGCCGAACTTTGAGTTCCAAATTCTCTGAAACTCAAACGGAGCAAAGTTTGGACCAAGTTCGTCCAAACTAGATGAAAAACTCTCATTGGGAAGAACTTTGGGTTCTGAGCTCTCAAAAACTTAAACGGAGTAACGTTTGGACCTTGTGTCGACCACACCACCTAATGAAATCTCATTGGGGTGAAGTTTGAGTTCCAAACTCCCTGAAACTCAAACGGAGAAAAGTTAGGACCAAGTTCGTCCAAACTAGATGAAAAACTCTCATTGGGACGAACTTTGGGTTCCGAGCTCTCAAAAAGTTAAACGGAGTAACGTTTGGACCATGTGTCGTCCAAACCACCTAAAGAACTCTCATTGGGCCGAACTTTGAGTTCCAAACTCTCCGAAACTAAAACGGAGCAAAGTTCGAACAAAGTTCGTCAAAACTAGATGAAAAACTCTCATTGCGAAGAACTTTGGGTTCCGAGCTCTCAAAAACTTAAATGGAGTAAAGTTTGGACAATGTTTCGTCCAAACCACCTAAAGAACTCTCAATATGCCGAACTTTCAGTTCAAAACTCTCCGAAACACAAACGGAGCAAAGCTTGGACCAGGTTCGTCCAAACTAGATGACAAACTCTCATTGGGAAGAACTTTGGGTTTCGAGCTCTCAAAAACTTAAACGGACTAACGTTTGGACCATGTGTCCACCAAACCACCTAAAGAACTCTCATTGGGCCGAACTTTGAGTTCCAAACTCTCCGAAACTCAAACGGACCAAAGTTTGGACCAAGTTCGTCTAAACTAGATGAAAAACTCTCATTGGCACGAACTTTGGGTTCCGAGCTCTCAAAAACTTAAACGGAGTAACGTTTTGACCATGTGTCGTCCAAACCACCTAAACAACTCTCATTGGGCCGAACTTTGAGTTCCAAATTCTCCGAAACTCAAACGGAGCAAAGTTTGGACCAAGTTCGTCCAACTAGATGACAAACTCTCATTGGGAAGAACTTTGGGTTCTGAGCTCTCAAAAACTTAAACGGAGTAACGTTTGGACCTTGTGTCGACCAAACCACCTAAAGAACTCTCATTGGGCCGAACTTTGAGTTTCAAACTCTTCGAAACTCAAAAGAAGCAAAGTTTGGACCGGGTTCGTCCAAACTAGATGAAAAACTCTCATTGGGAAGAACTTTGGGTTCCGAGCTCTCAAAAACTTAAACGGAGTAACGTTTGGACCATGTGTCGTCCAAACCACCTAAACAACTCTCGTTGGTCCGAACTTTGAGTTCCAAACTCTCCGAAACTCAAACGGACCAAAGTTTGGACCAAGTTCGTATAAACTAGATGAAAAACTCTCATTGGGAAGAACTTTGGGTTCCGAGCTCTCAAAAACTTAAACGGAGTAACGTTTGGACCATGTGTCGTCCAAACCACCTAAACAACTCTCATTGGGCCGAACTTTGAGTTCCAAATTCTCTGAAACTCAAACGGAGAAAAGTTTGGACCAAGTTCGTCCAAACTAGATGACAAACTCTCATTGGGAAGAACTTTGGGTTCTGAACTCTCAAAAACTTAAACGGAGTAACGTTTGGACCATGTGTCGACCAAACCACTTAAAGAACTCTCCTTGGGCCGAACTTTGAGTTCCAAACTCTCTGAAACTCAAACGAACAAAAGTTTGGACCAAGTTCGTCCAAACTAGATGAAAAACTCTCATTGGGATGAACTTTGGGTTCCGAGCTCTCAAAAACTTAAACTGAGTAACGTTTGGACCTTGTGTCGTCCAAACCACCTAAAAAACTCTCATTGGGCCGAACTTTGAGTTCCAAACTGTCCGAAACTCAAACGGAGCAATGTTTGGACCAAGTTCGTCCAAACTAGATGACAAACTCTTATTGGGACGAACTTTGGGTTTCGAGCTCTCAAAACGTAAACGGAGTAACGTTTGGACCATGTGTCGTCCAAACCACCTAAACAAGTCTCATTGGGCCGAACTTTGAGTTCAAAGTTCTCCGAAACTCAAACGGAGCAAAGTTTGGACCAAGTTCGTCCAAACTAGATGAAAAACCGTCATTGGGAAGAACTTTGGGTTCTGAGCTCTCAAAAACTTAAACGGAGTAACGTTTGGACCTTGTGTCGACCAAACCACCTAAAGAACTATCATTGGGCCGAACTTTGAGTTCCAAACTCTTCGAAACTCAAACGGAACAAAGTTTGGACCCGGTTCGTCCAAACTAGATGAAAAACTCTCATTGGGAAGAACTTTGGTTTCCGAGCTCTCAAAACCTTAAACGGAGTAACGTTTGGACCATGTGTCGTCCAAACCACCTAACAACTCTCATTGGGCCGAACTTTGAGTTCCAAATTGATGTGAATCAAAGCGTTATGAATCAAAGCAGCTCTGATACCAAATGTTGTGAATCAAAGCAGCTCTGATACCAAATGTTGTGAAATCAAAGTAGCTCTGATACCAAATGTTATGAAACTCCCAGGAAATGTATCTAACAACCTTGCTGAAAAACAAGACCTTTAGATCTCAAATCTGAAAACCCCAAAACCGATTTGAAAATCAACCCAAGGAAAGTAAAAACCGGATTACCTCGTCGATCAAATATCTCAAGGCAAGGAAGCTTGTTTGAGATTCGAATCACTCCACAAGCATGATTGATCAAGTCAAGCTTGAATGATTCTAAGCATGCAACCTAAACTACATAGAATTGCAAAGAAACTTAGCACTAGGCTAAAGGAAAAGCTCAAAGGCTTATTTTACTACATTTTCCAAGTCTTTTTTTTTCAAATACAACATACATGGCTTTTTATAGCCTCAAAATTAAACTCTAGAGTAACCTATGGTCATTTGAAGAGTTGTAACTCTCATCCTCATTAATACTATAATGACCACTACCTAAATTGTAACCTAAAACATTGATAACAAAACTTAAAAACTGAAAATTACATAGAAACACCCTTAAATCCGAGAATTGAAAACCCATCAACCAACAATGTCTTGTAACCTCCCAAAGTTTAAATGAAGCTCTACTTGATGTAGTTTGAAGTAGCTTGAAGTGTGGTTCCATCATTGATGCTTGACTTGCACTAAATGAACTTGACATGTAGTTGAGTTCATTCAATACAATTTGAGTTCCTTCAATGCTAGTTGACTCCATATTAAATGATATTTGACTTCATTTAATGCAACGTAATTTCAATCCGTTTTTGGCATAACACAAGACCTCTTGGTTCATATCATCCTCCCCTTCTTCAAGAGGATTCGTCCTCGAATCTTGTTGTGAGACATTGCTGTAAAAATATGTTAAGAAAAGAAAACACAAAGGACCTCACAACACTCTTTTATGTGCTCACACTCATGAAAATTTAGGCCACTTGTTTTTGCACTCGTTTTCACAAATCACTCGGTATGAACTCGCATTCTCATCTCTCAATATTGGAAGTGGAAAAGCCAATGATAATTTGCAATTCTTGTAATTGAAAGCATATATCAAACAAGCTAAACCTAGAAGGATTCCAAAACTAAATTATGAAATGAGAGAAATAAATGGACAGAATGTGATAATATGGAGGATGGAATTCTGTCAATATTGAATGCAAGTGTATGGTTGATTTATAACACTTTGGAAAGTGGAAGACCGAATTTAAGACCATTGGCTAGACTTTAAACAAAGGAGTTACAATCTGAAACTAATGGCTGTAAAATTCAATGAGCAGAAATGTAACTGTCCATATTTAATGCATAACAGCCAACTCTTGCTTAAATTGAATGTGTAACTGATATAATCAGCAAGTGAAAAGCCTTATTAAAACACAATTGATGAATTTATAGCAATGCAATTCGGATCTATAAGGCTTTGGAGGCAAAAATGACAAGAACAAAACAAGAACACACATTCTCGGGTATAGCAGTTTTTCCAGAACAGATTTCAAAACTTCAGACGTTTCACCCTCAAGACATTTGAATTAGAAATCCATGAAGAAGGCAAAGTTGTAGCTTAAACAAAGATCTACAATATCATAGAAGACATTAAGATGAAATACCCTTCGGAAATATGAGTTTTTGGAGCATTTAGGCAGACTACGAAGCTGGACAGATTAAAAAAAATAACTAAAGAAAGAGAAACAAATTCAAGAGAAACGCAAAGGAAACATATATCCGATCTTGAGCCTAAAGCTCTGATACCAAATGTTATGAATCAAAGCAGCTCTGATACCAAATGTTGTGAATCAAAGCAGCTCTGATACCAAATGTTGTGAAATCAAAGTAGCTCTGATACCAAATGTTATGAAACTCCCAGGAAATGTATCTAACAACCTTGCTGAAAAACAAGACCTTTAGATCTCAAATCTGAAAACCCCAAAACCGATTTGAAAATCAACCCAAGGAAAGTAAAAACCGGATTACCTCGTCGATCAAATATCTCAAGGCAAGGAAGCTTGTTTGAGATTCGAATCACTCCACAAGCATGATTGATCAAGTCAAGCTTGAATGATTCTAAGCATGCAACCTAAACTACATAGAATTGCAAAGAAACTTAGCACTAGGCTAAAGGAAAAGCTCAAAGGCTTATTTTACTACATTTTCCAAGTCTTTTTTTTTCAAATACAACATACATGGCTTTTTATAGCCTCAAAATTAAACTCTAGAGTAACCTATGGTCATTTGAAGAGTTGTAACTCTCATCCTCATTAATACTATAATGACCACTACCTAAATTGTAACCTAAAACATTGATAACAAAACTTAAAAACTGAAAATTACATAGAAACACCCTTAAATCCGAGAATTGAAAACCCATCAACCAACAATGTCTTGTAACCTCCCAAAGTTTAAATGAAGCTCTACTTGATGTAGTTTGAAGTAGCTTGAAGTGTGGTTCCATCATTGATGCTTGACTTGCACTAAATGAACTTGACATGTAGTTGAGTTCATTCAATACAATTTGAGTTCCTTCAATGCTAGTTGACTCCATATTAAATGATATTTGACTTCATTTAATGCAACGTAATTTCAATCCGTTTTTGGCATAACACAAGACCTCTTGGTTCATATCACAAATTCTCTGAATCTCAAACGGAGAAAAGTTTGGACCAAGTTCGTCCAAACTAGATGACAAACTCTCATTGGGAAGAACTTTGGGTTCTGAGCTCTCAAAAACTTAAACGGAGTAACGTTTGGTCCATGTGTCGACCAAACCACTTAAAGAACTCTCCTTGGGTCGAACTTTGAGTTCCAAACTCTCTGAAACTCAAACGGACCAAAGTTTGGACCAGGTTCGTCCAAACTAGATGAAAAAGTCTCATTGGGACAAACTTTGGGTTCCGAGCTCTGAAAAACTTAAATGGAGTAACGTTGGACCTTGTGTCGTCCAAACCACCTAAAGAACTCACATTGGGCCTAAATTTTAGTTCCAAACTCTCCGAAACTCAAACAGAACAAAGTTTGGACCAAGTTCGTCCAAACTAGATGAAAAACTCTCATTGGGAATAACTTTTTGTTCCGAGCTCTCAAAAACTTAAACGGAGTAAAGTTTGGACCATGTGTTGGCCAAACCACCTAAGGAACTCTCATTGGTCGAACTTTGAGTTCAAAACTCTCCGAAAATCAAACGGAGCAAAGTTTGGACCAGGTTCGTCCAAACTAGATGAAAACTCTCATTGGGAAGAACTTTAGGTTCCGAGCTCTCAAAAACTTAAACGGAGTAACGTTTGGACCATGTGTCGACCAAACCACCTAAAGAACTCTCTGGGTCAAACTTTTAGTTCCAAACCCTCTGAAACTCAAACGGAGAAAAGTTTGGACCAAGTTCGTCCAAATGAGATGAAAAACTCTCATTGGGAAGAACTTTGGGTTCCGAGCTCTCAAAAACTTAAACGGAGTAAAGTTTGAACCATGTGTTTTCCAAACATCCTAAAGAACTCTCATTAGGCCGAACTTTGAATTCCAAACTCTCCGAAACTCAAACTGAGCAAAGTTTGGACCAAGTTCGTCCAAACTAGATGAAAAACTATCATTGGGAAGAACTTTGGGTTCCGAGCTCTAAAAAATTTAAACGGAGTAACGTTTGGACCATGTGTCGTCCAAACCACATAAAGAACTCTCATTCTGATGAACTTTGACTCCCAAACTCTCTCGAAAGTCAAACGCAGCAAAGTTTGGACCAAGTTCGACCAAACTAGATGAAAAACTCTCATTGCGACGAACTTTGGGTTCCTAGCTCTCAAAAACTTAAACTAGGTAACGTTTGGACCATGTGTCAGCCAAACCACCTAAAGAACTCTCGTTGGGCCGAACTTTGAGTTCCAAACTCTTCGAAACTCAAATGGAGCAAAGTTTGGACCGAGTTCGTCCAAACTAGATGAAAACTCTCATTGGGAAGAACTTTGGGTTCCGAGCTCTAAAAAACTTAAATGGAGTAACGTTTGGACCATGTGTCATCCAAACCACCTAAAGAACTCTCATTGGGCCGATCTTTGAGTTCCAAACTCCCCGAAACTCAAACGGAGCAAAGTTATGACCAAGTTCGTCCAAACTAGATGAAAAACTCTCATTGGGACGAACTTTGCGTTTCGAGCTGTCAAAAACTTAAACGGAGTAACGTTTGGACCATGTGTCGTCCAAACCACCTAAAGAACTCTCATTGGGTCGTACTTTGACTTCCAAACTCTCCGAAACTCAAACGGAGCAAAGTTTGGACCAAGTTCGTCCAAACTAGATGAAAAACTATCATTGGGAAGAACTTTGGGTTTCGAGCTCTCAAAAACTTAAACGGAGTAAAGTTTGGACCATGTGTCGTCCAAACCACCTAAAGAACTCTCATTAGGCCGAACTTTGAGTTCCAAACTCTCTGAAACTCAAACGGAGCAAAGTTTGGACACAGTTCGTCCAAACTAGATGAAAAACTCTTATTGGAAAGAACTTTGGGTTCCGAGATCTCAAAAACTTAAACGGAGTAACAGTTGGACCATGTTTCGGCCAAACCACCTAAAGAACTCTCGTTGGGCCGAACTTTGAGTTCCAAACTCGCCGAAACAAAAACGGAACAAAGTTTGGACCAAGTTCGTCATAACTAGATTAAAAACTCTCATTGGGAAGAACTTTGGGTTCCGACCTCTCAAAAACTTAAACGGAGTAACGTCTGGACCATGTGTCGTCCAAACCACCTAAAGAACTCTATTTGGGCCGAACTTTGAGTTCCAAACTCTCTGAAACTCAAACGGAGCAAAGTTTGGGCATACTTCGTCCAAACTAGATGAGAAACTCTCATTGGGAGGAACTTTGGGTTCCGAGCTCTCAAAAACTTAATCGTAGTAACGTTTGGACCATGTGTCGTCTAAACCACGTAAAGAACACTAATTGGGACGAACTTTGAGTTCCAAACTCTCCAAAACAAAAACGGAACAAAGTTTTGACCAAGTTCGTCCAAACTAAATGAAAAACTTGTTGGGTTTTATGCCCTAAAACTCGTAGATAGTGAATGTAATAGTTGACCGGATATTAATGAAATAATATTGATATATTTCTTCATTAAATGTTATTAGTTATTTTATATTTGTTTTGCCTAAAAATAACCCTAATCCAATAGACTAGACATCCCAGGCTATAATATGAGTCTTGAACTATATGTAGCGACATATGGGATCATTGTTCAAGAAACAGCCTAAAGGGTCTATAGTATAGGGATAGGACTGGGTGCCTTATCCTGGCAACACTATGGATACGACCCACTTTGTATTTGATACAAACGCTATGATCCAACGCGTTCGTGTAGGAGAGATGCGCTCAGATAAGGTTAAGAGATGTAACTGTATACGCGTTCGGTTCGAGGTTGTTCGGGGCGGTTCGTGCTATCTAGACCAACTTTTGGAGCTGCAGAAGGATTTTAGGATACAATTTAGCTAAAATTATTGTAATTTAATGTTTTATTTTATCCTAGGGGCCAAAATTAACCGGTTCAATTGCTATTTATATGCTTTATGGATGTCATATAGAATTTTTAATCCCACCTTAGGTTACAAACATGCTCATGTATTTTTTTTTATATATTATAAATTGCTATAATGTATGTTTAAATGCATGAAATTATTTTCATATTTTTTAATATAAGTGTATATTAATTATATGAAAAATTGGAAAGCATGAAGCATGTCATTACTTAAATTAAATATAAATAGTTATGTTTAATGTGATGAATGAAGCATGCTTGATTGATTTTCTTGATTGGCTTATAATTGTTATATTAAAAGAAAATCAATATTGCATGAAGCATGAAACATCCATAGTTAATAATATAATTGTTAATTCATGCAATTTGTATGGTTTAATTATTTAATTTGAATGAGATTGTTGAATGAATTAAACCCTAGATTCTTGATTATAGGATTAATCATTAAAATTTGAAATAGTTCTTTAATATTAATGATTAGAAACCATCAATCTATAATCAAGATTTGCATGCAAACATAAGATCATAGGATAAATTGGATTAATTTTAAATTGTTTAAAATTAATTAGACCTAGATCAGTTTCTAATAGGATTAGAATCTTTTCTTACTTAGAATTAAAAATAGTAAATTGACTAAGTAGGAAAAACATTGCTGTGATTATAAGGGAACTCCACCGGTAATGTTCTGTCTAAGGCTGGGGGTATTTAAGTTGACGGTTTACGGAACACCTCCTACCTGGGAGCTGACCTGGAATACCGGAGTTGAATTAATCATAGTTAAATGTTAACATGCAATGTCGCTAGGTTTATTAAAAGTGTTTAATGCACCTAGATCTTTAGAGTAAAGACCTTACATTACTGAGGTTATAAGGGAACTCTCTCGGTAAAGTTCTGTCTAAGGTTGGGGGTATTTAAGTTGACGGTTTACGGAACACCTCATACCTGGGAACTGACCCAAACATTGAGTTGAATTAACCATAGTAGTGTTGACTTGCAATGTTGGGTTTATTGAAAGAAGTTTAAATTCACCTACAACGTTGCAGTTGAATCCTTTCCATAATTGTTATAATAGGATCAGACTTAGATAGATTGACTTAGCCGAATTATATCTAAGTTAAACAACCCTAAATTAACCTTAGGACATTTTCAGTGGGAGGAAAATTACAAAACGAGATTTAAATCAAGTTTTGCTCGTACGTCCCTATATTCACAACGTGAGATTCATGCTCGGCTTCGAGTCGCCTTAGGAGCGGCCTCCCTTCGGAAAGTGTTTGCATGAATCAATTTCAAGGTGAATGGGAAAAATGTCTAGAGTAAGTGGGAGCAGGACACATGTCAATGTATCCCTCGGTCTCCACCCCTAGTCCACACCGTGAGAGTCCTATGATCCGCCTGCAGGTTGTCCTGGCGCAACCATCCCTTCGGAGGGCCTGATCATAGGATTCGGAACATCGTGAACTCCTGAATAGGATAGGAGCTCTTAGGCTAATCACCAACAGTTGTCTTTCCCTTCGGTAGCCTGTTGGTGCGTGCCTCTGAGATCTGAAAGTGGGAGGGTTACACTTACAAGGATGAGTTAAAAGTGTTAACAAATCCTTGACCGAACAACAGTGGCTAATGTCTATAGGAATATGAGTTATTCTGGAATTAGAATTAGCTGAGAAATGTCTCATTTCAGAGGAGGAGTGCCTGATCACCCTTCGGTGGCTGATATTCTAAACCTCTGAAACATCGTTGCAAAACTAAATCATTAGTTTTAGGGTTCTGTGTGTAAACCCGAGACTTCTCTAGGATCATTTTCTCTTGTCATCTATTGTGGAAGTTGGACCTAAGTTGTGTTGTTTCATTGTTGAAGGAAAATGGCAAGCTTTTAGTTCAAGTTGTTTTTTTTATAACTTTGAAGTTTTTTTTTAAAAAAAAAAAAGAAAAGAAAAGAAAAGAAAAGGAAAAGGAAAAGGGAAAAAGGAAAAAAAAAAGAAAAAAGGAAAGGAAAAGAAAGCAAGTGGAAATGGACAGCAATGTCCCACCACCGCCTAAGCTGATCACCAGCCTATTTTTAGCCCATTTCCTCATCATTTTTCATCCAACTTTCAGATCACTTTAAGGAGAGAGTGAAGGAGGAAGAAGAAGAAGAATTTCGTGGTTTTGAGGTTGAAGAAGATAGGAAAAGCTCATGCAAAGCCAGCCATAGCAGAATCTGAGTTCAACCTGTCAACCTCTGGTTTTTGATTCGGTTTGAGCTACACAGAAGGAACTAAGAGGTGAGATTTAATTTTCTTGAAAGTTAGTTCATTTTCTAGAAAATTGCATGAAGGAAGCTTGAGCTAAATCGTATGAGAAGTTAATGGTTTTTGGAATGGAAAAGAGAGCACAGGATTTTCTAGCAAACCAGGAGGATCTCTGGTGCTCTCTGGTGTTTTGAGCATTCTGGGGTGTACAAGTCGAATCAGAATCTCTAGTTGGTATGGTTGGAAAGCTTATTCAATTTCCTACAACTTTCATGAAGATTTCGTGAGCCCAAAATGACTTTAAGTAGGGTTAATTTCAGGAGTTAGATAAAGGGTAGCAGGGAACCTCGAATCTGTGTTGTCTGTGTTCGGGGCAATTCTGGGCAAATCGGTTGGGAATCTCATTTTCATTTCTTCAGGTAAGTTGTAGAGTGTTCGAAAATTAAGAGTTGGATGTGTATTTCATTAATTTTTGTTCAGTATTGAGGAAGTTGTGGGTGTTGGAAGTTAGGGTATAGAATCTGGAAAATCTGGAAAAGTAGAATGTGAATGTGATTCTTAATCCAATTGTTTAAAAATTCATGAGCATGGAAAGACAAAGCTATCTATGGTTCTAATGCTCGGTTTTGGTTATTTGACAGGCCAAGAGGAAGTAGGTCGAGTCTACAAACCGGGGAACTAGATAAGGCAGTGAGTGACAAAATGAATTTCGAAAATGGTTTCCAACGGTTGTTCATGTTTAGATGTTTACATGCTTTTCTATGAATGATACATGGTTTTTATGAATAGTTTAAAGCATGAGTTTTGAGCTTAGATTTTCTAATGAGGTTTATATACGAGCACGTGGCTAATGACTTTATGAAAAGTAGCTGAAGCGATATCTTTTAAAGTAAAGTATGGATTAGCAAGTACTTTTAAACGATTTCCAGTTTTTCACGAGCAAGCTGAGTAAGCTTAAGTTTTACGAAAGATAACGATAAGCAGGCATGTTTTAATGTTTTCATGTGATTTTCTGAGATTTCTATTGACTACATGACTGAGATATTGAGCCCGAGGCTATATGGTACCGTGTGCACACAGGTTATATTCCGTTGTCGACGTTGAGTGTACTCCGTGACAACGATGCTGTCGTGAGTGCTGGGCGGGCCCCACTACGACAAAGACGATGGGAGTGCTGGTCGGGCCCCACTACATCGTAGGACTAGTAAACGTTGGTTGTACTGGGTGTGCCCTACACAACGTAGATCGGTCATGTTAGTTAAAACGTTTGATGTACTTGATATGCCTTGCTAGATTTTAATGACGAACTTGCGAGATATTTTAGAAACCCTTTTTCATTATACGTTTATGTTAAACGCTTGAATTGAGCATATTTATACGTTTAAAGGTTTATCACGTGTTTTGACTTCCGGATTTAGAGTTTTAAAGTTAGTCACTCACTGGGCTCCACAGCTCATTCTTTCAAAATGTTTTCCCACATTTCAGGTAGAGATCGAGCTCCCAGTGCCTGATACACTGCCAGCGTCTGCTGAAAGTTCCAGAACAAGCTCCAGTACGTGGGTCGAGTTGTATATTGAGTCTGTTCATATTGTAAATGTTTTGTAAGGATTGGATAATATAGTCCTAGAGGTCGTGGTTGTATAAACCCTAGTTGTATATGTTTTTGGTTGTGACATCTATATCAGGTTATAATCCGAACCAAGTTATGTCAGGGCGACACCTCGTGTTTGCTGAAAGTTTTTTTTTCCAGGGATTCCGCTGTGTTCTGTTTCATGTAGAATGTTTTATATCTATGATTAGTATTTTATCAGGTTCAACGTTCAGGAGGGTCAGTGGGTATCGTTAGAGGAGGACGATGTCCGTTGGCTTCACGCCATCTTTCGGGCTAAGCTAGCAGGTGGTCCGGGAGGGGGTGTGACAACTTGGTATCAGAGCAGTTAGCTCCATGGGAAAAGAGACATGGTAGTTAGTGCTAAGAAAAATCCAGGAAGTAAATAGTTAGATGTTGGGTCAGTTCAGATAGAACTAGCGGAGAATGGTCCGAGTATTGTTGAGAGTAAGTCGAGTCAGGCTAGAATGTGTGTAGAAGTTTAGTATGTCACCACGTACCAGCAGACGACGCAGGCAGAATCAGGACGGGACGCAAGATCCTACCTAGGGTGAATCAGAAAGGGGATCCAGTTTGCAAGGAGTGAGCGATTGACTAGACCTGCACAGGAAATCGGTAGGCCAGAGAGAGCAGGGCCTAGTGATCCGAAAAAGATGTATGGGATTGAACGATTGAAGAAGTTAGGAGCCACGGTGTTTGAGGGTTCCACAGATCCAGCTGACGTCGAGGTCTGGTTAAATATGCTGGAGAAATGCTTCGACGTGATGTTTGTCCCGAGGAGCGAAAAGTCAAATTAGCCACATTCCTTTTGCAGAAGGAGGCGGAGGGATGGTGGAAGTTTGGACCAACTTCGTCCAAACTAGATGAAAAACTCTTAGTGGGACGAACCTTGGGTTCTGAGCTCTCAAAAACTTAAACGGAGTAACGTTTGGACCATGTGTCGTCCAAACCACCAAAAGAACTCTCATTGGGCCGAACTTTGAGTTCCAAACTCTCCGAAACTCAAACGGAGCAGAGTTTGGACCAAGTTCGTCCAAACTACATGAAAAACTCTCATTGGGAAGAACTTTTGGGTTCCGAGCTCTCAAAAACTTAAACGGAGTAACGTTTGGACCATGTGTCGTCCAAACCACCAAAAGAACTCTCATTGGGCCGAACTTTGAGTTCCAAACTCTCCGAAACTCAAACGGAGCAGAGTTTGGACCAAGTTCGTCCAAACTACATGAAAAACTCTCATTGGGAAGAACTTTTGGGTTCCGAGCTCTCAAAAACTTAAACGGAGTAAAGTTTGGACCATGTATCGTCCAAACCACCTAAAGAACTTTCATTGGGATGAACTTTGAGTTCCAAACTCTCTCGAAAGTCAAATGGAGCAAAGTTTGGACCAACTTCGTCCAAACTAGATGAAAAACTCTCAGTGGGACGAACCTTGGGTTCCGAGATCTCAAAAACTTAAACGGAGTAACGTTTGGACCATGTGTCATCCAAACCACCAAAAGAACTCTCATTGGGCCGAACTTTGAGTTCCAAACTCTCCAAAACTCAAACGGAGAAAAGTTTGGACCAAGTTCGTCCAAACTACATGAAAAACTCTCATGTGGAAGAACTTTGGGTTCCGAGCTCTCAAAAACTTAAACGGAGTAAAGTTTGGACCATGTGTCGTCCAAACCAGCTAAAGAACTCTCATTGGGATGAACTTTGAGATCCAAACTCTCTTGAAAGTCAAATGGAGCAAAGTTTGGACAAACTTTGTCCAAACTAGATGAAAAACTCTCATTGGGAAGAACTTTGGGTTCCGAGCTCTCAAAAACTTAAACGGAGTAACGTTTGGTCCATGTGTTGGCCAAACTACCTAAAGAACTCTCATTGGGCTGATTTTGAGTTCCAAACCCTCTGAAACTCAAACAGATAAAAGTTTGGACCAAGTTCGTCAAAACTAGATGAAAAACTCTCATTGGGAGAAACTTTGCGTTCCAAGCTCTCAAAAACTTAAATGGAGTAACGTTTGGACCATGTGTCGTCCAAACCACCTAAACAACTCTCATTTGGTCGAACTTTGAGTTCCAAATTCTCCGAAACTCAAACGAAGCAAAGTTTGGCCCAAGTTCGTCCAAACTAGATGACAAACTCTCATTGGGAAGAACTTTGGGTTCTGAGATCTCAAAAACTTAAACGGAGTAACGTTTGGACCATGTGTCGTCCAAACCACCTAAAGAACTCTCATTGGGTTGAACTTTGAGTTCCAAACTCTCCGAACGGAGCAAAGTTTGAACCAAGTTCGTCCAAACTAGATGAAAAACTCTCATTGGGACGAACTTTGGGTTCCTAGCTCTCAAAAACTTGAACGGAGTAATGTTTGGACTATGTTTTGTCCAAACCACCTAAAGAACTCTCATTGGGCCGAACTTTGAGTTCCAAATTCTCTGAAACTCAAACAGAGCAAAGTTTGGACCAAGTTCGTCCATAGTAGATGAAAAACTCTCATTGGGGAGAACCTTGGGTTCCGAGCTCTCAAAAACTTCAACGGAGTAAAGTTTGGACAATGTGTCGTCCAAACCACGTGAAGAACTCTAATTAGGCCGAACTTTGAGTTCCAAACTCTCTGAAACTCAAATGGACCAAAGTTTGGACCAAGTTCGTCAAAACTAGATGAAAAACTCTCATTGGGAAGAACTTTTGGGTCCGAGCTGTCAAAAACTTAAACGGAGTAACGTTTTGACCATGTGTCGGCGAAACCACCTAAAGAACTCTCATTGGGCCGATTTTGAGTTCCAAACGCTTTGAAACTGAAACGGATCAAAGTTTGGACCACGTTCGTCAAGACTGGATGAAAAACTCTCATTAGGACGAACTTTGGGTTCCGAGCTGTGAAAAACTTAAACGAAGTAACGTTTGGACCATGTGTCGTCCAAACCACCTAAAGAATTCTCATTGGTCCGAACTTTGAGTACCAAACCCTCCGAAACTCAAACGGTGCAAAGTTTGGACCGAGTTCGTCCAAACAAGATGAAAAACTCTCATTGGGACGAACTTTTGGTTCCGAGCTCTCAAAAACTTAAACGGAGTAACGTTTGGACCATGTGTCGTCAAAACCACTTAAAGAACTCTCATTGGGCTGAACTTTGAGTTCAAAACTCTCCGAAACTCAAACGGAACAAAGTTTGGACCAAGTTCGTCCAAAGTAGATGAAAAACTCTTATTGGGAAGAACTTTAGGTTCCGATCTCTCAAAAACTTAAATGGAATAAAGTTTGGACCATGTGTCGTACAAACCACCTAAAGAACTCTCATTGGGCCGAACTTTGAGTTCCAAACTCTCTGAACGGAGCAAAGTTTGGACTAAGTTCGTCCAAACTAGATGACAAACTCTCATTGGGAAGATCTTTGGGTTCCGAGCTCTCAAAACCTTAAACGGAGTAACGTTTCGACCATGTGTCGTCCAAACAACCTAGAGAACTCTCATTGGACCGATCTTAGAGTTCCAAACTCTGCGATACTGAAACGGAGCAAAGTTTGGACCAAGTTTGTCCCCAAACTAGATCACAAACTCTCATTGGGAAGAACTTTGGGTTTCGAGCTCTCAAAAACTTAAACGGAGAAACGTTTGGACCATGTGTCTTTCAAACCACCTAAAGAATTCTCATTGGTCCGAACTTTGAGTACCAAACCCTCCGAAACTCAAACGGTGCAAAGTTTGGACCGAGTTCGTCCAAACAAGATGAAAAACTCTCATTGGGACGAACTTTGGGTTCCGAGCTCTCAAAAACTTAAACGGAGTAACGTTTGGACCATGTGTCGTCAAAACCACTTAAAGAACTCTCATTGGGCTGAACTTTGAGTTCAAAACTCTCCGAAACTCAAACGGAACAAAGTTTGGACCAAGTTCGTCCAAAGTAGATGAAAAACTCTTATTGGGAAGAACTTTGGGTTCCGATCTCTCAAAAACTTAAATGGAATAAAGTTTGGACCATGTGTCGTACAAACCACCTAAAGAACTCTCATTGGGCCGAACTTTGAGTTCCAAACTCTCTGAACGGAGCAAAGTTTGGACTAAGTTCGTCCAAACTAGATGACAAACTCTCATTGGGAAGATCTTTGGGTTCCGAGCTCTCAAAACCTTAAACGGAGTAACGTTTGGACCATGTGTCGTCCAAATAACCTTGAGAAGTCTCATTGGACCGATCTTTAAGGTCCAAACTCTGCGAAACTAAAACGGAGCAAAGTTTGGACCAAGTTTGTCGACAAACTAGATGAAAAACTCTCATTGGGAAGAACTTTAGGTTTCCAGCTCTCAAAACTTAAACGGAGAAACGTTTGGACCATGTGTCTTGCAAACCACCTAAAGAACTCTCATTGGGCCGAACTTTGAGTACCCCTCCGAAACTCGAACGGTGCAATGTTTGGACCATGTTCGTCCAAACCAGATGAAAAACTCTCATTGGGACAAACTTTGGGTCCGAGCTCTCAAAAACATAAACGGAGTAACGTTTGGACCATGTGTCGTCCAAACCACCTAAAGAACTCTCATTGGGAAGAACTTTGAGTTCCAAACTCTCTCAAAAGTCAAACGCAGCAAAGTTTGGACCAACTTCGTCCAAACTAGATGAAAAACTCCCATTGGGACGAACTTTGGGTTCCTAGCTCTCAAAAACTTAAACGGAGTAATGTTTGGACTATGTTTTGTCCAGACCACCTAAAGAACTCTCATTGGGCCGAACTTTGAGTTCCTAACTCTCCGAAACTCAAACGGAGCAAAGTTTGGACCATGTTCATCCAAAGTAGATGAAAAACTCTCATTGGGGAGAACCTTGGGTTCCGAGCACTCAAAAACTTAAACGGAGTAAAGTTTGGACCATGTGTCATCCAAACCACCTAAAGAACTCTCATTAGGCCGAACTTTGAGTTCCAAACTCTCTGAAACTCAAACGGACCAAACTTTGGACCAAGTTTGTCAAAACTAGATGAAAAACTTTCATTGGGACGAACTTTGGGTTCAGAGCTCTCAAAAACTTAAACGGAGTAACGTTTGGACCTTGTGTCGTCCAAACCACCTATAGAACTCTCATTGGGCCGAACTTTGAGTTCCAAACTCTCCGAAACTCAAACGGAGCAAAGTTTGGACCAAGTTCGTCCAAACTAGATGTTCTCTCATTGGGAAGAACTTTTGGGTCCGACCTCTCAAAAACTTAAACGGAGTAACGTTTGGACCATGTGTCGGCCAAACCACCTAAACAACTCTCATTGGGCCGATTTTTGAGTTCCAAACGCTTTGAAACTGAAACGGATCAAAGTTTGGACAACGTTCGTGATAAGGCAATCTTAATTCTCAGCCCAAAGATCCAAGTTTTTGTGGAGCAAGAACCCTTGAAACAAAGAGATTAACACCTCCTTACACAAATTAGAACCAACCAAAAGAAAGGGCTAGAAATTGATTACCTCTTATGATCAATGATCTAGAAGCAAGATTGGAAATCTTATTCTAGATTGAGTCATTCCACAATCAAACTTGATCAAGGCCGGATTGAATGACTCAACATGCAATCTATCACAAGAATTGCAAGAATCCTAGAAAAGGGATTTCTAAGAAAAGTCTCAAATATGAGAGATCATATTTCATTCATTCAACTTGTGTTCAAATGACAAATTACATCCCTATTTATACTAAATGAAAAGACACCATGAAAGGACACAACCCTTCATCTATGTGGTCTAAATTCAACCCCTAACTTTTCAAATCCATGCATGAACCTTCATAAATACAAGTTCATGAATTCACAAGATACATAATACATTAAATATGTGAATGAATATGAATTTTTAGATTCATTGTGTCTTTTGGTTGAATAGGTGCCTTTGTGAATCTTGAAAGGATGCAACTTTTCACCATAATAATTGGATTGAGCTGGTTGATCACTTATTTCATATTCCAATCAGCAACCTCTAAAGTTTGTTATCATATTGGGTTGTTGTAGCTTGATTAAGACACCTGTGTTCATATCATCCTCCCCTTCTTCAAGAGGATTCGTCCTCGAATCCAAGGATCCCCTTATAGTGCAAACTTGAAATCTTTTGCATCTCGCACTCTTGCTCTCCTTAAGTTCTTCACGCTTGACCATCGTCCTTGAATGAATGATGAGGCAAAATATGAGCATTTCTTCTTACATAGCTTGTTGGTATTGCACTTTCCTCGTGGTCGGCTTTGACTCATATTTGAAACAAGCTTTGGATCTTGCTTTTCAATAAGGAGTTTAATTTCCTGCAAGAACTCATTAGAAAAAGTAGATACACTTGGTTTAAGTGCACCCGTTAGAAAGCAAGTCTTTTCGGATACAAGTTCTTGGATGTGTCTTTTTGAATACAAGACAATATTCTTCTCACAAACTCTAATTACTGAATTCTCTTTCTCTTTAGTCTCTATATGAGTCTCAAATGTTTCTTTCTCACAAACGTTCTCCTTTTCACTTTCCTCACTTTTTGTCTCAAAGGAAGGATCAACATATGTTTGCACACTTTCTTCGCTGGTCACCACGTCATCAACAACAACGTCATCATTTGAAACATCATCTTGAGGCATGGAACAATCTTCTTCTTCTTGAATGGATTTTGTGATTTGTGCCTCTCTTGCTTGATCCCGCAATTTCAATTCGTGAGCTAATTCGGACATGTACTTTATGGATTTATGTATTTCATCCATATTTTCACGAAAAGCCTTCCGAAATGGATCATCACGGACGTGTTTCTCACAACGTTTTTGTGCTTGACAAAACATGGATTTGTTTGAACTCCTTGTTTGAAACATGCTGCAAAGGAATGAAAAGTGACCTCACAAGCACTCCCTCACGTGTTTTCACTCAAAGACAAATACACTCTCAATCTCACTCACATGAGCCAATGAGCAAAGTTTGCATTGACGTGATAGATAGCACACATAGAACACATTCAAAATAGCTTAAGTATGGAGTCAACGAATACCAAATAAGAAACAAGTCAAGAAAGAAATCAAGGTTAAATGGAAATGAAAGTCTAAATGTATGTCTCCATATATTAATATCCAAAGGTTGAAATGAACCTATGGAATTTAAATCAGACTTCACATTAAAGACAAGTTATAATCAATAGAGATCATGGGCGTTGAATAGCAAGTGGCTGGAAAATTGAATATGAAAAGTTTCTAACCCCCAAATTTATGGCAAGTGGTTAATTAATTTGAGAAATTCAACATGTAACTGAAGCTAATGGATACCAACGGTCAGATCCTAACACAAATGAGAGTTTAAACATCAGCCAATTCAGATCTAACTCACTTTTATATCAAAGAACAACAAAGAAGCAAAGAAGTTGAACAATCTCGGCCTTCTCGGTTTTCCAGAATCTATTATCAAAATGACCGATTTTCTATATGAAGCAAACCGAATCTCAAGATCTCATAGAAGACAAATTTAAAGACCAGATTAAGATCTAAAATATTGTAGAAGACAAAAATACGAAAAGACAAACGAAAATGACACTTATTTTCAATTTTATATTTCTGGACAGAATGAAAACAAATGAACAGCAAGAACAAAAAAAACAATTCAGAATGAAGTACAAGAAAAGAAATGGAACAACGGAAACATATATCCGATCTAGAACCTAAAGCTCTGATACCAAATGATATGACAGCCCGAGCCAATTGGATCTAAGAACCCTTAAAGATATGCAAACCCCTAGATCTCAAATGCTAAGACCCCCAAAACAAGATGATTTCATCCCAAGGAAGAAGATAGAACGGATTTACCTTGACGATCAAGATCAAGAGTAGAGAAAACTCGTTTCTAAACTCGAGATTTGAATCACTCCACAAGTAGTTTGATCAACGCTACTTGAATGATCCTAGCATGCAAATCTAAACACAAGATATGCAAAGTTGCTCATGGCCTTTAGGCTCAAAAGACTTCATTTTCATTGAAATTCAATCAAAACTAATCTTCCCTCAAACCAACTACATAGATGGCTATTTATAGCCTTCAAACATAACCTATGGTCATATGAAGGGTTTAACTTTCATCCCCATCAATGCTATAATGACCACTAACTTAAAAGTAACTTAAAACATTAAAAACACAACTTTAAAACAAAAAATTACAATAAAAATGCCTTAAATCCGAGAATCATCTTTCACAAAGCTAACTCTAAAGTTTGGAAGTATCTTGGGTTATTGTAGCTTGATTAAGACACCTCGGTTCGTATCATGTCGTCCAAACGGCAAGAACTCTCATTGGGATGAACGTTGAGTTCCAAACTCTCTCGAAAGTCAAATGGAGAAAAGTTTGGACCAAGTTCGTCGAAACTACATGAAATACTCTCATTGGGAAGAACTTTCGGTTCCGTGCTCACAAAAACTTAAACGGAGTAAAGTTTGGACGATGTGTCGTCCAAACCACCTAAAGAACTCTCATCGGGAGGAACTTTGAGTTCCAAACTCTCTCGAAAGTCATATGGAGAAAAGTTTGTACCAACTTCGTCCAAACTAGATGAAAAACTCTCATTGGGAAGAACTTTGGGTTCCGAGCGCTCAAAAACTTAAACGGAGTAACGTTTCGACCATGTGTCGTCGAAACCACCTAAAGAACTCTCATTGGGCCGTACTTTGAGTTCCTAACTCTCTGAAACTCAAACGGAGCAAAGTTCGGACCAAGTTCGTCCAAACTAGATGAAAAACTCTCATTGGGACGAACTTTGGGTTCCGAGCTCTCAAAAACTTAAACGGAGTAACGTTTGGACCATGTGTCGTCCAAAACACCAAAAGAACTCTCATTGGGCTGAACTTTGAGTTCCAAACTGTCCGAAACTCAAATGGAGCAAAGTTTGGACAAAGTTTGTCAAAAATACATGAAAAACTCTCATTGGGAAGAACTTTGGGTTCCGAGCTCTCAAAAACCTAAACGGAGTAAAGTTTGGACCATTGTCGTCCAAACGACCTAAAGAACTCTCATCGGGATGAACTTTGAGTTCCAAACTCTCTCGAAAGTCAAATGGAGAAAACTTTGGACCAACTTCGTCCAAACTAGATGAAAAACTCTCATTGGGACGAACTTTGGGTTCCGAGCTCTCAAAAACTTAAACGGAGTAACGTTTGGACCATGTGTCGTCCAAACCACCAAAACAACTCTCATTGGGCCGTACTTTGAGTTCCTAACTCTCTATAACTCAAACGGAGCAAAGTTAGGACAAAGTTCGTCCAAACTAGATGAAAAACTCTCATTGGGACGAACTTTGGGTTCCGAGCTCTCAAAAACTTAAACGAAGTAACGTTTGGACGATGTGTCGTCCAAAACACTGAAAGAACTCTCATGGGGCCGAACTTTGAGATCCAAACTCTCCGAAACTCAAACGGAGCAAAGTTTGGACAAAGTTCGTCCAAACTACATGAAAAACTCTCATTGGGAAGAACTTTGTGTTCCGAGCACTCAAAAACTTAAACGGAGTAACATTTGGACCATGTGTCGTCCAAACCACCTAAAGAACTCTCATTGGGATGAACGTTGAGTTCCAAACTCTCTCGGAAATCAAATGGAGAAAAGTTTGGACCAAGTTCATCAAAACTACATGAAATACTCTCATTGGGAAGAACTTTCGGTTCCGAGCTCACAAAAACTTAAATGGAGTAAAGTTTCGACCATGTGTCGTCCAAACCACCTAAAGAACTCTCATTGGGATGAACTTTGAGTTCCAAACTCTCTCGAAAGTCAAATGGAGAAAAGTTTGTACCAACTTCGTCCAAACTAGATGAAAAACTCTCATTGGGACGAACTTTGGGTTCCGAGCTCTTAAAAACTTAAACGGAATAACGTTTGGACCATGTGTCGTCCAAACCACCAAAAGAACTCTCATTCGGCCGTACTTTGAGTTCCTAACTCTCTGACACTCAAACGGAGCAAAGTTTGGACGAAGTTCGTCCAAACTAGATGAAAAACTCTCATTGGAACGAACTTTGGGTTCCGAACTCTCAAAAACTTAAACGGAGTAACGTTTGGACCATGTGTCGTGCAAAACACCAAAAGAGCTCTCATTGGGCTGAACTTTGAGTTCCAAACTCTCCGAACCTCAAACGGAGCAAAGTTTGGATAAAGTTTGTCCAAACTACATGAGAAACTCTCATTGGGAAGAACTTTGGGTTCCGAGCTCTCAAAAACTTAAACGGAGTAACATTTGGACCTTGTGTCGTCCAAACCACCTAAAGAACTCTCATTGGGATGAACGTTGAGTTCCAAACTCTCTCGAAAGTCAAATGGAGAAAAGTTTGGACCAAGTTCGTCCAAACTACATGAAATACTCTCATTTGGAATAACTTTCGGTTCCGAGCTCACAAAAACTTAAATTGAGTAAAGTTTGGACCATGTTTCGTCCAAACCACCTAAAGAACTCTCATTGGGATGAACTTTGGGTTCCGAGTTCTCAAAAACTTAAACAGAGTAACGTTTGGACCATGTGTCGTCCAAACCACCTAAAGAACTCTCATTGGGATGAACGTTGAGTTCCAAACTCTCTCGAAAGTTAAATGGAGAAAAGTTTGGACGAAGTTCGTCAAAGCTACATGAAAAACTCTCATTGGGAAGAACTTTCGGTTCCGAGCTCACAAAAACGTAAACGGAGTAAAGTTTGGACCATTGTCGTCCAAACCACCTAACGAACTCTCGTTGGGATGAACTTTGAGTTCCAAACTCTATCGAAAGTCAAATGGAGAAAACTTTAGACCAACTTCGTCCAAACTAGATGAAAAACTCTCATTGGGACGAACTTTGGGTTTCGAGCTCTCAAAAACTTAAACGGAATAATGTTTGGACCATGTGTCGTCCAAACCACCAAAAGAACTCTCCTTTGGCCGTACTTTGAGTTCCTAACTCTCTGAAACTCAAACGGAGCAAAGTTCGGACCAAGTTCGTCCAAACTAGATGAAAAACTCTCATTGGGACGAACTTTGGGTTCCGAGCTCTCAAAAACTTAAACGGAGTAACGTTTGGACCATGTGTCGTCCAAAACACCAAAAGAACTCTCATTGGGCTGAACTTTGAGTTCCAAACTCTCCGAAACTCAAACGGAGCAAAGTTTGGACAAAGTTTGTCAAAACTACATGAAAAACTCTCATTGGGAAGAACTTTGGGTTCCGAGCTCTCAAAAACCTAAACGGAGTAAAGTTTGGACCATTGTCGTCCAAACGACCTAAAGAACTCTCATCGGGATGAACTTTGAGTTCCAAACTCTCTCGAAAGTCAAATGGAGAAAACTTTGGACCAACTTCGTCCAAACTAGATGAAAAACTCTCATTGGGACGAACTTTGGGTTCCGAGCTCTCAAAAACTTAAACGGAGTAACGTTTGGACCATGTGTCGTCCAAACCACCAAAACAACTCTGATTGGGCCGTACTTTGAGTTCCTAACTCTCTATAACTCAAACGGAGCAAAGTTTGGACAAAGTTCGTCCAAACTAGATGAAAAACTCTCATTGGGACGAACTTTGGGTTCCGAGCTCTCAAAAACTTAAACGAAGTAACGTTTGGACGATGTGTCATCCAAAACACTGAAAGAACTCTCATGGGGCCGAACTATGAGATCCAAACTCTCCGAAACTCAAACGGAGCAAAGTTTGGACAAAGTTCGTCCAAACTACATGAAAAACTCTCATTGGGAAGAACTTTGTGTTCCGAGCACTCAAAAACTTAAACGGAGTAACGTTTGGACCATGTGTCGTCCAAACCACCTAAAGAACTCTCATTGGGATGAACGTTGAGTTCCAAACTCTCTCGGAAGTCAAATGGAGAAAAGTTTGGACCAAGTTCATCAAAACTACATGAAATACTCTCATTGGGAAGAACTTTCGGTTCCGAGCTCACAAAAACTTAAATGGAGTAAAGTTTCGACCATGTGTCGTCCAAACCACCTAAAGAACTCTCATTGGGATGAACTTTGAGTTCCAAACTCTCTCGAAAGTCAAATGGAGAAAAGTTTGTACCAACTTCGTCCAAACTAGATGAAAAACTCTCATTGGGACGAACTTTGGGTTCCGAGCTGTTAAAAACTTAAACGGAATAACGTTTGGACCATGTGTCGTCCAAACCACCAAAAGAACTCTCATTCGGCCGTACTTTGAGTTCCTAACTCTCTGACACTCAAACGGAGCAAAGTTTGGACGAAGTTCGTCCAAACTAGATGAAAAACTCTCATTGGAACGAACTTTGGGTTCCGAACTCTCAAAAACTTAAACGGAGTAACGTTTGGACCATGTGTCGTGCAAAACACCAAAAGAGCTCTCATTGGGCTGAACTTTGAGTTCCAAACTCTCCGAAACTCAAACGGAGAAAAGTTTGGACAAAGTTTGTCCAAACTACATGAAAAACTCTCATTGGGAAGAACTTTGGGTTCCGAGCTCTCAAAAACTTAAACGGAGTAACGTTTGGACCATGTGTCGTCCAAACCACCTAAAGAACTCTCATTGGGATGAAC
This sequence comes from Luffa aegyptiaca, assembly GCA_017139565.1. Classification (NCBI taxonomy): domain Eukaryota; kingdom Viridiplantae; phylum Streptophyta; class Magnoliopsida; order Cucurbitales; family Cucurbitaceae; genus Luffa; species Luffa aegyptiaca. Next base: position 28,174,395 of record CM029407.1, read on the forward strand.
GTTGAGTTCCAAACTCTCTCGAAAGTCAAATGGAGAAAAGTTTGGACCAAGTTCGTCCAAACTACATGAAATACTCTCATTGGGAAGAACTTTCGATTCCGAGCTCACAAAAACTTAAATTGAGTAAAGTTTGGACCATGTTTCGTCCAAACCACCTAAAGAACTCTCATTGGGATGAACTTTGGGTTCCGAGTTCTCAAAAACTTAAACGGAGTAACGTTTGGACCATGTGTCGTCCAAACCACCTAAATAACTCTCATTGGGATGAACGTTGAGTTCCAAACTCTCTCGAAAGTTAAATGGAGAAAAGTTTGGACGAAGTTCGTTAAAGCTACATGAAAACTCTCATTGGGAAGAACTTTCGGTTCCGAGCTCACAAAAACGTAAACGGAGTAAAGTTTGGACCATTGTCATCCAAACCACCTAACGAACTCTCGTTGGGATGAACTTTGAGTTCCAAACTCTATCGAAAGTCAAATGGAGAAAACTTTAGACCAACTTCGTCCAAACTAGATGAAAAACTCTCATTGGGACGAACTTTGGGTTTCGAGCTCTCAAAAACTTAAACGGAATAATGTTTGGACCATGTGTCGTCCAAACCACCAAAAGAACTCTCATTCGGCCGTACTTTGAGTTCCTAACTCTCTGAAACTCAAACAGAGAAAAGTTTGGACCAAGTTCGTCCAAACTAGATGAAAAACTCTCATTGGAACGAACTTTGGGTTCCGAACTCTCAAAAACTTAAACGGAGTAACGTTTGGACCATGTGTCGTGCAAAACGCCAAAAGGGCTCTCATTGGGCTGAACTTTGAGTTAGAAACTCTCCGAAACTCAAACGGAGCAAAGTTTGGACAAAGTTAGTCCAAACTACATGAAAAACTCTCATTGGGAAGAACTTTGGGTTCCGAGCTCTCAAAAACTTAAACGGAGTAACGTTTGGACCATGTGTCGTCCAAACCACCTAAAGAACTCTGATTGGGATGAACGTTGAGTTCCAAACTCTCTCAAAAGTCAAATGGAGAAAAGTTTGGACCAAGTTCGTCCAGACTACATGAAATACTCTCATTGGGAAGAACTTTCGGTTCCGAGCTCACAAAAACTTAAATTGAGTAAAGTTTGGACCATGTTTCGTCCAAACCACCTAAAGAACTCTCATTGGGATGAACTTTGAGTTCCAAGCTCTCTCGAAAGTCAAATGGAGAAAAGTTTGTACCAACTTCGTCCAAACTAGATGAAAAACTCTCATTGGGACGAACGTTGGGTTCCGAGCTCTCAAAAACTTAAACGGAGTAACGTTTGGACCATGTGTCGTCCAAACGACCAAAAGAACTCTCATTGGGTTGTACTTTGAGTTCCTCACTCTCTGAAACTCAAACGGAGCAAAGTTGTCCAAAAATCATGAAAAACTCTCATTGGGAAGAACTTTCGGTTCCGAGCTCACAAAAACTTAAACGGAGTAAAGTTTGGACTATGTGTCATCCAAACCACCTAAAGAACTCTCATTGGGATGAACTTTGAGTTCCAAACTCTCTCGAAAGTCAAATGGAGAAAAGTTTGGAAAAATTTCGTCCCGACTACATGAAATACTCTCATTGGGAAGAACTTTCGGTTCCGAGCTCACAAAAACTTAAACGGAGTAAAGTTTGGACCATGTGTCGTCCAAACCACCTAAAGAATTCTCATTGGGATGAACTTTGAGTTCCAAACTCTCTCGAAAGTCAAATGGAGAAATGTTTGTACCAACTTCGTCCAAACTAGATGAAAAACTCTCATTGGGACGAACTTTGGGTTCCGAGCGCTCAAAAACTTAAACGGAGTAACGTTTCGACCATGTGTCGTCGAAACCACCTAAAGAACTCTCATTGGCCCGTAGTTTGAGTTCCTAACTCTCTGAAACTAAAACGGAGCAAAGTTTGGACCAAGTTCGTCCAAACTAGAAGAAAAACTCTCATTGGGACGAACTTTGGGATCCGAGCTCTCAAAAACTTAAACGGAGTAACGTTTGGACCATGTGTCGTCCAAACCACCTAAAGAACTCTCATTGGGATGAACGTTGAGTTCCAAACTCTCTCGAAAGTTAAATGGAGAAAAGTTTGGACCAAGTTCGTCAAAGCTACATGAAAAACTCTCATTGGGAAGAACTTTCGGTTCCAAGCTCACAAAAACGTAAACGGAGTAAAGTTTGGACCATTGTCGTCCAAACCACCTAACGAACTCTCGTTGGGATGAACTTTTAGTTCCAAACTCTATCGAAAGTCAAATGGAGAAAACTTTAGACCAACTTCGTCCAAACTAGATGAAAAACTCTCATTGGGACGAACTTTGGGTTTCGAGCTCTCAAAAACTTAAACGGAATAACGTTTGGACCATGTGTCGTTCAAACCACCAAAAGAACTCTCATTCGGCCGTACTTTGAGTTCCTAACTCTCTGAAACTCAAACGGAGCAAAGTTTGGACCAAGTTCATCCAAACTAGAAGAAAAACTCTCATTGGGACGAACTTTGGGTTCCGAGTTCTCAAAAACTTCAACGGAGTAACATTTGGACCATGTGTCGTCCAAACCACCTAAAGAGCTCTCATTGGGATGAACGTTTAGTTCCAAACTCTCTCGAAAGTTAAATGGAGAAAAGTTTGGACGAAGTTCGTCAAAGCTACATGAAAAACTCTCATTGGGAAGAACTTTCGGTTCCGAGCTCACAAAAACGTAAACGGAGTAAAGTTTGGACCATTGTCGTCCAAACCACCTAACGAACTCTCGTTGGGATGAACTTTGAGTTCCAAACTCTATCGAAAGTCAAATGGAGAAAACTTTAGACCAACTTCGTCCAAACTAGATGAAAAACTCTCATTGGGACGAACTTTGGGTTTCGAGCTCTCAAAAACTTAAACGGAATAACGTTTGGACCATGTGTCGTCCAAACCTCCAAAAGAACTCTCATTCGGCCGTACTTTGAGTTCCTAACTCTCTGAAACTCAAACGGAGCAAAGTTTGGACCAAGTTCGTCCAAACTAGATGAAAAACTCTCATTGGAACGAACTTTGGGTTCCGAACTCTCAAAAACTTAAACGGAGTAACGTTTGGACCATGGGTCGTGCAAAACACCAAAAGAGCTCTCATTGGGCTGAACTTTGAGTTCCAAACTCTCCGAAACTCAAACGGAGCAAAGTTTGGACAAAGTTTGTCCAAACTACATGAAAAGCTCTCATTGGGAAGAACTTTTGGTTCCGAGCTCTCAAAAACTTAAACGGAGTAACGTTTGGACCATGTGTCATCCAAACCACCTAAAGAACTCTCATTGGGATGAACGTTGAGTTCCAAACTCTCTCGAAAGTCAAATGGAGAAAAGTTTCGACCAAGTTCGTCCAGACTACATGAAATACTCTCATTGGGAAGAACTTTCAGTTCCGAGCTCACAAAAACTTAAATTGAGTAAAGTTTGGACCATGTTTCGTCCAAACCACCTAAAGAACTCTCATTGGGATGAACTTTGAGTTCCAAACTCTCTCGAAAGTCAAATGGAGAAAAGTTTGTACCAACTTCGTCCAAACTAGATGAAAAACTCTCATTGGGACGAACGTTGGGTTCCGAGCTCTCAAAAACTTAAACGGAGTAACGTTTGGACCATGTGTCTTCCAAACCACCAAAAGAACTCTCATTGGGCTGTACTTTGAGTTCCTCCCTCTCTGAAACTCAAACGGAGCAAAGTTGTCAAAACATCATGAAAAACTCTCATTGGGAAGAACTTTCGGTTCCGAGCTCACAAAAACTTAAACGGAGTAAAGTTTGGACTATGTGTCATCCAAACCACCTAAAGAACTCTCATTGGGATGAACTTTGAGTTCCAAACTCTCTCGAAAGTCAAATGGAGAAAAGTTTGGACAAAGTTCCTCCAAACTACATGAAATACTCTCATTGGGAAGAACTTTCGGTTCCGAGCTCACAAAAACTTAAACGGTGTAAAGTTTGGACCATGTGTCGTCCAAACCACCTAAAGAATTCTCATTGGGATGAACTTTGAGTTCCAAACTCTCTCGAAAGTCAAATGGAGAAAAGTTTGTACCAACTTCGTCCAAACTAGATGAAAAACTCTCATTGGGACGAACGTTGGGTTCCGAGCTCTCAAAAACATAAACGGAGTAACGTTTGGACCATGTGTCGTCCAAACCACCAAAAGAACTCTCATTGGGCTGTACTTTGAGTTCCTCACTCTCTGAAACTCAAACGGAGCAAAGTTGTCCAAACTACATGAAAAACTGTCATTGGGAAGAACTTTCGGTTCCGAGCTCACAAAAACTTAAACGGAGTAAAGTTTGGACTATGTGTAATCCAAACCACCTAAAGAACTCTCATTGGGATGAACTTTGAGTTCCAAACTCTCTCGAAAGTCAAATGGAGAAAAGTTTGGACAAAGTTCGTCCAAACTACATGAAATACTCTCATTGGGAAGAACTTTCGGTTCCGAGCTCACAAAAACTTAAACTTAGTAAAGTTTGGACCATGTGTCGTCCAAACCACCTAAAGAATTCTCATTGGGATGAACTTTGAGTTCCAAACTCTCTCGAAAGTCAAATGGAGAAAAGTTTGTACCAACTTCGTCCAAACTAGATGAAAAACTCTCATTGGGACGAACTTTGGGTTCCGAGCGCTCAAAAACTTAAACGGAGTAACGTTTCTACCATGTGTCGTCCAAACCACCTAAAGAACTCTCATTGGCCTGTACTTTGATTTCCTAACTCTCTGAAACTTAAACGGAGTAACGTTTGGACCATGTGTTGTCCAAACCACCTAAAGAACTCTCATTGGGATGAACGTTGAGTTCCAAACTCTCTCGAAAGTTAAATGGAGAAAAGTTTGGACCAAGTTCGTCAAAGCTACATGAAAAACTCTCATTGGGAAGAACTTTCGGTTCCGAGCTCACAAAAACGTAAACGGAGTAAAGTTTGGACCATTGTCGTCCAAACCACCTAACGAACTCTCGTTGGGATGAACTTTTAGTTCTAAACTCTATCGAAAGTCAAATGGAAAAAACTTTAGACCAACTTCGTCCAAACTAGATGAAAAACTCTCATTGGGACGAACTTTGGGTTTCGAGCTCTCAAAAACTTAAACGGAATAACGTTTGGACCATGTGTCGTTCAAACCACCAACAGAACTCTCATTCGGCTGTACTTTGAGTTCCTAACTCTCTGAAACTCAAACGGAGCAAAGTTTGGACCAAGTTCGTCCGAACTAGATGAAAAACTCTCATTGGAACGAACTTTGGGTTCCGAACTCTAAAAAATTAAACGGAGTAACGTTTGGACCATGTGTCGTGCAAAACACCAAAAGAGCTCTCATTGGGCTGAACTTTGAGTTCCAAACTCTCCGAAACTCAAACGGAGCAAAGTTTGGACAAAGTTTGTCCAAACTACATGAAAAACTCTCATTGGGAAGAACTTTTGGTTCCGAGCTCTCAAAAACTTAAACGGAGTAACGTTTGGACCATGTGTCGTCCAAACCACCTAAAGAACTCTCATTGGGATGAACGTTGAGTTCCAAACTCTCTCGAAAGTCAAATGGAGAAAAGTTTGGACCAAGTTCGTCCAAACTACATGAAATACTCTCATTGGGAAGAACTTTCGGTTCCGAGCTCACAAAAACTTAAATGGAGTAAAGTTTGGACCATGTTTCGTCCAAACCACCTAAAGAACTCTCATTGGGATGAACTTTGAGTTCCAAACTCTCTCGAAAGTCAAATGGAGAAAAGTTTGTACCAACTTCGTCCAAACTAGATGAAAAACTCTCATTGGGATGAAAGTTGGGTTCTGAGCTCTCAAAAACAAAAACGGAGTAACGTTTGGACCATGTGTCGTCCAAACCACTAAAAGAACTCTCATTGGGCTGTACTTTGAGTTCCTCACTCTCTGAAACTCAAACGGAGCAAAGTTGTCCAAACTACATGAAAAACTCTCATTGGGAAGAACTTTCGGTTCCGAGCTCACAAAAACTTAAACGGAGTAAAGTTTGGAGTATGTGTCATCCAAACCACCTAAAGAACTCTCATTGGGATGAACTTTGAGTTCCAAACTCTCTCGAAAGTCAAATGGAGAAAAGTTTGGACAAAGTTCGTCCAAACTACATGAAATACTCCCATTGGGAAGAACTTTCGGTTCCGAGCTCACAAAAACTTAAACGGAGTAAAGTTTGGACCATGTGTCGTCCAAACCACCTAAAGAATTCTCATTGGGATGAACTTTGAGTTCCAAACTCTCTCGAAAGTCAAATGGAGAAAAGTTTGTACCAACTTCGTCCAAACTAGATGAAAAACTCTCATTGGGACGAACTTTGGGTTCCGAGCGCTCAAAAACTTAAACGGAGTAACGTTTCGACCATGTGTCGTCCAAACCACCTAAAGAACTCTCATTGGGATGAACGTTGAGTTCCAAACTCTCTCGAAAGTTAAATGGAGAAAAGTTTGGACCAAGTTCGTCAAAGCTACATGAAAAACTCTCATTCGGAAGAACTTTCGGTTCCGCGCTCACAAAAACGTAAGCGGAGTAAAGTTTGGACCATTGTCGTCCAAACCACCTAACGAACTCTCGTTGGGATGAACTTTGAGTTCCAAACTCTATCGAAAGTCAAATGGAGAAAACTTTAGACCAACTTCGTCCAAACTAGATGAAAAACTCTCATTGGGACGAACTTTGGGTTTCGAGCTCTCAAAAACATAAACGGAATAACGTTTGGACCATGTGTCGTTCAAACCACCAAAAGAACTCTCATTCGGCCGTACTTTGAGTTCCTAACTCTCTGAAACTCAAACGGAGAAAAGTTTGGACCAAGTTCGTCCAAACTAGATGAAAAACTCTCATTGGAACGAACTTTGGGTTCCGAACTCTCAAAAATTAAACGGAGTAACGTTTGGACTATGTGTCGTGCAAAACACCAAAAGAACTCTCATTGGGCTGAACTTTGAGTTCCAAACTCTCCGAAACTCAAACGGAGCAAAGTTTGGACAAAGTTTGTCCAAACTACATGAAAAACTCTCATTGGGAAGAACTTTGGGTTCCGAGCTCTCAAAAACTTAAACGGAGTAACGTTTGGACCATGTGTCGTCCAAACCACCTAAAGAACTCTCATTGGGATGAACGTTGAGTTCCAAACTCTCTCGAAAGTCAAAAGGAGAAAAGTTTGGACCAAGTTCGTCCAAACTACATGAAATACTCTCATTTTGAAGAACTTTCGATTCCGAGCTCACAAAAACTTAAATTGAGTAAAGTTTGGACCATGTTTCGTCCAAACCACCTAAAGAACTCTCATTGAGATGAACTTTGAGTTCCAAACTCTCTCGAAAGTCAAATGGAGAAAAGTTTGTACCAACTTCATCCAAACTAGATGAAAAACTCTCATTGGGACGAACGTTGGGTTCCGAGCTCTCAAAAACTTAAACGGAGTAACGTTTGGACCATGTGTCGTCCAAACCACCAAAAGAACTCTCATTGGGCTGTACTTTGAGTTCCTCACTCTCTGAAACTCAAACGGAGCAAAGTTGTCCAAACTACATGAAAAACTCTCATTGGGAAGAACTTTCGGTTCCGAGCTCACAAAAACTTAAACGGAGTAAAGGTTGAACTATGTGTCATCCAAACCACCTAAAGAACTCTCATTGGGATGAACTTTGAGTTCCAAACTCTCTCGAAAGTCAAATGGATAAAATTTTGGACAAAGTTCGTCCGAACTACATGAAATACTCTCATTGGGAAGAACTTTCGGTTCCGAGCTCACAAAAACTTAAACGAAGTAAAGTTTGGACCATGTGTCGTCCAAACCACCTAAAGAATTCTCATTGGGATGAACTTTTAGTTCCAAACTCTCTCGAAAGTCAAATGGAGAAAAGTTTGTACCAACTTCGTCAAAACTAGATGAAAAACTCTCATTGGGACGAACTTTGGGTTCCGAGCGCTCAAAAACTTAAACTGAGTAACGTTTCGACCATGTGTCGAAGAAACCACCTAAAGAACTCTCATTGGCCCGTACTTTGAGTTCTAACTCTCTGAAACTCAAACGGAGCAAAGTTTGGACCAAGTTCGTCCAAACTAGATGAAAAACTCTCATTGGGATGAACTTTGGGTTCCGAGCTCTCAAAAACTTAAACGGAGTAACGTTTGGACCATGTGTCGTCCAAACCACATAAAGAACTCTCATTGGGATGAACGTTGAGTTCCAAACTCTCTCGAAAGTTAAATGGAGCAAAGTTTGGACCAAGTTCGTCAAAGCTACATGAAAAACTCTCATTGGGAAGAACTTTCGGTTCCGAGCTCACAAAAACGTAAACGGAGTAAAGTTTGGACCATTGTCGTCCAAACCACCTAACGAACTCTCGTTGGGATGAACTTTGAGTTCCAAACTCTATCGAAAGTCAAATGGAGAAAACTTTGTACCAACTTCGTCAAAACTAGATGAAAAACTCTCATTGGGACGAACTTTGGGTTCCGAGCGCTCAAAAACTTAAACGGAGTAACGTTTCGACCATGTGTCGTCGAAACCACCTAAAGAACTCTCATATGGATGAACGTTGAGTTCCTAACTCTCTCGAAAGTGAAATGGAGAAAAGTTTGGACCAAGTTCGTCCAAACTACATGAAAAACTGTCATTGGGAAGAACTTTGGGTTCCGAGCTCTCAAGAACTTAAACGGAGTAACGTTTGGACCATGTGTTGTCCAAACCACCTAAAGAACCCTCAATGGGATGAACTTTGATTTCCAAACTCTCTCGAAAGTCAAATGGAGAAAAGTTTGGACCAAGTTCGTCCAAACTACATGAAATACTCTCATTGGGAAGAACTTTCGGTTCAAAGCTCTCAAAAACTTAAACGGAGTAACGTTTGGACCATGTGTCGTCCAAACTACCTAAAGAACTCTCATTGGGATGGACGTTGAGTTCCCAACTCTCTCGAAAGTCAAAAGGAGAAAAGTTTGGACCAAGTTCGTCCAAACTACATGAAATACTCTCATTGGGAAGAACTTTCGGTTCCGAGCTCACAAAAACTTAAACGGAGAAAATTTTGGATTACGTGTCGTCCAAACCACCTAAAGAACTCTCATTGGGATGAACGTTGAGTTCCAAACTCTCTCGAAAGTCAAATGGAGAAAAGTTTGTACCAACTTCGACCAAACTAGATGAAAAACTCTCTTTGGGACGAACTTTTGGTTCCAAGCTCTCAAAAACTTAAACCGAGTAACGTTTGGTCCATGTCTCGTCCGAACCACCTAAAGAACTGTCATTGGGATGAACTTCGAGTTCCAAACTCTCTCGAAAGTCAAATGGAGCAATGTTTGGACCAAGTTCGTCCAAACTACATGAAATACTCTCATTGGGAAGAACTTTCGGTTCCGAGCTCACAAAAACTTAAACGAGTAAAGTTTGGACCATATGTCGTCCAAACCTCCTAAAGAACTCTCATTGGGATGAACGTTGAGTTCCAAACTCTCTCGAAAGTCAAATGGAGAAAAGTTTGTACCAACTTCGTCCAAACTAGATGAAAAACTCTCATTCGGACGAACTTTGGGTTCCGAGCTCTCAAAAACTTAAACGGAGTAACGTTTGGACCATGTGTCGTCCAAAATACGAAAAGAACTCTCATTGGGCCGAACTTTGAGTTCCAAACTCTCCGAAACTCAAACGGACCAAAGTTTGGACAAAGTTCGTCCAAACTACATGAAAAACTCTCATTGGGAAGAACTTTGGGTTCCGAGCTCTCAAAAACTTGAACGGAGTAAAGTTTGGACCATGTGTCGTCCAAACAACCGAATGAACTCTCATTGGGATGAACTTTGAGTTCCAAACTCTCTCGAAAGTCAAATGGAGAAAAGTTTGGACCAAGTTCGTCCCAACTACATGAAATACTCTCATTGGGAGGAACTTTCGGTTCCGAGCTCACAAAAACTTAAACGGAGTAAAGTGTGGACCACGTGTCGTCCAAACCACCTAAAGAACTCTCATTGGGATGAACGTTGAGTTCCAAACTCTCTCGAAAGTCAAATGGAGAAAAGTTTGGACCATGTTCGTCCAAACTACATGAAATACTCTCATTGGGAAGAACTTTCGGTTCCGAGCTCTCAAAAACTTAAACGGAGTAACGTTTGGACCATGTGTCGTCCAAACCACCTAAAGAACTCTCATTGGGATGAACGTTGAGTTCCCAACTCTCTCGAAAGTCAAATGGAGAAAAGTTTGGACCAAGTTCTTCCCAACTACATGAAATAATCTCATTGGGAGGAACTTTCGGTTCCGAGCTCACAAAAACTTAAACGGAGTAAAGTTTGGACCACGTGTCGTCTAAACCACCTAAAGAACTCTCATTGGGATGAACGTTGAGTTCCAAACTCTCTGGAAAGTCAAATGGAGAAAAGTTTGGACCATGTTCGTCCAAACTACATGAAATACTCTCATTGGGAAGAACTTTCGGTTCCGAGATCTCAAAAACTTAAACGGAGTAACGTTTGGACCATGTGTCGTCCAAACCACCTAAAGAACTCTCATTGGGATGAACGTTGAGTTCCCAACTCTCTCGAAAGTCAAATGTAGAAAAGTTTGGACCAAGTTCGTCCAAACTACATGAAATACTCTCATTGGGAAGAACTTTCGGTTCCGAGCTCACAAAAACTTAAACGGAGACAATTTTGGATCACGTGTCGTCCAAACCACCTAAAGAACTCTCATTGGGATGAACGTTGAGTTCCAAACTCTCTCGAAAGTGAAATGGAGAAAAGTTTGTACCAACTTCGTCCAAACTAGATGAAAAACTCTCATTGGGAAGAACTTTCGGTTCCGAGCTCTCAAAAACTTAAACGGAGTAACGTTTGGACCATGTGTCGTCCAAAATACAAAAAGAACTCTCATTGGGCCGAACTTTGAGTTCCAAACTCTCTGAAACTCAAACGGAGCAAAGTTTGGACAAAGTTCGTCCAAACTACATGAAAAACTCTCATTGGGAAGAACTTTGGGTTCCGAGCTCTCAAAAACATGAACGGAGTAAAGTTTGTACCATGTGTCGACCAAACAACGTAATGAACTCTCATTGGGATGAACTTTGAGTTCCAAACTCTCTCGAAAGTCAAATGGAGAAAAGTTTGGACCAAGTTCTTCCCAACTACATGAAATAATCTCATTGGGAGGAACTTTCAGTTCCGAGCTCAGAAAAACTTAAACGGAGTAAAGTTTGGACCACGTGTCGTCCAAACCACCTAAAGAACTCTCATTGGGATGAACGTTGAGTTCCAAACTCTCTCGAAAGTCAAATGGAGAAAAGTTTGGACCAAGTTCGTCCAAACTACATGAAATACTCTCATTGGGAAGAACTTTCGGTTCCGAGCTCAGAAAAACTTAAACGGAGTAAAGTTTGGACCATGTGTCGTCCAAACCACCTAAAGAACTCTCATTGGGATGAACTTTGAGTTCCAAACTCTCTCGAAAGTCAAATGGAGAAAAGTTTGGACCAAGTTCGTCCAAACTACATGAAATACTCTCATTGGGAAGAACTTTCGGTTCCGAGCTCTCAAAAACTTAAACGGAGTAACGTTTGGACCATGTGTCGTCCAAACCACCTAAAGAACTCTCATTGGGATGAACTTTGAGTTCCAAACTCTCTTGAAAGTCAAATGGAGAAAAGTTTGTACCAACTTCGTCCAAAGTAGATGAAAAACTCTCATTGGGAAGAACTTTGGCTTCCGAGCTCTCAAAAACTTAAACGGAGTAACGTTTGGACCATGTGTTGTCACAACCACCTAAAGAACTCTCATTGGGATGAACGTTGAGTTCCAAACTCTCTCGAAAGTCAAATGGAGAAAAGTTTGGACCAAATTCGTCCAAACTACATGAAATACTCTCATTGGGAAGAACTTTCAGTTCCGAGCTCACAAAAACTTAAACGGAGTAAAGTTTGGACCATGTGTCGTCCAAACCACCTAGAGAACTCTCATTGGGATGAACGTTGAGTTCCAAACTCTCCCGAAAGTCAAATGGAGAAACGTTTGTACCAACTTCGTCCAAACTAGTTGAAAAACTCTCATTGGGACGAACTTTGGGTTCCGAGCTCTCAAAAACTTAAACGGAGTAACGTTTGGACCATGTGTCGTCTAAACCACCTAAAGAACTCTCCTTGGGAGGAACGTTGAGTTCCAAACTCTCTCGAAAGTCAAATGGAGAAAAGTTTGGACCAAGTTCGTCCAAACTACATGAAAAACTCTCATTGGGATGAACTTTGGGTTCCGAGCTCTCAAGAACTTAAACGGAGTAACGTTTGGACCATGTGTCGTCCAAACCACCTAAAGAACTGTCATTGGTATGAACTTTTAGTTCCAAACTCTCTCGAAAGTCAAATGGAGAAAAGTTTGGACCAAGTTCGTCCAAACTACATGAAATACTCTCATTGGGAAGAACTTTCGGTTCCGAGCTCTCAAAAACTTAAACGGAGTAACTTTTGGACCATGTGTCGTCCAAACCACCTAAAGAACTCTCATTGGGATGAACGTTGAGTTCCAAACTCTCTCGAAAGTCAAATGGAGAAAAGTTTGTACCAACTTCGTCCAAACTAGATGAAAAACTCTCATTGGGAAGAACTTTCGGTTCCGAGCTCTCAAAAACTTAAACAGAGTAATGTTTGGACCTTGTGTCGTCCAAAATACAAAAAGAACTCTCATTGGGCCGAACTTTGAGTTCCAAACTCTCCGAAACTCAAACGGAGCAAAGTTTGGACAAAGTTCGTCCAAACTACATGAAAAACTCTCATTGGGAAGAACTTTGGGTTCCGAGCTCTCAAAAACTTGAACGGAGTAAAGTTTGTACCATGTGTCGACCAAACAACCTAATGAACTCTCATTGGGATGAACTTTGAGTTCCAAACTCTCTCGAAAGTCAAATGGAGAAAAGTTTGGACCAAGTTCTTCCCAACTACATGAAATAATCTCATTGGGAGGAACTTTCGGTTCCGAGCTCACAAAAACTTAAACGGAGTAAAGTTTGGACCACGTGTCGTCTAAACCACCTAAAGAACTCTCATTGGGATGAACGTTGAGTTCCAAACTCTCTCGAAAGTCAAATGGAGAAAAGTTTGGACCAAGTTCGTCCAAACTACATGAAATACTCTCATTGGGAAGAACTTTCGGTTCCGAGCTCTCAAAAACTTAAACGGAGTAACGTTTGGACCATGTGTCGTCCAAACCACCTAAAGAACTCTCATTGGGATGAACGTTGAGTTCCCAACTCTCTCGAAAGTCAAATGTAGAAAAGTTTGGACCAAGTTCGTCCAAACTACATGAAATACTCTCATTGGGAAGAACTTTCGGTTCCGAGCTCACAAAAACTTAAACGGAGAAAATTTTGGATCACGTGTCGTCCAAACCACCTAAAGAACTCTCATTGGGATGAACGTTGAGTTCCAAACTCTCTCGAAAGTGAAATGGAGAAAAGTTTGTACCAACTTCGTCCAAACTAGATGAAAAACTCTCATTGGGAAGAACTTTCGGTTCCGAGCTCTCAAAAACTTAAACGGAGTAACGTTTGGACCATGTGTCGTCCAAAATACAAAAAGAACTCTCATTGGGCCGAACTTTGAGTTCCAAACTCTCTGAAACTCAAACGGAGCAAAGTTTGGACAAAGTTCGTCCAAACTACATGAAAAACTCTCATTGGGAAGAACTTTGGGTTCCGAGCTCTCAAAAACATGAACGGAGTAAAGTTTGTACCATGTGTCGACCAAACAACGTAATGAACTCTCATTGGGATGAACTTTGAGTTCCAAACTCTCTCGAAAGTCAAATGGAGAAAAGTTTGGACCAAGTTCTTCCCAACTACATGAAATAATCTCATTGGGAGGAACTTTCAGTTCCGAGCTCAGAAAAACTTAAACGGAGTAAAGTTTGGACCACGTGTCGTCCAAACCACCTAAAAAACTCTCATTGGGATGAACGTTGAGTTCCAAACTCTCTCGAAAGTCAAATGGAGAAAAGTTTGGACCAAGTTCGTCCAAACTACATGAAATACTCTCATTGGGAAGAACTTTCGGTTCCGAGCTCACAAAAACTTAAACGGAGTAAAGTTTGGACCTTGTGTCGTCCAAACCACCTAAAGAACTCTCATTGGGATGAACTTTGAGTTCCAAACTCTCTCGAAAGTCAAATGGAGAAAAGGTTGGACCAAGTTCGTCCAAACTACATGAAATACTCTCATTGGGAAGAACTTTCGGTTCCGAGCTCTCAAAAACTTAAACGTAGTAACGTTTGGACCATGTGTCGTCCAAACCACCTAAAGAACTCTCATTGGGATGAACGTTGAGTTCCAAACCCTCTCGAAAGTCAAATGGAGAAAAGTTTGTACCAACTTCGTCCAAACTAGATGAAAAACTCTCATTGGGACGAACTTTGGGTTCCGAGCTCTCAAAAACTTAAACGGAGTAACGTTTGGACCATGTCTCGTCCAAAATACGAAAAGAACTCTCATTGGGCCGAACTTTGAGTTCCAAACTCTCCGAAACTCAAACGGAGCAAAGTTTGGACAAAGTTCGTCCAAACTACATGAAAAACTCTCATTGGGAAGAACTTTGGGTTCCGAGCTCTCAAAAACTTGAACGGAGTAAAGTTTGGACCATGTGTCGTCCAAACAACCTAATGAACTCTCATTGGGATGAACTTTGAGTTCCAAACTCTCTCGAAAGTCAAATGGAGAAAAGTTTGGACCAAGTTCGTCCCAAATTAATATAATGTATAATGATGCATTAAAATATAAAGTCTAATTTGAGATTAAACTTTATTAAATTGAGAGATTGATATATTTGAAAGAGTTCAAATATATGTCTAATTAAATATAGGGTATTTAATTAGAAGATGAATTAATTGATTATGAATTGATTTAGTTTAAATTAAATGAGATTTAATTAAACTATAGTCTATGAGAGAAATAAATATTTGAAGAAGTTCAAATATTAATATGAATTTGATTCATAATAAATTTATAGGATATAAGAGAATTTGAAGGAGTTCAAATTTTAATATGAATTTGATTCATATTATAGAATTAATTAATTGAAGGCCTGAAATTAAATATATGATATTTAATTGGGTAATTAATTAATTAACTAATAGAAGGTCTGAAATTAAATATGTGATATTTAATTAAAGAATTAATTAATCGGAAATTAATCAATTATGAAAATGATTAATCACTTATGGAAGTAATTAATCATTTATGGAAATGATTTAATCACTTATGGACGTGATCAATCATTTATAGAAAAGATTAATCAATTATGGAATTGATTGGTTATGGAATTGATTGATTATGGAAAAGATTAAATCAGTTATGGAAATAATTGATTTTAAATGAATATTTTATTCATGGCCTTTCTCCTATAAATAGAACACTAACCCTAGGGTTTAGGTGCTACAACATATGGCCACCATAAGGCCCTCTCATATTCTCTCAACCCAAGAAGTCTAGGGAGAATTTTCTCTCTAGAGTTTTTCCCATTCAAGATTAGGTAGTCCCACAACTACGTTCCTAATCTCAGAGTTATAGCGGGGAAGATCAAATGGTGGTCTCCGTTGAAGTATTCAGAGTCGTCAACAGAGGTATGTTTTTCACCGCTTAACCTTTTGCCAATGTATTGGTATTTTGTAGAACAAAATTAATTTACGAACGGTTCAATTGCTTCCGCTGTAACGGAATTGGGAATTCCAATCCTTCAATTGGTATCAGAGTCGATCGTAATCTTAACTTTGTTTTAATAATTTGCATTGGTTGATTGGTGGGATTAAATTTTCTACATTTGATGTATAAAGGTTTGCTAGTAGATGTTTTGTGTTTTTGGCATTAGTTTTTGCAATTTTAAGTTGATTTGATCAATGTAAGGGCCCTTTGTTTTGGGTATTTTAATTGCAATCGAGTCTGTAAGTTCGTGTCGTTGGTTTGTATCAATGGAGGAAGAAATTCGGAGCAATTTGGTGCAATTTGAGGCAAAAACGAAGAAGATAGCTGCTGGAAATCGAGTTTTCTGGGTATGCAGAGGGCTGCCAACGTGAATGAATTAAAAAAAAAAAAACAAAAAAAAAGAAAAGTACTAAATAAAGGCCGCGTATTTTATAATTCAAAGTCAGGATGCGTGTTGGTGGCTGTGGCGTGCGCTTATCAACCTTGAGGGTGTGATTTCGAGCCTGCTGGAGGCCTATTTTATTTTTCCGGGCGTTTTTGTGCAGTTTCGGTCCGGTCGAGGTATAGGGGCGCGGTTCGTGAAGTTTGACCGGTTCTCGATGGTTCCACGCGGTTCAAGCATTTGTTGACCGGTTCCGCCGGGTTTTGACCCAGTTCGTGCTGTCTGGGTGGATTTCGGGCCGGTTCAGCGAGTTATGCACCTGGTTCGGCTTGGTTTTGTCCGGTTTTGGCGCATTTTGAGCTGGTTCAATGCATTCTAGGCTGGTTCAAGCTGTTTTGAAGTTGGTTCAGCGCGGTTCAGCTGATTTTTTCGCCGATTCGAAGTGTTTGGACACGGTTTGAGGCTATTTTGAGCTGGTTCACGGCAGGATAGGACATGTAATAGATTAATTATTGTAATTTTTCTATTGTTTTGCGTCCTAGGATGCCAAAACCCGTCTACTTAGCTATTTATTTGCTTTATGAATGTCATATAGTTTATAATCCCACCATAGGTTAAACATATTCATGCATATTTATTTATAATTGTTATAATATATGTATTATGCATGAATTTAATTTTCATGAGTTTTTAATATAACTTGTTATGGTTAAATGGATGAAAATTGAGAAGCATTGAGCATGAAATTACTTTAGTAAAAATATAAAAAGTTATATTTATGAAAGTAATTTATATGCTTATTTATTTTCATGAGCTATTAATATAAAGTGTTATGTTAATGTATGAAAATGTGAATGCTTATTTTAATTTTCTTGGGTAATTAATTTAAGAGTTAGATTAATTGAAGAAAATTAATTTGCATTGAGCATGAAATTACTTTAGTTTAAAAATATAAGAGTTATATTTATATCAGTAATTAACATGCTTAATTAATTTTCATGATATATTAATATAAATGTTATGTTAATGTATGAAAATGGTAATGCTTAATTTTAATTTTCTTGTATAATTAATTTAAGAGTTAGGTTAATTAAAAGGAAATTAAAATTGCATTGAGCATGACATTACCTTAGAATAATATAATTGTTATATTATTGTATGTCATGTATGCTAGTATATGGTTTATATATTAATTAGAATTTGATTGTTAATTTATTCACCATAGTAGCATGTTATAGGGTTAATTCATTAAAATTTATAATAGTTATAAAATTAATGAATAGAAACCGTTAACCTATAACAAAGAATTGCATGCAAACATAGGATCTTAGGATAAATGAATTAATTTTAAAATGTTTAAAATTAATTAGATCTAAGATCACATTTCTAATAGGATTAGAATTATTCTTACTTAGAATTAAAATTAGTTTTAATTGACTAAGTAGGAAAAACATTACTATGATTATAAGGGAACTCCACTGGTTAAGTTCTGTCTAAGGTTGGGGGTATTTAAGCTGACGGTTTACGGAACACCTCCTACCTGGGAACTGATCCGGAATACCGGAGTTGAATTAATCATAGCTAAATGTTAGCATGCAATGTCACTAGGTTTATTAAAAGAGTTTAATACACCTAGATCTTTAGAGTAAAGACCTTACATTACTATGGTTATAAGGGAACTCTCTCGGTAAAGTTCTGTCTAAGGCTGGGGGTACTTAAGATGACGGTTTACGGAACACCTCCTACCTGGGAACTGACCCGAACCTTGAGTTGAATTAACCATAGTAATGATGACTTGCAATGTTGGGTTTATTAAAAGAAGTTTAATTCACCTAAAACATTGTGGTTGAATCCTTTCCATAATTGTTATAATAGGATCAGACTTAGATAGATTGACTTAGCCGAATTTTATCTAAGTTAAACAACCCTAAATTAACCTTAGGACACTTTCAGTGGGAGGAAAATTACAAAACGAGATTTAAATCAAGTTTTGCTCCTACGTCCCTATATTCACAACGTGAGGTTCATGCTCGGCTTCGAGTCGCCCTAGGAGCGGCCTCCCTTCGGAAAGTGTTTGCATGAATCAATAACAAGGTGAATGGGAAAAATGTCTAGAGTAAGTGGGAGTGGGACACGGGTCAACATATCCCTCGGTCTCCACCCCTAGTTCACACCATGAGAGTCCTATGATCCGCCTGCAGGTTGTCCTGGCGCAACCATCCCTTCAGAGGGCCTGATCATAGGATTCGGAACATCGTGAACTCCTGAATAGGATAGGAACTCTTAGGCTAATTACCAACAGTTGTCTTTCCCTTCAGTAGCTTGTTGGTGCGTGCCTCTGAGGTCTGAAAGTGGGAGGGTTACACTTACGGGGATGAGTTAAATGTGTTAACTAATCCTTGACCAAACAACGATAACTAAACGCTAACGGAATATGAGTTATTCTGGTGTTAGAGTTTGGTTGAGATTGTCTCAATTCAGAGGATGACTAGCTGACCACCCTTCGGTGGCTGTTGTTCTAAACCTTTGAAGTATCGCTGCAAAAACTAAATCAATAGTTTTATAGGGTTTCTTTGATTGCTTATTTGTTTTTGCAGAATTTGATTGGATTATTTGTGATGGGTTAGTGCAATTAATAATACAAGTAATTTGTTACTTCAACAATTATATAATAATTTTATGTGTATTGTCTTACGTCATTTTATAAATAACGGTAATACAACAAGCTTAAACAACAAATTGTGGTAAATAAGTCTAGGATTATTCTTAACTGAGGAATGTCCTCATGCCCCATATGTTTAATTCATTTAGAATTGTTCTTGGTGAATATGACATAGAACTCTGCTTAGCAAAAAGAGAACTTGTTCAAGACCGTAATTTTCATTTACCTGTCTTGAAAACGTGATTAGTGAAGAATAATGATTCTCCCTAAATACTTGATTCAGGGGTCACAAATCACGTGTGTTCTTCTTTTAAAGGAATAAGTTCCTGGCAAGAGCTTGCTGCTCGTGTAATAACTCTCGAAGTTAGAATTAGAGAGGTTATTTTGGCTATATCAGTGGGGAACATTAAGTTATTTTTCTCAGTGGGAGAAAATACATATTATTAGATAATGTGTATTTAATTCCTAAGATCAAAAGAAATTTGATTTCCGTGTCTTATTTGCTGGAACAATGTTACTCTTTACCTTTCTCTGCTAACACAGTTTTTGTTTCAAGAAAGGGAGTTGACATTTGTTTAGCTTTACTGGAAAGTAACCTAAATGTTTTAAGATTAATCAAGAGTAAAGCAGTCATGAACACTGGGTTGTTTAAGACTACTACTACTCAATGTGAAAAGAGGCAAAGGATTTCTCCTAAAGGAAAATACCTTTCTTTGGTTTTAAGGTAGACCATATTAATCTCAATTTGAATGGGAGATTGGTCAAGAGTGAACTTCTAAGCGAGTTAGAAGATGACTCTCTACTACCTTGTAAGTCATGCCTTATGGGCAATATGACTGATAGGTCTTTTACTGGAAAAGATCTAAGAGCCAAAGAGCCCTTGGAGCATGTACATTTGGATCCTTGTGGTTCAATATGTTAAAGCAGTGGGAGGGCATGAATAATTCATTTCTTTTGGATGATTATTCAAAGGTATGAGTATCTTTACCTAATGCAACTTAAGTCTGAAGCTTTTGAGATATTCGAAGGGGCTTAGGACTGAAGTTGAAAACTTGTTAGGTGAGATGATAAAACACTTTGATCTGATCAAAGTGTTGAGTATAGGGATTTGAGATTCCAAGACTATTTGATAGTACATGGGATCACACCCTAAATCTCATTTAGGAGAAATAGAACCCTATTGGATATGGTTCATTCCATGTTGAGCTATGCTCATTTGCTTGACTCGTTTTGGGGTCATGTAGTGTTAAGTGCAGTGTGTATTTTGAACAAGATTCCATAAAAAAAAAATGTTTATGAAACATCTTTTGATTTGTGGATAAAGCGTAAAAGTGGTTTACGTTATTTTTGGGACACTGTTCAAAAGTATACCTATTTGTAGGCTGCCCCATGGAAACGAGAGATGTGGATACTTCTTCAATCCACAAGAGAATAAAGAATTTGTACCGACAAATTCTACATTCTCAGAAGAAGACCACATGAGAAATAATAAGCCACAAAATAAAAAGTCGTTTTAAGTAAATTAACTAATGAAGCTACAGAAACATCAACAAGAGTTGTTGATAAGTCAACAAGGGTTGTTGATAATGTTGAACCTTTAACAAGAGTTGTTGATAGGACCGATACAACTGGTTAGTTACATCTATCTCAAGAGTTGAGAGTGCCTCGATGTAGTGGGAGGGTTGTTCTACAACCTGACCGTTACATGGGCTTAACTGAAGCCCAGATTGTCATACCTGATGATGACATTGAGGATCCATTGTCTTAAAGCAAGGCAATGAATGATGTTAACAAGGACCAATGGATTAAAGCAGTGGACCCGGAATTAAAATCTGTGATTTCAATTCCATCTGGATCTTGTAGATCTATCTAATGGGGTAACGCCTATGGATTGCAAATGAATCTACAAGAAGAAACGAGATGTAATCTTATGATTAGACTTGTGGCAAAGGGTTATACCCAAAAACAGGGGACTGTAAGGAATCCTTATCTCCTGTCGTCATGCTAAAGTCTGTTAGAACTCTTGTCCATTTTGAATGGATGTCAAGACTACCCTTTTGAATGGTAATCTTGAGAAGAGTATCTACATATCTCAACCAGAATGGTTCATTTAGCAAGATCAAAAGCAAAAGGGTTTGCAAGCTTAAGTGATCCATTTATGGATTGACCTAAGAAATTCGATCTTGAAATATAAGATTTGATACTGTGATCAAATCTTTTGGCTTTAATCAGAACATTGATGAGTCTTGTGTTTACAAGTAATCATCAATAGTTCAGTAGCTTACTTAGTGTTGTATATGATTGATATCCTAATAATTGGGAATGATGTAGGTTATCTTACTGACATTAAAAGAGGCTAGTAGCTCATTTCCAAATGAAAATATGGGAGAAGCTGAGTTTGTTCTTGGGATCCAAATTGTTAGGAACCGTAAGAACAAAAAGCTAGCCTTGTCTCAAGTGTCTTATATCTATAAAATGTTCGTTAGATATAAGATTCAAATTCCAATAAGGGTACTACCTTTTCAGACATGGAAATATTTTGTCTAAGAAACTGTTTTCTAAGACACCTCAAGAGATTGAGGACATGAGACGAATGCCCAATGCAATAGGGATTGTCAGTATCAATCTAATCCAAGATTTGATCACTGGAAAACCGTTAAGAATATCCTCAAGTATCTGAGGAGAACGAGGAACTATGTGCTCGTGTATGGGACTAAGGATTTGATCCTTATAGGATACACTGTCACCGATTTTAAGACTGATAAGGATTTGAGGAAATCTACATCAGTATCTGTGGTCACTCTTTACGATGGAGCTATAGTATGGCATAATTACAGTCTTGACCGTATAGGCGGAAAACATAGTTGCTTGTGAAGCAGCGATAGAGACTGTATGGCTTAGAAAGTTCTTGAATGATTTGGAATGTGTTTCAAATGTGAACTTGCCCATCACACTTTATAGTGATATAGTGGTGTTGTGGCAAATTCAAAAGAACATCGTAGCCCAAGACAAGCAGACACATTAAATTGAATAAAATATTGCTGATTCATTTACAAAGACTCTCTCGGCTAAAGTGTTTGAGGGTCATCTAGAAGGTCTAGATCTACGAGATATGTACAAAGGTGTAATCTAGGGCAAGTGGGAGAAATGTAATGGGTATAGTGATACCATTATGTAATGAGTATAGTGATGCCCTAGTTTATTGTATTTGTACATTGTATATGTTTTATACATGTATTTATACACCTGCTGCTGTATAGATTATTGTACATCCCACTAAACTAGAGTTTTAGTTCAAGTGGGAGTTTGTTGGGTTTTATGCCCTAAAACTCGTAGATAGTGAATGTAAACAAATTGTATACTTGTTTCAATAAAGTGTTATTGAGTTTCTACAATAAAGTGTTATTGTTAAATATTGCACAATTTAACCCAAATCCAATAAACTAAGATCCAAGGTTGTTTACATGTGACTTGAACTAGTATGTGGGGACATACGGGGATCGGTGTTCAAGTAACAACCTAAAAGGTCTATAGTACAAGGATAAGGTTGGGTACCTTATCCTGGTAACACTATGTGATACGGCCCGCTTTGTATTTGATACAGACGTATTGATCCAAAGCGTCCATGTAGTAGACATGCGAGCGGGGGTATACTATGCAATGAGTTTGCATAAGACCGGACCATGAAATGGTAAACCACTAGATATAACACCGTTAATGTCACACCCCCTCCCGGACCACCTGCTAGCTTAGCCCGAAAGACGGCGTGAAGCCAACAGACATCGTCACCTCTAACGATCCCTGTTGACCCTACTGAAACGTTGAACCTGATAAACATACTAATCATAGATATAAAACATTCTATATGAAACACCACACAGCGGAATCCACGGAAACCTTTCAACATACACATGGTGCAGCCCTGACATAACCTGGTTTGGAAAGTAACCTGATATAGATATCACGACCAAAACATATACAACTAGGGTTATACATCCACGACCTCTAGGACGATATTATACAACTCTTACAAAACATTTACAATATGAACGGACTCAATATACAACTCCAACCACGTACTGGAGCTTGATCTAGAACTTTCAGCAGACGTTGGCAGTGTATCAGGCACCGGGAGCTCGATCTCTACCTGAAAAGTGGAAAACATTTTGAAAGAATGAGCTACGAAGCCCAGTGAGTGACTAATTTTAAAACTTTAAATCTGGAAGTCAAAACACGTGATAAACCTTTAAACGTATAAATATGCTCAGTCAAAGCGTTTAACATAAACGTGTAAGGATAAAGGCTTTCTAAAAAATTTAGCAAGTTCGTCATTAAAAATCTAGCAAGGCATATCAAGTACATCAAACGTTTTAACTAACATGACCGATCTACGTTGTGTAGGGCACGCCCAGTACAATCAACGTTTACTAGTTCTACGATGTAGTGGGGCCCGCCCAGCACTCCCATCATCTTTGTCGTAGTGGGGCCCGCCCAGCACTCACGACAGCATCGTTGTCACGGAGTACACTCAACGTCAACAACGGAATATAACCTGTGTGCACACGGTACCATATAGCCTCGGGCTCAATATCTCAGTCATGTAGTCAATAGAAATCTCAGAAAATCACATGAAAACATTAAAACATGCCTGCTTATAGTTATCTTTCGTAAAACTTAAGCTTACTCAGTTTGCTCGTGAAAAACTGAAAATCATTTAGAAGTACTTACTAATCCATACTTTGCTTTAAAAGATATCGTTTCAGCTACTTTTCATAAAGTCATTAGCCACGTGCTCGTATATAAACCTCATTAGAAAATCTGAGCTCAAAACTCATGCTTGAAACCGTTCATAAAAATCATATATCATTCATGGAAAAGCATGTAAAACATATAATCATGAACAACCGTTTAAGAACATTTTCGAAATTCATTTTGTCACTCACAGTCTTATCTAGTTCCCCGGTTTGTAGACTCGACCTATTTCCTCTTGGCCTGTCAAATAACCAAAACCGAGCATTAGAACCATAGATGGTCTCATTCTTCCATGCTCATAAATTCTAGACACTTGAATTAAGAACCACATTCACATTCTACTTTCCAGATTTTCCAGATTCTATACCCTAACTTCCAATACCCATAACTTCCTCAATACCAAACCAAAATTAATGAAATACACATAAAACTCTTCATTTTCGAACACTCTACAACTTACCTGAAGAAATAAAAATGAGATTCTCAACCGATTTGCCCAGAATTGCCCCGAACATAGACAACACAGATTCGAGGTTCCCTGCTACCCTTTATCTAACTCCTGAAATTAAACCTACTTCAAGTAATTTTTGGCTCACGAATTCTTCATGAAAGTTGTAGATAATTGAATAATCTTTCCAACCATACCAAATAGAGCTTCTGATTCAACCTGTACACCCCAGAATGCTCAAAACATCAGAGAAAACCAGAGATCCTCCTGCTTTGCTCGAAAATCCTGTGCTCTGTTTTCCATTCCAAAAACCATCAACTTCTCATACGATTTAGGTCAAGCTTCCTTCATGAAATTTGTTAGAAAATGAACTAACGTTAAAGAAAATCAAACCTCACCTCTTGATTCCTTCTGTGTAGCTCAAACCGAATAAAAAACCAGAGGTTGACAGGTTGATCTCAGATCCTGCAATGCTTGGCTTTGCATGAGCTTTTCCCTATCTTCTTCAACCTCAAACCACGAAATTCTTCTTCTTCCTCCTCCTTCACTCTCTCCTTATAGTGCTCTGAAAGTTTTAGTGGAAAAGGATGAGAAATCAGGCTGATAATGGGCTGAAAATAAGTTAGGCGGTGGTGGGTTTGCTTGCTGTCAATTTCCCATTTCATTTCCTTTTTTTTTTTTTTTTTTCCTTTTTCCTTTTCCTTTTCCTTTTCCATTTATTTTCTTTTCTTCTTTCCCATCTCCTTTCTTTTTAAGTGTAACGTTTGGAGCTCTCAAAAACTTAAACGGAGTAACGTTTGGACCATGTGTCGTCCAAACCACCTAAAGAACTCTCATTGGGATGAACGTTGAGTTCCAAACTCTCTCGAAAGTCAAATGGAGAAAAGTTTGGACCAAGTTCGTCCAAACTACATGAAAAACTCTCATTGGGAAGAACTTTGGGTTCCGAGCTCTCAAAAACTTAAACGGAGTATCGTTTGGACCATGTGTCGTCGAAACCACCTAAAGAACTCTCCTTGGGATGAACGTTGAGTTCCAAACTCTCTCGAAAGTCAAATTGAGAAAAGTTTGGACCAAGTTCGTCCAAACTACATGAAATACTCTCATTGGGAAGAACTTTCGGTTCCGAGCTCACAAAAACTTAAACGGAGTAAAGTTTGGACCATGTGTCGTCCAAACAACCTAAAGAACTCTCATTGGGATGAACGTTGAGTTCCAAACTCTCTCGAAAGTCAAATGGAGAAAAGTTTGTACCAACTTCGTCCAAACTAGATCAAAAACTCTCATTGGGACGAACTTTGGGTTCCGAGCTCTCAAAAACTTAAACGGAGTAACGTTTGGACCATGTGTCGTCCAAACCACCTAAAGAACTCTCATTGGGATGAACGTTGAGTTCCAAACTCTCTCGAAAGTCAAATGGAGAAAAGTTTGGACCAAGTTCGTCCAAACTACATGAAAAACTCTCATTGGGAAGAACTTTGGGTTCCGAGCTCTCAAAAACTTAAACGGAGTAACGTTTGGACCATGTGTCGTCCAAACCACCTAAACAACTCTCATTGGGCCGTACTTTGAGTTCCTAACTCTCTGAAACTCAAACGGAGCAAAGTTTGGACCAAGTTCGTCCAAACTATCTAAAAACTCTCATTGGGACGAACTTTGGGTTCCAAGCTCTCAAAAACTTAAACGGAGTAACGTTTGGACCATGTGTTGTCCAAAACACCAAAAGAACTCTCATTGGGCCGAACTTTGATTTCCAAACTCTCCGAAACTCAAACGGAGGAAAGTTTGGACCAAGTTCGTCCAAACTACATGAAAAACTCTCATTGGGAAGAACTTTGGGTTCCGAGTTCTCAAAAACTTAAACGGAGTAACGTTTGGACTAGGTGTCGTACAAACCACCTAAAGAACTCTCATTGGATCGTACTTTGAGTTCCAAACTCTCTGAAATTCAAACGGAGCAAAGTTTGGACGAAGTTCGTCCAAACTAGATGAAAAACTCTCATTGGGACGAACTTTTGGTTCCGAGCTCTCGAAAACTTAAATGGAGTAACGTTTGGACCACGTGTGGTCCAAACCACCTAAGGAACTCTCATTGGGATGAACTTTGAGTTCCAAACTCTCTCGAAAGTCAAACGAAGCAAAGTTCTGACCAACTTCGTCCAAACTAGATGAAAAACTCTCATTGGGAAGAACTTTGGGTTCCGAGCTCTCAAAAACTTAAACCGAGTAAACATTGGACCATGTGTCCTCCAAACCACCTAAAGAACTCTCATTGGGCCGAACATTGAGTTCCAACCTCTCTGAAACTCAAACGGAGCAAAGTTTGGACCATGTTCGTCCAAACTTGATGAAAAGCTCTCATATGGACGAAGTTTGGGTTCCGAGTTCTCAAAAACTTAAACGGAGTAAAGTTTGGACCATGTGTCGTCCAAACCACCTAAAGAACTCTCATTGGGATGAACTTTGAGTTCCAAACTCTGTCGAAAGTCAAACGGAGCAAAGTTTGGACCAACTTCGTCAAACTAGATGAAAAACTCTTTTTGGGAGGAACTTTTGGTTCCGAGCTCTCAAAAACTTAAACAGAGTAACGTTTTGTTCATGTGTTGTCCAAACCACCTAAAGAACTCTCATTGGGATGAACTTTGAGTTCCAAACTCTCTCGAAAGTCAAACGGAGCAAAGTTTGGACCAACTTCGTCCAAACTAGATGAAAGACTCTCATTTGGACAAACTTTTGGTTCCGAGCTCTCAAAAACTTAAACGGACTAACGTTTGGACCATGTGTCATCCAAACCACCTAAAGAACTCTCATTTGGCCGAACTTTGAGTTCCGAACTCTCCGAAATTCAAACGGAGCAAAGTTTTGACCAAGTTCGTCCAAACTAGATGAAAAACTCTCATTGGGACGAACTTTGGGTTCCGAGCTCTCAGAAACTTAAACGGAGTAACGTTTGGACCATGTGTCGTCCAAACCACCTAAAGAACTCTCATTGAGATGAACTTTGAGTTCCAAACTCTCTGGAAAGTCAAACGGAGCAAAGATTGGGCCAACTTCGTCCAAACTAGATGACAAACTCTCATTGGGACGAACTTTGGGTTCCGAGTTCTCAAAAACTTAAGGAAAGTAACGTTTGGACCATGTGTCGTCCAAACAACCTAAAGAACTCTCATTGGGATGAACTTTGAGTTCCAAACTCTGTCGAAAGTCAAACGGAGCAAAGTTTGGACCAACTTCGTCCAAACTAGATGAAAAACTCTCTTTGGGACGAACTTTTGGTTCCGAGCTCTCAAAAACTTAAACAGAGTAACGTTTGGTGCATGTGTCGTCCAAACCACCTAAAGAACTCACATTGGGATGAACTTTGAGTTCCAAACTCTCTCGAAAGTCAAACGGACAAAAGTTTGGACCAACTTCGTCCAAACTAGATGAAAAACTCTCATTGGGACGAACTTTGGGTTCCGAGCTCTCAATAACTTAAACGGAGTAGACTTTGGACCATGTGCCGTCCAAACCACCTAAAGAACTCTCATTTGGATGAACTTTGAGTTCCAAATGTTGGGTTTTATGCCCTAAAACTCGTAGATAGTGAATGTAAACAAATTGTATACTTATTTCAATAAAATGTTATTGAGTTTCTACAATAAAGTGTTATTGTTAAATATTGCACAATTTAACCCAAATCCAATAAACTAAGATCCAAGGTTGTTTACATGTGACTTGAACTAGTATGTGGGGACATACGGGGATCGGTGTTCAAGTAACAACCTAAAAGGTCTATAGTACAAGGATAAGGTTGGGTACCTTATCCTGGTAACACTATGTGATACGGCCCGCTTTGTATTTGATACAGACGTATTGATCCAAAGTGTCCATGTAGTAGACATGCGAGCGGGGGTATACTATGCAATGAGTTTGCATAAGACCGGACCATGAAATGGTAAACCACTAGATATAACACCGTTAACTAGTTAGGTTACTGTTTCAATAGGATGACGTAGGTAACTCAGTCTTAATCCTGAGTGTGTCATGAACTCCTTCTCATGAGGGATTGTCCTTTGATTAGCATGGGTGAGAGTGGCCAATACGCCGACTCAATATGCCTTCCTTTTTGGGGACAAGACCGAGTGGGAGGCTGAGGACATGACAACACAAGAAGGAATTCACTCTTTCCCACTTATAGGAGAAGTAGATGAGTGTTCCCTTAAGTGGTGACTCCGGGACTTTAACAAAGGGATCCCGCCCTCTCACTGGCCCGAGAGGGACTTTCTGTTTATTGGTTGGACCATAAACAGGTTGTTCATTAGAGGAGCACTGGTACTTAAGGAGACAGATGTAACACAGGGGTAAAACGGTAATTTGACCCAGCTGTAGTTACGGACACTCGTGAAGGATTGACTTACCGGTATAGGTCTATATCCGTGGACACAGAAATGTTCTACAGTGAGAAGAGTTCAGCTGTGGGTCTTTAGTGGAATGACCCACAGTTAATGAATATTGGTTAACGTGATTAATGAGTTTAATCTATTAACCTCATATTATTGGAGCTTCTGATCTGTAGGTCCATTAGGTCCCCCTGCTAGCTCGTAAAGAGTAATTAGGAACAAATATATCTTGAGAGAATTTGAATAGTTCAAATTCATATTGGGAATTAAGTTAATTGTATGAGATACAAATTAATATAATGTATAATGATGCATTAAAATATAAAGTCTAATTTGAGATTAAACTTTATTAAATTGAGAGATTGATATATTTGAAAGAGTTCAAATATATGTCTAATTAAATATAGGGTATTTAATTAGAAGATGAATTAATTGATTATGAATTGATTTAGTTTAAATTAAATGAGATTTAATTAAACTATAGTCTATGAGAGAAATAAATATTTGAAGAAGTTCAAATATTAATATGAATTTGATTCATAATAAATTTATAGGATATAAGAGAATTTGAAGGAGTTCAAATTTTAATATGAATTTGATTCATATTATAGAATTAATTAATTGAAGGCCTGAAATTAAATATATGATATTTAATTGGGTAATTAATTAATTAACTAATAGAAGGTCTGAAATTAAATATGTGATATTTAATTGGTGATTAATTAATTAAAGAATTAATTAATCGGAAATTAATCAATTATGAAAATGATTAATCACTTATGGAAGTAATTAATCATTTATTGAAATGATTTAATCACTTATGGAAGTGATCAATCATTTATAGAAAAGATTAATCAATTATGGAATTGATTGGTTATGGAATTGATTGATTATGGAAAAGATTAAATCAGTTATGGAAATAATTGATTTTAAATGAATATTTTATTCATGGCCTTTCTCCTATAAATAGAACACTAACCCTAGGGTTTAGGTGCTACAACATATGGCCACCATAAGGCCCTCTCATATTCTCTCAACCCAAGAAGTCTAGGGAGAATTTTCTCTCTAGAGTTTTTCCCATTCAAGATTAGGTAGTCCCACAACTACGTTCCTAATCTCAGAGTTATAGCGGGGAAGATCAAATGGTGGTCTCCGTTGAAGTATTCAGAGTCGTCAACAGAGGTATGTTTTTCACCGCTTAACCTTTTGCCAATGTATTGGTATTTTGTAGAACAAAATTAATTTACGAACGGTTCAATTGCTTCCGCTGTAACGGAATTGGGAATTCCAATCCTTCACCAAACCCTCTGGAAAGACTAACGGAGCAAAGTTTGGGACAACTTCGTCCAAACTAGATGAAAAACACTCATTGGGACGAACTTTCGGTTCCGAGTTCTCTAAAACTTAAACGGAGTAACTTTTGGACCATGTGTCGTCCAAACAACCTAAAGAACTCTCATTGGGATGAACTTTGAGTTCCAAACTCTCTTGAATGTCAAACGGAGAAAAGTTTGGACCAACTTCGTCCAAACTGGATGAAAAACACTCTTTGGGACGAACTTTGGGTTCCAAGCTCTCAAAAACTTAAATCGAGTAACGTTTCGTCCATGTGTCGTCCGAACAACCTAAAGAACTCTCATTGGGATCGAACTTTGAGTTCCAAACTCTCTCGAAAGTCAAACGGAGAAAAGTTTGGACGAACTTCGTCCAAACTAGATGAAAAACTCTCTTTGGGATGAACTTTGGGTTCCGAGCTCTCAAAAACTTAAACAGAGTAATGTTTGGGGCATGTGTCGTCCAAACCACCTAAAGAACTCTCATTGCGATGAACTTTGAGTTCCAAACTCTCTCGAAAGTCAAACGGAGCAAAGTTTGGACCAACTTCGTCCAAACTAGATGAAAAACTCTCATTGGGACGAACTTTGGGTTCCGAGCTCTCAAAAACTTAAACGGACTAACGTTTGGACCATGTGTCGTCCAAACCACCTAAAGAACTCTCATTTGGCCGAACTTTAAGTTCCGAACTCTCCGAAATTCAAACGGAGCAAAGTTTTGACCAAGTTCGTCCAAACTAGATGAAAAACTCTCATTGGGACGAACTTTGGGTTCCGAGTGAAGGTGTTCATATAACACATGCGGAAGCAATTGAAGATCGGAAGCACTTAAGACATTCAATTTTGCTCCTAAAGCATGCATGTTCTATAAAAGACAGAATATAGAGTTGAAAGAACACCAACCTTTGTAGCTCACTTATGTGGAACTCCTTGTGGTGTTTGCCTCTCCTATGCTCCTTGGACAACCTCTAGAGTCTTCCCTACTATTCTCTTGGGCCTAGAAAGACTTGTGGGAGTCTATAGAAGAAAGATAGAAGGGAATGCTTGATGGTACAAGCTTTTGGAAGGAGATGAAATGAGAGAGAATTTGAGGGAGAAAATTTGCAGCATAACACTAAATGAAAGCTTGCTCTTCTTGAATCTAATTCAAGCCCCTTTTATAGACATCTCCCATGCAAAGACAAGCTTCATGACACTTAGCCACATGGCCAAGATGCAACTCAAAGTGGATTCTAGGTGTCTACTTCACAACACATGCATCTAGTGCATGGTTGTGTTGTTTTCCACTATGCATCATCATGCAAGAGTGGAAATGCCACTAAATCCATTATGAATTGTATCCTAATTGTAAATTTTCAGCTTGCAATTCATTTCAATTTCAATTCAAAATTGAAATTGATTTCTAGGCAATTAATTGGGACATTTCCAAGTAATTTTGATATGATTGATCCAATCAATCTTTATCACCTAATGTCATGAATTATATATGATTCCTAATACATATATATGGTATTTAAAACACTTTCAAATACCTCATCTCTCAATTCCTAATTTAATTCATAATTAAATCATTGTGTCGAACACGTCTTACGATAAAAACCCTATTTCCCGTTTTTGAACGATTCAAAAATTCCTATCAATATGTTCTAGGCTTTAATCCGATATGAGCTAGTAGAGGGACCTAATGGACCTATAGATCATGGGCTCCAACGATTCAAGGCTAACCGACTAATCTCATTATCTAAGCTGGCCAACATTCGTTAACTATCGGGACACTCCACTATAGCCCGATAGTTGCACTCCCCTCACTATAGATATATTTCCGTCCACTTGATTTAACCATGTTCAGTAAGTCGTTCCTTCACAGGTTGTTCGTAGCTATAGCTAGGTCAAATAACCGTTACACCCCTATAGTACTTCTTGTTCCTTAAGTTCCACTAATCCTCTAATGAACAATCGGTTTGTGGTCCAACCATCAAACCTAAGTTCCTCTCGATCCAACGAGAGGGTGGGGCCCCTTGTTCAAGTCCTGGAGTTAGTACTTAAGAGAACAACCTCTCTGCTATCCCTAAAATGGGTAGGAGTGAATTCCGTCTTGCGAAATTATGTCCCCAGCTATCTGTTCGATCTTATCCCCAAAATGGTAGGCTTGTCGAGTCGGCGATGCTGGCCACTCTCACCCATGCAGATCAAAGGATAATCTCTCATAAACAGGAGTTCATAGATAGCTCAGGATTAAGAACGAGTTACCTAGGTCATCTATGAGAAATAGTCAGTTTCTTCAGTAAACGGCGTTATAAAGAGAAAGTGACTTATTTCGTGGTCCAGTCTTATGCAAACTCATTGCATAGGACGCCCCCACTCGCATGTCACCACATGAACGATTTAGGATCTCATCGTTTGTACTTAATACAAAGTGGGCCGCGTCCATAGTGTCACCAGGATAAGGCACCCAACCGTATCCTTATACTATAGACTATTTTGACTATAAACTTGAACTTGATCCTACGATATGTCCCTACATATAGTTCGAGTATTCATTTTATAGTCAAGGATCTTAGTTTATTGGATTTAGGTTAATCATTCGCAATTTACATATTCAATAACATCTTTTACTGAATAACCTCAATAACGTCTTTATTGGAAATAGAATATGTTTAATGATTTACAAACTACGAGTTTATAGGACATTAAACCCAACAAACTCCCACTTGGACTAGAAACTCTAGTGGGGTACATAAAGTTAGGTGTGAGAGAAGTATAAAGACAATAAACTAGGGCATCAACCATACCCTTACATTTCTCCCACTTGCCCTAGTCTAATAAAGCTCGTAATCCTAGATTAACTAGGTGACCCTCAAAAACTTTAGCCGTGAGGGGTTTTGTAAACGGGTCAGCCATGTTGTGCTCCGAAGCAATCTGCGTGACGATCACATCTCCTCGTTGCACGATCTCCCTGATGAGATGGTATTTGCGCTCAATATGCTTTCCTCGCTTGTGACTTCGAGGTTCCTTAGAGTTTGCAACTGCACCACTGTTATCACAATAGAGGGTGACAGGCAGTTGCATATTTGGAACAATTTCCAACTCTGTTAGGAATTTTCTTAGCCATACTGCCTCTTTTGCTGCTTCACAGGCGGCTACGTACTCTGCTTCCATGGTAGAGTCAGCAATGCAACCTTGCTTAATACTCCTCCATACTATGAATCCCTCTGGTTGAGCCATATAGAGTCAGCAATGCAACCTTGATGCTTGTTTCAATCCATAAATGGATCGTTTAAGTTTGCAAACCTTTTGCTCATCACCCTGGACTATGAATCCCTCTGGTTGAGCCATATAGATAGTTTCTTCAAGATTGCCGTTCAAAAAGGCTGTCTTGACATCCATTTGCCATATTTCATAATCATAATATGTGGCAATGGATAAGAGTATTCTAATCGACTTAAGCATGGCAACAGGGGAAAAAGTTTCTTCAAAATCGACTCCTTCCCGCTGAGTAAAACCCTTTGCCACAAGTCGAGCCTTAAAGGTTTGAACCTTACCGGCTTGGTCTCGTTTTCTCTTGTAGATCCATTTGCAACCAATAGGTTTTACCCCATCCGGCTGCTCTACAAGATCCCAGACCGAATTGAAGTACATTGACTCCATTTCGAGATCCATGGCTTTGATCCACTGGTCCTTATCAACATCATTCATTGCCTGATTAAAGGACAATGGATCCTCTACACCATCATCAGACATGATGGTTTGAGTTTCTGTTAAACCCATGTAACGGTCAGGTTGAATTATAACCCTCCCACTACGTCGAGGCTCTCTCACTACCTGAGATGGATGTGTTTGATCAACAACTTTTGATGGACCAGCTTGATCTACAACTTTTGTAGATTCTTTTGTAGTTTTTCTTGAAATCTCATCTAATACTAGCTTACTGCGAGGTCGATGATCTTTTATGTGATCTTCCTCAAGGAACGTAGCGTTTGTCGATACAATCACTTTATTATCCTGAGGATCGTAAAATAGACCACCTTTCGTTTCTTTAGGATATCCTACAAATAAGCACAGTTTTGAACGTCGTTCCAACTTCTTTGGGTTTTGTACTAACACGTGTGCCGGGCATCCCCAAATCCTGAAGTGACGTAAACTACCTTTACGCCCTTTCCATAGCTCATAAGGTGTTTCAGAAACACTTTTAGAGGGAACCATGTTCAAAATGTATACGGCAGTCTCAACTGCATATCCCCAGAACGAATCAGGCAACTGAGCATAGCTCATCATTGATCGAACCATGTCTAACAAGGTTCGGTTTCTCCTCTCTGATACACCATTTTGTTGTGGTGTAGCAGGGGCTGAGAGTTGGGACGTAATTCCATGTTCTATCAAATAGTCTTGGAATTGTAGGTCCATATATTCTCCACCTCGATCTGATCGTAGTGTTTTAATCGTTTTACCTAAGTGGTTCTCAACCTCGGTCTTGTACTCTTTGAACTTTTCAAGGGCTTCAGACTTGTGATGCATTAGGTAAAGGTAGCCATACCTTGAATAATCATCAATGAAGCTGACGAAGTATTCATACCCTCCTCGTGCTTTGACATTCATAGGACCACAGAGATCCGAATGCACGAGTTCTAAAGGTTCTTTGGCCTTATAACCTTTTTCTGAAAAAGGTCGTTTGGTCATTTTTCCCTCGAGGCAGGACTCACATGGTGGTAACGAGTCATCTTCTAACTGGTTTAGTAGTCCACTCTTTACCAATCTTTCAATCCTATTGCGATTTATGTGGCCTAATCTCAAGTGCCAAAGATAGGTATTAGGAGAAACTTTCCGCCTTTTGTTTTGAGTTTCTGCTACTTTAAACATTTCCGTATTAAAAATAGCTTTAACTTGAATTGGCCTTAACACATATAAGTTGCTTTCAAGTTTTGCAGAACATATATGCATACCTCTTTTGTTAACAAACACTTTATTAATATCAAAAGATACTTGGTATTCATGTTCAATCAAACAAGAGATAGAAATTAAGTTCCTTTTTATATCGGGAACGTACAAGACATTTTCTAGTAACAAAAATCTATCTCCAAAAGACAACTTAAGAGTTCCTGAAGCTCTGGCTGTGACGACCTCTCCAGTTCCAACTTTGAGAGTTACTTCGCCGTCTTCCAGCATATGCCAGGAACTAATTTCCTGTAAAGAAGAGCATACATGGTTAGTCACTCCTGAATCTAATATCCAGGCAGAGCTATCTTACTCAACTAAACATGTTTCGATAACGAGCAAATCATATTTACCTTGTTTTTCCTTTTCAGCCTTCTTTTCTGCAAGGTACTTGGGACAATTGCGTTTCCAATGTCCGTCTACATTACAATAGAAACATTTTCCTTTATCTGCAGCTTTAGTTTTTTCCTTGCTTCCCACTGGAGCTTTTCCTTTCCATTTATCCTTCTTTTTCTTCATTTGAATACTTTTATTCTTTGAAGTGGAAGGTCCAGACTTGGTTCCTGAGGATGATCCCTTTTGGAACCTTTTGGTTGTAGCAACATTTGCCTCCCCTTCATGTCCCCTCTTAGTGAGACTTTGGTAAGTCTGGAGCTCGTTTAGCAAAGTAGTCAGGTTAAAGTCTATTTTGTTCATGACAGCGTTTGTCCTGAACTGAATGAAGCTCTTCGGAAGAGACTCCATTATGAAACTTACTTGACTACCCTCGTCAATTGTAGCACCGTTTACTTCAGCAATGTTAAACTGAACCATCATGTTCAAAACATGTTCCCTAACTGAAGCACCTTCCTTCATTCGGGAATTGTAAACATTCTTGAGAGCTTCGTGCCTGATTTGTGAGGACGGTTGTCCAAACATACCTTGCAACGAAGTCATGATCTCCCTTGCGGTGACCATCCTCTCGTGTTTTTTCGACAAGACATCCGAAATGCTTGCTAAAATATAGACTCTTGCTTTATCATTAGCTCGAGTCCATTTCTCATATGCTTCCCGAACAATTCGGTTTGTTGACGAGCCAGGGTTAGGCGGACACTCTTCGGTAAGGACAAATCTAAGATCCTCGATTACTAGTATTGTGTTTAGATTAGACTTCCAAGTTCCATAGTTATCCCCGTTAAGCTTATCCGAAGCGAGTAATTGTACTAGTGAGCTATACATGCTGAAAAATTAAACAAAGCTATTAGAAATTGCTTATTAACCATTTTTAGACAAAATCCAATCAAGTTTTAGCAAAAGTAATAATGTACCCAGGATTATTATTTTGCAACGACACTTTAGTGAGTTAGAGCAACCGCTACCGAGGGGCAGTCAATTACTCCTTCACCAAACCAAGACGTTGTTGACTAAATACTAATCCCAGAATAACTCTTATTCCTATAGTTGTTTAGTTATCGTTACGTTTGGTCAGGAATTTACTAACACTTAGTAACCCTTGTAAGTGTGACCCGCCGTTTTAAGATTACAGAGAACGGCCCCAACAATGCTACCGAATGGAAAAGCTAATGTTGGAAATGGTCCTAAGTAATCCTATCCATCTCTGGAGCTTGCGTTGTTTCGATCTCCATGTTACAACCCTCCGAATGGTTAGTAGCTCCAGGGCATACAAG
Organism: Luffa aegyptiaca; assembly: GCA_017139565.1. Taxonomy (NCBI): domain Eukaryota; kingdom Viridiplantae; phylum Streptophyta; class Magnoliopsida; order Cucurbitales; family Cucurbitaceae; genus Luffa; species Luffa aegyptiaca. The sequence goes on from CM029407.1 coordinate 28,210,639, forward strand.
CAGGCGCAACATGGAAATCTCATGGTGCAACCTAACGGAGGAGACCGCAGGATGTGTTGACACACTTCCTTCACTCACTTACTATAAATACTTTCTCCATTCACCTTGTTATTGATTTATGCAAACACCTTCCGAATGGAGCAGTTGAGGTATAATCAACACGAGGCCAAGCATAAATCTCACCTTGTGAACAAAAGGGAGAACGTAAAAGGGAAATGGATTTGATATATCTCTCCCCTCCCACTAAGTACTTTAAACGGTTTTGGGTATACTTATACTTAGGTGAATTCCGGCTAATTGAATAACCCTAAGTCTAAGTTCATATAATCTTACGATGTCTAGGTGATAACGATTAAAACCTCACATCACACACGTGCATGCTCATAAAACTGGGTTAACTTTAACTCAAGAACCGACTCGATGCCCAGGTAGGAGGTGTTCCGTAAACCGTCAACTTAAATACCTCCAGCCTTAGACAGCATCTCGTCGGGTGAGTTCTCTTGTAACCTATGTTTTACAAGCTTATCGACCTATTTGAATCTAATTGAAATCGATCGAGAGTTGGATCAAATTAACCCTAAGTGAGCATGCACCTTTTTCTTTGTTATAGATTTTAAATTTCTATGTGATTTATAACAATTATAAATCTAAACTATAACAAACTTGCCTTTTGAATATAACTCTTATAAACAAAATTCTAAGGAAATTTCATGCTTCATGCTAGGTTAATTTTATCTTTTGATTAATATAACTTTTATATCAATTAATCAATTTTAATTAACCATTCAAGCATGAATCTCCCTAAATCAATACAACATTTATATCAATTTAAACATAAAATTTCCCTCATGCATTTGAACTATTAATAACACTTATTAAAAAATGCATGAACATGCTTTCCTATGGTGGGATTTTAAACTATATGGCATGCTCATAATGCACATACATTTAATCCAATTAAACCATACATTCTCAATGCATAAAAGAAATTAAATCAAGCTAAAATGGAATGGTTTGGCAATTTAAAACAAACAATCAACTAATTATTACAATAATAATCAATAAAATTGCTTGTGATGATCCCGAGCTTTACGAACCGACCCGAACCAACCCTCCATGGAGTTAACCGGCCTTCAAATATGTGTAAAAAAACTGCAGCAGACCGAACCAGACCCGAAAAGAAGAAGAAAAAAAAAACTGCTGCTGCTGGAATTTTACTTTTCTGCTGCGTCTTCTCCGGTTTTTCTTCGATTTTACAGCCTATATGGACTCTAATGACTCTATAAAAATTACAGACTATAGTACACACATTAACGCTCTTACATATCCGAGCAATTACAATTTCATGAAGGTTTGAATGCTCAAAAAATTGCCAAACCAGAACACTTCCATTTTAGCACACAGAAAATTCAATTTCAAAATGGTACCCACCAAAGCAAAATTAAAACGAATTAAGTGCTCTAATCATGCTCTGATACCAATTGAAGGTGTTCATATAACACATGCGGAAGCAATTGAAGATCGGAAGCACTTAAGACATTCAATTTTGCTCCTAAAGCATGCATGTTCTATAAAAGACAGAATATAGATTTAAGAGAACACCAACCTTTGTAGCTCACTTATGTGGAACTCCTTGTGGTGTTTGCCTCTCCTATGCTCCTTGGACAACCTCTAGAGTCTTCCCTACTATTCTCTTGGGCCTAGAAAGACTTGTGGGAGTCTATAGAAGAAAGATAGAAGGGAATGCTTGATGGTACAAGCTTTTGGAAGGAGATGAAATGAGAGAGAATTTGAGGGAGAAAATTTGCAGCATAACACTAAATGAAAGCTTGCTCTTCTTGAATCTAATTCAAGCCCCTTTTATAGACATCTCCCATGCAAAGACAAGCTTCATGACACTTAGCCACATGGCCAAGATGCAACTCAAAGTGGATTCTAGGTGTCTACTTCACAACACATGCATCTAGTGCATGGTTGTGTTGTTTTCCACTATGCATCATCATGCAAGAGTGGAAATGCCACTAAATCCATTATGAATTGTATCCTAATTGTAAATTTTCAGCTTGCAATTCATTTCAATTTCAATTCAAAATTGAAATTGATTTCTAGGCAATTAATTGGGACATTTCCAAGTAATTTTGATATGATTGATCCAATCAATCTTTATCACCTAATGTCATGAATTATATATGATTCCTAATACATATATATGGTATTTAAAACACTTTCAAATACCTCATCTCTCAATTCCTAATTTAATTCATAATTAAATCATTGTGTCGAACACGTCTTACGATAAAAACCCTATTTCCCGTTTTTGAACGATTCAAAAATTCCTATCAATATGTTCTAGGCTTTAATCCGATATGAGCTAGTAGAGGGACCTAATGGACCTATAGATCATGGGCTCCAACGATTCAAGGCTAACCGACTAATCTCATTATCTAAGCTAGCCAACATTCGTTAACTATCGGGACACTCCACTATAGCCCGATAGTTGCACTCCCCTCACTATAGATATATTTCCGTCCACTTGATTTAACCATGTTCAGTAAGTCGTTCCTTCACAGGTTGTTCGTAGCTATAGCTAGGTCAAATAACCGTTACACCCCTATAGTACTTCTTGTTCCTTAAGTTCCACTAATCCTCTAATGAACAATCGGTTTGCGGTCCAACCATCAAACCTAAGTTCCTCTCGATCCAACGAGAGGGTGGGGCCCCTTGTTCAAGTCCTGGAGTTAGTACTTAAGAGAACAACCTCTCTGCTATCCCTAAAATGGGTAGGAGTGAATTCCGTCTTGCGAAACTATGTCCCCAGCTATCTATTCGATCTTATCCCCAAAATGGTAGGCTTGTCGAGTCGGCGATGCTGGCCACTCTCACCCATGCAGATCAAAGGATAATCTCTCATAAACAGGAGTTCATAGATAGCTCAGGATTAAGAACGAGTTACCTAGGTCATCTATGAGAAATAGTCAGTTTCTTCAGTAAACGGCGTTATAAAGAGAAAGTGACTTATTTCGTGGTCCAGTCTTATGCAAACTCATTGCATAGGACGCCCCCACTCGCATGTCACCACATGAACGATTTAGGATCTCATCGTTTGTACTTAATACAAAGTGGGCCGCGTCCATAGTGTCACCAGGATAAGGCACCCAACCGTATCCTTATACTATAGACTATTTTGACTATAAACTTGAACTTGATCCTACGATATGTCCCTACATATAGTTCGAGTATTCATTTTATAGTCAAGGATCTTAGTTTATTGGATTTAGGTTAATCATTCGCAATTTACATATTCAATAACATCTTTTACTGAATAACCTCAATAACGTCTTTATTGGAAATAGAATATGTTTAATGATTTACAAACTACGAGTTTATAGGACATTAAACCCAACAAACTCCCACTTGGACTAGAAACTCTAGTGGGGTACATAAAGTTAGGTGTGAGAGAAGTATAAAGACAATAAACTAGGGCATCAACCATACCTCATTGGGACGAACTTTGGGTTCCGAGTTCTCAAAAACTTAAACGGAGTAACGTTTGGACCATGTGTCGTCCAAACAACCTAAAGAACTCTCATTGGGATGAACTTTGAGTTCCAAACTCTGTCGAAAGTCAAACGGAGCAAAGTTTGGACCAACTTCGTCCAAACCAGATGAAAAACTCTCTTTGGGACGAACTTTTGGTTCCGAGCTCTCAAAAACTTAAACAGAGCAACGTTTGGTGCATGTGTCGTCCAAACCACCTAAAGAACCCACATTGGGATGAACTTTGAGTTCTAAACTCTCTCGAAAGTCAAACGGACAAAAGTTTGGACCAACTTCGTCCAAACTAGATGAAAAACTCTCATTGGGACGAACTTTGGGTTCCGAGCTCTCAATAACTTAAACGGAGTAGACTTTGGACCATGTGCCGTCCAAACCACCTAAAGAACTCTCATTTGGATGAACTTTGAGTTCCAAACCCTTTGGAAAGACAAACGGAGCAAAGTTTGGGCCAACTTCGTCCAAACTAGATGAAAAACTCTCATTGGGACGAACTTTCGGTTCCGAGTTCTCTAAAACTTAAACGGAGTAACTTTTGGACCATGTGTCGTCTAAACCACCTAAAGAACTCTCATTGAAATGAACTTTGAGTTCCAAACTCTCTGGAATGTCAAACGGAGCAAAGTTTGGACCAACTTCGTCCAAACTAGATGAAAAACACTCTTTGGGACGAACATTGGGTTCCAAGCTCTCAAAAACTTAAATCGAGTAACGTTTGGTCCATGTGTCGTCCGAACCACCTAAAGAACTCTCATTGGGATCGAACTTTGAGTTCCAAACTCTCTCGAAAGTCAAACGGAGAAAAGTTTGGACCAACTTCGTCCAAACTAGATGAAAAACTCTCTTTGGGATGAACTTTGGGTTCCGAGCTCTCAAAAACTTAAACAGAGTAACGTTTGGGGCATGTGTCGTCCAAACCACCTAAAGAACTCTCATTGCAATGAACTTTGAGTTCCAAATTCTCTCGAAAGTCAAACGGAGCAAAGTTTGGACCAACTTCGTCCAAACTAGGTGAAAACCTCCCATTGGGACGAACTTTGGGTTCCGAGCTCTCAGAAACTTAAACGGAGTAACGTTTGGTCCATGTGTCGTCCAAACCACCTAAAGAACTCTCATTGGGATGAACTTTGAGTTCCAAACCCTCTCGAAAGTCAAACGGAGCAAAGTTATGACCAACTTCGTCCAAACTAGATGAAAAACTGTCATTGGGACGAACTTTGGGTTCCGAGCTCTCAGAAACTTAAACGGAGTAACGTTTGGTCCATGTGTCGTCCAAACCACCTAAAGAACTCTCATTGGGATGAACTTTGAGTTCCAAACTCTCTTGAATGTCAAACGGAGCAAAGTTTGGACAAACTTCGTCCAAACTAGATGAAAAACTCTCTTTGGGACGAACTTTGGGTTCCAAGCACTCAAAAACTTGAACTGAGTAAAGTTTGGTCCATGTCTCGTCCGAACCACCTAAAGAACTGTCATTGGGATGAACTTCGAGTTCCAAACTCTCTCGAAAGTCAGATGGAGCAATGTTTGGACCAAGTTCGTCCAAACTACATGGAATACTCTCATTGGGAAGAACTTTCGGTTCCGAGCTCACAAAAACTTAAACGGAGTAAAGTTTGGACCATGTGTCGTCCGAACCACCTAAAGAACTCTCATTGGGATGAATGTTGAGTTCCAAACTCTCGAAAGTCAAATGGAGAAAAGTTTGTACCAACTTCGTCATAACTAGATAAAAACTCTCATTGGGACGAACTTTGGGTTCCGAGCTCTCAAAAACTTAAACGGAGTAACGTTTGGACCATGTGTCGTCCAAACCACCTAAAGAACTCTAATAGTATGAACGTTGAGTTCCAAACTCTCTCGAAAGTCAAATGGAGAAAAGTTTGGACCAAGTTCGTCCAAACTACATGAAAAACTCTCATTGGGAAGAACTTTGGGTTCCGAGCTCTCAAAAACTTAAACGGAGTAACGTTTGGACCATGTGTCGTCCAAACCAGCTAAAGAACTCTCATTGGGATGAACGTTGAGATCCAAACTCTCTCGAAAGTCAAATGGAGAAAAGTTTGGACCAAGTTCGTCCAAACTACATGAAATACTCTCATTCAGAAGAACTTTCGGTTCCGAGCTCACAAAAACTTAAACGGAGTAAAGTTTGGACCATGTTTCGTCCAAACCACCTAAAGAACTCTCATTAGGATGAACGTTGAGTTCCAAACTCTCTCGAAAGTTAAATGGAGAAAAGTTTGTACCAACTTCGTCCAAACTAGATCAAAAATTCTCATTGGGACGAACTTTGGGTTCCGAGCTCTCAAAAACTTAAACGGAGTAACGTTTGGACCATGTGTCGTCCAAACCACCTAAAGAACTCTCATTGGGATGAACGTTGAGTTCCAAACTCTCTCGAAAGTCAAATGGAGAAAAGTTTGGACCAAGTTCGTCAAAACTACATGAAAAACTCTCATTGGGGAGAACTTTGGGTTCCGAGTTCTCAAAAACTTAAACGGAGTAACGTTTGGCCCATGTGTCATCCAAACCAACTAAAGAACTCTCATTGGGATGAATGTTGAGTTCCAAACTCTCTCGAAAGTCAAATGGAGAAAAGTTTCGACCAAGTTCGTCCAAACTACATGAAATACTCTCATTGGGAAGAACTTTCAGTTCCGAGCTCACAAAAACTTAAACGGAGTAAAGTTTGGACCATGTGTCGTCCAAACCACTTAAAGAACTCTCATTGGGATGAACGTTCAGTTCCAAACTCTCTCGAAAGTCAAATGGAGAAAAGTTTGTACCATCTTCGTCCAAACTAGATAAAAAACTCTCATTGGGACGAACTTTGGGTTTCGAGCTCTCAAAAACTTAAACGGAGTAACGTTTGGACCATGTGTCATCCAAACCACCTAAAGAAGTCTCATTGGGATGAAAGTTGAGTTCCAAACTCTCTCGAAAGTCAAATGGAGAAAAGTTTGGACCAAGTTCGTCCAAACTACATGAAAAACTCTCATTGGGAAGAACTTTGGGTTCTGAGCTCTCAAAAACATAAACGGAGTAACGTTTGGACCATGTGTCGTCCAAACCACCTAAAGAACTCTCGATGGGATGAACGTTTAGTTCCAAACTCTCTCGAAAGTAAAATGGAGAAAAGTTTGGACCAAGTTCGTCCAAACTACATGAAATACTCTAATTCGGAAGAACTTTCGGTTCCAAGCTCACAAAAACTTAAACGGAGTAAAGTTTGGACCATGTTTCGTCCAAACCACCTAAAGAACTCTCATTGGGATGAACGTTGAGTTCCAAACTCTCTCGAAAGTCAAATGGAGAAAAGTTTGTACCAACTTCGTCCAAACTAGATCAAAAACTCTCATTGGGACGAACTTTGGGTTCCGAGCTCTCAAAAACTTAAACGGAGTAACGTTTGGACCACGTGTCGTCCAAACCACCTAATGAACTCTAATTGGGATGAACGTTGAGTTCGAAACTCTCTCGAAACTCAAATGGAGAAAAGTTTGGACCAAGTTCGTCCAAACTACATGAAAAACTCTCATTGGGAAGAACTTTGGGTTCCGAGCTCACAAAAACTTAAACGGAGTAAAGTTTGGACCATGTGTCGTCCAAACCACCTAAAGAACGATCATTGGGCCGTACTTTGAGTTCCTAACTCTCTGAAACTCAAACGGAGCAAAGTTTGGACCAAGTTCGTCCAAACTATCTAGAAACTCTCATTGGGACGGACTTTGGGTTCCGAGCTCTCAAAAACTTAAACGGAGTAACGTTTGGACCATGTGTCGTCCAAAACACCAAAAGAACTCTCATTGGGCCGAACTTTGAGTTCCAAACTCTCCGAAACTCAAACGGTGGAAAGTTTGGACCAAGTTCGTCCAAACTACATGAAAAACTCTCATTGGGAAGAACTTTGGGTTTCGAGTTCTGCAAAACTTAAACGGAGTAACGTTTGGACCATGTGTCGTCCAAACAACCTAAAGAACTCTCATTGGGTCGTACTTTGAGTTCCAAACTCTCTGAAATTCAAACGGAGCAAAGTTTGGACGAAGTTCGTCCAAACTAGATGAAAAACTCTCATTGGGACGAACTTTGGGTTCCGAGATCTCAAAAACTTAAACGGAGTAACGTTTGGACCATGTGTCGTCCAAACCACCTAAAGAACTCTCATTGGGTCGTACTTTGAGTTCCAAACTCTCTGAAATTCAAACGGAGCAAAGTTTGGACGAAGTTCGTCCAAACTAGATGAAAAACTCTCATTGGGACGAACTTTGGGTTCCGAGTTCTCAAAAACTTAAACGGAGTAACGTTTGGACAATGTGTCGTCCAAACCACCTAAAGAACAATCATTGGGATGAACTTTGAGTTCCAAACTCTGCCGAAAGTCAAACGGAGCAAAATTTGGACCAACTTCGTCCAAACTAGATGAAAAACTCTCTTTGGGACGAACTTTTGGTTCCGAGCTCTCAAAAACATAAACAGAGTAACGTTTGGGGCATGTGTCGTCCAAACCACCTTTGAACTCTCATTGGGATGAACTTTGAGTTCCAAACTCTCTCGAAAGTCAAATGGAGCAAAGTTTGGACCAACTTCGTCCAAATTAGATGAAAAACTCTCATTGGGACGAACTTTGGGTTCCGAGCTCTCAATAACTTAAACGGAGTAGACTTTGGACCATGTGCCGTCCAAACCACCTGAAGAACTCTCATTTGGATGAACTTTTAGTTCCAAACCCTCTGGAAAGACAAACGAAGCAAAGTTTGGGCCAACTTCGTCCAAACTAGATGAAAAACTCTCATTGGGACGAACTTTCGGTTCCGAGTTCTCTAAAACTTAAACGGAGTAACGTTTGGACCATGTGTCGTCCAAAACACCAAAAGAACTCTCATTGGGCCGAACTTTGAGTTCCAAACTCTCCGAAACTCAAACGGAGGAAAGTTTGGACCAAGTTCGTCGAAACTACATGAAAAACTCTCATTGGGAAGAACTTTGGGTTCCGAGTTCTCAAAAACTTAAACGGAGTAACGTTTGGACCATGTGTCGTCCAAACCACCTAAAGAACTCTCATTGGGTCGTACTTTGAGTTCCAAACTCTCTGAAATTCAAACGGAGCAAAGTTTGGACGAAGTTCGTCCAAACTAGATGAAAAACTCTCATTGGGACGAACTTTGGGTTCCGAGTTCTCAAAAACTTAAACGGAGTAATGTTTGGACAATGTGTCGTCCAAACCACCTAAAGAACAATCATTGGGATGAACTTTGAGTTCCAAACTCTGTCGAAAGTCAAACGGAGCAAAATTTTGACCAACTTCGTCCAAACTAGATGAAAAACTCTCTTTGGGACGAACTTTTGGTTCCGAGCTCTCAAAAACATAAACAGAGTAACGTTTGGGGCATGTGTCGTCCAAACCACCTTTGAACTCTCATTGGGATGAACTTTGACTTCCAAACTCTCTCGAAAGTCAAATGGAGCAAAGTTTGGACCAACTTCGTCCAAATTAGATGAAAAACTCTCATTGGGACGAACTTTGGGTTCCGAGCTCTCAATAACTTAAACGGAGTAGACTTTGGACCATGTGCCGTCCAAACCACCTGAAGAACTCTCATTTGGATGAACTTTTAGTTCCAAACCCTCTGGAAAGACAAACGGAGCAAAGTTTGGGCCAACTTCGTCCAAACTAGATGAAAAACTCTCATTGGGACGAACTTTCGGTTCCGAGTTCTCTAAAACTTAAACGGAGTAACTTTTGGACCATGTGTCGTCCAAAACACCAAAAGAACTCTCATTGGGCCGAACTTTGAGTTCCAAACTCTCCGAAACTCAAACGGAGGAAAGTTTGGACCAAGTTCGTCGAAACTACATGAAAAACTCTCATTGGGAAGAACTTTGGGTTCCGAGTTCTCAAAAACTTAAACGGAGTAACGTTTGGACCATGTGTCGTCCAAACCACCTAAAGAACTCTCATTGGGAACTTTGAGTTCAAAACTCTCTGAAATTCAAACGGAGCAAAGTTTGGACGAAGTTCGTCCAAACTAGATGAAAAACTCTCATTGGGTCGAACTTTGGGTTCCGAGTTCTCAAAAACTTAAACGGAGTAACGTTTGGACCATGTGTCGTCCAAACCACCTAAAGAACAATCATTGGGATGAACTTTGAGTTCCAAACTCTGTCGAAAGTCAAACGGAGCAAAATTTGGATCAACTTCGTCCAAACTAGATGAAAAACTCTCTTTGGGACGAACTTTTGGTTCCGAGCTCTCAAAAACTTAAACAGAGTAACGTTTGGGGCATGTGTCGTCCAAACCACCTTTGAACTCTCATTGGGATGAACTTTGAGTTCCAAACTCTCTGGAAAGTCAAACAGAGCAAAGATTGGGCCAACTTCGTCCAAACTAGATGACAAACTCTCATTGGGACGAACTTTGGGTTCCGAGTTCTCAAAAACTTAAACGGAGTAACGTTTGGACCATGTGTCGTCCAAACAACCTAAAGAACTCTCATTGGGAGGAACTTTGACTTCTAAACTCTGTTGAAAGTCAAACGGAGAAAGTTTGGACCAACTTCGTCCAAACTAGATGAAAAACTCTCTTTGGGACGAACTTTTGGTTCCGAGCTCTCAAAAACTTAAACAGAGTAACGTTTGGTGCATGTGTCGTCCAAACCACCTAAAGAACTCACATTGGGATGAACTTTGAGTTCCAAACTCTCTCGAAAGTCAAATGGAGCAAAGTTTGGACCAACTTCGTCCAAATTAGATGAAAAACTCTCATTGGGACGAACTTTGGGTTCCGAGCTCTCAATAACTTAAACGGAGTAGACTTTGGACCATGTGCCGTCCAAACCACCTGAAGAACTCTCATTTGGATGAACTTTTAGTTCCAAACCCTCTGGAAAGACAAACGGAGCAAAGTTTGGGCCAACTTCGTCCAAACTAGATGAAAAACTCTCATTGGGACGAACTTTCGGTTCCGAGTTCTCTAAAACTTAAACGGAGTAACGTTTGGACCATGTGTTGTCCAAAACACCAAAAGAACTCTCATTGGGCCGAACTTTGAGTTCCAAACTCTCCGAAACTCAAACGGAGGAAAGTTTGGACCAAGTTCGTCGAAACTACATGAAAAACTCTCATTGGGAAGAACTTTGGGTTCCGAGTTCTCAAAAACTTAAACGGAGTAACGTTTGGACCATGTGTCGTCCAAACCACCTAAAGAACTCTCATTGGGTCGTACTTTGAGTTCCAAACTCTCTGAAATTCAAACGGAGCAAAGTTTGGACGAAGTTCGTCCAAACTAGATGAAAAACTCTCATTGGGACGAACTTTGGGTTCCGAGTTCTCAAAAACTTAAACGGAGTAATGTTTGGACAATGTGTCGTCCAAACCACCTAAAGAACAATCATTGGGATGAACTTTGAGTTCCAAACTCTGTCGAAAGTCAAACGGAGCAAAATTTTGACCAACTTCGTCCAAACTAGATAAAAACTCTCTTTGGGACGAACTTTTGGTTCCGAGCTCTCAAAAACATAAACAGAGTAACGTTTGGGGCATGTGTCGTCCAAACCACCTTTGAACTCTCATTGGGATGAACTTTGAGTTCCAAACTCTCTCGAAAGTCAAATGGAGCAAAGTTTGGACCAACTTCGTCCAAATTAGATGAAAAACTCTCATTGGGACGAACTTTGGGTTCCGAGCTCTCAATAACTTAAACGGAGTAGACTTTGGACCATGTGCCGTCCAAACCACCTGAAGAACTCTCATTTGGATGAACTTTTAGTTCCAAACCCTCTGGAAAGACAAACGGAGCAAAGTTTGGGCCAACTTCGTCCAAACTAGATGAAAAACTCTCATCTGGACGAACTTTCGGTTCCGAGTTCTCTAAAACTTAAACGGAGTAACGTTTGGACCATGTGTCGTCCAAAACACCAAAAGAACTCTCATTGGGCCGAACTTTGAGTTCCAAACTCTCCGAAACTCAAACGGAGGAAAGTTTGGACCAAGTTCGTCGAAACTACATGAAAAACTCTCATTGGGAAGAACTTTGGGTTCCGAGTTCTCAAAAACTTAAACGGAGTAACGTTTGGACCATGTGTCGTCCAAACCACCTAAAGAACTCTCATTGGGTCGTACTTTGAGTTCAAAACTCTCTGAAATTCAAACGGAGCAAAGTTTGGACGAAGTTCGTCCAAACTAGATGAAAAACTCTCATTGGGTCGAACTTTGGGTTCCGAGTTCTCAAAAACTTAAACGGAGTAACGTTTGGACCATGTGTCGTCCAAACCACCTAACGAACAATCATTGGGATGAACTTTGAGTTCCAAACTCTGTCGAAAGTCAAACGGAGCAAAATTTGGACCAACTTCGTCCAAACTAGATGAAAAACTCTCTTTGGGACGAACTTTTGGTTCCGAGCTCTCAAAAACTTAAACCGAGTGACGTTTGGTCCATGTCTTGTCTGAACCACCTAAAGAACTGTCATTCGGATGAACTTTGAGTTCCAAACTCTCTCGAAAGTCAAATGGAGCATTGTTTTGACCAACTGCGTCCAAACTAGATGAAAAACTCTCATTGGGACGAACTTTGGGTTCCGAGTTCTCAAAAACTTAAACGGAGTAACGTTTGGACCACGTGTCGTCCAAACCACGTAAAGAACTCTCATTTGGATGAACTTTGAGTTCCAAACTCTGTGGAAAGTCAAACGAAGCAAAGATTGGGCCAACTTCGTCCAAACTAGATGAAAAACTCTCATTGGGACGAACTTTGGGTTCCGAGTTCTCAAAAACTTAAACGGAGTAACGTTTGGACCATGTGTCGTCCGAACCACCTAAAGAACTCTCATTGGGAGGAACTTTGACTTCTAAACTCTGTTGAAAGTCAAACGGAGAAAGTTTGGACCAACTTCGTCCAAACTAGATGAAAAACTCTCTTTGGGACGAACTTTTGGTTCCGAGCTCTCAAAAACTTAAACAGAGTAACGTTTGGTGCATGTGTCGTCCAAACCACCTAAAGAACTCACATTGGGATGAACTTTGAGTTCCAAACTCTCTCGAAAGTCAAATGGAGCAAAGTTTGGACCAACTTCGTCCAAATTAGATGAAAAACTCTCATTGGGACGAACTTTGGGTTCCGAGCTCTCAATAACTTAAACGGAGTAGACTTTGGACCATGTGCCGTCCAAACCACCTGAAGAACTCTCATTTGGATGAACTTTTAGTTCCAAACCCTCTGGAAAGACAAACGGAGCAAAGTTTGGGCCAATTTCGTCCAAACTAGATGAAAAACTCTCATTGGGACGAACTTTCGGTTCCGAGTTCTCTAAAACTTAAACGGAGTAACTTTTGGACCATGTGTCGTCCAAACCACCTAAAGAACTCTCATTGGGATGAACTTTGAGTTCCAAACTCCCTTGAATGTCAAACGGAGCAAAGTTTGGACCAACTTCATCCAAACTAGATGAAAAAACTCTTTGGGTCGAACTTTGGGTTCCAAGCTCTCAAAAACTTAAATCGAGTAACGTTTGGTCCATGTGTCGTCCGAACCACCTAAAGAACTCTCATTGGGCCGAACTTTGAGTTCCAAACTCTCTCGAAACTCAAACGGAGAAAAGTTTGGACCAACTTCGTCCAAACTAGATGAAAAACTCTCTTTGGGATGAACTTTGGGTTCCGAGCTCTCAAAAACTTAAACAGAGTAACGTTTGGGGCATGTGTCGTCCAAACAACCTAAAGAACTCTCATTGCGATGAACTTTGAGTTCAAAACTCTCTCGAAAGTCAAACGGAGCAAAGTTTGGACCAACTTCGTCCAAACTAGATGAAAAACTCTCATTGGGACGAACTTTGGGTTCCGAGCTCTCAGAAACTTAAACGGAGTAACGTTTGATCCATGTGTCGTCCAAACCACCTAAAGAACTCTCATTGGGATGAACTTTGAGTTCCAAACCCTCTCGAAAGTCAAACGGAGCAAAGTTTGGACCAACTTCGTCCAAACTAGATGAAAAACTGTCATTGGGACGAACTTTGGGTTCCGAGCTCTCAGAAACTTAAACGGAGTAACGTTTGGTCCATGTGTCGTCCAAACCACCTAAAGAACTCTCATTGGGATGAACTTAGAGTTCAAACTCTCTTGAATGTCAAACGGAGCAAAGTTTGGACCAACTTCGTCCAAACTAGATGAAAAACTCTCTTTGGGACGAACTTTGGGTTCCAAGCTCTCAAAAACTTAAATCGAGTAACGTTTGGTCCATGTCTCGTCCGAACCACCTAAAGAACTGTCATTGGGATGAACTTTGAGTTCCAAACTCTCTCGAAAGTCAAATGGAGCAATGTTTGGACCAACTTCGTCCAAACTAGATGAAAAACTCTCATTGGGACGAACTTTATGTTCCGAGTTCTCAAAAACTTAAACGGAGTAACGTTTGGACCACGTGTCGTCCAAACCACGTAAAGAACTCTCATTGGGATGAACTTTGAGTTCCAAACTCTGTGGAAAGTCAAACGAAGCAAAGATTGGGCCAACTTCGTCCAAACTAGATGAAAAACTCTCATTGGGACGAACTTTGGGTTCCGAGTTCTCAAAAACTTAAACGGAGTAACGTTTGGACCATGTGTTGTCCGAACCACCTAAAGAACTCTCATTGGGCCGAACTTTGAGTTCCAAACTGTCTCGAAAGTCAAACGGAGAAAAGTTTGGACCAACTTCGTCCAAACTAGATGAAAAACTCTCTTTGGGATGAACTCTGGGTTCCGAGCTCCGAAAAACATAAAAAGAGTAACGTTTGGGGCATGTGTCGTCCAAACCACCTAAAGAACTCTCATTGCGATGAACTTTGAGTTCCAAACTCTCTGGAAAGTCAAACGGAGCAAAGTTTGGACCAACTTCATCCAAACTAGATGAAAAACTGTCATTGGGACGAACTTTGGGTTCCGAGCTCTCAGAAACTTAAACGGAGTAACTTTTGGTCCATGTGTCGTCCAAACCACCTTAAGAACTCTCATTGGGATGAACTTAGAGTTCCAAACTCTCTTGAATGTCAAACGGAGCAAAGTTTGGACCAACTTCGTCCAAACTAGATGAAAAACTCTCTTTAGGACGAACTTTGGGTTCCAAGCTCTCAAAAACTTAAACCGAGTAACGTTTGGTCCATGTCTCATTCGAACCACCTAAAGAACTGTCATTGGGATGAACTTTGAGTTCCAAACTCTCTCGAAAGTCAAATGGAGCAATGTTTGGACCAACTTCGTCGAAACTAGATAAAAAACTCTCATCGGGACGAACTTTGGGTTCCGAGTTCTCAAAAACTTAAACGGAGTAACGTTTGGACCACGTGTCGTCCAAACCACGTAAAGAACTCTCATTGGGATGAACTTTGAGTTCCAAACTCTGTGGAAAGTCAAACGAAGCAAAGATTGGGCCAACTTCGTCCAAACTAGATGAAAAACTCTCATTGGGACGAACTTTGGGTTTCGAGTTCTCAAAAACTTAAACGGAGTAACGTTTGGACCATTTGTCGTCCGAACCACCTAAAGAACTCTCATTGGGCCGAACTTTGAGTTCCAAACTCTCTCGAAAGTCAAACGGAGAAAAGTTTGGACCAACTTCGTCCAAACTAGATGAAAAACTCTCTTTGGGATGAACTCTGGGTTCCGAGCTCTCAAAAACATAAAAAGAGTAACGTTTGGGGCATGTGTCGTCCAAACCACCTAAAGAACTCTCATTGCGATAAACTTTGAGTTCCAAACTCTCTCGAAAGTCAAACGGAGCAAAGTTTGGACCAACTTCGTCCAAACTAGATGAAAAACTGTCATTGGGACGAACTTTGGGTTCCGAGCTCTCAGAAACCTAAACGGAGTAACGTTTGGTTCATGTGTCGTCCAAACCACCTAAAGAACTCTCATTGGGATGAACTTTGAGTTCCAAACTCTCTTGAATGTCAAACGGACCAAAGTTTGGACCAACTTCGTCCAAACTAGATGAAAAACTCTCTTTGGGACAAACTTTGGGTTCCAAGCTCTCAAAAACTTAAACCGAGTGACGTTTGGTCCATGTCTTGTCTGAACCACCTAAAGAACTGTCATTCGGATGAACTTTGAGTTCCAAACTCTCTCGAAAGTCAAATGGAGCAATGTTTTGACCAACTGCGTCCAAACTAGATGAAAAACTCTCATTGGGACGAACTTTGGGTTCCGAGTTCTCAAAAACTTAAACGGAGTAACGTTTGGACCACGTGTCGTCCAAACCACGTAAAGAACTCTCATTTGGATGAACTTTGAGTTCCAAACTCTGTGGAAAGTCAAACGAAGCAAAGATTGGGCCAACTTCGTCCAAACTAGATGAAAAACTCTCATTGGGACGAACTTTGGGTTCCGAGTTCTCAAAAACTTAAACGGAGTAACGTTTGGACCATGTGTCGTCTGAACCACCTAAAGAACTCTCATTGGGCCGAACTTTGAGTTCCAAACTCTCTCGAAATTCAAACGGAGAAAAGTTTGGACCAACTTCGTCCAAACTAGATGAAAAACTCTCTTTGGGATGAACTCTGGGTTCCGAGCTCTGAAAAACATAAAAAGAGTAACGTTTGGGGCATGTGTCGTCCAAACCACCTAAAGAACTCTCATTGCGATGAACTTTGAGTTCCAAACTCTCTCGAAAGACAAACCGAGAAATGTTTGGACCAACTTCGTCCAAACTAGATGAAAAACTGTCATTGGGACGAACTTTGGGTTCCGAGCTCTCAGAAACTTAAACGGAGTAACGTTTGGTCCATGTGTCGTCCAAACCACCTAAAGAACTCTCATTCGGATGAATTTTGAGTTCCAAACCCTCTCGAAAGTCAAACGGAGCAAAGTTTGGACCAACTTCGTCCAAACTAGATGAAAAACTGTCATTGGGACGAACTTTGGGTTCCGAGCTCTCAGAAACTTAAACGGAGTAACGTTTGGTCCATGTGTCGTCCAAACCACCTAAAGAACTCTCATTCGGATGAATTTTGAGTTCCAAACCCTCTCGAAAGTCAAACGGAGCAGAGTTTGGACCAACTTCGTCCAAACTAGATGAAAAACTGTCATTGGGACGAACTTTGGGTTCCGAGCTCTCAGAAACTTAAACGAAGTAACGTTTGGTCCATGTGTCGTCCAAACCAGCTAAAGAACTCTCATTGGGATGAACTTTGAGTTCCAAACTCTCTTGAATGTCAAACGGACCAAAGTTTGGACCAACTTCGTCCAAACTAGATGAAAAACTCTCTTTGGGACGAACTTTGGGTTCCAAGCTCTCAAAAACTTAAACCGAGTGACGTTTGGTCCATGTCTTGTCTGAACCACCTAAAGAACTGTCATTCGGATGAACTTTGAGTTCCAAACTCTCTCGAAAGTCAAATGGAGCAATGTTTTGACCAACTTCGTCCAAACTAGATGAAAAACTCTCATTGGGACGAACTTTGGGTTCCGAGTTCTCAAAAACTTAAACGGAGTAACGTTTGGACCACGTGTCGTCCAAACCACGTAAAGAACTCTCATTTGGATGAACTTTGAGTTCCAAACTCTGTGGAAAGTCAAACGAAGCAAAGATTGGGCCAACTTCGTCCAAACTAGATGAAAAACTCTCATTGGGACGAACTTTGGGTTCCGAGTTCTCAAAAACTTAAACGGAGTAACGTTTGGACCATGTGTCGTCCGAACCACCTAAAGAACTCTCATTGGGCCGAACTTTGAGTTCCAAACTCTCTCGAAATTCAAACGGAGAAAAGTTTGGACCAACTTCGTCCAAACTAGATTAAAAACTCTCTTTGGGATGAACTCTGGGTTCCGAGCTCTGAAAAACATAAAAAGAGTAACGTTTGGGGCATGTGTCGTCCAAACCACCTAAAGAACTCTCATTGCGATGAACTTTGAGTTCCAAACTCTCTCGAAAGACAAACGGAGCAAAGTTTGGACCAACTTCGTCCAAACTAGATGAAAAACTGTCATTGGGACGAACTTTGGGTTCCGAGCTCTCAGAAACTTAAACGGAGTAACGTTTGGTCCATGTGTCGTCCAAACCACCTAAAGAACTCTCATTCGGATGAATTTTGAGTTCCAAACTCTCTCGAAAGACAAACCGAGCAAAGTTTGGACCAACTTCGTCCAAACTAGATGAAAAACTGTCATTGGGACGAACTTTGGGTTCCGAGCTCTCAGAAACTTAAACGGAGTAACGTTTGGTCCATGTGTCGTCCAAACCACCTAAAGAACTCTCATTCGGATGAATTTTGAGTTCCAAACCCTCTCGAAAGTCAAACGGAGCAAAGTTTGGACCAACTTCGTCCAAACTAGATGAAAAACTGTCATTGGGACGAACTTTGGGTTCCGAGCTCTCAGAAACTTAAACGGAGTAACGTTTGGTCCATGTGTCATCCAAACCACCTAAAGAACTCTCATTCGGATGAATTTTGAGTTCCAAACCCTCTCGAAAGTCAAACGGAGCAAAGTTTGGACCAACTTCGTCCAAACTAGATGAAAAACTCTCTTTGGGACGAACTTTGGGTTCCAAGCTCTCAAAAACTTAAACCGAGTGACGTTTGGTCCATGTCTTGTCTGAACCACCTAAAGAACTGTCATTCGGATGAACTTTGAGTTCCAAACTCTCTCGAAAGTCAAATGGAGCAATGTTTTGACCAACTTCGTCCAAACTAGATGAAAAACTCTCATTGGGACGAACTTTGGGTTCCGAGTTCTCAAAAACTTAAACGGAGTAACGTTTGGACCACGTGTCGTCCAAACCACGTAAAGAACTCTCATTTGGATGAACTTTGAGTTCCAAACTCTGTGGAAAGTCAAACGAAGCAAAGATTGGGCCAACTTCGTCCAAACTAGATGAAAAACTCTCATTGGGACGAACTTTGGGTTCCGAGTTCTCAAAAACTTAAACGGAGTAACGTTTGGACCATGTGTCGTCCGAACCACCTAAAGAACTCTCATTGGGCCGAACTTTGAGTTCCAAACTCTCTCGAAATTCAAACGGAGAAAAGTTTGGACCAACTTCGTCCAAACTAGATTAAAAACTCTCTTTGGGATGAACTCTGGGTTCCGAGCTCTGAAAAACATAAAAAGAGTAACGTTTGGGGCATGTGTCGTCCAAACCACCTAAAGAACTCTCATTGCGATGAACTTTGAGTTCCAAACTCTCTCGAAAGACAAACGGAGCAAAGTTTGGACCAACTTCGTCCAAACTAGATGAAAAACTGTCATTGGGACGAACTTTGGGTTCCGAGCTCTCAGAAACTTAAACGGAGTAACGTTTGGTCCATGTGTCGTCCAAACCACCTAAAGAACTCTCATTCGGATGAATTTTGAGTTCCAAACTCTCTCGAAAGACAAACCGAGCAAAGTTTGGACCAACTTCGTCCAAACTAGATGAAAAACTGTCATTGGGACGAACTTTGGGTTCCGAGCTCTCAGAAACTTAAACGGAGTAACGTTTGGTCCATGTGTCGTCCAAACCACCTAAAGAACTCTCATTCGGATGAATTTTGAGTTCCAAACCCTCTCGAAAGTCAAACGGAGCAAAGTTTGGACCAACTTCGTCCAAACTAGATGAAAAACTGTCATTGGGACGAACTTTGGGTTCCGAGCTCTCAGAAACTTAAACGGAGTAACGTTTGGTCCATGTGTCATCCAAACCACCTAAAGAACTCTCATTCGGATGAATTTTGAGTTCCAAACCCTCTCGAAAGTCAAACGGAGCAAAGTTTGGACCAACTTCGTCCAAACTAGATGAAAAACTCTCATTGGGACGAACTTTGGGTTCCGAGCTCTCAGAAACTTAAACGAAGTAACGTTTGGTCCATGTGTCGTCCAAACCAGCTAAAGAACTCTCATTGGGATGAACTTTGAGTTCCAAACTCTCTTGAATGTCAAACGGACCAAAGTTTGGACCAACTTCGTCCAAACTAGATGAAAAACTCTCTTTGGGACGAACTTTGGGTTCCAAGCTCTCAAAAACTTAAACCGAGTGACGTTTGGTCCATGTCTTGTCTGAACCACCTAAAGAACTGTCATTCGGATGAACTTTGAGTTCCAAACTCTCTCGAAAGTCAAATGGAGCAATGTTTTGACCAACTTCGTCCAAACTAGATGAAAAACTCTCATTGGGACGAACTTTGGGTTCCGAGTTCTCAAAAACTTAAACGGAGTAACGTTTGGACCACGTGTCGTCCAAACCACGTAAAGAACTCTCATTTGGATGAACTTTGAGTTCCAAACTCTGTGGAAAGTCAAACGAAGCAAAGATTGGGCCAACTTCGTCCAAACTAGATGAAAAACTCTCATTGGGACGAACTTTGGGTTCCGAGTTCTCAAAAACTTAAACGGAGTAACGTTTGGACCATGTGTCGTCCAAACCACCTAAAGAACTCTCATTGGGCCGAACTTTGAGTTCCAAACTCTCTCGAAATTCAAACGGAGAAAAGTTTGGACCAACTTCGTCCAAACTAGATGAAAAACTCTCTTTGGGATGAACTCTGGGTTCCGAGCTCTGAAAAACATAAAAAGAGTAACGTTTGGGGCATGTGTTGTCCAAACCACCTAAAGAACTCTCATTGCGATGAACTTTGAGTTCCAAACTCTCTCGAAAGACAAACGGAGCAAAGTTTGGACCAACTTCGTCCAAACTAGATGAAAAACTGTCATTGGGACGAACTTTGGGTTCCGAGCTCTCAGAAACTTAAACGGAGTAACGTTTGGTCCATGTGTCGTCCAAACCACCTAAAGAACTCTCATTCGGATGAATTTTGAGTTCCAAACCCTCTCGAAAGTCAAACGGAGCAAAGTTTGGACCAACTTCGTCCAAACTAGATGAAAAACTGTCATTGGGACGAACTTTGGGTTCCGAGCTCTCAGAAACTTAAACGGAGTAACGTTTGGTCCATGTGTCGTCCAAACCAGCTAAAGAACTCTCATTGGGATGAACTTTGAGTTCCAAACTCTCTTGAATGTCAAACGGACCAAAGTTTGGACCAACTTCGTCCAAACTTGATGAAAAACTCTCTTTGGGACGAACTTTGGGTTCCAAGCTCTCAAAAACTTAAACCGAGTAACGTTTGGTCCATGTCTTGTCTGAACCACCTAAAGAACTGTCATTGGGATGAACTTTGAGTTCCAAACTCTCTCGAAAGTCAAATGGAGCAATGTTTGGACCAACTTCGTCCAAACTAGATGAAAAACTCTCATTGGGACGAACTTTGGGTTCCGAGTTCTCAAAAACTTAAACGGAGTAACGTTTGGACCACGTGTCGTCCAAACCACGTAAAGAACTCTCATTGGGATGAACTTTGAGTTCCAAACTCTGTGGAAAGTCAAACGAAGCAAAGATTGGGCCAACTTCGTCCAAACTAGATGAAAAACTCTCATTGGGACGAACTTTGGGTTCCGAGTTCTCAAAAACTTAAACGGAGTAACGTTTGGACAACGTGTCGTCCAAACCACATAAAGAACTCTCATTGGGATGAACTTTGAGTTCCAAACTCTCTCGAAAGTCAAACGGAGCAATGTTAGGACCAACTTCGTCCAAACTAGATGAAAAACTCTCATTGGGACGAACTTTGGGTTCGAGTTCTCAAAAACTTAAACGGAGTAAAATTTGGACCATGTGCCATCCAAACCACCTAAAGAACTCTCATTTGGATTAACTTTGAGTTCCAAACTCTACGTGTCACACCCCCTCCCGGACCACCTGCTAGCTTAGCCCGAAAGACGACGTGAAGCCAACAGACATCGTCACCTCTAACGATCCTTGTTGACCCTACTGAAACATTGAACCTGATAAACATACTAATCATAGATATAAAACATTCTATACGAAACACCACACAGCGGAATCCACGGAAACCTTTCAACATACACATGGTGCAGCCCTGACATAACCTGGTTTGGAAAGTAACCTGATATAGATGTCACGACCAAAACATATACAACTAGGGTTATACATCCACGACCTCTAGGACGATATTATACAACCCTTACAAAACATTTACAATATGAACGGACTCAATATACAACTCCAACCACGTACTGGGGCTTGATCAAAAACTTTCAGCAGACGTTGGCAGTGTATCAGGAACCGGGAGCTCGATCTCTACCTGAAAAGTGGAAAACATTTTGAAAGAATGAGCTACAAAGCCCAGTGAGTGACTAATTTTAAAACTTTGAGTCTGGAAGTCAAAACACGTGATAAACCTTTAAACGTATAAATATGCTCAATCAAAGCGTTTAACATAAACGTGTAATGAAAAAGGCTTTCTAAAATATCTCGCAAGTTCGTCATTAAAAATCTAGCAAGGCATATCAAGTACATCAAACGTTTTAACTAACATGACCGATCTACGTTGTGTAGGGCACGCACAGTACAACCAACGTTTACTAGTCCTACGATGTAGTGGATCCCGCCCAGCACTCCCATCGTCTTTGTCGTAGTGGGGCCCGCCCAACACTCACGACAGCATCGTTGTCAGGGAGTACACTCAACGTCAACAGCGGAATATAACCTGTGTGCACACGGTACCATATAGCCTCGGGCTCAATATCTCAGTCATGTAGTCAATAGAAATCTCAGAAAATCACATGAAAACATTAAAACATGCCTGCTTATCGTTATCTTTCGTAAAACTTAAGCTTACTCAGCTTGCTCATGAAAAACTGGAAATCGTTTAAAAGTACTTGCTAATCCATACTTTATTTTAAAAGATATCGTTTCAGCTATTTTTCATAAAGTCATTAGACACGTGCTCGTATATAAACCTCATTAGAAAATCTGAGCTCAAAACTCATGCTTGAAACCGTTCATAAAAATCATATATCATTCATGGTAAAGCATATAAAACATATAATCATGAACAACCGTTTAAGAACATTTTCGAAATTCATTTTGTCACTCACAGTCTTATCTAGTTCCCCGGTTTGTAGACTCGACCTACTTCCTCTTGGCCTGAAGAAATGAAAACGAGATTCCCAACCAATTTGTCCAGAAATGCCCCGAAGTCAGACAACACAGATTCGAGCTTCTCTGTTACCCTTTATCTTCCTCCTGAAATTAATCCAAATAGAGCTTCTGATTCCACTTGTACACCCCAGAATGCTCAAAACATCAGAGAAAACCAGAGATCCTCCCGCTTTGCTCGAAAATCCTGTGCTCTGTTTTCATTCCAAAAACCATCCACCTCTCATACGATTTAGGTCAAGCTTCCTTCATGAAATTTGTTAGAAAATGAACTAACTTTGAAGAAAATCAAACCTCACCTCTTGATTCCTTCTGTGTAGCTCAAACCGAATAAAAAACCAGAGGTTGACAGTTTGCACCCAGATTCTGCAATGGCTGGCTTTGCATGAACGTTTTCCTATCTTCTTCAACCTCAAACCACGAAATTCTTCTTCTTCTTCTTCCTTCACTCTCTCCTCAAAGTGCTCTGAAAGTTTGAATTGAAAATGATGGAGAAATGAAATGAAATTGGGCTGAAAAATGTGGTTGTCGGTGGTGGGCTTTGTGCTGTCCACTTCCACTTCCTTTCTTTTCTCTTTTTTTTTTCTTTGCTGATTTCTTTTCTCTCTTTTTTTTTTTCTTTTCCTTCCATTTTCCTTTTCCTTTTCCTTTTCTTTTCTTTCCTTTCTTCTTTTAACTTAGTAATCCCAACAAGAGATGACAAGAGAAAATGATCCTAGAGAAGTCTCGGGTTTACAACTTACCTCCCCCTTATGAAATTTCGTCCTCGAAATTTAGAAGTTCTTTGGTGAAGAGTGTCGGGTAACTCCTCCTCATTTGATCTTCTGACTCCCAGGTTGCCTCCTCTACTCCGTGATGTCTCCAAAGAACTTTCACGAGTGGGATCGTTTTGTTCCTCAAAACTTGCTCCTTCCTGTCGAGGATCTGAACTGCTTCCTCCTTATAACTCAAGTCTTCCTTCAGCTCAATTGGTTGCATTTGCAACACATGGGACGGAACTGGAATATATTTCCTCAACATGGACACATGAAAAACATCATGTATTCGAGCGAGTTCCACTGGCAACTCAAGTCTATAGGCTGCTGGTCCAACTCGTTCTATTATCTGGTAAGGTCCAATATATCTAGGACTCAGCTTACCTTTCCTCCCAAAGCGAAGAACACCTTTCCACGGAGATAACTTCAAGAAAACTTGATCTCCAACCTGGAACTCTAAGTCTCTTCGTCGCTTATTTGCATAGCACTTCTGTCGATCCTGAGCTATTTTTAGATTCTCCCTAATCAGCTTAATATTGTCTGACGTAACTTGTACCAACTCAGGACCAACTAGCTTTCGCTCTCCCACTTCGTTCCAGCACACAGGAGTTCTGCATGGTCTGCCATACAAAGCCTCGAATGGTGCCATGCCGATACTAGACTGATAGCTCTTATTATAAGCGAACTCCATAAGTGATAAGTGGGTATCCCAACTTCCCTTAAACTGAAGGACACATGCTCTCAACATGTCCTCTAAGGTCTGGATGGTCCTCTCTGACTGACCATCTGTCTGGGGATGGAACGCTGTACTGAATTTCAACTTTGTTCCCATTGCTTTCTGCACACTAGGCCAAAACTTAGAAGTAAACCTTGGATCCCTATCTGAAACTATGGACACTGGCACTCCATGTTGACTCACAATCCTGTCGACGTATAGTTTAGCTAGCTGATCTAGTGTAGACGTCGCTTTAATCGGTATAACCCGCGCTGTCTTGGTGAGTCTATCCACTATTACCCATATACCATCATGTCCACTAGAAGTACGAGGTAATCCAAACAGAAAATCCATAGTAATATGCTCCCACTTCCACTCCGGCACTGGCAGTGGATTAAGGAGTCCTCCTGGCCTCTGTCTCACTGGTTTAACCTGTTGACAGATCAAACATCTATCGACATATTCAGCTATCTCCCGCTTCATACCAGGCCACCAATAAGTTTCCTTCAGAGTTCTATACATCTTAGTGCTTCCTGGATGCATAGCGTAAGCTGAACTGTGAGCTTCCTCTAATATAGCACTCTTAAGCTCACTAATACTCGGAACGCATAGTCTTCCCTGCTTAACTATGGCTCCGTCTGTTCTCAACTCAAATTCTGCCTCTGGGCCTTGCTTGGACTTTGCAAGCATCTTCTGTAAGTTACTATCCTCTGGCTGTCTTCTCACAATCTCTGCTACTAGAGAAGACCTGACTTGAAATTGAGCAAAAAGACTCCCTGAGCTTCCTGCAGTCATAACTGCCTTGAAACCTCTTAACTCACTTAGCAAGCTTGCTCGAATACCACACAAGGCACTCTTCGGAAGTCTCGACTTCATACTCAGCGCATCTGCTACCACGTTAGCCTTACCTGGATGATATTCTATGGTACAGTCATAATCTTTAATCAGTTCTAGCCATCGCCTCTGCCTCAGATTCAGCTCTTTCTGATCAAAGATATACTTCAAACTCTTATGATCTGTGAAAATGTTGCACTTCTCACCGAAGAAATAATGTCTCCAGATCTTCAGTGCTAGAACAACTGCTGCTAGCTCAAGATCATGGGTAGGGTAATTACACTCATGCTTCTTCAACTGCCTTGAAGCATAAGCTATCACCTTTCCTTCCTGCATCAGCACGCAACCTAATCCTTGCCTTGAAGCATCACAATAGATCACATACTCCTTCCCTGTTACAGGAAGTGCTAGAATAGGTGCTGTCACCAATCTCTTCTTCAGCTCTTGGAAACTCTGTTCGCATTTATCCGACCACTCAAACTTAGCATTCTTCCTTGTCAAAGCTGTCAAGGGTAATGCTAACCGTGTGAAATCCTCAACAAAACGTCTGTAGTATCCGGCCAGGCCTAGGAAACTACGAACCTCTGTTGCACTAGCTGGTCTCTCCCAGTTGACAACAGCTTCCACTTTCTGCGGGTCAACACTAACTCCGTCCGCTGAAACTACATGCCCTAAGAACACCACTTGATTCAACCAGAACTCACATTTGCTGAACTTAGCGTATAGCTGTTTATCACGTAGTGTCTGTAGAACAATCCTCAGATGTTCCTCATGGGCTTTCCTGTCAATTGAGTAAACTAGTATGTCATCGATGAACACTATCACAAACTGATCTAAATACTGATGGAAGATCCTGTTCATGAGGTCCATGAAAACTGCTGGCGCATTCGTTAAACCGAATGGCATCACTAAAAACTCATAGTGCCCATACCTCATCCTGAATGCTGTCTTAGGAATATCTGATTCCCTAACCTTCAGCTGGTGGTATCCTGACCTCAGATCAATTTTAGAGAACACTGCTGCTCCCCTTAACTGGTCAAACAAGTCATCGATGCGTGGTAGAGGATACTTGTTATGTATCGTGACCTTGTTTAACTGCCTGTAATCAATGCATAATCTCAGGGTACCATCTTTCTTCTTCACGAATAACACTGGAGCTCCCCAAGGTGATACGCTAGGCCTGATGTATCCCTTGTCAACTAGTTCTTGCAACTGCACCTTCAGCTCCTTAAGCTCGCTCGGAGCCATCCTGTATGGTGCTTGTGAAATAGGTGATGTTCCTGGTAACAATTCAATAGTGAACTCCACCTCTCTATTAGGTGGCAAACCCGATAAATCAGCTGGGAAAACATCAAGAAATTCGTTCACCACAGGAACATTCTCTGGTTTCAGCTTTTCTTCTTGCACCTCTACTACGTGCGCAAGAAACGCTGTGCAACCTTTCCTCAACAACTTCTCAGCTTTCAGAGCTGAAATCAAACTCGTAGGAATAATCTTCCTCTCACCCCTGAAAACAACTTCAGTCGAACCTGGTTTCTTAAAAGTCACTTCCTTCCTATGGCAATCCATAGAAGCATAGTGAGTGAATAAGAAATCCATTCCCAAAATCACATCCAACGCCTACAACTCTAGGGGAAGAAGATCCACTAACATACAGAGACCTTCTACTACAACCTCACAATCACGCAACCCCTCATTAACTAATAAAATGTCACCAACTGGAGTGCATATGACTAACTTCTCAGATAAAGGCTCTAGCATCCTATCCAGCTTAGTTAAAAACATACTAGAAACAAAGGAATGCGTAGCGCCTGGATCTAATAAAACACGTGCAGGTACATTACAAATCAAAATCTTACCAGTGATCACATCTGGTGCATCCTCTGCTTCCTGTTGAGTCATGGCGTAGACTTTTCCCTGCTGCCTAGGTCTCCCCACAACTCCCTTCTGCCTTGCACCACTGGTTCCCTCTCCTGTGGCTGCTGGGATTCTCGGCTGCTCAACTGTGTGGGACTCAACTCCCTGGTCCTTCTGAACTGCTGCCCTCAGCTGTGGGCAATCCCTCTTGAAATGCCCTGGTTGTCCACACTGGTAACACACACCGACGCCAACAAGACATTGACCCCGATGATTCTTGCCAGAACTTACACATGGGGTTCTCCTGGATTCACTAGCAACGGACTCCTGACCCGTTCGCGGTCTTGCCACTGAACTCGCAGACTGACTGGGGGCTCTTTGACTCTGCCTCTGATAGGCACTACCCGAACTCATCTGCCTCGATGATTGGACCAGATCGACGCTTGAAGTCTTGACGGCCTGAAACATTCACTCCAGGTGTGAACCTCCGCTGCTCACGACCTCGAAAACCACTAGCTGTTGGAGCTCCACGACTAGGCTCCAATGCCGCCTTTTCCTCTATAATACTCTGCTCCACACGTAAAGCAGTCTCTACTAGCTGGGAAAAATTCGTCCACTTGGCAATAGCGGTAACTGGGGTACGTATCTCAAAACGCAACCCTCTCTCAAACCTGCGACACCTGTCACTCTCAGATGCCACAATCACTTCAGCATACCGTGAAAGCTCGGTATACTTCCTCTCGTACTCGGCCACTGAAAGTGACCCTTGTTTCAGCTCTAGAAACTCATCTCTCTTCGCCTCACAATATGTGGTGGGATAATACTTTTCCTCGAATATGCCTCTAAATGTCTGCCAGTCTAACGTACGTGCATCACTGCGCCTGGCTATAATAGACTTCAACCATCCTTCCGCCTCCTTCTGCAAAAGGAACGTGGCTAATTTGACCTTTCGCTCCTCAGGACAACTCATCACGTCGAAGCATTTCTCCAACATATTCAACCAGACTTCGGCGTCAGCTGGATCCGTGGAACCCTCAAACACGGTGGCTCCTAACTTCTTCAACCGTTCAATCCCATACGTCTTTTCTGGATCACTAGGCCCTGCTCCCTCTGGCCTACCAATCTCCTGTGCAGATCTAGCAAATCGCTCACTCCCTGCCTCATCCTGACCTCTCGGGGTACTGGATCCCCTTTCAGATTGACCTTGGGTAGGATCCTGCGTCCCGTCCTGATTCTGCCTGCGTCGTCTGCTGGTACGTGGTGGCATGACTCCTATAACATATCAACACATCCGACATGCTATAAATACTTAACTCAGATGCATGATACTAAACTTATACCCACATTCTAGTCCTGACTGCACTCACTCTCAACAATACTCAGACCATACTCCGCTAGTTCTATCTGAACTGACCAAACGTCTAACTATTTACTTCTTGGATTTTCTTAGCACTAACTGCCATGTCTCATTTCCCATGGAGCTAACTGCTCTGATACCAAGTTGTCACACCCCCTCCCGGACCACCTGCTAGCTTAGCCCGAAAGACGGCGTGAAGCCAACAGACATCGTCACCTCTAACGATCCCTGTTGACCCTACTGAAACGTTGAACCTGATAAACATACTAATCATAGATATAAAACATTCTATACGAAACACCACACAGCGGAATCCACGGAAACCTTTCAACATACACATGGTGCAGCCCTGACATAACCTGGTTTGGAAAGTAACCTGATATAGATGTCACGACCAAAACATATACAACTAGGGTTATACATCCACGACCTCTAGGACGATATTATACAACCCTTACAAAACATTTACAATATGAACGGACTCAATATACAACTCCAACCATGTACTGGGGCTTGATCTAAAACTTTCAGCAGACGTTGGCAGTGTATCAGGCACCGGGAGCTCGATCTCTACCTGAAAAGTGGAAAACATTTCGAAAGAATGAGCTACAAAGCCAAGTGAGTGACTAATTTTAAAACTCTGAGTCTGGAAGTCAAAACACGTGATAAACCTTTAAACGTATAAATATGCTCAATCAAAGCGTTTAACATAAACGTGTAATGAAAAAGGCTTTCTAAAATATCTCGCAAGTTCGTCATTAAAAATCTAGCAAGGCATATCAAGTACATCAAACGTTTTAACTAACATGACCGATCTACGTTGTGTAGGGCATGCACAGTACAACCAACGTTTACTAGTCCTACGATGTAGTGGGGCCCGCCCAGCACTCCCATCGTCTTTGTCGTAGTGGGGCCTGCCCAGCACTCACGACAGCATCGTTGTCACGGAGTACACTCAACGTCAACAGCGGAATATAACCTGTGTGCACACGGTACCATATAGCCTCGGGCTCAATATCTCAGTCATGTAGTCAATAGAAATCTCAGAAAATCACATGAAAACATCAAAACATGCCTGCTTATCGTTATCTTTCGTAAAACTTAAGCTTACTCAACTTGCTCATGAAAAACTGGAAATCGTTTAAAAGTACTTGCTAATCCATACTTTACTTTAAAAGATATCGTTTCAGCTATTTTTCATAAAGTCATTAGACACGTGCTCGTATATAAACCTCATTAGAAAATCTGAGCTCAAAACTCATGCTTTAAACCGTTCATAAAAATCATATATCATTCATGGTAAAGCATATAAAACATATAATCATGAACAACCGTTTAAGTACATTTTCGAAATTCATTTTGTCACTCACAGTCTTATCTAGTTCCCCTGTTTGTAGACTCGACCTACTTCCTCTTGGCCTGAAGAAATGAAAACGAGATTCCCAACCAATTTGTCTAGAAATGCCCCGAAGTCAGACAACACAGATTCGAGCTTCTCTGTTACCCTTTATCTTCCTCCTGAAATTAATCCAAATAGAGCTTCTGATTCCACTTGTACATCCCAGAATGCTCAAAACATCAGAGAAAACCAGAGATCCTCCTGCTTTTCTCGAAAATCCTGTGCTCTGTTTTCCATTCCAAAAACCATCCACCTCTCATACGATTTAGGTCAAGCTTCCTTCATGAAATTTGTTAGAAAATGAACTAACTTTGAAGAAAATCAAACCTCACCTCTTGATTCCTTCTGTGTAGCTCAAACCGAATAAAAAACCAGAGGTTGACAGTTTGCACCCAGATTCTGCAATGGCTGGCTTTGCATGAACGTTTTCCTATCTTCTTCAACCTCAAACCACGAAATTCTTCTTCTTCTTCTTCCTTCACTCTCTCCTCAAAGTGCTCTGAAAGTTTGAATTGAAAATGATGGGGAAATGAAATGAAATTGGGCTGAAAAATGTGGTTGTCGGTGGTGGGCTTTGTGCTGTCCACTTCCACTTCCTTTCTTTTCTCTTTTTTTTTTTCTTTGCTGATTTCTTTTCTCTCTTTTTTTTTTTTCTTTTCCTTCCATTTTCCTTTTCCTTTTCCTTTTCTTTTCTTTCCTTTCTTCTTTTAACTTAGTAATCCCAACAAGAGATGACAAGAGAAAATGATCCTAGAGAAGTCTCGGGTTTACACTACGAAACTCAAACGGAGCAAAGTTTTGACTAAGTTCGTCCAAACTAGATGAAAAATTCTCATTGGGACGAACTTTGGGTTCCAAGCTCTTAAAAACTTAAACGGAGTAAACTTTTGACCATGTGTCGTCCAAACCACCTAAAGAACTCTCATTGGGATGAACTTTGATTTCCAAACTCTCTCGAAAGGCAAATGGAGCAATGTTTGGACCAACTTCGTCCAAACTTAAACGGAGTAACGTTTGGACCATGTGTCGTCCAAACCACCTAAAGAACTCTTATTTGGCCGAACTTTGAGTTCAAAACAGTCCGAAACTCAAACGGAGAAAAGTTTAGACCAAGTCGTACAAACTAGATGAAAAACTCTCATTGGGAAGAACTTTGGGTTCCGAGCTCTCAAAAACTTAAACCGAGTAAACTTTAGACCATGTGTCGTCCAAACCACCTAAAGAACACTCATCTGGATGAACTTTGAGTTCCAAACTCTCTCGAAAGTCAAACAGAGCAAAGTTTGGACGAAGTTCATCTAAACTAGATGAAAATCTCTCATTGGGACGAACTTATGGTTCCGAGCTCGAAAAAACTGAAACGGAGTAACGTTTGGACCATGTGTCGTCCAAACCACCTAAAGAACTATCATTGGGCCGAACTTTGAGTTCCAAAGACTCCGAAACTCAAAAGGAAGAAAGTTTAGACAAAGTTCATCCAAACTAGATGAAAAACTCTCATTGGGAAGAACTTTGGGTTCCGAGCTCTCAAAAACTTCAACGGAGTAAACTTTGGACCATGTGTCGTCCAAACCACATAAAGAACTCTCATTGGAATGAACTTTGAGTTCCAAACTCTCTCGAAAGTCAAACGAAGCAAAGTTTGGACCAACTTCGTCAAAACTAGTTCAAAAACTGTCATTGGGACAAACTTTGGGTTCCGAGCTCTCGAAAACTTAAACGGAGTAAACTTTGGACCATGAGTCGTCCAAACCACTTAAAGAACTCTCATTTAGATGAACTTTGAGTTCCAAACTCTCTCGAAAGTCAAACGGAGCAAAGTTCGGACCAAGTTCGGACCAAGTTCGTCCAAACTAGATGAAAAACTCTCATTGGGAGGAACTTTGGGTTCCGAGCTCTCAAAAACATAAACGGAGTAAACTTTTGACCATGTGCCGTCCAAACAACCTTAAGAACTCTCATTTGGATTAACTTTGAGTTCCAAACTCTCTGAAACTCAAACAGAGCAAAGTTTTGACCAAGTTCGTCCAAAAATGAAAAAACTCTCATTGGGACGAACTTTGGGTTCCGAGCTCTCAAAAACTTAAAGGGAGTAAACTTTGGACCATGTGTCATCCAAACCACATTAAGAACTCTGAATTGGATGAACTTTGAGTTCCAAACTCTCTCGAAAGTCAAACGAAGCAAAGTTTGGACCAACTTCGTCAAAATTAGATGAAAAACTCTCATTGGGACAAACTTTGGGTTCCGAGCTCTCGAAAACTTAAACGGAGTAAACTTTGGACCATGTGTCGTCCAAACCACCTAACGAACTGTCATTTGGATGAACTTTAAGTTCCAAACTCTCTTGAAAGTCAAACGGAGCAAAGTTCGGACCAAGTTCGTCCAAACTAGATGAAAAACTCTCATTGGGACGAACTTTGGGTTCCGAGCTCTAAAAAACTTAAACGGAGTAAACTTTGGACCATGTGCCGTCCAAAGCACCTAAAGAACTCTCATTCGGATTAACTTTGAGTTCCAAACTCTCCGAAACTCAAACGGAGTAAAGTTTGGACCAACTTCGTCCAAACTAGATGAAAAACTCTCATTGGGATGAACTTTGTGTTCCGAGCTTTCAAAAACTTAAACGGAGTAAACTTTGGACCATGTGTCGTCCAAACCACCTAAAGAACTCTCATTTGGATGAACTTTGAGTTCCAAACTCTCTCGAAAGTCAAACGGAGCAAAGTTTTGACCAAGTTCGTCCAAACTAGATGAAAAACTCTCATCGGGACGAACTTATGGTTCCGAGCTCTCAAAAACTTAAACAGAGTAACATTTAGACCATGTCTCCTCCAAACCACCTAAAGAACTCTCATTGAGCTGAACTTTGAGTTCCAAACTCTCTCGAAAGGCAAATGGAGCAAAGTTTGGACCAACTTCGTCAACTCTTAAACAGAGTAACGTTTGGACCATGTGTCGTCCAAACCACCTAAACAACTCTCATTGGGCCGAACTTTGAGTTCCAAAGACTCCGAAACTCAAAAGGAACAAAGTTTAGACCAAGTTCGTCCAAACTAGATAAAAAACTCTCATTGGGAAGAACTTTGGGTTCCGATGATAAGACAAAGCAGCTCTGATACCAAATGATATGACAGCCCGAGCCAATTGGATCTAAGAACCCTTATGGATATGCAAACCCCTAGATCTCAAATGCTAAGACCCCCAAAACAAGATGATTTCATCCCAAGGAAGAAGATAGAACGGATTTACCTTGACGATCAAGATCAAGAGTAGAGAAAACTCGTTCCTAAACTCGAGATTTGAATCACTCCACAAGTAGTTTGATCAACGCTACTTGAATGATCCTAGCATGCAAATCTAAACACAAGATATGCAAAGTTGCTCATGGCCTTTAGGCTCAAAAGACTTCATTTTCATTAAAATTCCATCAAAACTAATCTTTTCTCAAAGCAACTACATAGATGGCTATTTATAGCCTTCAAACATAACCTATGGTCATATGAAGGGTTTAACTTTCATCCCCATCAATGCTATAATGACCACTAACTTAAAAGTAACTTAAAACATTAAAAACACAACTTTAAAACTGAAAATTACAATAAAAATGCCTTAAATCCGAGAATCATCTTTCAAAAAGCTAACTCTAAAGTTTGGAAGTATGTTGGGTTATTGTAGCTTGATTAAGAAACCTCGGTTCGTATCATCCTCCCCTTCTTTAAG
This sequence comes from Luffa aegyptiaca, assembly GCA_017139565.1. NCBI lineage: Eukaryota > Viridiplantae > Streptophyta > Magnoliopsida > Cucurbitales > Cucurbitaceae > Luffa > Luffa aegyptiaca. The sequence goes on from CM029407.1 coordinate 28,243,796, forward strand.
AGGATTCGTCCTCGAATCCAAGGATCCCCTTGTAGTGCAAACTTGAAATCTTCTGCATCTCGCACTCTTGCTCTCCTTAAGTTCTTCACGCTTGACCATCGTCCTTAAATGAATGATGAAGCAAAATACCAACGTCGCTTCATTTGGTTCCATTGGGTATTCAAGTTCCCTCGTGCTTGGTTTTGTCTTGTATTTGAATCTTGCTTTTCAACAAGCATTTTAATTTCCTGCAAGAACTCATTAGAAAAAGTAGATACACTTGGTTTAAGTGCACCCGTTAGAAAGCAAGTCTTTTCGGATACAAGTTCTTGGATGTGTCTTTTTGAATACAAGACAATATTCTTCTCACAAACTCTAATTACTGAATTCTCTTTCTCTTTAGTCTCTATATGAGTCTCAAATGTTTCTTTCTCACAAACGTTCTCCTTTTCACTTTCCTCACTTTTTGTCTCAAAGGAAGGATCAACATATGTTTGCACACTTTCTTCGCTGGTCACCACGTCATCAACAACAACGTCATCATTTGAAACATCATCTTGAGGCATGGAACAATCTTCTTCTTCTTGAATGGATTTTGTGATTTGTGCCTCTCTTGCTTGATCCCGCAATTTCAATTCGTGAGCTAATTCGGACATGTACTTTATGGATTTATGTATTTCATCCATATTTTCACGAAAAGCCTTCCGAAATGGATCATCACGAACGTGTTTCTCACAACGTTTTTGTGTTTGACGAAACATGGATTTGCTTGAACTCCTTGTTTGAAACATGCTGCAAAAGAATGCAAAGTGACAAGGAAAAGTGACCTCACAAGCACTCTCTCACGTGTTTTCACTCTAAGACAAATTCACTCTCAATCTCACTCACATGAGCCAATGAGCAAAGTTTGCATTGAAGTGATAGATAGCACACATAGAACACAATCAGAATAGCTTAAGTATGGAGTCAACGAATACCAAATAAGAAATAAGTCAAGAAAGAAATCAAGGTTAAATGGAAATGAAAGTCTAAATGTATGTCTCCATATATTAATATCCAAAGGTTGAAATGAACCTATGGAATTTAAATCAGCCTTCACATTAAAGACAAGTTATAATCAATAGAGATCATCGGCATTGAATAGCAAGTGGCTGGAAAATTGAATATGAAAAGTTTCTAACCCCCAAATTCATGGCAAGTGGTTAATTAATTTGAGAAATTCAACATGTAACTGAAGCCAATGGATACCAATGGTCAGATCCTAACACAAGTGAGAGTTTAAACATCAACCAATTCAGATCTAACTCACTTTTATAGCAAAGAACAACAAAGAAGCAAAGAAGTTGAACAATTTCGGCCTTCTCGGTTTTCTAGAATCTATTGTCAAAATGACCGATTTTCTATATGAAGTAAACCGAATCTCAAGATCTCATAGAAGACAAAGTTGAAGATCAGATTAATATCTACAAGATTGCAGAAGACAAAAATACCAAACGATAAACGGAAGTGACACTTTTTTTCAATTTTATATTACTGGACAGAATGAAAGAACATGAACAGTAAAAAAAAAAAAAAAAAAATCAGAATGAAGAACAAGAAAAGAAATGGAACAACGGAATCATCTATCCGATCTAGAACCTAAAGCTCTGATACCAAAATGATAAGACAAAGCAGCTCTGATACCAAATGATATGACAGCCCGAGCCAATTGGATCTAAGAACCCTTATGGTTATGCAAACCCCTAGATCTCAAATGCTAAGACCCCCAAAACAAGATGATTTCATCCCAAGGAAGAAGATAGAACGGATTTACCTTGACGATCAAGATCAAGAGTAGAGAAAACTCCTTTCAAAACTCGAGATTCAAATCACTCCACAAGTAGTTTGATCAATGCTACTTGAATGATCCTAGCATGCAAATCTAAACACAAGATATGCAAAATTGCTCATGGCCTTTAGGCTCAAAAGACTTCATTTTCATTGAAATTCCATCAAAACTAATCTTTTCTCAAAGCAACAACATAGATGGCTATTTATAGCCTTCAAACATAACCTATGGTCATATGAAGGGTTTAACTTTCATCCCCATCAATGCTATAATGACCACTAACTTAAAAGTAACTTAAAACATTAAAAACACAACTTTAAAACTGAAAATTACAATAAAAATGCCTTAAATCCGAGAATCATCTTTCAAAAAGCTAACTCTAAAGTTTGGAAGTATGTTGGGTTATTGTAGCTTGATTAAGGCACCTCGGTTCGTATCATCCGAGCTCTCAAAAACTTAAACGGAGTAAACTTTGGACCATGTGTCGTCCAAACCACATAAAGAACTCTTATTGGGATGAACTTTGAGTTCCAAACTCTCTCGAAAGTCAAACGGAGAAAAGATTGGACCAAGTTCATCAAAACTAGTTGAAAAACTCTCATTCGGACGAACTTTGGGTTCCGAGCTCTCAAAAACATAAACGGAGTAACATTTGGACCATGTGTCGTCTAAACCACCTAAAGAACTCTCCGAAACTCAAACGGAACCAAGTTTGGACCAAGTTTATCCAAAACTAGATGAAAAACTCTCTTTGGGACGAACTTTGGGTTCCGAGCTCTCAAAAACTTAAACGGAGTAAACTTTGGACCATGTGTCGTCCAAACCACCTAAAGAACTCTCATTGGGATGAACTTTGAGTTCAAAACTCTCTCGAAAGGCAAACGGAGAAAATTTTGGACCAACTTCGTCCAAACTAGATGAAAAGCTCTCATTGGGACGAACTTATGGTTCCGAGCTCTCAAAAACTTAAGCAGAGTAACGTTTAGACCATGTGTCATCCAAACCACCTAAAGAACTCTCATTGGGCTGAACTTTGAGTTCCAAACTCTTCGAAACTCAAACGGAGCAAAGTTTGGACAAAGTTCGTCCAAACAAGATGAAAAACTCTCATTGGGAAGAACTTTGGGTTCCGAGCCCGCAAAAACTTAAACGGAGTAAACTTTGGACCATGTGTCGTCCAAACCACCTAAAGAACTGACATTTCGATGAACTTTGAGTTCCAAACTCTCTCAAAAGTCAAACGGACCAAAGTTTGGACATAGTTCGTCCAAACTAGATGAAAAACTCTCATTGGGATGAGCTTTGGGTTACGAGCTCTCAAAAACTTAAACAAAGTAAACTTTGGACCATGTGTCGTCCAAACCACCTAAAGAACTCTCATTTGGATGAACTTTGAGTTCCAAACTCTCTCGAAAGTCAAACGGAGCAAAGTTTGGACCAAGTTCGTCCAAACTAGAAGAAAAACTCTCATTGGGACTAACTTTGGGTTCCGAGCTCTCAAAAACTTAAACGGAGTAGACTTTGGACCATGTGCCGTCCAAACCACCTAAAGAACTCTCATTTGGATGAACTTTGAGTTCCAAACTCTTCGAAACTCAAACGGAGCAAATTTTGGACTAAGTTTGTCCAAACTAGATGAAAAACTCTCATTTGGACGAACTGTTGGTTGCGAGTTCTCAAAAACTTTAACGGAGTAACGTTTGGAGCATGTTTCGTCTAAAAAACCTAAAGAACTCTCTTTGGGCCGAACTTTTACTTCCAAACTCTCTGAAACTCAAACGGAGCAAAGGTTGGACTAAGTTCGTCCAAACTAGATGAAAAACTCTCATTGGGACGAACTTTGGGGTCCGATCTCTCAAAAACTAAAACGGAGTAACGTTTGGACCATGTGTCGTCCAAACCACCTAAAGAACTCTTATTGGGATGAACTTCGAGTTCCAAACTCTCTCAAAAGTCAAATGGAGCAAAGTTTGGACCAAGTTCGTCCAAACTAGATGAAAAACTCTCATTGGGACGAACTTTGGGTTCTGAGCTCTCAAAAACTTAAACGGAGTAACGTTTGGACCATGTGTCATCCAAACCACCTAAATAACTCTCATTTGGATGAACTTTGAGTTCCAAACTCTGTCGAAAGTCAAACAAAGCAAAGTTTGGACCAAGTTCGTCCAAACTAGATGAAAAACTCTCATTGGGACGAACTTTGGGTTCCGAGCTCTCAAAAACTTAAACGGAGTAAACTTTGGACCATGTGTCGTCCAAACCACCTAAAGAACTGACATTTGGATGAACTTTGAGTTCTAAACTCTCTCGAAAGTCAAACGGACCAAAGTTTGGACATAGTTCGTCCAAACTAGATGAAAACTCTCATTGGGACGAGCTTTGGGTTCCGAGCTCTCAAAACTTAAACAAAGTAAACTTTGGACCATGTGTCGTCCAAACCAGCTAAAGAACTCTCATTTGGATGAACTTTGAGTTCCAAACTCTCTCGAAAGTCAAACGGAGCAAAGTTTGGACCAAGTTCGTCCAAACTAGAAGAAAAACTCTCATTGGGACTAACTTTGGGTTCCGAGCTCTCAAAAACTTAAACGGAGTAGACTTTGGACCATGTGCCGTCCAAACCACCTAAAGAACTCTCATTTGGATGAACTTTGAGTTCCAAACTCTCCGAAACTCAAACGGAGCAAAGTTTGGACTAAGTTTGTCCAAACTAGATGAAAAACTCTCATCGGGACGAACTGTTGGTTGCGAGTACTCAAAAACTTTAACGGAGTAACGTTTGGAGCATGTTTCGTCTAAAAAACCTAAAGAACTCTCTTTGGGCCGAACTTTTACTTCCAAACTCTCTGAAACTCAAACGGAGCAAAGGTTGGACTAAGTTCGTCCAAACTAGATGAAAAACTCTCATTGGGACGAACTTTGGGGTCCGAGCTCTCAAAAACTAAAACGGAGTAACGTTTGGACCATGTGTCGTCCAAACCACCTAAAGAACTCTTATTGGGATGAACTTCGAGTTCCAAACTCTCTCAAAAGTCAAATGGAGCAAAGTTTGGACCAAGTTCGTCCAAACTAGATGAAAAACTCTCATTGGGACGAACTTTGGGTTCCGAGCTCTCAAAAACTTAAACGGAGTAACGTTTGGACCATGTGTCATCCAAACCACCTAAATAACTCTCATTTGGATGAACTTTGAGTTCCAAACTCTGTCGAAAGTCAAACAAAGCAAAGTTTGGACCAAGTTCGTCCAAACTAGATGAAAAACTCTCATTGGGACGAACTTTGGGTTCCGAACTCTCAAAAACTTAAACGGAGTAAACTTTGGACCATGTGTCGTCCAAACCACCTAAAGAACTGACATTTGGATGAACTTTGAGTTCTAAACTCTCTCGAAAGTCAAACGGACCAAAGTTTGGACATAGTTCGTCCAAACTAGATGAAAACTCTCATTGGGACGAGCTTTGGGTTCCGAGCTCTCAAAAACTTAAACAAAGTAAGCTTTGGACCATGTGTCGTCCAAACCAGCTAAAGAACTCTCATTTGGATTAACTTTGAGTTCCAAACTCTCTCGAAAGTCAAACGGAGCAAAGTTTGGACCAAGTTCGTCCAAACTAGATGAAAAACTCTCATTGGGACGAACTTTGGGTTCCGAGCTCTCAAAAACTTAAACGGAGTAAACTTTGGACCATGTGTCGTCCAAACCACCTAAAGAACTGACATTTGGATGAACTTTGAGTTCTAAACTCTCTCGAAAGTCAAACGGACCAAAGTTTGGACATAGTTCGTCCAAACTAGATGAAAACTCTCATTGGGACGAGCTTTGGGTTCCGAGCTCTCAAAAACTTAAACAAAGTAAACTTTGGACCATGTGTCGTCCAAACCAGCTAAAGAACTCTCATTTGGATGAACTTTGAGTTCCAAACTCTCTCGAAAGTCAAACGGAGCAAAGTTTGGACCAAGTTCGTCCAAACTAGAAGAAAAACTCTCATTGGGACTAACTTTGGGTTCCGAGCTCTCAAAAACTTAAACGGAGTAGACTTTGGACCATGTGCCGTCCAAACCACCTAAAGAACTCTCATTTGGATGAACTTTGAGTTCCAAACTCTCCGAAACTCAAACGGAGCAAAGTTTGGACTAAGTTTGTCCAAACTAGATGAAAAACTCTCATCGGGACGAACTGTTGGTTGCGAGTTCTCAAAAACTTTAACGGAGTAACGTTTGGCGCATGTTTCGTCTAAAAAACCTAAAGAACTCTCTTTGGGCCGAACTTTTACTTCCAAACTCTCTGAAACTCAAACGGAGCAAAGGTTGGACTAACTTCGTCCAAACTAGATGAAAAACTCTCATTGGGACGAACTTTGGGGTCCGAGCTCTCAAAAACTAAAACGGAGTAACGTTTGGACCATGTGTCGTCCAAACCACCTAAAGAACTCTCATTGGGATGAACTTCGAGTTCCAAACTCTCTCAAAAGTCAAATGGAGCAAAGTTTGGACCAAGTTTGTCCAAACTAGATGAAAAACTCTCATTGGGACGAACTTTGGGTTCCGAGCTCTCAAAAACTTAAACGGAGTAACGTTTGGACCATGTGTCGTCCAAACCACCTAAATAACTCTCATTTGGATGAACTTTGAGTTCCAAACTCTGTCGAAAGTCAAACAAAGCAAAGTTTGGACCAAGTTCGTCCAAACTAGATGAAAAACTCTCATTGGGACAAACTTTGGGTTCCGAGCTCTCAAAAACTTAAATGGAGTAAACTTTGGACCATGTGTCGTCCAAACCACCTAACGAACTCTCATTGGGATTAACTTTGAGTTCCAAACTCTCCGAAACTCAAAAGGAGAAAAGTTTGGACTAAGTTCGTCCAAACTAGATGAAAAACTCTCATTCGGACGAACTTTGGTTTTCGACATCTCAAAAACTTAAACGGAGTAACGTTTGGAGCATGTTTCCTCTAAACCACCTAAAGAACTCTCATTGGGCCGAACTTTTAGTTCCAAGCTCTCCGAAACTCAAACGGAGCAAAGGTTGGACAAAGTTCGTCCAAACTAGATGAAAAACTCTCGTTGGGAAGAAGTTTGGGTTCCGAGCTCTCAAAAACTTAAACGGAGTAAACTTTGGACAATGTGTCGTCCAAACCACCTAAAGAACTCTCATTGGGATGAACTTTAAGTTCCAAACTCTCTCGAATGTCAAATGGAGCAAAGTTTGGACCAACTTTGTCCAAACTAGATGAAAAACTCTCATTGGGACGAACTTTGGGTTACGAGCTCTCAAAAACATAAACAGAGTAACGTTTGGACTGTGTGTCGTCCAAACCACCTAAAAAACTCTCATTGGGATGAACTTTGAGTTCAAAACTTTCTCGAAAGTCAAACAGAGCAAAGTTTGGATCAACTTCGTCCAAACTAGATGAAAACTCTCATTGGGAGGAACTTTGGGTTCCGAGCTCTAAAAAACGTAAACGGAGTAATGTTTGGACCCTGTGTCGTCAAAACCACCTAAAGAACTATCATTGGGCCGAACTTTGAGTTCCAAAGACTCCGAAACTCAAACGGAACAAAGTTTAGACCAAGTTCGTCCAAACTAGATGAAAAACTCTCATTGGGAAGAACTTTGGGTTCCGAGCTCTCAAAAACTTAAACAGAGTAACGCTTAGACCATGTCTCATCCAAACCACCTAAAGAACTCTCATTGGTCCCAACTTTGAGTTCCAAACTCTCTGAAACTTAAACAGAGCAATGTTTGGAACAAGTTCGTCCAAACTCGATGAAAAACTCTCATCGGGACGAACTTTCGGTTCCGAGCTCTCAACAACATAAACGGAGTAACGTTTGGACAATGTGTCCTCCAAACTACCTAAAGAACTCTCATTTGGATGAACTTTGAGCTCCAAACTCTCTCGAAAGTCAAACGGAGCAAAGTTCGGACCAAGTTCGTCCAAACTAGATGAAAAACTCTTATTGGGACGAACTTTGGGTTCCGAGCTCTCAAAAACTTAAACGGAGTAAACTTTGGACCATGTGCCGTCCAAACCACCTAAAGAACTCTCATTTGGATTAACTTTGAGTTCCAAACTCTCCGAAACTCAATAGAAGCAAAGTTTGGACTAAATTTGTCCAAACTAAATGAAAATCTCTCATTGGGACGAACTTTGGGTTCCAAGCTCTCAAAAACTTAAACGGAGTAAACTTTGGACCATGTGTCGTCCAAACCACCTAAAGAACTCTCATTTGGATGAACTTTGAGTTCCAAACTCTCTGAAACTAAAACGGAGTAAAGTTTGGACCAAGTATGTCCAAACTAGATGAAAAACTCTCATTGGGACGAACTTTGGGTTCCGAGCTCTTAAAAACTTAAACGAAGTAAACTTTGGACCATGTGTCGTCCAAACCAGCTAAAGAACTCTCATTGGGATGAACTTTGAGTGCCAAACTATCTCCAAAGGCAAATGGAGCAAAGTTTGGACCAACTTCGTCCAAACTTAAACGGAGTAACGTTTGTACCATGTGTCGTCCAAACCACCAAAAGAACTCTAATTGGGCCGAACTTTGAGTTCCAAACACTCCGAAACTCAAACGAAGCAAAGTTTAGACCAAGTCGTACAAACTAGATGAAAAACTCTCATGGGGAAGAACTTTGGGTTCCGAGCTCTCAAAAACTTAAACCGAGTAAACTTTGGACCATGTGTCGTCCAAACCACCTAAAGAACACTCATCTAGATGAACTTTGAGTTCCAAACTCTCTCGAAAGTAAAACGGAGCAAAGTTTGGACCAAGTTCGTCAAAACTAGATGAAAAACTCTCATTGGGACGAACTTTGAGTTCCGAGTTCTCAAAAACTTAAACGGAGTAACGTTTGGACCATGTGTCGTCTAAACCACCTAAAGAACTCTCCGAAACTCAAACGGAAGAAAGTTTGGACCAAGTTCGTCCAAACTAGATGAAAAACTCTCATTGGGACGAACTTTGGGTTCCGAGCTCTCAAAAACTTAAACGACGTAAACTTTGGACTATGTGTCGTCCAAACCACCTAAAGAACTCTCATTGGGATGAACTTTGAGTTCCAAACTCTCTCAAAAGTCAAACGGAGTAAGGTTTGGACCAACTTCGTCCAAACTAGATGAAAAACTCTTATTGGGACGAACTTTGTGTTCCGAGCTTTCAAAAACTTAAACGGAGTAAACTTTGGACCATGTGTCGTCCAAACCACCTAAAAACTCTCATTTGGATGAACTTTGAGTTCCAAACTCTCTCGAAAGTCAAACGGAGCAAAGTTTGGACCAAGTTCGTCCAAACTAGATGAAAAACTCTCATTGGGACGAACTTATGGTTCCGAGCTCTCAAAAACTTAAACAGAGTAACGTTTAGACCATGTGTCGTCCAAACAACCTAAAGAACTCTCATTGGGCTGAACTTTTAGTTCCAAACTCTTCGAAACTCAAACAGAGCAAAGTTTGGACAAAGTTCGTCCAAACAAGATGAAAAACTCTCATTGAGACGAACTTTGGGTTCCGGGCTCTCAAAAACTTAAACGGAGTAAACTTTGGACCATGTGTCGTCCAAACCACCTAAAGAACTCTCATTTGGATGAACTTTGAGTTCCAAACTCTCTGAAACTAAAACGGAGTAAAGTTTGGACCAAGTATGTCCAAACTAGATGAAAAACTCTCATTGGGACGAACTTTTGGTTCCGAGCTCTTAAAAACTTAAACGAAGTAAACTTTGGACCATGTGTCGTCCAAACCACCTAAAGAACTCTCATTGTGATGAACTTTAAGTGCCAAACTATCTCCAAAGGCAAATGGAGCAAAGTTTGGACCAACTTCGTCGAAACTTAAACGGAGTAACGTTTGTACCATGTGTCGTCCAAACCACCAAAAGAACTCTAATTGGGCCGAACTTTGAGTTCCAAACACTCCGAAACTCAAACGAAGCAAAGTTTAGACCAAGTCGTACAAACTAGATGAAAAACTCTCATGGGGAAGAACTTTGGGTTCCGAGCTCTCAAAAACTTAAACCGAGTAAACTTTGGACCATGTGTCGTCCAAACCACCTAAAGAACACTCATCTAGATGAACTTTGAGTTCCAAACTCTCTCGAAAGTCAAACGGAGCAAAGTTTGGACCAAGTTCGTCAAAACTAGATGAAAAACTCTCATTGGGACGAACTTTGGGTTCCGAGTTCTCAAAAACTTAAACGGAGTAACGTTTGGACCATGTGTCGTCTAAACCACCTAAAGAACTCTCCGAAACTCAAACGGAAGAAAGTTTGGACCAAGTTAGATGAAAAACTCTCATTGGGACGAACTTTGGGTTCCGAGCTCTCAAAAACTTAAACGACGTAAACTTTGGACTATGTGTCGTCCAAACCACCTAAAGAACTCTCATATGGATGAACTTTGAGTTCCAAACTCTCTCGAAAGTCAAACGGAGTAAGGTTTGGACCAACTTCGTCCAAACTAGATGAAAAACTCTTATTGGGACGAACTTTGTGTTCCGAGCTTTCAAAAACTTAAACGGAGTAAACTTTGGACCATGTGTCGTCCAAACCACCTAAAAACTCTCATTTGGATGAACTTTGAGTTCCAAACTCTCTCGAAAGTCAAACGGAGCAAAGTTTGGACCAAGTTCGTCCAAACTAGATGAAAAACTCTCATTGGGACGAACTTATGGTTCCGAGCTCTCAAAAACTTAAACAGAGTAACGTTTAGACCATGTGTCGTCCAAACAACCTAAAGAACTCTCATTGGGCTGAACTTTGAGTTCCAAACTCTTCGAAACTCAAACAGAGCAAAGTTTGGACAAAGTTCGTCCAAACAAGATGAAAAACTCTCATTGAGACGAACTTTGGGTTCCGAGCTCGCAAAAACTTAAACGGAGTAAACTTTGGACCATGTGTCGTCCAAACCACCTAAAGAACTCTCATTTGGATGAACTTTGAGTTCCAAACTCTCTCGAAAGTCAAACGGAGCAAAGTTTGGACCAAGTATGTCAAAACTAGATGAAAAACTCTCATTGGGACAAACTTTGGGTTCTGAGCTCTTAAAAACTTAAACGAAGTAAACTTTGGACCATGTGTCGTCCAAACCACCTAAAGAACTCTCATTGGGATGAACTTTGAGTGCCAAACTATCTCCAAAGGCAAATGGAGCAAAGTTTGGACCAACTTCGTCGAAACTTAAACGGAGTAACGTTTGTACCATGTGTCGTCCAAACCACCAAAAGAACTCTCATTGGGCCGAACTTTGAATTCCAAACACTCCGAAACTCAAACGGAGCAAAGTTTAGACCAAGTCGTACAAACTAGATGAAAAACTCTCATGGGGAAGAACTTTGGGTTCCGAGCTCTCAAAAACTTAAACGGAGTAAACTTTGGACAATGTGTCGTCCAAACCACCTAAAGAACTCTCATTGGGATGAACTTTGAGTTCCAAACTCTCTCGAACGTCAAATGGAGCAAAGTTTGGACCAACTTTGTCCAAACTAGATGAAAAACTCTCATTGGGACGAACTTTGGGTTACGAGCTCTCAAAAACATAAACAGAGTAACGTTTGGACTGTGTGTCGTCCAAACCACCTAAAGAACTCTCATTGGGATGAACTTTGAGTTCAAAACTTTCTCGAAAGTCAAACAGAGCAAAGTTTGGATCAACTTCGTCCAAACTAGATGAAAACTCTCATTGGGAGGAACTTTGGGTTCCGAGCTCTAAACAACGTAAACGGAGTAATGTTTGGACCCTGTGTCGTCAAAACCACCTAAAGAACTATCATTGGGCCGAACTTTGAGTTCCAAAGACTCTGAATCTCAAACGGAACAAAGTTTAGACCAAGTTCGTCCAAACAAGATGAAAAACGGTCATTGGGAAGAACTTTGGGTTCCGAGCTCTCAAAAACATAAACAGAGTAACGCTTAGACCATGTCTCATCCAAACCACCTAAAGAACTCTCATTGGTCCCAACTTTGAGTTCCAAACTCTCTGAAACTTAAACAGAGCAATGTTTGGAACAAGTTCGTCCAAACTCGATGAAAAACTCTCATCGGGACGAACTTTCAGTTCCGAGCTCTCAACAACATAAACGGAGTAACGTTTGGACAATGTGTCCTCCAAACTACCTAAAGAACTCTCATTTGGATGAACTTTGAGCTCCAAACTCTCTCGAAAGTCAAACGGAGCAAAGTTCGGACCAAGTTCGTCCAAACTAGATGAAAAACTCTTATTGGGACGAACTTTGGGTTCCGAGCTCTCAAAAACTTAAACGGAGTAAACTTTGGACCATGTGCCGTCCAAACCACCTAAAGAACTCTCATTTGGATTAACTTTGAGTTCCAAACTCTCCGAAACTCAAACGAAGCAAAGTTTGGACTAAATTTGTCCAAACTAAATGAAAATCTCTCATTGGGACGAACTTTGGGTTCCGAGCTCTCAAAAACTTAAACGGAGTAAACTTTGGACCATGTGTCGTCCAAACCACCTAAAGAACTCTCATTTGGATGAACTTTGAGTTCCAAACTCTCTGAAACTAAAACGGAGTAAAGTTTGGACCAAGTATGTCCAAACTAGATGAAAAACTCTCATTGGGACGAACTTTGGGTTCCGAGCTCTTAAAAACTTAAACGAAGTAAACTTTGGACCATGTGTCGTCCAAACCACCTAAAGAACTCTCATTGGGATGAACATTGAGTGCCAAACTATCTCCAAAGGCAAATGGAGCAAAGTTTGGACCAACTTCGTCCAAACTTAAACGGAGTAACGTTTGTACCATGTGTCGTCCAAACCACCAAAAGAACTCTCATTGGGCCGAACTTTGAGTTCCAAACACTCCGAAACTCAAACGAAGCAAAGTTTAGACCAAGTCGTACAAACTAGATGAAAAACTCTCATGGGGAAGAACTTTGGGTTCCGAGCTCTCAAAAACTTAAACCGAGTAAACTTTGGACCATGTGTCGTCCAAACCACCTAAAGAACACTCATCTAGATGAACTTTGAGTTCCAAACTCTCTCGAAAGTCAAACGGAGCAAAGTTTGGACCAAGTTCGTCAAAACTAGATGAAAAACTCTCATTGGGACGAACTTTGGGTTCCGAGTTCTCAAAAACATAAACGGAGTAACGTTTGGACCATGTGTCGTCTAAACCACCTAAATAACTCTCCGAAACTCAAACGGAAGAAAGTTTGGACCAAGTTCGTCCAAACTAGATGAAAAACTCTCATTGGGACGAACTTTGGGTTCTGAGCTCTCAAAAACTTAAACGACGTAAACTTTGGACTATGTGTCGTCCAAACCACCTAAAGAACTCTCATTGGGATGAACTTTGAGTTCCAAACTCTCTCGAAAGTCAAACGGAGTAAGGTTTGGACCAACTTCGTCCAAACTAGATGAAAAACTCTTATTGGGACGAACTTTGTGTTCCGAGCTTTCAAAAACTTAAACGGAGTAAACTTTGGACCATGTGTCGTCCAAACCACCTAAAAACTCTCATTTGGATGAACTTTGAGTTCCAAACTCTCTCGAAAGTCAAACGGAGCAAAGTTTGGACCAAGTTCGTCCAAACTAGATGAAAAACTCTCATTGGGACGAACTTATGGTTCCGAGCTCTCAAAAACTTAAACAGAGTAACGTTTAGACCATGTGTCGTCCAAACAACCTAAAGAACTCTCATTGGGCTGAACTTTGAGTTCCAAACTCTTCGAAACTCAAACAGAGCAAAGTTTGGACAAAGTTCGTACAAACAAGATGAAAAACTCTCATTGAGACGAACTTTGGGTTCCGAGCTCGCAAAAACTTAAACGGAGTAAACTTTGGACCATGTGTCGTCCAAACCACCTAAAGAACTCTCATTTGGATGAACTTTGAGTTCCAAAGTCTCTCGAAAGTCAAACGGAGCAAAGTTTTGACCAAGTTCGTCCAAACTAGATGAAAAACTCTCATTGGGACGAACTTATGGTTCCGAGCTCTCAAAAACTTAAACAGAGTAACGTTTAGACCATGTGTCATCCAAACAACATAAAGAACTCTCATTGGGCTGAACTTTGAGTTCCAAACTCTTCGAAACTCAAACAGAGAAAAGTTTGGACAAAGTTCGTCCAAACAAGATGAAAAATTCTCATTGGGACGAACTTTGGGTTCCGAGCTCGCAAAAACTTAAACGGAGTAAACTTTGGACCATGTGTCGTCCAAACCACCTAAAGAACTCTCATTTGGATGAACTTTGAGTTCCAAACTCTCTCGAAAGTCAAACGGAGCAAAATTTTGACCAAGTTCGTCCAAACTAGATGAAAAACTCTCATTGGGACGAACTTATGGTTCCGAGCTCTCAAAAACTTAAACAGAGTAACGTTTAGACCATGTGTCATCCAAACAACGTAAAGAACTCTCATTGGGCTGAACTTTGAGTTCCGAACTCGTCGAAACTCAAAAAGAGCAAAGTTTGGACAAAGTTCGTCCAAACAAGATGTAAAACTCTCATTGGGAAGAACTTTGGGTTCCGAGCTGGCAAAAACTTAAACGGAGTAAACTTTGGACCATGTGTCGTCCAAACCACCTAAAGAACTCTCATTTGGATGAACTTTGAGTTCCAAACTCTCTCGAAAGTCAAACTGAGCAAAGTTTGGACCAAGTTCGTCCAAACTAGATGAAAAACTCTTATTGGGACGAACTTTGGGTTCCGAGCTCTCAAAAACTTGAACGGAGTAAACTTTGGACCATGTGTCGTCCAAACCACCTAAAGAACTCTCATTTGGATGAACTTTGAGTTCCAAACTCTCTCGAAAGTCAAACGGAGCAAAATTTGGACCAAGTTCGTCCAAACTAGATGAAAAACTCTCATTGGGACGAACTTTGGGTTCCGAGCTCTCAATAACTTAAACGAAGTAGACTTTGGACCATGTGCCGTCCAAACCACCTAAAGAACTCTCATTTGGATGAACTTTGAGTTCCAAACTCTCCGAAACTCAAACGCAGCAAAGTTTGGACTAAGTTGTCCAAACTAGATGAAAAACTCTCATTGGGACGAACTTTGGGTTTCGAGTTCTCAAAAACTTTAACGGAGTAACGTTTGGACCATGTTTCGTCTAAAAAACCTAAAGAACTATCCTTGGGCCGAACTTTTACTTCCAAACTCTCCGAAACTCAAACGGAGAAAAGGTTGGACTAAGTTCCTCCAAACTAGATGAAAAACTCTCATTGGGACGAACTTTGGACCATGTGTCGTCCGAGCTCTCAAAAACTAAAACGGAGTAACGTTTGGACCATGTGTCGTCCAAACAACCAAGAGAACTCTCATTGGGATGAACTTCGAGTTCCGAACTCCCTCGAAAGTCAAATGGAGCAAAGTTTGGACCAAGTTCGTCCAAACTAGATGAAAAACTCTCATTGGGACGAACTTTGAGTTCCGAGCTCTCAAAAACTTAAACGGCGTAACGTTTGGACCATGTGTCATCCAAACCACATAAAGAACTCTCATTGGGCTGTACTTTGAGTTCCAAACTCTCCGAAACTCAAACCGAGCAAAGTTTGGACAAAGTTCGTCCAAACAAGATGAGAAACTCTCATTGGGACGAACTTTGGGTTCCGAGCTCGCAAAAACCTAATCGGAGTAAAGTTTGGTCCATGTGTCGTCCAAACCACCTAAAGAACTCTCATTTGGATGAACATTGAGTTCCAAACTCTCTCGAAAATCAAACGGAACAAAGTTTTTACCAAGTTCGTCCAAAAAGGATGAAAAACTATCATTGGGATGAACTTTGGGTTCCGAGCTCTCAAAAACTTAAACGGAGTAAACTTTGGACCATGTGTCGTCCAAACCACCTAAAGAACTCTCATTTGGATGAACTTTGAGTTCAAAACTCTGTCGAAAGTCAAACAGAGCAAAGTTTGGACCAAGTTCGTCCAAACTAGATGAAAAACTCTCATTGGGACGAAGTTTGGGTTCCGAGCTCTCAAAAACTTAAAGGGAGTAAACTTTGGACCATGTGCCGTCCAAACAACCTAACGAACTCTCATTTGGATGAACTTTGAGTTCCAAACTCTCCGAAACTCAAACGGAGAAATGTTTGGACTAAGTTCGTCCAAACTAGATGAAAAACTCTCATTGGGACGAACTTTGGGTTTCGAGCTCTCAAAAACTTAAACGGAGTAACGTTTGGAGCATGTTTCGTCTAAACCACCTAAAGAACTCTCATTGGGACGAACTTTTAGTTCCAAACTCTCCGAAACTCAAACGGAGCAAAGGTGGGACAAAGTTCGTCCAAACTAGATGAAAAACTCTCGTTGTGAAGAACTTTGGGTTCCGAACTCTCGTAAACTTAAACGGAGTAAACTTTGGACCATGTGTCGTCCAAACCATGATAAGCGCCCAATATGCTTAAGTTTACAAAGCTAGAGGTCCTTCTAGGATCCTTGTAAACGGACACAAATAAGACAAACTTACCGAATGATTCCAACCAAGAGTTTAGTTAGAAGATGAATCACTCTTAGATCAAACTTAGAATCTATGATGGTCACTCAAAGATCCTAAGACGACTCACTCCAGAATTACATTGATCAAAACTAATCCAATGAATCGGTTGAACATCAAACCTAAAAACAGATTTGAAAGAAAAGATAACACCAAAGGGGTTGAATAAGCAAAAGCTTTTTAATATGCATAATCTGAGTTTTCAAGAGTATTACAAGCCATTTTAAAGGCCAAATGGTCGTGGATAGACCAAGGAACTCAAAAGTCATTCATTTACACTTAATTGCAAATTGTAGAAAATGAGACCTAGGAACTTAAAACTTGATTGCACATCAAACGAGCAGCCATATCTTAAAACTAAAAAGATAGAATTGCTTTAAATTGTCTTAAATATGTGCTATGGAATCCGCTCCTCATAATGGCAACGTTTGACAACCTTTGACATCACGAAATCCCAAGAGATGCAAGTTGGACAGCCACCTCTTCACAAATTCTACACACTGTTTTCGTCCCCCGTGCCATCTTCCAAACTACACAACTTTTTGTTGGGTTTAATGTCCTATAAACTCGTAGTTTGTAAATCATTAAACATATTCTATTTCCAATAAAGTCGTTATTGAGGTTATTCAGTAAAAGATGTTATTGAATATGTAAATTGCGAATGATTAACCTAAATCCAATAAACTAAGATCCTTGGTTCAAGTTTATAGTCAAAATAGTCTATAGTATAAGGATACGGTTGGGTGCCTTATCCTGGTGACACTATGGACGCGGCCCACTTTGTATTAAGTACAAACGATGAGATCCTAAATCGTTCATGTGGTGACATGCGAGTGGGGGCGTCCTATGCAATGAGTTTGCATAAGACTGGACCACGAAATAAGTCACTTTCTCTTTATAACGCCGTTTACTGAAGAAACTGACTATTTCTCATAGATGACCTAGGTAACTCGTTCTTAATCCTGAGCTATCTATGAACTCCTGTTTATGAGAGATTATCCTTTGATCTGCATGGGTGAGAGTGGCCAGCATCGCCGACTCGACAAGCCTACCATTTTGGGGATAAGATCGAACAGATAGCTGGGGACATAATTTCGCAAGACGGAATTCACTCCTACCCATTTTAGGGATAGCAGAGAGGTTGTTCTCTTAAGTACTAACTCCAGGACTTGAACAAGGGGCCCCACCCTCTCGTTGGATCGAGAGGAACTTAGGTTTGATGGTTGGACCACAAACCGATTGTTCATTAGAGGATTAGTGGAACTTAAGGAACAAGAAGTACTATAGGGGTGTAACGGTTATTTGACCTAGCTATAGCTACGAACAACCTGTGAAGGAACGACTTACTGAACATGGTTAAATCAAGTGGACGGAAATATATCTATAGTGAGGGGAGTGCAACTATCGGGCTATAGTGGAGTGTCCCGATAGTTAACGAATGTTGGCCAGCTTAGATAATGAGATTAGTCGGTTAGCCTTGAATCGTTGGAGCCCATGATCTATAGGTCCATTAGGTCCCTCTACTAGCTCATATCGGATTAAAGCCTAGAACATATTGATAGGAATTTTTGAATCGTTCAAAAACGGGAAATAGGGTTTTTATCGTAAGACGTGTTCGACACAATGATTTAATTATGAATTAAATTAGGAATTGAGAGATGAGGTATTTGAAAGTGTTTTAAATACCATATATATGTATTAGGAATCATATATAATTCATGACATTAGGTGATAAAGATTGATTGGATCAATCATATCAAAATTACTTGGAAATGTCCCAATTAATTGCCTAGAAATCAATTTCAATTTTGAATTGAAATTGAAATGAATTGCAAGCTGAAAATTTACAATTAGGATACAATTCATAATGGATTTAGTGGCATTTCCACTCTTTCATGATGATGCATAGTGGAAAACAACACAACCATGCACTAGATGCATGTGTTGTGAAGTAGACACCTAGAATCCACTTTGAGTTGCATCTTGGCCATGTGGCTAAGTGTCATGAAGCTTGTCTTTGCATGGGAGATGTCTATAAAAGGGGCTTGAATTAGATTCAAGAAGAGCAAGCCTTCATTTAGTGTTATGCTGCAAATTTTCTCCCTCAAATTCTCTCTCATTTCATCTCCTTCCAAAAGCTTGTACCATCAAGCATTCCCTTCTATCTTTCTTCTATAGACTCCCACAAGTCTTTCTAGGCCCAAGAGAATAGTAGGGAAGACTCTAGAGGTTGTCCAAGGAGCATAGGAGAGGCAAACACCACAAGGAGTTCCACATAAGTGAGCTACAAAGGTTGGTGTTCTCTCAACTCTATATTCTGTCTTTTATAGAACATGCATGCTTTAGGAGCAAAATTGAATGTCTTAAGTGCTTCCGATCTTCAATTGCTTCCGCATGTGTTATATGAACACCTTCAATTGGTATCAGAGCATGATTAGAGCACTTAATTCGTTTTAATTTTGCTTTGGTGGGTACCATTTTGAAATTGAATTTTCTGTGTGCTAAAATGGAAGTGTTCTGGTTTGGCAATTTTTTGAGCATTCAAACCTTCATGAAATTGTAATTGCTCGGATATGTAAGAGCGTTAATGTGTGTACTATAGTCTGTAATTTTTATAGAGTCATTAGAGTCCATATAGGCTGTAAAATCGAAGAAAAACCGGAGAAGACGCAGCAGAAAAGTAAAATTCCGAGCTCCCAAAAACTTAAACGGAGTAACGTTTGGACCATGTGTCGTCCAAACCACATAAAGAACTCTCATTGGGCCGAACTTTGAGTTCCAAACTCTCTGAAACTCAAACGGAGCAAAGTTTGGACCAAGTTCGTCCAAACTACATGAAAAACTCTCATTGGGACGAACTTTGGGTTCCGAGCTCTCAATAACTTAAACAGAGTAGACTTTGGACCATGTGCCGTCCAAACCACCTAAAGAACTCTCATTTGGATGAACTTTGAGTTCCAAACTCTTCGAAACTCAAACGGAGCAAAGTTTGGACCAAGTTCGTCCAAACTAGATGAAAAACTCTCATTGGGACGAACTTTGGGTTCCGAGCTCTCAAAAACGTAAACGGAGTAACGTTTGGACCATGTGTCATCCAAACCACCTAAAGAAATCTCATTGGGCCGAACTTTGAGTTCCAAACTCTCTGAAACTCAAACGGAGCAAAGTTTGGACAAGGTTTGTCCAAACTAGATGAAAAACTCTAAGAACTCTCATTGGGCCGAACTTTGAGTTCCAAACTCTCCGAAACTAAAACGGAGCAAAGTTTGGACCAAGTTTGTCAAAACTAGATGAAAAACTCTAATTGGGAAGAACTTTGGGTTCCGAGCTCTAAAAAACTGAAACACAGTAACGTTTGGACCATGTGTCGTCCAATCCACCTAAAGAACCCTCATTAGGAAGAACTTTGAGTTCCAAACTCTCTCGAAAGTCAAACGTAGCAAAGTTTGGACCAACTTAGTCCAAACTAGATGAAAAACTCTCATTGGGAAGAACTTTGGATTCCAAGCTCTGAAAAACTTAAACGGAGTAAAGTTTGGACCATGTGTCGTCCAAACCACGTAAAGAACTCTCATTAGGCCAAACTTTGAGTTCTAAACTCTCTGAAACTCAAACAGACCAAAGTTTGGACCAAGTTCGACCAAAGTAGATGAAAAACTCTCATTGGGACGAACTTTGGGTTCCGAGCTATGAAAATCTTAAACGGAGTAACGTTTGGACCTTGTGTCGTCCAAACCACCTATAGAACTCTCATTGGGCCGAACTTTGACTTCCAAACTCTCCGAAACTCAAACGGAGCAAAGTTTGGACCAAGTTCGTCCAAACTAGAGGAAAAAGTCTCATTGGGAAGAACTTTTGGTTCCTAGCTCTCAAAAACTTAAACGGAGTAAAGTTTGGACCATGTGTCGTCCAAACCACCTAAAGAACTCTCATTGGGCCGAACTTTGAGTTCCAAACTCTCCGAAACTCAAACGGAGCAAAGTTTGGACCAAGTTCGTCCAAACTAGATGAAAAACTCTCATCGGGAAGAACTTTGGGTTCCGAGATCTCAAAAACTTAAAAGGAGCAACGTTTGGACCATGTGTCGTCCAAACCACCTAAAGAACTCTCATTAGGCTGAACTTTGAGTTCCAAACTCTCCGAAACTCAAACGGAACAAAGTTTGGACCAAGTTCGTCAAAACTAGATGAAAAACTCTCATTGGGAAGAACTTTGGGTTCCGAGCTCTCAAAAACTTAAATGGAGTAAAGTTTGGACCATGTGTCGTCCAAACCACCTAAAGAACTCTCATTGGGCCGAACTTTGAGTTCCAAACCCTCCGAAACTCAAACGGTGCAAAGTTTGGACCAAGTTCGTCCAAACCAAATGAAAAAATCTCATTGGGACGAACTTTGTGTTCCGAGCTCTCAAAATATTAAACTTAGTAACGTTTGGACCATGTGTCGGCCAAACCACCTAAAGAATTCTCATTGGGCCGAAACTTTTAGTTCCAAATCTCTGAAACTCAAATTGATCAAAGTTTGGACGAAGTTCGTCAAAACTAGATGAAAAACTCTCATTGGGACGAACTTTGGGTTCCGAGCTCTCAAAACGGAGTAAACTTTGGACCACGTGTCGTCCAAACCACCTAAAGAACTCTCATTGGGATGAACTTTGAGTTCCAAACTCTCTCGAAAGGCAAACGGAGAAAAGTTTGGACCAACTTCGTCAAAACTAGATGAAAAACTCTCATTGGGACGACCTTTGGGTTCCGAGCTCTAAAAATCTTAAACGGAGTAACTTTGGACCATCTGTCGTCTAAACCACCAAAAGAACTCTCCGAAACTCAAACGGAGAACAGTTTGGACCAAGTTCGTCCAAACTAGATGAAAAACTCTCATTGGGACTAACTTTGGGTTTCAAGCCCTCAAAACTTAAACGGAGTAACGTTTGGACCATGTGTTGTCCAAACCACATAAAGAGCTCTCATTGGGTCGAACTTTGAGTTCCAAACTCTCTGAAACTCAAACGGAGCAAAGTTTCGACAAAGTTCGTCCAAACTAGATTAAAAACTCTCATTGGGACGAACTTTGTGTTCCGAGCTCTTAAAAACTTAAACGGAGTAAAGTTTGGACCATGTGTCGTCCAAACACCTAAAGAACTCTCACTGGGCCGAACTTTGAGAACCAAACCCTCCGAAACTCAAACGGTACAAAGTTTGGACCAAGTTCATCCAAACCAGATGAAAAACTCTCATTGGGACGAACTTTGGGTTCCGAGCTCTCAAAAACGTAAACGGAGTAACGTTTGGACCATGTGTCATCCAAACCACATAAAGAAATCTCATTGGGCCGAACTTTTAGTTCCAAACTCTCCGAAACTAAAACGGAGCAAAGTTTGGACCAAGTTTGTCCAAACTAGATGAAAAACTCTAATTGGGAAGAACATTGGGTTCCGAGCTCTCAAAAACTGAAACACAGTAACGTTTGGACCATGTGTCGTCCAAACCACCTAAAGAACTCTCATTGGGAAGAACTTTGAGTTCTAAACTCTCTGAAACTCAAACGGACCAAAGTTTGGACCAAGTTCGCCCAAACTAGATGAAAAACTCTCATTGGGACGAACTTTGGGTTCCGAGCTCTGAAAAACTTAAACGGAGTAACGTTTGGACCTTGTGTCAGCCAAACCACCTATAGAACTCTCATTGGGCCGAACTTTGATTTCCAAACTCTCCGAAACTCAAACGGAGCAAAGTTTGGACCAAGTTCGTCCAAACTAGATAAAAAAGTCTCATTGGGAAAAACTTTTGGTTCTGAGCTCTCAAAAACTTAAACAGAGTAAAGTTTAGATCATGTGTCGTCCAAACCACCTAAAGAACTCTCATTGGGCCGAACTTTGAGTTCCAAACTCTCCGAAACTCAAACGGAGCAAAGTTTGGACCAAGTTCGGCCAAACTAGATGAAAAACTCTCATTGGGAAGAACTTTGGGTTCCGAGATCTCAAAAACTTAAACGGAGCAACGTTTGGACCTTGTGTCGTCCAAACCACCTAAAGAACTCTCATTAGGCTGAACTTTGAGTTCCAAACTCTCCGAAACTCAAACGGAACAAAGTTTGGACCAAGTTCGTCAAAACTAGATGAAAAAGTCTCATTGGGAAGAACTTTTGGTTCCGAGCTCTCAAAAACTTAAACGGAGTAATGTTTGGACCATGTGTCGTCCAAACCACCTAAAGAACTCTCATTGGGCCGAACTTTGAGTTCCAAACCCTCCGAAACTCAAACGGTGCAAAGTTTGGACCAAGTTCGTCCAAACCAAATGAAAAACTCTCATTGGGACGAACTGTGTTCCGAGCTCTCAAAATATTAAACGGAGTAACGTTTGGATTCAATCAATTATCCATTGCATGTACCTGAAGGACCAATCACAAGGAGCAAGGAAAAGAAGATACAAGAGGCTTTCACATTGCATGTTCATAAGCTAGCAAATGCACAACAAGAGGCAAAGAATTTTGAATCCAAACTTTTGTATAATGTTAGTTCAGCAAGTCAAGAAGAGAATAGAGTCAAGATGACACGGGAAAAGTTGTGTAGTTTGGAAGATGGCAAGGGGGACGAAAACAGTGTGCAGAATTTGTGAAGAGGTGGCTGTCCAACTTGCATCTCTTGGGATTTCGTGATGTCAAAGGTTGTCAAACGTTGCCATTATGAGGAGCAGATTCCATAGCACATATTTAAGACAATTTAAAGCAATTCTATCTGTTTAGTTTTAAGATATGGCTGCTCGTTTGATGTGCAATCAAGTTTTAAGTTCCTAGGTCTTATTTTCTACAATTTGCAATTAAGTGTAAATGAATGACTTTTGAGTTCCTTGGTCTATCCACGACCATTTGGCCTTTAAAATGGCTTGTAATACTCTTGAAAACTCAGCTTAGGTCTTATTTTCTCACTTGTGTTAGGATATGACCGTTGGTATCCATTGGCTTGGGTTACATGTTGAATTTCTCTAATTAATTAGCCACTTGCCATAAATTTGGGAGTTAGAATCTTTTCACATTCCATTTCTCAGCCACTTGTTATTCAATGCCCATGATCTCTATTTATGGATACTTATATTCAGACTTTCATTTCCATTTGACCTTTGATTTATTTCTTGACTCGTTTCTTATTTGGTATTCGTTTGACTCCATACTTAAGCTATTTTGATTGTGTTCTATGTGTGCTATCTATCACTTCAATGCAAACCTTGCTCATTGGCTCATGTGAGTGAGATTGAGAGTTTGTTGAGAGGGAGTGCTTGTGAGATCCATTTTTTTTGTCACTTTGCATTCATTTTCAGCATGTTTCAAACAAGAAGTTCAAACAAATCCATGTTACGTCAAGCACAAAAACGTTGTGAGAAACACGTCCGTGATGATCCATTTTGGAAGGTTTTTCGTGAAAATATGGATGAAATACATAAATCCATAAAGTACATGTCTGAATTAGCTCATGAATTGAAATTGCGAGATCAAGCAAGAGAGGCACAAATCACAAAATCCATTCAAGAAGAAGAAGATTGTTCCATGCCTCAAGATGATGTTTCAAATGATGATGTTGTTGTTGATGACGTGGTGACCAGCGAAGAAAGTCTGCAAACATATGTTGATCCTTCCTTTGAGACAAAAAGTGAGGAAAGTGAAAAGGAGAACGTTTGTGAGAAAGAAACATTTGAGACTCATATAGAGACTAAAGAGAAAGAGAATTCAGTAATTAGAGTTTGTGAGAAGAATATTGTCTTGTATTCAAAAAGACACATCCAAGAACTTGTATCCAAAAAGACTTGCTTTCTAACGGGTGCACTTAAACCAAGTGTATCTACTTTTTCT
The DNA here is from genome assembly GCA_017139565.1 of Luffa aegyptiaca. Classification (NCBI taxonomy): domain Eukaryota; kingdom Viridiplantae; phylum Streptophyta; class Magnoliopsida; order Cucurbitales; family Cucurbitaceae; genus Luffa; species Luffa aegyptiaca. The sequence continues at coordinate 28,267,897 of CM029407.1, forward strand.
AATGAGTTCTTGCAGGAAATTAAACTCCTTATTGAAAAGCAAGATCCAAAGCTTGTTTCAAATATGAGTCAAAGCCGACCACGAGGAAAGTGCAATACCAACAAGCTATGTAAGAAGAAATGCTCATATTTTTCTTCATCATTCATTCAAGGACGATGGTCAAGCGTGAAGAACTTAAGGAGAGCAAGAGTGCGAGATGCAAAAGATTTCAAGTTTGTACTACAAGGGGATCCTTGGATTCGAGGACGAATCCTCTTGAAGAAGGGGAGGATGATACGAACCGAGGTGTCTTAATCAAGCTACAATAACCCAAGATACTTCCAAATTTTAGAGTTAGCTTTTAGAAAGATGATTCTCGGATTTAAGGCATTTTTATTGTAATTTTCAGTTTTACAGTTGTGTTTTTAATGTTTTAAGTTACTTTTAAGTTAGTGGTCATTATAGCATTGATGGGGATGAAAGTTAAACCCTTCATATGACCATAGGTTATGTTTGAAGGCTATAAATAGCCATCTATGTAGTTTCTTTGAGAAAAAGATTAGTTTTGATGCAATTTCAATGAGAATGAAGTCTTTTGAGCCTAAAGGCCATGAGCAATTTTGCATATCTTGTGTTTAGATTTGCATGCTAGGATCATTCAACTAGCATTGATCAAACTACTTGTGGAGTGATTCGAATCTCGAGTTTAGAAACGAGTTTTCTCTACTCTTGATCTTGATCGTCAAGGTAAATTCGTTCTATCTTCTTCCTTGGGATGAAATCATATTGATTTGGGGGTTTTAGCATTTGAGGTCTAGGGATTTGCATATCCATAAGGGTTCTTAGATCCAATTGGCTCGGGCTGTCTTATCATTTTGGTATCAGAGCTGCTTTGTCTTATCATTTTGGTATCAGAGCTGCTTTGTCATATCATTTGGTATCAGAGCTGCTTTGTCTTATCATTTTGGATTTGGGATCTCACAAGCACTCCCTCTCAACAAACCGAGAATTACAATAAAAATGCCTTAAATCCGAGAATCATCTTTCAAAAAGCTAACTCTAAAGTTTGGAAGTATCTTGGGTTATTGTAGCTTGATTAAGACACCTTGGTTCGTATCACAGTAGCTAATAGAAAAAAAAAAGAAAAAGAAACAAAAAAAAAAAGGAAAAAGCTTTTATTCGAAGATCCGAGGCACACCAAAAGTTAGTGTCATTATATTGTATGTTTGTTCAAAGTTTGTAGTTGCTTGTCTTAAGATTGATTTGCTCTAGTTTAGTTTGTGAAAATTGATCATTTGAATTAGTTATATCAAACTTATAGCAAGATTGCACCAAAATTTAAGCCAACCCTTACATCTTTGACCTAGTACCAAAAGCCTACCCTTGAGTGATAAACACGAGTGTCCTTGAGTGAAATCTTTGTGAGAAGTGTGGAAAGGTCCTTGTTACTTAATACAAAATGTCGCATGATGGAGAGGAAGTTCCAGAAGTGATAGATCCAAATGTTGCTATTCTTCAAGCAATTCAAGGTATGTTGGAATTGATGAGGGAAGATAGGCAAGAAATGAGGGCACAACAACAAAGGGAAGTACGACCATTCCAAGAAGATGAAGGAATGTTTGACTTAGATGCACATGAAAGACAACTTGGAGGTAGAGGAAATGTGAGATGGAGAGGAAGAAATAACCTCGCCAATGTGATGCAACCTAGAAGGATGGAGAGAGTGCATGAAGATAGAGATGGAGGAGTGAAACTCAAGATCCCACCTTTTACTGGAACGGCGGAAACGAAGACATATTTTCAATGGGAAAGAAAGATAGAACATGTGTTTGATTGCAACACATTTAGTGAGAATAAGAAGATGAAACTTGCCATTGCCGAATTTACCAACTATGCAACTGAATGGTATCATTATCTCAAGTCCGAGAGAAGGAGGAAAGAGGAGGATCCAATAGAAACTTGGGAAGAACTCAAAGAAGCCATGAGGAAAAGGTTTGTTCCAAAACATTATGAAAGAGATATGAAAACTAAATTGCAAGCTTTGAGGCAAGGTACAAAAAGTGTTGCTGAATATTATCAAGAGATGGAAACTTTGATTGGAATAGCAAAAATTCGAGAAGATGAGGAAGACACCATGTCTAGATTCCTTGGAGGTTTGAATCAATAAATTGCTCATCTTGTTGATAGAAATCCACCACCTTATATGGAAGATATGTATCATTATGCTATCAAAATTGAAGCTCAGTTGAAGGAAGAAAAGGAGCGTTCAAAAAGGTATGTATCTAAAACTCACACCTTTTCAAGTTCTAATACGTGGAACAAGGATGGTTTTGTGAATAGGAATGAATCAATGCAATCAAAGGGGAAATTTGTGGCTGCCAAAAGAGTGGAGGCCGAAAGCTCTAATACTAAGAAGGTTGAAGCTTCAAAGGAGGTAAGGGAGAAAACTAGCTCTATTCAATGTTGGAAGTGCAAAGGGTATGGACACATGAGCAAAGAGTGTGTCAATAAAAGAGTCATGGTGGTAAGAAATGGCGTGATTGATTCAGAAGATGAATGTGAGGAAAATGATGCACAACTTGAGGAAGAATATGAAACACCCGATGATGACTAGTATATTGAAAAAGGTAATTCCATATCCTTGATTACAAGGCGGGTACTTAATGTGAAAATCAAGGAAGAGAAAGTTGAAGATCAAAGGGAAAACTTGTTTCACACAAGATGTTTGATTGAAGGAAGCCCATGCAGCTTGGTGATTGATAGTGGAAGTTGCACAAATGTGGTAGGTACTTTTCTTGTGAAAAGGCTCCAACTTACTACTCGTCCACATCCAAAACCATATAAACTTCAATGGTTGACAAACAAAGGAGAATTGAAGGTAAACTCTCAAGTTCTTGTTTCTTTTACTTTAGGGAGATACAAAGATGATGTTCTTTGTGATGTTGTACCTATGCATGCGGGAGATATTTTGTTAGGCCGACCTTGGCAATATGATAGAGAAGTCACATATGATGGATTGTTCAACAAGTACAAATTTACTTTGGATGGGAAGAAGTTTACTTTGCTGCCAATATCTCCATATGAAGTACATTGTGATCATTTGAAATTAGAGAAGAAAAGAAAAGAATTTGAAGAAAAAGAGAGGAGAGAAGAAAGTAAGTTAAAAGAAAGAGAGAAGAGTGAAAAAAGAGAGGAAAGTGAGGGGCAAAAGGTGAGTGAAAACGAAGTGGGAAAAAAAAGTGATTTTGAGGAAAAAAGAAAGAATGTGAGTTTGGTTCTAAGAAAGGGGGAAGTGAGAAATCTGTTTTCATTCGAAGCACCAAACTTTGTACTTATGTGCAAAGGAAAGTGTTTAGTAACTGAACCTAACTCTAATGATGGTTTGCCTAGTGCTTTTAAGTCTCTTTTGCAGGAATTTAATGACATGTTTCCACATGAAGATGCACCTACGGGATTGCCTCCTTTAAGAGGGATTGAACATCAAATTGACTTCATTCCGGGTGCAACTCTTCCAAACATGGCTGCCTATAGGACCAATCCAATCGAGACTAAGGAGATCCAAAGGCAAGTAAAAGAACTCATGGATAAAGGATATATTAGAGAAAGCATGAGTCCTTGCTCAGTTCCGGTGATTTTTGTACCCAAGAAAGATGGTACATGGAGGATGTGTGTTGATTGTCGAGCTATCAACAAAATAACGGTAAAGTATCGACATCCTATTCCTCGATTAGATGACATGTTAGATGAATTACATGGTGCTAATCTGTTTTCAAAAATAGATCTTAAGAGTGGTTATCATCAAATTCGTATGCATGTAGGAGATGAATGGAAAACGGCTTTCAAAACAAAGTTTGGGCTTTATGAGTGGCTTGTTATGCCATTTGGCCTCACTAATGCACCAAGTACTTTTATGAGGCTAATGAATCATGTTTTGAGGGAATACATAGGAAAATTTGTGGTTGTATACTTTGATGATATCCTTGTTTACTCAAAAGGCTTGAATGATCATATTTTGCATGTTAAGACAATTTTACTTAAACTTAGAGAAGAGAAGCTTTATGCCAACTTCAAAAAGTGTAGTTTTTGTCTAGAACAAGTCAATTTCCTAGGATTCATTGTTGGAAAGGATGGAGTGAAAGTTGATGAAGAAAAGGTAAAGGCTATCCGAGAATGGCCAACCCCTACCAATGCATCCGAGGTAAGATCCTTTCATGGTTTGGCTAGTTTCTATAGGAGATTTATTAAAGATTTTAGTAGCATAGCCTCACCATTAACTGAACTTGTGAAAAAGCATGTGAAATTTGAATGGAAAGAGAAGCAAGAGAATGCATTCAATGAGTTAAAAGAAAAATTGACCAATGCACCTTGTCTTGCTTTACCTAACTTTGATAAATCTTTTGAGATTGAATGTGATGCAAGTGGAATAGGTATAGGGGCTGTTTTGTTGCAAGAAAAGCGACCAATCATGTTTTTTAGTGAAAAGCTAAATGGAGCTCAACTCAACTACCCGACTTATGACAAGGAGCTACATGCGCTTGTGAGGGCTTTGAAAGTTTGGCAACATTACCTATGGCCAAAAGAGTTTGTTATCCACACGGATCATGAAAGCTTGAAGCATCTCAAAGGCCAAACTAAGTTAACAAGAGGCATGCAAAATGGGTGGAATTCATTGAGACATTTCCTTATGTCATCCATTACACAAAAGGTAAGGACAATGTGGTGGCTGATGCATTATCAAGAAGGTACGCTTTATTCTCATCCCTTAGTGCAAAAGTTCTTGGTTTTAAACACATGATTGAGCTGTACAAAGTTGAGAAATCTGAATTTTATGATGTGTATGCACAATGTTTAGAAGGGAAAAATGTACAAGATTATATTGTGTTTGATGGGATGCTTTTTAGGAAGGGTAAGCTTTGTATTCCTAAGTGTTCCATTAGAGAGTTACTTGTGAAGGAGGCTCATGGGGGAGGACTTATGGGACATTTTGGAGAATTTAAAACATACAGCATGTTGTGTGAACATTTTTATTGGCTTAAAATGAGGAAAGATGTGAACAAAGTGTGCAAGCAATGTTTCAAGTGTAAGGAGGCTAAATCTAAGACACAACCACATGGCCTTTACACACCTTTAGATGTTCCTAGTGAACCATGGATAGACATTAGCATGGATTTTGTTCTAGGATTACCAAAGACTAGAAGACATCATGATAGTATTTTTGTGGTGGTTGATAGGTTTAGTAAGATGGCGCATTTCATTCCATGTAACAAAACCGATGATGCTACCAACATAGCTAATCTTTTCTTTAGGGAAGTGGTTAGATTGCATGACATTCCCAAAACTATTGTTAGTGATAGGGATGTTAAATTTGTAAGTCATTTTTGGAAAGCTTTGTGGGGAAAATTGGGAACTAAGCTTCTATTTTCTACAACTTGTCACCCACAAACGGATGGGCAAACTGAGGTGGTTAATAGAACATTGGGGGCCTTGCTTAGGTCACTAATTTCTAAAAATCTTAAGTCTTGGGAAGAGAGACCTTTTGTGGAGTTTGCATACAATAGGGCGATTCATAGCACAACTCATTGTTCACCTTTTGAGGTTGTGTACGGCTTTAATCCTTTGACTCCTCTAGATTTATCACCTTTGCCGCCTAATATGTTTACTAGTGATGCAGCTTCTTCTAGGGCCGAATACATCAAAACTTTGCACAAAGAAATCAAAGAAAGGATTGAAAGGAAGAATCAAAAGCTAGTCACTCGCAAGAACCAAGGAAGAAAGGAATTGATTTTCAAACCGGGTGATTGGGTTTGGGTTCATCTAAGAAAGGAAAGGTTTCCAGATCAAAGAAAGTCTAAACTTCAACCAAGGGGAGATGGTCCTTTTCAAGTGCTTGAACGGATCAATAACAATGCATACAAATTAGATCTACGAGGTGAGTACAATGTAAGTTCTACTTTTAATGTGGCTGACTTGACTCCTTTTGATGTAGGCAATGAAGACCTTGATTTGAGGACAAATCCTTTTAAAGAAAGGGGGGATGATATGGATTCAATCAATAATCCATTGCATGTACCTGAAGGACCAATCACAAGGAGCAAGGCAAAGAAGATACAAGAGGCTTTCACATTGCATGTTCAAAAGCTAGCAAATGCCCAGCAAGAGGCAAATAATTTTGAATCCAAACTTTTGTATAATGTTAGTTCAGCAAGTCAAGAAGAGAATGGAGTCAAGATGGCACGGGAAAAGTTGTGTAGTTTGGAAGATGGCACGGGGGACGAAAACAGTGTGCAGAATTTGTGAAGAGGTGGCTGTCCAACTTGCATCTCTTGGGATTTCGTGATGTCAAAGGTTGTCAAACGTTGCCATTATGAGGAGCGGATTCCATAGCACATATTTAAGACAATTTAAAGCAATTCTATCTTTTTAGTTTTAAGATATGGCTGCTCGTTTGATGTGCAATCAAGTTTTAAGTTCCTAGGTCTTATTTTCTACAATTTGCAATTAAGTGTAAATGAATGACTTTTGAGTTCCTTGGTCTATCCACGACAATTTGGCCTTTAAAATGGCTTGTAATACTCTTGAAAACTCAGCTTATGCATATTAAAAAGCTTTTGCTTATTCAACCCCTTTGGTGTTATCTTTTCTTTCAAATCTTGTTTTAGGTTTGATGTTCAACCGATTCATTGGATTAGTTTTGATCAATCTAATTCTGGAGTGAGTCGTCTTAGGATCTTTGAGTGACCATCATAGATTCTAAGTTTGATCTAAGAGTGATTCATCTTCTAACTAAACTCTTGGTTGGAATCATTCGGTAAGTTAGTCTTATTTGTGTCCGTTTACAAGGATCCTAGAAGGACCTCTAGCTTTGTAGAGCATATTGGGCGCTTATCAGGGACGAACATTGGGTTCCGAGCTCTCAAAAACTTAAACGGAGTAACGTTTGGACCATGTGTCGCCCAAACCACAAAAAGAACTCTCATTGGGCCGAACTTTTAGTTCCAAACTCTCAGAAACTCAAACGAAGCAAAGTTTGGACCAAGTTCGTCAAAACTAGATAAAAAACTCTCATTGGGACGAACTTTGGGTTGCGTGCTCTCAAAAACTTAAACGAAGTAACGTTTGGACCATTTGTCGTCCAAACCACCTAAGGAACTCTCTTTGGGATAAACTTTGAGTTCCAAACTCTCTCGAAAGTCAAACGAAGCAAAGTTTGGACCAACTTCTTCCAAAGTAGATGAAAAACTCTCATTGGGACGAACTTTGGGTTCCGAGCTCTCCAAAACTTAAACGGAGTAACGTTTGGACCACGTGTCGTCCAAACAACCTAAAGAACTCTCATTGGGGTGAACTTTGAGTTCGAAACTCTCTCGAAAGTCAAACGGAGCATAGTTTGGACCAACTTCGTCCAAACTTGATGAAAAACTCTCATTGGGACGAACTTTGGGTTCCGAGCTCTCAAAAACTTAAACGGAGTAACGTTTCGACCATGTGTCGCCCAAACCACCTAAAGAACTCTCATGGGGCCGAACTTTGAGTTCCAAACTCTCAGAAACTCAAACGGAGAAAAGTTTGGACCAAGTTCGTCCAAACTAGATGAAAAACTCTCATTCGGACGAACTTTGGGTTCCGAGCTCTCAAAAACTTAAACGGAGTAACGTTTGGACCATGTGTCACCCAAACCACCTAAAGAACTCTCATTGGGCCGAACTTTTAGTTCCAAACTCTCAGAAACTCAAACGGATCAAAGTTTGGACCAAGTTCGTCAAAACTAGATGAAAAACTCTCATTGGGACGAACTTTGGGTTTCGTGCTCTCAAAAACTTAAACGAAGTAACGTTTGGACCATTTGTCGTCCAAACCACCTAAGGAACTCTCTTTGGGATAAACTTTGAGTTCCAAACTCTCTCGAAAGTCAAACGGAGCAAAGTTTGGACCAACTTCTTCCAAAGTAGATGAAAAACTCTCATTGGGACGAACTTTGGGTTCCGAGCTCTCAAAAACTTAAACGGAGTAACATTTGGACCATGTGTTGTGCAAACCACATAAAGAACTCTCATTGGGACAAAGTTTGAGTTCCAAACTGTCCAAAACTCAAACGGAGCAAGCTTTGGACCAAGTTCGTCCAAACTAGATGATAAACTCTCATCAAACAACCACTTGGCTCAGTGGCTAAGTGAGTGATTATCCTTGGTTACTCCATGGTGGGGGTTCGATCCTGCATATACGTAGTTTATTGTTTATTTAACCGCCCAAATTGGTTGCTCCATGGTGGGGGTTCGATCTTGCATATACGCAGTTTACTGTTATTTAACCGCCCAAATTTTTTGTACTAAAAAAAAAAAGTCAAGGTAAAAATTTCAAAATAAATCATATTGTTCATGCTTTCAAATAATATATTAAAACTACCATTACATTTTTGGTTGCTCCATGGTGGGGGTTCTGTAAACCCGAGACTTTCCCTTGGATAATTTTCTCTTATCATCTATTGTGGCTTCATGGTTGAATCTAAGTTGTTGGAAATTATACACTTAAAAAGAAAGGAGATGGGAAAGAAGAAAAGAAAGTAAATGGAAAAGGAAAAGGAAAAGGAAAAAGGAAAAAAAAAAAAAAGAAAAGAAATGAAGTGGGAATGGACAGCAAGAAGGGCACCACCGACTAGCATTCTTATCAGCCCATTATCAGCCTCATTTCTCATCCTTTTCCACTAAAACTTTCAGAGCACTTTAAGGAGAGAGTGAAGGAGGAGGAAGAAGAAGAATTTCGTGGTTTGAGGTTGAAGAAGATAGGGAAAAGCTCATGCAAACCAGCCATTGCAGGATTTGAGATCAACCTGTCAACCTCTGGTTTTTTATTCGGTTTGAGCTACCCAGGAGGAATCAAGAGGTGAGGTTTGATTTTCTTGAAAGTTAGTTCATTTTCTAACAAATTTCATGAAGGAAGCTTGACCTAAATCGTATGAGAAGTTGATGGTTTTTTGAATGGAAAACAGAGCACAGGATTTTCGAGCAAAGCAGGAGGATCTCTGGTTTTCTCTGATGTTTTGAGCATTATGGGGTGTACTAGTTGAATCAGAAGCTCTATTTTGTATGGTTGGAAAGCTTATTCAATTATCTACAACTTTCATGAAGAATTCGTGAGCCAAAAATGACTTGAAGTAGGTTTAATTTCAGGAGGAAGATAAAAGGTAATAGAGAAGCTCGAATCTGTGTTGTCTGATTTCGGGGCATTTCTGGACAAATTGGTTGGGAATATCGTTTTCATTTCTTCAGGTAAGTTGTAGAGTGTTCGAAAAGGGAGAGTTCGATGTGTATTTCATTAATTTTGGTTACGTATTGAGGAAGTTATGGGTGTTGGAAGTTAGGGTATAGAATCTGGAAAATCTGGAGAGTAGAGTGTGAATGTGATTCTTAATCCAATTGTTTAAAAATTCATGAGCATGGAAAGACAAAGCTATCTATGGTTCTAATGCTCGGTTTTGGTTATTTGACAGGCCAAGAGGAAATAGGTCGAGTCTACAAACCGGGGAACTAGATAAGACTGTGAGTGACAAAATGAATTTCGAAAATTGTTTCCAACGGTTGTTCATCTTTAGACGTTTTATATGCTTTACCATGAATGATATATGATTTTTATGAATGGTTTCAAGCATAAGTTTTGAGCTCAGATTTTCTAACGAGGTTTATATACGAGCACGTGTCTAATGACTTTATGAAAAGTAGCTGAAACGATATCTTTTAAAGCAAAGTATGGATTAGCAAGTATTTCTAAATGATTTTCGGTTTTCCACGAGCAAGCTGAGTAAGCTTAAGTTTTACGAAAGATAACGATAAGCAGGCATGTCTTAATGTTTTCATGTGATTTTCTGAGATTTCTATTGACTACATGACTGAGATATTGAGCCCGAGGCTATATGGTACCGTGTGCACACAGGTTATATTCCGTTGTTGACGTTGAGTGTACTCCGTGACAACGATGCTATCGTGAGTGTTGGGCGGGCCCCACTACGACAAAGACGATGGGAGTGCTGGGCGGGCCCCACTACATCGTAGGACTAGTAAACGTTGGTTGTACTGGGCGTGCCCTACACAACGTAGATCGATCATGTTAGTTAAAACGTTTGATGTACTTGATATGCCTTGCTAGATTTTTAATGACGAACTTGCGAGATATTTTAGAAAGCCTTTTTCATTACACGTTTATGTTAAACGCTTTGATTGAGCATATTTATACGTTTAAAGGTTTATCACTTGTTTGACTTCCGGATTTAGAGTTTTAAAGTTAGTCACTCACTGGGCTTCGTAGCTCATTCTTTCAAAATGTTTTTCCACTTTTAGGTAGAGATCGAGCTCCCGGTGCCTGATACACTGCCAACGTCTGCTGAACGTTCTAGATCAAGCTCCAGTACGTGGTTGGAGTTGTATATTGAGTCCGTTCATATTGTAAATGTTTTGTAAGGGTTGTATAATATCGTCCTAGAGGTCGTGGATGTATAACCCTAGTTGTATATGTTTTGGTCGTGATATCTATATCAGGTTACTTTCCAAACCAGGTTATGTCAGGGCTGCACCATGTGTATGTTGAAAGGTTTCCGTGGATTCCGCTGTGTGGTGTTTCATATAGAATGTTTTATATCTATGATTAGTATGTTTATCAGGTACAACGTTTCAGTAGGGTCAACAGGGATCGTTAGAGGTGACGATGTCTGTTGGCTTCACGCCGTCTTTCGGGCTAAGCTAGCAGGTGGTCCGGGAGGGGGTGTGACAACTTGGTATCAGAGCAGTTAGCTCCATGGGAAAAGAGACATGGTAGCTAGTGCTAAGAAAATCCAGGAAGTAAATAGTTAGATGTTGGGTCAGTTCAGATAGAACTAGCGGAGTATGGTCCGAGTGTTGTTGAAAGTGAGTCCAGTCAGGACTAGAATGTAGGTATAAGTTTAGTATCATGCATCTGAGTGAAGTATCTATAGCATGTCTGATGTGTTGATATGTTATAGGAGTCATGCCACCACGTACCAGCAGACGACGCAGGCAGAATCAGGACGGGACGCAGGATCCTACCCAGAGTCAGTCTGAAAGGGGATCCAGTATCCCGAGAGGTCAGAATGAGGCAGGGAGTGAGCGATTTGCTAGATCTGCACAGGAGATCGGTAGGCCAGAGAGAGCATGGCCTAGTGATCCGGAAAAGACGTATGGGATTGAACGGTTGAAGAAGTTAGGAGCCACCGTGTTTGAGGGTTCCACGGATCCAGCTGACGCCGAGGTCTGGTTGAATATGTTGGAGAAATGCTTCGACGTGATGAGTTGTCCTGAGGAGCGAAAGGTCAAATTAGCCACATTCCTTTTGCAGAAGGAGGCGGAAGGATGGTGGAAATCTATTATAGGCAGGCACAGTGATGCACGTACGTTAGATTGGCAGACGTTCAGGGGCATATTCAAGGAAAAGTACTACCCCACCACATATTGTGAGGCGAAGAGAGATGAGTTTCTGGAGCTGAAACAAGGGTCACTTTCAGTGGCCGAGTACGAGAGGAAGTATATCGAGCTTTCACGGTATGCTGAAGTGATTGTGGCATCGGAGAGTGACAGGTGTCGCAGGTTTGAGAGAGGGCTACGTTTTGAGATACGTACCCCAGTTACCGTTATTGCCAAGTGGACGGATTTTTCCCAGCTAGTAGAGACTGCCTTACGTGTGGAGTAGAGTATTATAGAGGAAAAGGCGGCATTGGAGCCTAGTCGTGGAGCTCCAACAGCTAGTGGTTTTCGGGGTCGTGAGCAGCGGAGGTTCACACCTGGGGTGAATGTTTCAGGTCGTCAAGACTTCAAGCGCCGATCTGGTGGCCAGTTGTCGAGGCAGATGAGTTCGGGTAGTGCCTATCAGAGGCAGAGTCAGAGAGCCCCCAGTCAGTCTGCGAGTTCAGTAGCAAGACCGCGGACGAGTCAAGAGTCCGTTGCTAGTGAATCCAGGAGAACCCCATGTGTAAGTTGTGGCAAGAATCATCGGGGTCAGTGTCTTGTTGGCGCCGGTGTGTGTTACGAGTGTGGACAACCAGGGCATTTCAAGAGGGATTGTCCACAGTTGAGGACAACAGTTCAGAGGGACCAGGGAGTTGAGTCCCACACAGTTGAGCAGCCGAGAGTTTTAGCAGGTGCAGGAAAAGGCACCAGTGGTGCAAGGCAAAAGGGAGTTGTGGGGAGACCTAGGCAGCAGGGAAAAGTCTACGCCATGACTCAACAGGAAGCAGAGGATGCACCAGATGTGATCACTGGTACGATTTTGATTTGTAATGTACCTGCACGTGTTTTATTAGATCCAGGCGCTACGCATTCCTTTGTTTCTAGTATGTTCTTAACTAAGCTAAATAGGATGTTAGAGCCTTTATCTGGGGAGTTAGTCATATGCACTCCAGTTGGTGACGTTTTATTAGTCAATGAAATGTTGCGTGATTGTGAGGTTGTGGTAGAAGGTCTCTGTATGTTAGTGGATCTTCTTCCCCTAGAGTTGCAGGCGTTGGATGTGATTTTGGGAATGGATTTCTTATTCACTCACTATGCTTCTATGGATTGCCATAAGAAGGAAGTGACTTTTAGGAAACCAGGTTTGACTGAAGTGGTTTTCAGGGGTGAGAGGAAGATTATTCCTACAAGTTTGATTTCAGCTCTGAAAGTTGAGAAGTTGTTGAGGAAGGGTTGTACAACGTTTCTTGCACACGTAGTAGAGGTGCAAGAAGAAAAGCTGAAACTAGAAGATGTTCCTGTGGTGAACGAATTTCTTGATGTTTTTCCGGCTGATCTATCGGGTTTTGCACCTGATAGAGAGGTGGAGTTCACTATTGAATTGTTACCAGGAACAACACCTATTTCACAGGCACCATACAGAATGGCTCCGAGCGAGCTTAAGGAGCTGAAGGTGCAGTTGCAAGAACTAGTTGACAAGGGTTACATCAGGCCTAGCGTATCACCTTGGGGAGCTCCAGTGTTATTCGTGAAGAAGAAAGATGGTACCCTGAGATTATGCATTGATTACAGGCAGTTAAACAAGGTCACGATACGTAACAAGTATCCTCTACCACGCATCGATGACTTGTTTGACCAGTTAAGGGGAGCAGCAATGTTCTCTAAGATTGATCTGAGGTCAGGATACCACCAGTTGAAGGTTAGGGAATCAGATATTCCTAAGACAGCATTCAGGACGAGGTATGAGCACTATGAGTTTTTAGTGATGCCATTCGGTTTAACAAATGCGCCAGCAGTTTTCATGGACCTCATGAACAGGATCTTCCATCAGTATTTAGATCAGTTTGTGATAGTGTTCATCGACGACATTCTAGTTTATTCAATTGACAGGAAAGCCCATGAGGAACATCTAAGGATTGTTCTACAGACACTACGTGATAAACAGCTATACGCTAAGTTTAGCAAATGTGAGTTCTGGTTGAATCAAGTGGTGTTCTTAGGGCATGTAGTTTCAGCGGACGGAGTTAGTGTTGATCCGCAGAAAGTGGAAGCTGTTGTCAACTGGGAGAGACCAGCTAGTGCAACAGAGGTTCGTAGTTTCCTAGGCCTGGCCGGATACTACAGACGTTTTGTTGAGGATTTCTCACGATTAGCATTACCCCTGACAGCGTTGACAAGGAAAAATGCTAAGTTTGAGTGGTCGGATAAATGCGAACAGAGTTTCCAGGAGCTCAAAAAGAGATTGGTGACAGCGCCTATACTGACACTTCCTGTAGCAGGAAGGAGTATGTGATCTATTGTGATGCTTCGAGGCAAGGATTAGGTTGTGTGCTGATGCAGGAAGGAAAGGTAATAGCTTATGCTTCAAGGCAGTTGAAGAAGCATGAGTGTAATTACCCTACCCATGGGAAAAGAGACATGGTAGCTAGTGCTAAGAAAATCCATGAAGTAAATAGTTAGATGTTGGGTCAGTTCAGATAGAACTAGCGGAGTATGGTCCGAGTGTTGTTGAGAGTGAGTCCAGTCAGGACTAGAATGTAGGTATAAGTTTAGTATCATGCATCTGAGTGAAGTATCTATAGCATGTCTGATGTGTTGATATGTTATAGGAGTCATGCCACCACGTACCAGCAGACGACGCAGGCAGAATCACGACGGGACGCAGGATCCTCCCCAGAGTCAATCAGAACGATTTGCTAGATCTGCACAGGAGATCGGTAGGCCAGAGAGAGCAGGGCCTAGTGATCCGAAAAAGACGTAGGGATCAAGGGTCATGCCAGTTCCCGTGAGGGGGTTGACGGGAAGACCTTGGTCGTTACTCCAGAGGTTACCGATCCTCCTCCGTTAGCCATGGTGACTCCTCAGTCGAACTACATTACGTATGAGTGTGCTCCTCAGTTCAGTGTTGATTCCTTATCCGGCAAGGGAGGCTTCCCTACTCCTTGAGTTATTCATGATAGGTTTAGTTGGTTGTTAGTTCCCTACTCGGGGTGTGAGCTTTGTCGTTTTCTTGCTTGGCGTGTCAGCTTCTTGGCGTGCGTCGTAGTCTTTTATTTTTGTCCCCTGCTCGGGGTGTGAGCTTGTCTGCGTTCCCCTTCTTTGGGGTGAGTCATTTTGTTTTCCTTCTGGTCTGTTTGAATTTTGTTTCCCTACACGGGGTGTGAGCTTAGTTTATTTGTGCCCTGGCCTCGGGCTATGAGGTCCTCCTTTTTGCATAGTTATATACATCTACCTTTGACGAAAAAAATAACTTAAACGGAGTAACGTTTAGACCATGTATCTCCCAAACCACCTAATGAACTCTCATTGGGCCGAACTTTCAGTTCCAAACTCTCAGAAATTCAAACGGAGCAAAGTTTAGACCAAATTTGTCCAAACTACATGAAAAACTCTCATTGGGACGAACTTTGGGTTCCGAGCTCTAAAAAACTTAAACGGAGTAATGTTTGGACCATGTGTCGTCCCAACCACCTAAAGAACTCTCATTGGGCCGAACTTTGAGTTCCGAACTCTCTGAAACTCAAACGAAGGAAAGTTTGGACCAAGTTCGTCCAAACTAGATTAAAAACTATCATTGGGACGAACTTTGGGTTCCGAGCTCTCAAAAACTTAAACGGAGTAACGTTTGGACCATGTGTCGCCCAAACCACCTAAAGAACTCTCATTGGGCCGAACTTTCAGTTTCAAACCCTCAGAAACTCAAACGGAGCAAAGTTTGGACCAAGTTAGTCAAAACTAGATGAAAAACTCTCATTGGGACGAACTTTGGGTTCCGAGCTCTCAAAAACATAAACGGAGTAACGTTTGGACAATGTGTCGCCCAAACCACCTAAAGAACTCTCATTGGGCCGAACTTTGAGTTTCAAACTCTCAAAACTCAAACGGAGCAAATTTTGGACCAAGTTCATCCAAACTAGATGAAAAACTCTCATTGGGACAAACTTTGGGTTCCGAGCTCTCAAAAACTTAAACGGAGTAACGTTTGGACCATGTGTCGCCCAAACCACCTAAAGAACTCTCATTGGGCCGAACGTTGAGTTCCAAACTCTCCGAAACTCAAACGGAGCAAAGTTTGGACCAAGTTCATCCAAACTAGATGAAAAAATCTCATTGGGACGAACTTTGGGTTCCGAGCTCTCAAAAACTTAAACGGAGTAACGTTTGGACCATGTGTCGCACAAACCACCTAAAGAACTCTCATTGGGACGAACGTTGAGTTCCAAACTCTCCAAAACTCAAACGGAGCAAAGTTTGGTCCAAGTTCGTCCAAACTAGATGAAAAAATCTCATTAGGACGAACTTTGGGTTCCGAGCTCTAAAAACTTAAACGGAGTAACGTTTGGACCATGTGTCGCCCAAACCACCTAAAGAACTCTCATTTGGCCGAAATTTGAGTTTCAAACTCTCAGAAACTCAAACGGAGGAAAGTTTGGACCAAGTTAGTCAAAACTAGATGAAAAAATCTCATTGGGACGAACTTTGGGTTCCGAGCTCTCAAAAACTTAAACGGAGTAACGTTTGGACCATGTGTCGCCCAAACCACCTAAAGAACTCTCATTGGGCCGAACTTTGAGTTCCAAACTCTCAGAAACTCAAACGGAGAAAGTTTGGACCAAGTTCGTCCAAACTAGATGAAAAAATCTCATTGGGACGAACTTTGGGTTCCGAGCTCTCAAAAACTTAAACGGAGTAACATTTGGACCATGTGTCGTCCAAACCACATAAAGAACTCTCATTGGGACAAACCTTGAGTTCCAAACTGTCCAAAACTCAAACGAAGTAAGGTTTGGACCAAGTTCGTCCAAACTAGATGAAAAACTCTCATTGGGACGAACTTTGGGTTCCGAGCTCTCAAAAACTTAAACGGAGTCACGTTTGGACCATGTGTCGCCCAAACCACCTAATGAACTCTCATTGGGACGAACTTTGAGTTCCAAACTCTCCGAAACTCAAACGGAGCAAAGTTGGAACCAAATTTGTCCAAAGTACATGAAAAACTCTCATTGGGACGAACTTTGGGTTCCGAGCTCTCAAAAACTTAAACAGAGTAACGTTTGGACCATGTGTCGTCCAAACCACCTAAAGAACTCTCATTGGGCCGAACTTTGAGTTCCAAACTCTCTGAAACTCAAACGGAGGAAAGTTTGGACCAAGTTCGTCCAAACTAGATTAAAAACTATCATTGGGACGAACTTTGGGTTCCGAGCTCTAAAAAACTTAAACAGATTAACGTTTGGACCATGTGTAACCCAAACCACCTAAAGAACTCTCATTGGGCCGAACGTTGAGATTCAAACTCTCAGAAACTCAAACGGAGCAAAGTTTGGACCAAGTTAGTCAAAACTAGTTGAAAAACTCTCATTGGGACGAACTTTGGGTTCCGAGCTCTCAAAAACATAAACGGAGTAACGTTTGGACCATGTGTCACCCAAACCACCTAAAGAACTCTCATTGGGCCGAACTTTGAGTTTCAAACTCTCAGAAACTCAAACGGAGCAAATTTTGGACCAAGTTCGTCCCAACTAGATGAAAAACTCTCATTGGGACGAACTTTGGGTTCCGAGCTCTCAAAAACTTAAACGGAGTAACGTTTGGACCATGTGTCGCCCAAACTACCTAAAGAACTCTCGTTGGGCCGAACTTTGAGTTCCAAACTCTCAGAAACTCAAACGGAGAAAAGTTTGGACCAAGTTCGTCCAAACTAGATGAAAAAATCTCATTGGGACGAACTTTGGGTTCCGAGCTCTGAAAAAGTTAAACGAAGTAACGTTTAGACCATGTGTCGCACAAACAACCTAAAGAACTCTCATTTGGCCGAACGTTGAGTTCCAAACTCTCCGAAACTCAAACGGAGCAAAGTTTGTACCAAGTTCGTCCAAACTAGATGAAAAAATCTCATTGGGACGAACATTGGGCTCCGAGCTCTCAAAAACTTAAACGGAGTAACATTTGGACCATGTGTCGTCCAAACCACATAAAGAACACTCATTGGGACAAACCTTGAGTTCCAAACTGTCCAAAACTCAAAAGGAGCAAGGTTTGGACCAAGTTCGTCCAAACTAGATGAAAAACTCTCATTGGGACGAACTTTGGGTTCCGAGCTCTCAAAAACTTAAACAGAGTAACGTTTGGACTATGTTTCACCCAAACCACCTAAAGAACTCTCATTGGGCCGAAATTTTAGTTCCAAACTCTCAGAAACTCAAACGGAGCAAAGTTTGGACCAAGTTCGTCAAAACTAGATGAAAAACTCTCATTGGGACGAACTTTGGGTTTCGTGCTCTCAAAAACCTAAACGAAGTAACGTTTGGACCATTTTTCGTCCAAACCACCTAAGGAACTCTCTTTGGGATAAAGTTTGAGTTCCAAACTCTCTCGAAAGTCAAACGGAGCAAAGTTTGGACCAACTTCTTTCAATTTAGATGAAAAACTCTCATTGGGACGAACTTTGGTTTCCGAGCTCTCAAAAACTTAAACGGAGAAACGTTTGGACCGTGTGTCGTCCAAACCACCTAAAGAACTCTCATTGGGGTGAACTTTGACTTCGAAACTCTCTCCAAAGTCAAACGGAGCATAGTTTGGACCAACTTCGTCCAAACTAGATGAAAAACTCTCATTGGGACGAACTTTGGGTTTCGTGCTCTCGAAAACTTAAACGAAGTAACGTTTGGACCATTTGTCGTCCAAACCATCTAAGGAACTCTCTTTGGGATAAACTTTGAGTTCCAAACTCTCTCGAAAGTCAAACGGAGCAAAGTTTGGACCAACTTCTTCCAAAGTAGATGAAAAACTCTCATTGGGACGAACTTTGGGTTCCGAGCTCTCAAAAACTTAAACGGAGTAACCTTTTGACCATGTGTCGTCCAAACCACATAAATAACTCTCATTGGGACAAACTTTGGGTTCCAAACTGTCCAAAACTCAAACGGAGCAAGTTTTGGACCAAGTTCGTCCAAACTAGATGAAAAACTCTCATTGGGACGAATTTTGGGTTCCAATGTCGCAAAAACTTAAACGGAGTAAAATTTGGACCATGTGTCGCCCATACCACCTAATGAACTCTCATTGGGCCGAACTTTGAGTTCCAAACTCTCAGAAACTCAAAAGGAGCAAAGTTTTAACCAAATTTGTCCAAAGTACATGAAAAACTCTCATTGGGACGAACTTTGGGTTCCGAGCTCTCAAAAACTTAAACAGAGTAACGTTTGGACCATGTGTCGTCCAAACCACCTAAAGAACTCTCATTGGGCCGAACTTTGAGTTCCAAACTCTCTGAAACTCAAACGGAGGAAAGTTTGGACCAAGTTCGTCCAAACTAGATTAAAAACTATCATTGGGACGAACTTTGGGTTCCGAGCTCTAAAAAACTTAAACAGAGTAACGTTTGGACCATGTGTAACCCAAACCACCTAAAGAACTCTCATTGGGCCGAACGTTGAGATTCAAACTCTCAGAAACTCAAATGGAGCAAAGTTTGGACCAAATTAGTCAAAACTAGTTGAAAAACTCTCATTGGGACGAACTTTGGGTTCCGAGCTCTCAAAAACATAAACGGAGTAACGTTTGGACCATGTGTCACCCAAACCACCTAAAGAACTCTCATTGGGCCGAACTTTGAGTTTCAAACTCTCAGAAACTCAAACGGAGCAAATTTTGGACCAAGTTCGTCCCAACTAGATGAAAAACTCTCATTGGGACGAACTTTGGGTTCCGAGCTCTCAAAAACTTAAGCGGAGTAAAGTTTGGACCATGTGTCGTCCAAACCACCTAAAGAACTCTCATTTGGTCGAACTTTGAGTTCCAAACTCTCCGAAACTCAAACGGAGCAAAGTTCTAAAAAACTTAAACTCTCATTTTGAGAGTTTAAGTTTTTCAGAGCTAGGAACCCAAAGTTCGTCCCAGTGAGAGCTTTTCATCTTGTTTTGACGAATTTGGTCTCAACTTTGGTCTGTTTGAGTTTCAGAGAGTTTGGAACTCAAAGTTCCGCCCAATGAGAGTTCTTTAGGTGGTTTGGTCGACACATGGACAAACGTTACTCTGTTTAAGTTTTTGAGAGCTCGGAACCCAAAGTTCTTCCCAATGATAGTTTTTCATCTAGTTTGGACGAACCTGGTCAAAACTTTGCTCCGTTTGAGTTTCGGAGAGTTTGGAACTCAAAGTTCGACCAAATGAGAGTTCTTTAGGTGGTTTGGACGACACATGGTCCAAACTTTACTCCGCTTAAGTTTTTGAGACATAAAAACCAAAACTCTCAAAGTTTGGCCCTATGAGAGTTCTTTAGGTGGTTTTGACGACACTTGAAACTCAAATGGAGCAAAGTTTGGACCAGGTTCGTCCAAACTAGATGAAAAACTATCATTGGGAAGAACTTTGAGTTCCAAACTCTCAAAAACTTAAACAGAGTAACGTTTGGACCATGTGTCGTCCAAACCACCTAAAGAACTCTCATTGGGGTGAACTTTGACTTCGAAACTCTCTCGAAAGTCAAACAGAGCATAGTTTGGACCAACTTCGTCCAAACTAGATGAAAAACTCTCATTGGGACGAACTTTGGGTTCCGAGCTCTCAAAAACTTAAACGGAGTAACGTTTGGACCATGTGTCGCCCAAACCACCTAAAGAACTCTCATTGGGCCGAACTTTGAGTTCCAAACTCTCGGAAACTCAAACGGAGAAAAGTTTGGACCAAGTTCGTCCAAACAAGATGAAAAACTCTCATTGGGACGAACTTTGGGTTCCGAGCTCTCAAAAACTTAAACGGAGTAACGTTTGGACCATGTGTCACCCAAACCACCTAAAGAACTCTCATTGGTCCGAACTTTTAGTTCCAAACTCTTAGAAACTCAAACGGATCAAAGTTTGGACCAAGTTCGTCAAAACTAGATGAGAAACTCTCATTAAGATGAACTTTGGGTTCCGTGCTCTCAAAAACTTAAACGAAGTAGCGTTTGGACCATTTGTCGTCCAAACCACCTAAGGAACTCTCTTTGGGGTAAACTTTGAGTTCCAAACTCTCTCGAAAGTCAAACGGAGCAAAGTTTGGACAAACTTCTTCCAAAGTAGATGAAAAACTCTCATTGGGACGAACTTTGGGTTTCGAGCTCTGAAAAACATAAACGGAGTAACCTTTGGACCATGTGTCGTCCAAACCACATAAAGAACTCTCATTGGGCCGAACTTTGAGTTCCAAACTCTCGGAAACTGAAACGGAGAAAAGTTTGGACCAAGTTCGTCCAAACAAGATGAAAAACTCTCATTGGGACGAACTTTGGGTTCCGAGCTCTCAAAAACTTAAACGGAGTAACGTTTGGACCATGTGTCACCCAAACCACCTAAAGAACTCTCATTGGTCCGAACTTTTAGTTCCAAACTATTAGAAACTCAAACGGATCAAAGTTTGGACCAAGTTCGTCAAAACTAGATGAGAAACTCTCATTAAGATGAACTTTGGGTTCCGTGCTCTCAAAAACTTAAACGAAGTAGCGTTTGGACCATTTGTCGTCCAAACCACCTAAAGAACTCTCATTGGGGTGAACTTTGACTTCGAAACTCTCTCGAAAGTCAAACAGAGCATAGTTTGGACCAACTTCGTCCAAACTAGATGAAAAACTCTCATTGGGACGAACTTTGGGTTCCGAGCTCTCAAAAACTTAAACGGAGTAACGTTTGGACCATGTGTCGCCCAAACCACCTAAAGAACTCTCATTGGGCCGAACTTTGAGTTCCAAACTCTCGGAAACTCAAACGGAGAAAAGTTTGGACCAAGTTCGTCCAAACAAGATGAAAAACTCTCATTGGGGCGAACTTTGGGTTCCGAGCTCTCAAAAACTTAAACGGAGTAACGTTTGGACCATGTGTCACCCAAACCACCTAAAGAACTCTCATTGGTCCGAACTTTTAGTTCCATACTCTTAGAAACTCAAACGGATCAAAGTTTGGACCAAGTTCGTCAAAACTAGATGAGAAACTCTCATTAAGATGAACTTTGGGTTCCGTGCTCTCAAAAACTTAAACGAAGTAGCGTTTGGACCATTTGTCGTCCAAACCACCTAAGGAACTCTCTTTGGGGTAAACTTTGAGTTCCAAACTCTCTCGAAAGTCAAACGGAGCAAAGTTTGGACCAACTTCTTCCAAAGTAGATGAAAAACTCTCATTGGGACGAACTTTGGGTTTCGAGCTCTGAAAAACATAAACGGAGTTGCCTTTGGACCATGTGTTGTCCAAACCACATAAAGAACTCTCATTGGGACAAACTTTGAGTTCCAAACTGTCCAAAACTCAAACAGAGCAAGGTTTGGACCAAGTTCGTCCAAACTAGATGAAAAACTCTCATTGGGACGAACTTTGGGTTCCGAGTGTTGGGTTTTATGCCCTAAAACTCGTAGATAGTGAATGTAAACAAATTGTATACTTGTTTCAATAAAGTGTTATTGAGTTTCTACAATAAAGTGTTATTGTTAAATATTGCACAATTTGACCCAAATCCAATAAACTAAGATCCAAGGTTGTTTACATGTGACTTGAACTAGTATGTGGGGACATACGGGTATTGGTGTTCAAGTAACAACCTAAAAGGTCTATAGTACAAGGATAATGTTGGGTACCTTATCCTGGTAACACTATGTGATACGGGCCGCTTTGTATTCGATACAGACGTATTAATCCAAGGCGTCCATGTAGGAGACATGCGAGCGGGGGTATCCTATGCAATGAGTTTGCATAAGACCGGACCACGAAATAGTAAACCACTAGATGTAACACCGTTAACTAGTTAGTTTACTGTTTCAATACGATGACCTAGGTAACTCAGTCTTAATCCTGAGTGTGTCATGAACTCCTTCTCATGAGGGATTGTCCTTTGATTAGCATGGGTGAGAGTGGCCAATACGCCGACTCAATATGCCTTCCTTTTTGGGGACAAGACCGAGTGGGAGGCTGGGGACATGACAACACAAGAAGGAATTCACTCCTTCCCACATCTAGGAGAAGTAGATGAGTGTTCCCTTAAGTGGTGACTCCGGGACTTGAACAAAGGGATCCCGCCCTCTCACTGGCCCAAGAGGGACTTTCTGTTTAATGGTTGGACCATAAACAGGTTGTTCATTATAGGAGCACTGGTACTTAAGGAGACAGATGTAACACAAGGGTAAAACGGTAATTTGACCCAGCCGTGATTACGAACACTCGTGGAGGATTGACTTACCGGCATAGGTCTACATCCATGGACACAGAAATGTTCTACAGTGAGAAGAGTTCAGCTGTGGATCTTTAGTGGAATGACCCACAGTTAATGAATATTGGTTAACCTGATTAATGAGTTTAATCTATTAACCTCATATCATTGGAGCTTCTGATCTGTAGGTCCATTAGGTCCCCCTGCTAGCTCGTAAAGAGTAATTCGGAACAAATATATCTTAGATTCAATTGACAGCCCGAGCCAATTGAATCTAAGAACCCTTATGGATATGCAGATCCCTAGATCGCAAATGCTAAAACCCCGAAATCAAGATGATTTCATCCCAAGGAAGAGGATAGAACGGATTTACCTTGATGATCAAGATCAAGAGTAGAGAAAACTCGTTCCTAAACTCGAGATTTGAATCACTCCACAAGTAGTTTGATCAACGCTACTTGAATGATCCTAGCATGCAAATCTAAACACAAGATATGCAAAATTGCTCATGGCCTTTAGGCTCAAACGACTTCATTTTCATTGAAATTCCATCAAAACCAATCTTTCTTCAAAGCAACTACATAGATGGCTATTTATAGCCTTCAAACATAACCTATGGTCATATGAAGGGTTTAACTTTCATCCCCATCAATGCTATAATGACCACTAACTTAAAAGTAACTTAAAACATTAAAAACACAACTTTAAAACTAAAAATTACAATAAAAATGACTTAAATCCAAGAATCATCTTTCAAAAAGCTAACTCTAAAGTTTGTAACCATTTTGGGTTATTGTAGCTTGATTAAGACACCTCGGTTCGTATCACCATGTGTCGTCCAAACCACCTAAAGAACTCTCATTAGGCCGAACTTTGAGTTCCAAACTCTCCGAACTCAAACGGATCAAAGTTTGGACCAGGTTTGTCCAAACTAAATGAAAAACTCTCATTGGGAAGAACTTTGGGTTCTGAGCTCTCAAAAACTTAAACGGAGTAAAGTTTGGACCATGTGTCGTCCAAACCACCTAAAGAACTCTGATTAGGCCGAACTTTGAGTTTAAACTCTCCAAAACTCAAACGGAGCAAAGTTTGGACCAAGTTCGTCCAAACTAGATGAAAAACTCTCATTGGGACGAACTTTGGGTTCCGAGCTCTCAAAACTTAAACGGAGTAAAGTTTGGACCATGTGTCGTCCAAACCACCTAAAGAACTTTCATTACGCCGAACTTTGAGTTCCAAACTCTCCGAAACTCAAACGGAGCAAAGTTTGGACCAGGTTCGCCCAAACAAGATGAAAAACTCATTGGGAAGAAGTTTGGGTTCCGATCTCTCAAAAACTTAAATTGAGTAACGTTTGGACCATGTGTCGACCAAACCACCTAAAGAACTCTCAATGGGCCGAACTTTGAGTTCCAAACTCTCTGAAACTCAAACGGACCAAAGTTTCGACCAAGTTCATCCAAACTAGATGAAGAACTCTCATTGGGACGAACTTTGGGTTCCGAGCTCTCCAAACTGAAATGGAGTAACG
This sequence comes from Luffa aegyptiaca, assembly GCA_017139565.1. Taxonomy (NCBI): domain Eukaryota; kingdom Viridiplantae; phylum Streptophyta; class Magnoliopsida; order Cucurbitales; family Cucurbitaceae; genus Luffa; species Luffa aegyptiaca. The sequence goes on from CM029407.1 coordinate 28,292,029, forward strand.
ATTGGACCTTTTTTCGTCCAAACTACCTAAAGAACTCTCATTGCGCCAAACTTTGAGTTCCAAACTCTCCAAAACTCAAACGGAGCAAAGTTTGGACCAAGTTCGTCCAAACTAGATGAATAACTCTCATTGGGACGAACTTTGGGTTCCGAGCTCTCAAAAACTTAAACGGAGTAACGTTTGGACCATGTGTCGTCCAAACCACCTAAAGAACTCTCATTGGGGTGAACTTTGACTTCAAAACTCTCTCGAAAGTCAAACGGAGCATAGTTTGGACCAACTTCGTCCAAACTAGATGAAAAACTCTCACTGTGACGAACTTTGGGTTCCGAGGTCTCAAAAACTTAAACAGAGTAACGTTTGGACCATGTGTCGCCCAAACCACCTAAAGAACTCTCATTGGGCCGAACTTTGAGTTCCAAACTCTCAGAAACTCAAACGGAGAAAGTTTGGACCAAGTTCGTCCAAACTAGATGAAAAAATCTCATTGGGACGAACTTTGGGTTCCGAGCTCTCAAAAACTTAAACGGAGTAACGTTTGGACCATGTGTCGCCCAAACCACCTAAAGAACTCTCATTGGGCCGAACTTTGAGTTTCAAACTCTCAGAAACTCAAACGGAGCAAAGTTTGGAACAAGTTAGTCAAAACTAGATGAAAAACTCTCATTTGGAAGAACTTTGGGTTTCGAGCTCTCAAAAACATAAACAGAGTAACGTTTGGACCATGTGTCGCCCAAACCACCTAAAGAACTCTCATTGGGCCGAAGTTTGAGTTTCAAACTCTCAGAAACTCAAACGGAGTAAATTTTGGACCAAGTTCGTCCAAACTAGATGAAAAACTCTCATTGGGACGAACTTTGGGTTCCGAGCTCTCAAAAACTTAAACGTAGTAACGTTTGGACCATGTGTCGCCCAAACTACCTAAATAACTCTCGTTGGGCCGAACTTTGAGTTGCAAACTCTCAGAAACTCAAACAGAAAAAAGTTTGGACCAAGTTCGTCCAAACTAGATGGAAAATTCTCATTGGGACGAACTTTGGGTTCCGAGCTCTCAAAAATTTAAACGGAGTAACGTTTGGACCATGTGTCGTCCAAACCACCTAAAGAACTCTCATTGGGTTGAACTTTGACTTCGAAACTCTCTCGAAAGTCAAGCGGAGCATAGTTTGGACCAAGTTCGTCCAAACTAGATGAAAAACTCTCATTGGGACGAACTTTGGGTTTCGTGCTCTCAAAAACTTAAACGAAGTAACGTTTGGACCATTTGTCGGCCAAACCATCTAAGGAACTCTCTGTGGGATAAACTTTGAGTTCCAAACTCTCTCGAAAGTCAAACGGAGCAAAATTTGGACCAACTTCTTCCAAAGTAGATGAAAAACGCTCATTGGGACGAACTTTGGGTTCCGAGCTCTCAAAAACTTAAACGGAGTAACGTTTGGACCATGTGTCGTCCAAACAACCTAAAGAACTCTCATTGGGGTGAACTTTGACTTCGAAACTCTCTCGAAAGTCAAACGGAGCATAGTTTGGACCAACTTCGTCCATACTAGATGAAAAACTCTCACTGTGACGAACTTTGGGTTCCGAGGTCTCAAAAACTTAAACGGAGTAACGTTTGGACCATGTGTCGCCCAAACTACCTAAAGAACTCTCATTGGGCCGAACGTTGAGTTCCAAACTCTCCGAAACTCAAACGGAGCAAAGTTTGGACCAAGTTCGTCCAAACTAGATGAAAAAGTCTCATTGGGACGAACTTTGGGTTCCGAGCTCTCAAAAACTTAAACGGAGTAACGTTTGGACCATGTGTTGCCCAAACCACCTAAAGAACTCTCATTGGGCCGAACTTTTAGTTCCAAACTCTCAGAAACTCAAACGGAGCAAAGTTTGGACCAAGTTCGTCAAAACTAGATGAAAAACTCTCATTGGGACGAACTTTGGGTTTCGTGCTCTCAAAAACTTAAACGAAGTAACGTTTGGACCATTTGTCGTCCAAACCATCTAAGGAACTCTCTGTGGGATAAACTTTGAGTTCCAAACTCTCTCGAAAGTCAAACGGAGCAAAATTTGGACCAACTTCTTCCAAAGTAGATGAAAAACGCTCATTGGGACGAACTTTGGGTTCCGAGCTCTCAAAAACTTAAACGGAGTAACGTTTGGACCATGTGTCGTCCAAACAACCTAAAGAACTCTCATTGGGGTGAACTTTGACTTCGAAACTCTCTCGAAAGTCAAACGGAGCATAGTTTGGACCAACTTCGTCCATACTAGATGAAAAACTCTCACTGTGACGAACTTTGGGTTCCGAGGTCTCAAAAACTTAAACGGAGTAACGTTTGGACCATGTGTCGCCCAAACCACCTAAAGAACTCTCATTGGGCCGAACTTTGAGTTTCAAACTCTCAGAAACTCAAACGGAGTAAATTTTGGACCAAGTTCGTCCAAACTAGATGAAAAACTCTCATTGGGACGAACTTTGGGTTCCGAGCTCTCAAAAACTTAAACGTAGTAACGTTTGGACCATGTCTCGCCCAAACGACCTAAAGAACTCTCGTTTGGCCGAACTTTGAGTTGCAAACTCTCAGAAACTCAAACGGAAAAAAGTTTGGACCAAGTTCGTCCAAACTAGATGGAAAAATCTCATTGGGACGAACTTTGGGTTCCGAGCTCTCAAAAACTTCAACGGAGTAACGTTTGGACCATGTGTCGTCCAAACCACCTAAAGAACTCTCATTGGGGTGAACTTTGACTTCGAAACTCTATCGAAAGTCAAACGGAGCATAGTTTGGACAAACTTCGTCCAAACTAGATGAAAAACTCTCACTGTGACGAACTTTGGGTTCCGAGGTCTCAAAAACTTAAACGGAGTAACGTTTGGACCATGTGTCGCCCAAGCAACCTAAAGAACTCTCATTGGGCCGAACTTTGAGTTCCAAACTCTTAGAAACTCAAACGGAGAAAGTTTGGACCAAGTTCGTCCAAACTAGATGAAAAAATCTCATTGGGACGAACTTTGGGTTCCGAGCTCTCAAAAACTTAAACGGAGTAACGTTTGGACCATGTGTCGCCCAAACCACCTAAAGAACTCTCATTGGGCCGAACTTTGAGTTTCAAACTCTCAGAAACTCAAACGGAGCAAAGTTTGGACCAAGTTAGTCAAAACTAGATGAAAAATTGGAAGAACTTTGGGTTCCGATCTCTCAAAAACATAAACGGAGTAACGTTTGGACCATGTGTCGCCCAAACCGCCTAAAGAACTGTCATTGGGCCGAACTTTGAGTTTCAAACTCTCAGAAACTCAAACGGAGTAAATTTTGGACCAAGTTCGTCAAAACTAGATGAAAAACTCTCATTGGGACGAACCTTGGGTTCCGAGCTCTCAAAAACATAAACGTAGTAACGTTTGGACCATGTGTCGCCCAAACTACCTAAAGAACTCTCGTTGGGCGGAACTTTAAGTTGCAAACTCTACGAAACTCAAACGAAAAAAAGTTTGGACCAAGTTCGTCCAAACTAGATGGAAAAATCTCATTGGGACGAACCTTGGGTTCCGAGCTCTAAAAAACTTAAACGGAGTAACGTTTGGACCATGTGTCGCCCAAACCACCTAAAGAACTCTCATTGGGCCGAACTTTGAGTTTCAAACTCTCAGAAACTCAAACGGAGCAAAGTTTGGACCAAGTTAGTCAAAACTAGATGAAAAACTCTCATTTAGACGAACTTTGGGTTCCGAGCTCTCAAAAACTTAAACGGAGTAACGTTTGGACCATGTGTCGCCCAAACCCATAAAGAACTCTCATTGGGCCGAACTTTGAGTTTCAAACTCTCAGAAACTCAAACGGAGCAAAGTTTGGACCAAGTTAGTCAAAACTAGATGAAAAACTCTCATTTAGACGAACTTTGGGTTCCGAGCTCTCAAAAACTTAAACGGAGTAACGTTTGGACCATGTGTCGCCCAAACCACCTAAAGAACTCTCATTGGGCCGAACTTTGAGTTTCAAACTCTCAGAAACTCAAACGGACCAAGTTTCGACCAAGTTAGTCAAAACTAGATGAAAAACTCTCATTTGGACGAACTTTGGGTTCCGAGCTCTCAAAAACATAAACGGAGTAACGTTTGGACCATGTGTCGCCCAAACCACCTAAAGAACTCTCACTGGGCCGAACTTTTAGGTCCAAACTCTCAGAAACTCAAACGGAGCAAAGTTTGGACAAAGTTCGTCAAAACTAGATGAAAAACTCTCATTGGGACGAACTTTGGGTTTCGTGCTCTCAAAAACTTAAACGAAGTATCGTTTGGACCATTTGTCGTCCAAACCATCTAAGGAACTCTCTTTGGGATAAACTTTGAGTTCCAAACTCTCTCGAAAGTCAAACGGAGCAAAGTTTGGACGAAATTCTTCCAAAGTAGATGAAAAACTCTCATTGGGACGAACTTTGGGTTCCGAGCTCTCAAAAACTTAAACGGAGTAACGTTTGGACCATGTGTCGTCCAAACCACCTAAAGAACTCTCATTGGGGTGAACTTTGACTTCGAAACTCTCTCGAAAGTCAAACGGAGCATAGTTTGGACCAACTTCGTTCAAACTAGATGAAAAACTCTCACTGTGACGATCTTTGGGTTCCGAGGTCTCAAGAACTTAAACGGAGTAACGTTTGGACCATGTGTCGCCCAAACCACCTAAAGAACTCTCATTGGGCCGAACTTTGAGTTCCAAACTCTCAGAAACCCAAACGGAGAAAGTTTGGACCAAGTTCGTCCAAACTAGATGAAAAAATCTCATTGGGACGAACTTTGGGTTCCGAGCTCTCAAAAACTTAAACGGAGTAACGTTTGGACCATGTGTGGCCCAAACCACCTAAAGAACTCTCATTGGGCCGAACTTTGAGTTTCAAACTCTCAGAAACTCAAACGGAGCAAAGTTTGGACAATGTTAATCAAAACTAGATGAAAAACTCTCATTGGGACGAACTTTGGGTTCCGAGCTCTCAAAAACATAAACGGAGTAACGTTTGGACCATGTGTCGCCCAAACCACCTAAAGAACTCTCATTGGACCGAACTTTTAGTTCCAAACTCTCAGAAACTCAAACGGAGCAAAGTTTGGACCAAGTTCGTGAAAACTAGATGAAAAACTCTCATTGGGACGAACTTTGGGTTTCGTGCTCTCAAAAACTTAAACGAAGTAACGTTTGGACCATTTGTCGTCCAAACCATCTAAGGAACTCTCTTTGGGATAAACTTTGAGTTCCAAACTCTCTCGAAAGTTAAACGGAGCAAAGTTTGGACGAAATTCTTCCAAAGTAGATGAAAAACTCTCATTGGGACGATCTTTGGGTTCCGAGCTCTCAAAAACTTAAACGGAGTAACGTTTGGACATGTGTCGTCCAAACCACCTAAAGAACTCTCATTGGGGTGAACTTTGACTTCGAAACTCTCTCGAAAGTAAAACGGAGCATAGTTTGGACCAACTTCGTCCAAACTAGATGAAAAACTCTCACTGTGACGAACTTTGGGTTCCGAGGTCTCAAAAACTTAAACGGAGTAACGTTTGGACCATGTGTCGCCCAAACCACCTAAAGAACTCTCATTGGGCCGAACTTTGAGTTCCAAACTCTCAGAAACTCAAACGGAGAAAGTTTGGACCAAGTTCGTCCAAACTAGATGAAAAAATCTCATTGGGACGAACTTTGGGTTCCGAGCTCTCAAAAACTTAAACGGAGTAACGTTTGGACCATGTGTCGCCCAAACCACCTAAAGAACTCTCATTGGGCCGAACTTTGAGTTTCAAACTCTCAGAAACTCAAACGGAGCAAAGTTTCGACCAAGTTAGTCAAAACTAGATGAAAAACTCTCATTTGGACGAACTTTGGGTTCCGAGCTCTCAAAAACTTAAACGGAGTAACGTTTGGACCATGTGTCGCCCAAACCACCTAAAGAACTCTCATTGGGCCGAACTTTGAGTTTCAAACTCTCAGAAACTCAAACGGACCAAGTTTTGACCAAGTTAGTCAAAACTAGATGAAAAACTCTCATTTGGACGAACTTTGGGTTCCGAGCTCTCAAAAACATAAACGGAGTAACGTTTGGGCCATGTGTCGCCCAAACCACCTAAAGAACTCTCATTGGGCCGAACTTTTAGTTCCAAACTCTCAGAAACTCAAACGGAGCAAATTTTGGACCAAGTTCGTCAAAACTAGATGAAAAACTCTCATTGGGACGAACTTTGGGTTTCGTGCTCTCAAAAACTTAAACGAAGTATCGTTTGGACTATTTGTCGTCCAAACCATCTAAGGAACTCTCTTTGGGATAAACTTTGAGTTCCAAACTCTCTCGAAAGTCAAACGGAGCAAAGTTTGGACGAAATTCTTCCAAAGTAGATGAAAAACTCTCATTGGAACGAACTTTGGGTTCCGAGCTCTAAAAAACTTAAACGGAGTAACGTTTGGACCATGTGTCGTCCAAACCACCTAAAGAACTCTCATTGGGGTGAACTTTGACTTCGAAACTCTCTCGAAAGTAAAACGGAGCATAGTTTGGACCAACTTCGTCCAAACTAGATGAAAAACTCTCACTGTGACGAACTTTGGGTTCCGAGGTCTCAAAAACTTAAACGGAGTAACGTTTGGACCATGTGTCGCCCAAACCACCTAAAGAACTCTCATTGGGCCGAACTTTGAGTTCCAAACTCTCAGAAACTCAAACGGAGAAAGTTTGGACCAAGTTCGTCCAAACTAGATGAAAAAATCTCATTGGGACGAACTTTGGGTTCCGAGCTCTCAAAAACTTAAACGGAGTAACGTTTAGACCATGTGTCGCCCAAACCACCTAAAGAACTCTCATTGGGCCGAACTTTGAGTTTCAAACTCTCAGAAACTCAAACGGAGCAAAGTTTGGACCAAGTTAGTCAAAACTAGATGAAAAACTCTCATTTGGACGAACTTTGGGTTCCGAGCTCTCAAAAACTTAAACGGAGTAACGTTTGGACCATGTGTCGCCCAAACCACCTAAAGAACTCTCATTGGGCCGAACTTTGAGTTTCAAACTCTCAGAAACTCAAACGGACCAAGTTTGGACCAAGTTAGTCAAAACTAGATGAAAAACTCTCATTTGGACGAACTTTGGGTTCCGAGCTCTCAAAAACATAAACGGAGTAACGTTTGGGCCATGTGTCGCCCAAACCACCTAAAGAACTCTCATTGGGCCGAACTTTTAGTTCCAAACTCTCAGAAACTCAAACGGAACAAATTTTGGACCAAGTTCGTCAAAACTAGATGAAAAACTCTCATTGGGACGAACTTTGGGTTTCGTGCTCTCAAAAACTTAAACGAAGTATCGTTTGGACTATTTGTCGTCCAAACCATCTAAGGAACTCTCTTTGGGATAAACTTTGAGTTCCAAACTCTCTCGAAAGTCAAACGGAGCAAAGTTTGGACGAAATTCTTCCAAAGTAGATGAAAAACTCTCATTGGAACGAACTTTGGGTTCCGAGCTCTAAAAAACTTAAACGGAGTAACGTTTGGACCATGTGTCGTCCAAACCACCTAAAGAACTCTCATTGGGGTGAACTTTGACTTCGAAACTCTCTCGAAAGTCAAACGGAGCATAGTTTGGACCAACTTCGTCCAAACTAGATGAAAAACTCTCACTGTGACGAACTTTGGGTTCCGAGGTCTCAAAAACTTAAACGGAGTAACGTTTGGACCATGTGTCGCCCAAACCACCTAAAGAACTCTCATTGGGCCGAACTTTGAGTTTCAAACTCTCAGAAACTCAAACGGAGCAAAGTTTGGACCAAGTTAGTCAAAACTAGATGAAAAACTCTCATTTGGACGAACTTTGGGTTCCGAGCTCTCAAAAACATAAACGGAGTAACGTTTGGACCATGTGTCGCCCAAACCACCTAAAGAACTCTCATTGGGCCGAACTTTGAGTTTCAAACTCTCAGAAACTCAAACGGAGCAAAGTTTGGACCAAGTTAGTCAAAACAAGATGAAAAACTCTCATTTGGACGAACTTTGGGTTCCGAGCTCTCAAAAACTTAAACGGAGTAACGTTTGGACCATGTGTCGCCCAAACCACCTAAAGAACTCTCATTGGGCCGAACTTTGAGTTTCAAACTCTCAGAAACTCAAACGGACCAAGTTTGGACCGGACCATGTGTCGCCCAAACCACCTAAAGAACTCTCATTGGGCCGAACTTTTAGTTCCAAACTCTCAGAAACTCAAACGGAGCAAAGTTTGGACCAAGTTCGTCAAAACTAGATGAAAAACTCTCATTGGGACGAACTTTGGGTTTCGTGCTCTCAAAAACTTAAACGAAGTAACGTTTGGACCATTTGTCGTCCAAACCATCTAAGGAACTCTCTTTGGGATAAACTTTGAGTTCCAAACTCTCTCGAAAGTCACACGGAGCAAAGTTTGGACGAAATTCTTCCAAAGTAGATGAAAAACTCTCATTGGGACGATCTTTGGGTTCCGAGCTCTCAAAAACTTAAACGGAGTAACGTTTGGACCATGTGTCGTCCAAACGACCTAAAGAACTCTCATTGGGGTGAACTTTGACTTCGAAACTCTCTCGAAAGTCAAACGGAGCATAGTTTGGACCAACTTCGTCCAAACTAGATGAAAAACTCTCACTGTGACGAACTTTGGGTTCCGAGGTCTCAAAAACTTAAACGGAGTAACGTTTGGACCATGTGTCGCCCAAACCACCTAAAGAACACTCATTGGGCCGAACTTTGAGTTCCAAACTCTCAGAAACTCAAACGGAGAAAGTTTGGACCAAGTTCGTCCAAACTAGATGAAAAAATCTCATTGGGACGAACTTTGGGTTCCGAGCTCTCAAAAACTTAAACGGAGTAACGTTTGGACCATGTGTCGCCCAAACCACCTAAAGAACTCTCATTGGGCCGAACTTTGAGTTTCAAACTCTCAGAAACTCAAACGGAGCAAAGTTTGGACCAAGTTAGTCAAAACTAGATGAAAAACTCTCATTTGGACGAACTTTGGGTTCCGAGCTCTCAAAAAGTTAAACGGAGTAACGTTTGGACCATGTGTCGCCCAAACCACCTAAAGAACTCTCATTGGGCCGAACTTTGAGTTTCAAACTCTCAGAAACTCAAACGGACCAAGTTTGGACCAAGTTAGTCAAAAGTAGATGAAAAACTCTCATTTGGACGAACTTTGGGTTCCGAGCTCTCAAAAACATAAACGGAGTAACGTTTGGACCATGTGTCACCCAAACCACCTAAAGAACTCTCATTGGGCCGAACTTTTAGTTCCAAACTCTCAGAAACTCAAACGGAGCAAAGTTTGGACCAAGTTCGTCAAAACTAGATGAGAAACTCTCATTGGGACGAACTTTGGGTTTCGTGCTCTCAAAAACTTAAACGAAGTAACGTTTGGACCATTTGTCGTCCAAACCATCTAAGGAACTCTCTTTGGGATAAACTTTGAGTTCCAAACTCTCTCGAAAGTCAAACGGAGCAAAGTTTGGACGAAATTCTTCCAAAGTAGATGAAAAACTCTCATTGGAACGAACTTTGGGTTCCGAGCTCTAAAAAACTTAAACGGAGTAACGTTTGGACCATGTGTCGTCCAAACCACCTAAAGAACTCTCATTGGGGTGAACTTTGACTTCGAAACTCTCTCGAAAGTCAAACGGAGCATAGTTTGGACCAACTTCGTCCAAACTAGATGAAAAACTCTCACTGTGACGAACTTTGGGTTCCGAGGTCTCAAAAACTTAAACGGAGTAACGTTTGGACCATGTGTCGCCCAAACCACCTAAAGAACTCTCATTGGGCCGAACTTTGAGTTTCAAACTCTCAGAAACTCAAACGGAGCAAAGTTTGGACCAAGTTAGTCAAAACTAGATGAAAAACTCTCATTTGGACGAACTTTGGGTTCCGAGCTCTCAAAAACATAAACGGAGTAACGTTTGGACCATGTGTCGCCCAAACCACCTAAAGAACTCTCATTGGGTCGAACTTTGAGTTTCAAACTCTCAGAAACTCAAACGGAGCAAAGTTTGGACCAAGTTAGTCAAAACAAGATGAAAAACTCTCATTTGGACGAACTTTGGGTTCCGAGCTCTCAAAAACTTAAACGGAGTAACGTTTGGACCATGTGTTGCCCAAACCACCTAAAGAACTGTCATTGGGCCGAACTTTGAGTTTCAAACTCTCAGAAACTCAAACGGAGTAAATTTTGGACCAAGTTCGTCCAAACTAGATGAAAAACTCTCATTGGGACGAACTTTGGGTTCCGAGCTCTCAAAAACTTAAACGTAGTAACGTTTGGACCATGTGTCGCCCAAACTACCTAAAGAACTCTCGTTGGGCCGAACTTTGAGTTCCAAACTCTCTGAAACTCAAACGGACAAAAGTTTAGACCAAATTCGTCCAAACAAGATGAAAAGCTCTCATTGGGACGAACTTTGGGTTCCTAGCTCTGAAAAACTTAAACGGAGTAACGTTTGGACCATGTGTCGTCCAAACCACCTAAAGAACTCTCATTAGGCCGAACTTTGAGTTCCAAACTCTCCGAAACTCAAACGGAGCAAAGTTTGGACCAAGTTCGTCCAAACTAGACGAAAAACTCTCATTGGGACGAACTTTGGGTTCCGAGCTCTCAAATACGTAAACGGAGTAACGTTTGGACCATGTGTCGTCCAAGCCACCTAAAGAACTCTCATTGGGCGGAACTTTGAGTTCCAAACACTCCGAAACTCAAACGTAGAAAAGTTTAGACCGAGTTCGTCCAAACTAGATGAAAAACTCTCGTTTGCAAGAACATTGGGTTCCGAGCTCTCAAAAATTTAAACGAAGTAAACTTTGCACCATTTTTCGTCCAAACTGTTGGGATTGGTGTCCTAAAACTCGTAGATAGTGAATGTTAAACGAATTATATACTTATTCGATAAAGGCGTTATCGAGATTAATTCAGTAAAGTTATTACTGAATAAAGTAAATTGCACATATAATAACTCAAATCCAATAAACTAAGATCAATGGCTATAGGATGAATACTTGAGCTTTATGTAGAGACATAAAAGTGGATCAAGCTTGAGTAATAGCCAAAACGGTCTATAGTATAGGGATAGGGTTGGGTACCTTATTCTGGGGACACTATGAGACGCGGCCCACTTTATAGATGGTATAGACGATGTGATCCTAAATCGTCCATGTAGAGACATGCGAGTGGGGGCATCCTATGCAATGAGTTTGCATAAGACCAGGACCAAGAAATAAGTCACTCTCGCTTTATAACACCGTTTACTGACGAGACTGACTATTTCATATGATGACCTAGGTAACTCGATCTTAATCCTGAGCTAACTATGAACTCCTGTTTATTCGGGCTTATCCTTAGATCTGCAAGGGTGAGAGTGGCTCAGTATCGCCGACTCAATAAGCCTCCCATTTCAGGGATAGGAACGGGTAGATAGCTGGGGACATAGTCGTGCGAGAAGGAATTCACTCCTACCCAAATTAGGGATAGTAGAAAGGTTGTTCCCTTAAGTGCTGACTCCGGGGCTTGAACAAAGGGATCCCGCCCTCTCATTGGCCCGAGAGGGACTCGGTTTATTGGTTGGACCATAAACCAATTGTTCATTAGAGGATCAGTGGGACTTAAGGAACTAGAAGTACTATAGGGGTAAAACGGCTTATTGACCTAGCTATAGCTACGAACAACCTGTGAAGGATCAACTTACTAATCATGGTTAAATCAAGTGGACAGAAATATATCTATAGTGAGGGGAGTGCAACTATCGGGCTACAGTGGAGTGTCCCGGTAGTTAACGAATGTTGGCTAATTTGGATAATGAGATTAGTCGGTTAGCCTCGAATCGTTGGAGCCCATGATCTATAGGTCCATTAGGTCCCCCTACTAGCTCATATCGGAATTAAGCCTAGAACAAAAGATAGGAAGCTTTGAATCGTTCAAAATCGGGAAAAAGGGTATTATCGTAAATTGTGTTTGACACAATAATTTAATTATGAATTAAATTAGAAAATGAGAGATGGAGTATTTAAAAGTGTTTTGAATACCATATATATGTATTAGGAATCATATATGATTTATTGCACAAGATTAGAATGATTAATTGGATTAATCATAAGAAATCATTTTGTAATGCCTCAAAATCAATTACCTAATGTTAAATTCAATTTGGAATTGAAATGAACATTAAATTGCAAGCTTGAAATTAGATTTCAATTTGTATTTTGTGGATTTAGTTGGAAATCCACTTATGCATGAACATTCAAAGTGGAAAGACAACTCACTCATGCATTGTTGCATGTCTTGTGAGATGTACACCTAGAATCCACTTGAACTTGCAAATACACCATGTGTCTTGTGTCTTGAGGCTTGGCTTTGCATGGAGAATGTCTTTAAAAGGATCTTGAATCAAATTCAAAGCTATGAGAGCCATTTTCCTTAATGTTATGCTGCTGGAATTTGGACTCAAAATTCTCTCATCTCTCATTCTTCTCCATTGCTTAATGCTTCAAACATTCCCTTCCCATTCCCTATCTTATATAGACTCCCACAAGTCGTTCTTGGCCCGGAGTATAGTAGGGAAGACTCTAGAGGTTGTCCAAGGAGCATAGGAGAGGCAAACACCACAAGGAGTTCAACATAAGTTCGTCCAAACCCATGTGTCGTCCAACCCACTGACAAAACCCTCATTGGGACGAACTTCGATTTCCAAACTCTCCGAAACTCAAACGGAGAAAGGTTTGGACCAAGTTCGTCCAAACTAGATGAAAAACTCTCGTTGGGAAGAACTTTGGGTTCCGAACTCTCAAAAACTTAATCGGAGTAAACTTTGGACCATGTGTCGTCCAAACCACCTAAAGATCTGTCATTTGGATGATCTTTGAGTTCCAAACTCTCTCAAAAGTCAAACAGAGCAAAGTTTGGACAAAGTTCGTCCAAACTAGATGAAAAACTCTAATTGGGACGAACTTTGGGTTCCGAGCTCTCAAAAACTTAAATGGAGTAACGTTTGGAACATGTGTCATCCAAACCACCTAAAGAACTCTCATTGGGCCGAACTTTGAGTTCTAAACTCTCCGAAACTCAAACGAAGCAAAGTTTGGACCAGGTTCGCCCAAACAAGATGAAAAACTCATTGGGAAGAAGTTTGGCTTCCGATCTCTTAAAAACATAAATTGAGTAACGTTTGGACCATGTGTCGACCAAACCACCTAAAGAACTCTCATTGGGCCGAACTTTGAGTTCCAAACTCTCTGAAACTCAAACGGACCAAAGTTTCGACCAAGTTCGTCCAAACTAGATGAAGAACTCTCATTGGGACGAACTTTGGGTTCCGAGCTCTCCAAACTGAAATGGAGTAACATTTGGACCTTTTGTCGTCCAAACCACGTAAAGAACTCTCATTGGACTGAACTTTGAGTTCCAAACTCTCCAAAACTCAAACGGAGAAATGGACCAAGTTCGTCCAAACTAGATGAAAAACTCTCATTGGGAAGAACTTTGGGTTCCGAGCTCTCAAAAACTTAAACGGAGTAACGTTTGGACCATGTGTCGACCAAACCACCTAAAGAACTCTCATTGGGCCGAACTTTGAGTTCCAAACTCCTGAAACTCAAACGGACCAAAGTTTCGACCAAGTTCGTCCAAACTAGATGAAGAACTCTCATTGGGACGAACTTTGGGTTCCGAGCTCTCCAAACTGAAATGGAGTAACGATTGGACCTTTTGTCGTCCAAACCACCTAAAGAACTCTCATTGCGCCAAACTTTGAGTTCCAAACTCTCAGAAACTCAAACGGAGCAAAGTTTGGACCAAGTTCGTCCAAACTAGATGAAAAACTCTCATTGGGAAGAACTTTGGGTTCCGAGCTCTCAAAACTTAAACGGAGTAAAGTTTGGACCATGTGTCGTCCAAACCACCTAAAGAACTTTCATTAGGCCGAACTTTGAGTTCCAAACTCTCCGAAACACAAACTGAGCAAAGTTTGGACCAGGTTCGTCCAAACTTGATGAAAAACTCTCATTGGGAAGAACTTTTGGTTCTGAGCTCTCAAAAACTTAAACGGAGTAAAGTTTGGACCATGTGTCGTCCAAACCACCTAAAGAACTCTCATTAGGGCAAACTTTGAGTTCCAAACTCTCAGAAACTCAAACGGAGCAAAGTTTGGACTAGGTTCGTCCAAACTAGATGAAAAACTATCATTGGGAAGAACTTTGGGTTCCGAGCTCTCAAAAACTTAAACGGAGTAACGTTTGTCCATGTGTCGACCAAACCACCTAAAGAACTCTCATTGGGCCGAACTTTGAGTTCCAAACTCTCTGAAACTCAAACGGGCCAAAGTTTCGACCAAGTTCGTCCAAACTAGATGAAGAACTCTCATTGGGAAGAACTTTTGGTTCCGAGCTCTCAAACACTTAAATGGAGTAAAGTTTGGACCATGTGTCGTCCAAACCACCTAAAGAACACTCATTAGGCCGAACATTGAGTTCCAAACTCTCCGAAACTCAAACGGAGCAAAGTTTGGACCAGGTTCGTCCAAACTAGATGAAAAACTCTCATTGGGAAGAACTTTGGGTTCCGAGCTCTCAAAACTTAAACGGAGTAAAGTTTGGACCATGTGTCGTCCAAACCACCTAAAGAACTTTCATTAGGCCGAACTTTGAGTTCCAAACTCTCCGAAACACAAACTGAGCAAAGTTTGGACCAGGTTCGTCCAAACTTGATGAAAAACTCTCATTGGGAAGAACTTTTGGTTCTGAGCTCTCAAAAACTTAAACGGAGTAAAGTTTTGACCATGTGTCGTCCAAACCACCTAAAGAACTCTCATTAGGGCAAACTTTGAGTTCCAAACTCTCTGAAACTCAAACGGAGCAAAGTTTGGACTAGGTTCGTCCAAACTAGATGAAAAACTATCATTGGGAAGAACTTTGGGTTCCGAGCTCTCAAAAACTTAAACGGAGTAACGTTTGTCCATGTGTTGACCAAACCACCTAAAGAACTCTCATTGGGCCGAACTTTGAGTTCCAAACTCTCTGAAACTCAAACGGGCCAAAGTTTCGACCAAGTTCGTCCAAACTAGATGAAGAACTCTCATTGGGAAGAACTTTTGGTTCCGAGCTCTCAAACACTTAAATGGAGTAAAGTTTGGACCATGTGTCGTCCAAACCACCTAAAGAACTTTCATTAGGCCGAACTTTGAGTTCCAAACTCTCCGAAACTCAAACGGAGGAAAGTTTGGCCAGGTTCGTCTAAACTAGATGAAAAACTCTCATTGGGAAGAACTTTGGGTTCCAAGCTCTCAAAAACTTGGACGGAGTAACGTTTGGACCTTGTGTCGACCAAACCACCTAAAGAACTCTCATTGGGCGAACTTTGAGTTCCAAACTCTCTGAAACTGAAACGGACCAAAGTTTGGACAAGGTTCGTCCAAACTAGATGAAAAACTCTCATTGGGACGAACTTTGGGTTCCGAGCTCTCAAAAACTTGGACGGAGTAACGTTTGGACCATGTGTCGTCCAAACAACCTAAAGAACTCTCATTAGGCCGAAATTTGAGTTCCAAACTCTCCAAAACTCAAACGGAGCAAAGTTTGGACCATGTTCGTCCAAATTAGATGAAAAACTCTCATTGGGAAGAACTTTGGGTTCCGAGCTCTCAAAAACTTAAATGGAGTAACGTTTAGAGCATGTGTCGTCCAAACCACGTAAGGAACTCTCATTGGGCCGAACTTTGACTTCCAAACTCTCTGAAACTTAAACAGACCAAAGTTTGGGCCAAGTTCGTCCAAACTGGATGAAAAACTCTCATTGGGAAGATCTTTGGGTTCGGAGCTCTCAAAAACTTAAACGGAGTAAAGTTTCGACCATGTGTCGTCCAAACCACCTAAAGAACTCTCATTAGGCCGAACTTTGAGTTCCAAACTCTCCAAAAC
Source organism: Luffa aegyptiaca (assembly GCA_017139565.1). NCBI lineage: Eukaryota > Viridiplantae > Streptophyta > Magnoliopsida > Cucurbitales > Cucurbitaceae > Luffa > Luffa aegyptiaca. Next base: position 28,307,967 of record CM029407.1, read on the forward strand.
TCAAACGGAGCAAAGTTTGGACCAAGTTCGTCCAAACTAGATGAAAAACTCTCATTGGGAAGAACTTTGGGTTCCAAGCTCTCAAAAACTTAAATGGAGTAACGTTTAGACCATGTGTCGTCCAAACCACGTAAGGAACTCTCATTGGGCCGAACTTTGACTTCCAAACTCTCTGAAACTTAAACAGACCAAAGTTTGGGCCAAGTTCGTCCAAACTAGATGAAAAACTCTCATTGGGAAGATCTTTGGGTTCGGAGCTCTCAAAAACTTAAACGGAGTAAAGTTTGGACCATGTGTCGTCCAAACCACCTAAAGAACACTCATTAGGCCGAACTTTGAGTTCCAAACTCTCCGAAACTCAAACGGAACAAAGTTTGGACCAGGTTCGTCCAAACTAGATGAAAAACTCTCGTTGGGAAGAACTTTTGGTTCTGATGTCTCAAAAACTTAAACGGAGTAACGTTTGGACCATGTGTCATCCAAACCACCTAAAGAACTCTGATTGGGACGAACTTTGAGTTCCAAACTCTCTGAAACTCAAACGGAGCAACGTTTGGACCAAGTTTGTCCAAACTAGATGAAAAACTCGCATTGGGTCACTTTGGGTTCCGAGCTCTCAGAAACTTAAACGGGGTAACGTTTGGACCATGTGTCGTCCAAACCACCTAAAGAACTCTCATTACGATGAACTTTGAGATCCAAACTCTCTCGAAAGTCAAACGGAGCAGAGTTTGGACCAACTTCGTCCAAACTAGATGAAAAACTGTCATTGGGACGAACTTTGGGTTCCGAGATCTCAAAAACTTAAACGGAGTAACGTTTGGACCATGTGTCGTCCAAACCACCTAAAGAACTCTCATTGCGATGAACTTTGAGATCCAAACTCTCTCGAAAGTCAAACGGAGCAGAGTTTGGACCAACTTCGTCCAAACTAGATGAAAAACTCTCATTGGGACGAACTTTGGGTTTTGAGCTCTCAAAAACTTTAACGGAGTAACGTTTGGACCTTTTGTCGTCCAAAACACCTAAAGAACTCTCATTGGGCTGAACTTTGAGTTCCAAACTCTCTCAAACTCAAACGGACAATAGTTTTGACCAAGTTCGTCCAAACTAGATGAAAAACTCTCATTGGGAAGAACTTTGGGTTCGAGCTCTCAAAAACTTAAAGGGAGAAACGTTTGGACATTGTGTCGTCCAAACCACCTAAAGAACTCTCATTCGGATGAACTTTGAGTTCCAAACTCTCTCGAAAGTCAAACGCACCAAAGTTTGGACCAACTTCGTAAAAACAAGATGAAAAACTCTCATTGGGACGAACTTTGGGTTCCGAGCTCTCAAAAACTTAAACGAAAAAACGTTTAGACCATGTGTCGACCAGACCACCTAGAGAACTCTCTTTGGGCCGAACTTTGAGTTCCAAACTCTCTGAAAGTCAAACGGACCAAACTTTGGACCAAGTTCGTCCAAACTAGATGAAAAACTCTCATTGGGACGAACTTTGACTTTCGAGCTCTCAAAAACTTCAATGGAGTAACGTTTGGACCATGTGTCTTCCAAACCACCTAAGCAACTCTCATTGGGCCGAACTTTGAGTTCCAAACTCTCTGAAACTCAAACAGAGCAAAGTTCGGACCAAGTTCGTCAAAACTGGATGAAAAACTCTCATTGGGAAGAACTTTGGGTTCTGAGCTCTCAAAAACTTAAACGGAGTAACGTTTGGACCATGTGTCGTCCAAACCACCTAAAGAACACTCATTGGGATGAACTTTTAGTTCCAAACTCTCTCGAAGTCAAACGGAGCAATGTTTGGACAAACTTCGTCCAAACTAGATGAAAAACTCTCATTGGGACGAACTTTGGGTTCCGAGCTCTAAAAAACTTAAACGGAGTAACGTTTGGACCATGTGTCGGCGAAACCACCTAAAGAACACTCATTGGGTTTAGGGTTTAGGGTTTAGGGTTTTTCAAAATATTTAGTAGGAATTAATCCTTGCTGTATGCAATTTTGATCAGCTCCTAAATCTATGAGAGCTTTCAAAGTAATTTGAAAATCTTCGGTTTTTAAGGTTATCAAAGAATACCATTTTTGAAATTGTGACTTTGTGACTTGATTAAGAAGGAAGTCTTCTCCTTCATTATATGAGTTAATGGCTTTGAGTTTAAGATTATTAATCTCAAACTTTATTGAATTAATCTCTTCTTTGTTTTCTCTTATCTTTTTTTTGAGATTGTTGATTTCAAATTGTAAATCTTGAATAAAAGAGGGTTGGAAATCTGATTTTGTTTTCATAAAATCAAGTTTGTTTTGAAGAATTTCCGATAAACTGAGCTGCCGAATTTCTTTCCTTTCTCTTGGCGGCTCTGGGACAGTTGAGGATCCTAAAGACTGTTTTAATGTCTTTAGTATCTTTCTTTTCATCTCTTTGTCTTCAATATGATCGATAGAGTTGAAAAGAACTTCTTGCTCGTTAGTAAGAACATTTATGCAATGTCCTTCACGATCTTTCTTACAGGCTTTGATGCCTTCTGATTGATCGCTATCACTTTGACTAGAGATTTCTGAATCAGTTTCTTCGAATTGAAGGTGGTTCAATTCATCGAAAGAACTGTTAGAGAAATCTGATGAATAATCTTCATCAAAGTCTAGTTCATTGATCTTTTTGTTTGGACAGTTGTTAGCATAATGTCCTTCTTTTTGGCATTTGAAGCAAGAAATTTTTCTTTTGTCTTTGCGGGAAATGGTTTGATTCGGACGAGAATAGTGTCTCTGGCCTTTTCTTTTGCGATAATGTTGCTTAGGAACATAATCTCTTTGAGGCCTCGAGTATACTCTCTGAGGTCTCTTTTGAACATATTGCCGATTGTAATTTTTGTAATATCTACGGCTATTGTTTCTTCGAACAATTCTTTTTGATGTGTAAACTGGCTCTTCTAGCCGTTCACAGCCATATTGAGAACAGAAAGCTTTCATTTCTCTTATTCTGTTCTTGTCACTTTTTTGAACTTTTCTCTAAACTTTGATTTCATTGCATATTTGCAATCCACAGTTAATCACGTAAGACATTAAGTCTCCGTAAGTTAGTTCAGGCCATTTGATATCTCCTTCGAATCTTTCTCGAAGGGCCATATAGACACGTTCAGCAACATAGCTTGGAAGTCCGTCTATGAACTTCTCTTTCCAGTGTTGCTTGTCCATATCTTTCACATAAAATATTCTGGCAAGGAACATATCCTTGTACCAATTGAAATTTGCAAGATTGGTACTGAAGGATTGGAATTCCGTAATTCCGTAAAGCGGAAGCGTGATTGGGACCGATTCGTAATTAATTTTGTTTAATCTAAAATACCAATACATTGGCAATAATATTAGAACTATTCTAAATATATATTAAGGCTAAGCATACAAAAATATTAGATCTAAATCTAATTTATAAAGTAACAAATTACTTACTCTCGTTGACGACTCAGATTAAATTCACCAACTGCTTGTGAATTAATCACGAACTAGTGTGAACACCACCACTATGGCTACACCGGTATGACTCTGAGACTTCTAGAGGCAGGAGACTTGTGGGAGCCTTTGGGAGAATTCTCTGAGAGTAGGAGAATGAATGGGATGCCTTTCACCCCACCCCAGGGGTCCTATATATAGTAAAGGCCAAGACCTTTTTCCTAATAGGAAAAGGAAGACCTTCTCCTAATAGGAAAAGGTCTCTAATTTTAATAAATAATTAATTAATTCCATAATTAATTAATTTTCCTAATTAAATATCATATATTTAATCTTATGGATTTTATTAAAATTAAAATTAATATGAATCCAATTCATATTAAATTTATTTGAACTCTTTCAAATATTTTCTTTCCTAATAGGAAAAAGTCTCTAATTTTAATAAATAATTAATTAATTCTATAATTAATTAATTTTCCCAATTAAATATCATATATTTAATCTTAGGAATTTTATTAAAATTAAAATTAATATGAATCCAATTCATATTAAATTTATTTGAACTCTTTCAAATATTTTCTCTCAAGAACTAATTTTTGAAATTAATTCAAAAATTATATTATAAAGTTTCATAAACTTTATATTATAATGCATCAATATACATTATACGATTCCCCAAATAAATTGAACACTTTCAATTTATAATTTATACTTAATTGCCTCAAGTCTCTTTACGAGCTACCAGTGGGACCTAATGGACCTACAGATCAGAAGCTCCAACGATACAAGACTAATTGGCCAAACTCATTAACCAAGTTAGTCAACATTCGTTAACTGTGGGTCACTCCACTAAAGACCCACAGCTGCACTCTTCTCACTGTAGAATATTTCTGTGTCCACGGATATCGACCAAGTAGTAAGTCAATCCTTCACGTGTGTTCGTAACACCAACTGGGTCAAATTACCGTTTTACCCTTGGGTTACCTCTGGTTCCTTAAGTACCACTGATTCCTCTAATGAACAAGTTGTTTAGGGTCCAACCACTAAACAGGAGTTCCTCTCAGGCCAAGAGAGGACGGCGCGCCTTTGTTCAAGCCCCGAAATCAGCTCTTAAGGGAACACACATCTACTTACCCCAATAGGGGAAGGAGTGAATTCCATCTTGTACTGTTATGTTCCCAGCCCCCATTCGGTCTTGCCCCTGAAATGGTAGGATTATTGAGTCGGCGAACTGGCCACTCTCACCCATACAAATCTAAGGACAATCCCTCCTGAAAGGGGTTCATAACAGACTCAGGATTGAGATTGAGTTACCTAGGTCATCCTATTGAAATAGAAACCTAAACTAGTTAACGGTGTTACATCTAGTGGTTACTATTTCGCGGTCCGGTCTTATGCAAACTCATTGCATAGGATACCTCCACCCGCATGTCTCCTACATGGATGCTCTGGATCATTGCATCTGTATCGAATACAAGGTGGGCCGTATCACATAGTGTCACCAGGATAAGGTACCCAGCCTTATCCCTATACTATAGACCTTTTAGGTTGTTACTTGGACACTGATCTCCGTATGTCCCCACATACTAGTCCAAGTTTCATTTAAACAACCTTGGATCTTAGTTTATTGGATTTAGGGTTTATTAATGCAAACTCGATTATTCAATAACCAAATTACTGAATTACTCAAATAACACTTTATTGAGATCGATTAATTTGTTTCATTTACTATCTACGAGTTTTAGGACATAAAACCCAACAGGTACATCTTAGGTTTTTTAGGATTGTTCTTTGAGAGTCATTGAATCTAGCACTATGTGCTGCTGTGAAATTGTAAACCCGAGACTTTCCCAGATAATTTTCTCTTATCATCTATTGTGGCTTCATGGTTGAATCTAAGTTGTTGGAAATTATACACTTAAAAAGAAAGGAGATGGGAAAGAAGAAAAGAAAATAAATGGAAAAGGAAAAGGAAAAGGAAAAAGGAAAAAAAAAAAAAGAGACAAGAAATTAAGTGGGAATGGACAGCAAGAAGGGCACCACCGACTAGCATTCTTATCAGCCCATTATCAGCATCATTTCTCATCCTTTTCCACTAAAACTTTCAGAGAACTTTAAGGAGAGAGTGAAGGAGGAGGAAGAAGAAGAATTTCGTGGTTTGAGGTTGAAGAAGATAGGAAAAAGCTCATGCAAAGCCAGCCATTGCAGGATCTGAGATCAACCTGTCAACCTCTGGTTTTTTATTCGGTTTGAGCTACACAGAAGGAATCAAGAGGTGAGGTTTGATTTTCTTGAAAGTTAGTTCATTTTATAACAAATTTCATGAAGGCAGCTTGACCTAAATCGTATGCGAAGTTGATGGTTGTTGGAATGGAAAACAGAGCACAGGATTTTCGAGCAAAGCAGGAGGATCTCTGGTTTTCTCTGATGTTTTGAGCATTCTGGGGTGTACAAGTTGAATCAGAAGCTCTATTGGGTATGGTTGGAACGCTTATTCAATTATATACAACTTTCATGAAGAATTCGTGAGCCAAAAATGACTTGAAGTAGGTTTAATTTCAGGAGGAAGATAAAGGGTATCAGAGAAGCTCGAATCTGTGTTGTCTGATTTCGGGGCATTTCTGGACAAATTGGTTGGGAATCTCGTTTTCACTTCTTCAGGTAAGTTGTAGAGTGTTCGAAAATGAAGAGTTTGATGTGTAGTGCATTGATTTTGGTTCAGTATTGAGGAAGTTATGGGTGTTGGAAATTAGGGTATAGAATCTGGAAAATCTGGAAAAGTAGAATGTGAATGTGATTCTTAATCCAATTGTTTAAAAATTCATGAGCATGGAAAGACAAAGCTATCTATGTTTCTAATGCTCGGTTTTGGTTATTTGACAGGCCAAGAGAAAATAGGTCGAGTCTACAAACCGGGGAACTAGATAAGAAAGTGAGTGACAAAATGAATTTCGAAAATGGTTTCCAACGGTTGTTCATGTTTAGATGTTTACATGCTTTTCTATGAATGATACATGGTTTTTATGAACAGTTTCAAGCATGAGTTTTGAGCTTAGATTATCTAATGAGGTTTATATACGAGCACGTGGCTAATGACTTTATGAAAAGTAGCTGAAACGATATCTTTTAAAGTAAAGTATGGATTAGCAAGTACTTTTAAACGATTTTCAGTTTTTCACGAGCAAACTGAGTAAGCTTAAGTTTTACGAAAGATAACGATAAGCAGGCATGTTTTAATGTTTTCATGTGATTTTCTGAGATTTCTATTGACTACATGACTGAGATATTGAGCCCGAGGCTATATGGTACCGTGTGCACACAGGTTATATTCCGTTGTCGACGTTGAGTGTACTCCGTGACAACGATGCTGTCGTGAGTGCTGGGCGGGCCCCACTACGACAAAGACGATGGGAGTGCTGGGCGGGCCCCACTACATCGTAGAACTAGTAAATGTTGGTTGTACTGGGCGTGCCCTACACAACGTAGATCGGTCATGTTAGTTAAAACGTTTGATGTACTTGATATGCCTTGCTAGATTTTTAATGACGAACTTGCTAGATATTTTAGAAAGCCTTTTTCATTACACGTTTATGTTAAACGCTTTGATTGAGCATATTTATACGTTTAAAGGTTTATCACGTGTTTTACTTCCAGATTTAGAGTTTTAAAGTTAGTCACTCACTGGGCTTCGTAGCTCATTCTTTCAAAATGTTTTCCACTTTTCAAGTAGAGATCGAGCTCCCGGTGCCTGATACACTGCCAACGTCTGCTGAAAGTTCTAGATCAAGCTCCAGTACGTGGTTGGAGTTGTATATTGAGTCCGTTCATATTGTAAATGTTTTGTAAGGGTTGTATAATATCGTCCTAGAGGTCGTGGATATATAACCCTAGTTGTATATGTTTTGGTCGTGATATCTATATCAGGTTACTTTCCAAACCAGGTTATGTCAGGGCTGCACCATGTGTATGTTGAAAGGTTTCCGTGGATTCCGTTGTGTGGTGTTTCATATAGAATGTTTTATATCTATGATTAGTATGTTTATCAGGTTCAACGTTTCAGTAGGGTCAACAGGGATCGTTAGAGCTGACGATGTCTGTTGGCTTCACGCCGTCTTTCGGGCTAAGCTAGCAGGTGGTCCGGGAGGGGGTGTGACAGAAATTCCATGATATAGCATACACCAGTGTTTCAACTGCATCTTGCGTTTCCACTTCTTCTTCGATAGTGATAGTTTTAGGAGTCTCGGTTTTGACAGGTGCGGCTCCTGAACCTGACGGTTTGCCTATTTTGATAACAGGATCTGGTTTTTTCACATCTTCAATTTTTACTTCTCTTTTTCTTTTTACCTTAGTTTTGTGCGTTTTGATCTCAGTTCTCATTTGAGGACTGATGCATTCCCACAAGGCTTTCAGAACGCCTGAGAAGCCATTAATAATCATGCCTGCGGCTTGGTGGTTTGTATTGTCATTTTCTTGATATGCTGATGATGTTATAAGCATCTCAGTTAGCATATTCAGGATCTGTCTTTCCGACATACCATCTAAATTCCAGACGTAAACCGAGGTTCTGTCGTATTGCTTGTTTCTAAAGAACTTGTGGTTTGGACGACACATGGTCCAAACGTTACTCCGTTTAAGTTTTTGAGAGCTCGGAACCCAAAGTTCGTCCCAATGAGAGTTTTTCATGTAGCTTCGATGAAGTTGGTCCAAACTTTGCTCCGTTTGACTTTCAAGAGAGGTTGGAACTCAAAGTTCATCCCAATGAGTGTTGTTTAGGTGGTTTGGACGACACATGGTCCAACTGTTACTCCGTTTAAGTTTTTGAGAGCTCGGAACCCAAAGTTCGTCCCCATGAGAGTTTTTCATCTAGCTTCGACGAAGTTGGTCCAAACTTTGCTCCGTTTGACTTTCGAGAGAGTTTGGAACTCAAAGTTCATCCCAATGAGAGTTCTTTAGGTGGTTTGGACGACACATGGTCCAAAGTTTACTAAGTTTAAGTTTTTGAGAGCTCGAAACACAAAGTTCTTCCCAATGAGAGTTTTTATCTAGTTTGGACAAACTTGGTCCAAACTTTGCTCCGTTCGGGTTTCTGAGAGTTTGGAACTCAAAGTTCGGCCCAATGAGAGTTCTTTAGGTGGTTTGGGAAACACATGGTCCAAACGTTACTCCGTTCAAGTTTTTGAGAGCTCGGAACCCAAAGTTCGTCCCAATGAGAGTTTTTCATCTAGTTTGGACAAACTTGGTCCAAACCTTGCTGCGTTTGAGTTTCGAAGAGTTTGGAACTTTGAAAAACTAGATGAAAAACTCTCGTTTGACGAAGTTGGTCCAAACTTTGCTCCGTTTGAGTTTCTTAGAGTTCGGAAATCAAAGTTCGGCCCAATGAGAGTTCTTTAGGTGGTTTGGGCGACACATGGTCCAAACGTTACTCCGTTTAAGTTTTTGAGAGCTCGGAACCCAAAGTTCGTCCCAATGATAGTTTTTCATCTAGTTTGGATGAACTTGGTCCAAACCTTGCTCCGTTTGAGTTTCGGACAGTTATGAACTGAAAGTTTGTCCCAATGATAGTTCTTTATGTGGTTTGGACGTCACATGGTCCAAATGTTACTCCGTTTAATTTTTTGAGAGCTCGGAACCCAAAGTTCGTCCCAATGAGATTTTTTCATCTAGTTTGGACGAACTTGGTCCAAAGTTTGTTCCGTTTGAGTTTCGGAGAGTTTGGAACTCAACGTTCGGCCTAATGAGAGTTCTTTAGGTGGTTTGGATGACACATGGTCCAAACGTTACTCCGTTTAAGTGTTTGAGAGCTCGGAACCCAATGTTCGTCCCAATGAGAGTTTTTCATCAAGTTTGGACGAAGTTGGCCCAAACTTTGCTCCGTTTGAATTTCTAGAGAGTTTGGAACTCAAAGTTCATCCCAATGAGAGTTCTTTAGGTGGTTTGGACGACATATGGTCCAAACGTTACTCCGTTTAAGTATTTGAGAGCTCGGAATCCAAAGTTCGTCCCAATGAGAGTTTTTCATCTAGCTTCGACGAAGTTGGTCCAAACTTTGCTCCGTTTGACTTTCGAGAGAGTTTGGAACACAAAGTTCATCCCAATGAGAGTTCTTTAGGTGGTTGGGACGACACATGGTCCAAACGTTACTCCGTTTAAGTTTTTGAGAGCTCGGAACTAAAAGTTGGTCCCAATGAGAGTTTTTCATCTACTTTGGAACAAGTTGGCCCAAACTCTGCTCCGTTTGACTTTCGAGAGAGTTTGGAACTCAAAGTTTATCCCAAAGAGAGTTCCTTAGGTGGTTTGGACGACACATGGTCCAAACGTTACTCCGTTTAAGTTTTTGAGAGCACGGTACCGAAAGTTCGTCCCAATGAGAGTTTTTCATCTAGTTTTGACGAAGTTGGTCCAAACTTTGCTCCGTTTGAGTTTATTAGAGTTCGAAACTCAAAGTTCAGCCCAATGAGAGTTCTTTAGGTGGTTTGGGCGACACCGTGTCCAAACGTTACTCCGTTTAAGTTTTTGAGAGCTCGGAACCCAAAGTTCGTCCCAATGAGAGTTTTTCATCTAGTTTGGATGAACTTGGTCCAAACCTTTCTCCGTTTGAGTTTTGGACAGTTATGAACTGAAAGTTTGTCCCAATGATAGTTCTTTATGTGGTTTGGACGTCACATGGTCCAAATGTTACTCCGTTTAAGTTTTTGAGAGCTCAGAACCCAAAGTTCGTCCCAATGAGATTTTTTCATCTAGTTTGGACGTACTTGGTCCAAACTTTGCTCCGTTTGAGTTTCGGAGAGTTTGCAACTCAACGTTCGGCCCAATGAGAGTTCTTTAGGTGGTTTGGATGTCACATGGTCCAAACGTTACTCCGTTTAAGTTTTTGAGAGCTCAGAACCCAAAGTTCGTCCCAATGAGAGTTTTTCATCAAGTTTGGACGAAGTTGGCCCAAACTTTGCTCCGTTTGACTTTCTAGAGAGTTTGCAACTCAAAGTTCATCCCAATGAGAGTTCTTTAGGGTTTTTGGACGACATATGGTCCAAACGTTACTCCATTTAAGTATTTGAGAGCTCGGAACCCAAAGTTCGTCCCAATGAGAGTTTTTCATCTAGCTTCGACGAAGTATGTCCAAACTTTGCTCCGTTTGACTTTCGAGAGTGTTTGGAACACAAAGTTCATCCCAATGAGAGTTCTTTAGGTGGTTTGGACGACACATGGTCCAAACGTTACTCCGTTTAAGTTTTTGAGAGCTTGGAACCCAAAGTTCGTCCCAATGAGAGTTTTTCATCTACTTTGGAAGAAGTTGGTCCAAACTTTGCTCCGTTTGACTTTCCAGAGAGTTTGGAACTCAAAGTTTATCCCAAAGAGAGTTCCTTAGGTGGTTTGGACGACACATGTTCCAAACGTTAGTTCGTTTAAGTTTTTGAGAGCACGGAACACGAAGTTCGTCCCAGTGAGAGTTTTTCATCTAGTTTTGATGAACTTGGTCCAAACTTTGCTCCGTTTGAGTTTCGGAGAGTTTGGAACTCAACGATCGGCCCAATGAGAGTTCTTTAGGTGGTTTGGATGACATATGGTCCAAACGTTACTCCGTTTATGTTTTTGAGAGCTCGGAACCCAAAGTTCGTCCCAATGAGAGTTTTTCATCAAGTTTTGACGAAGTTGGCCCAAACTTTGCTCCGTTTGACTTTCCAGAGAGTTTGGAACTCAAAGTTCATCCCAATGAGAGTTCTTTAGGTGGTTTGGACGACATATGGTCCAAGCGTTACTCCGTTTAAGTTTTTGAGAGCACGGAACCCAAATTTGTTCCAATGAGAGTTTTTCATCAAGTTTTGACGAACATGGTCCAAACTTTGCTCCGTTTGAGTTTCTGAAAGTTTGGAACTAAAAGTTCGGCCCAATGAGAGTTGTTTAGGTCGTTTGGGCGACACATGGTCCAAACGTTACTCCGTTTAAGTTTTTGAGAGCTCGGAATCCAAAGTTCGTCCCAATGAGAGTTTTTCATCTAGTTTGGAAGAATTTTTCCAAACTTGCTCCGTTTGAGTTTCGGACAGTTATGAACTCAAAGTTTGTCCCAATGAGAGTTCTTTATGTGGTTTGGACGACACATGGTCCAACTGTTACTCCGTTTAAGTTTTTGAGAGCTCGGAACCCAAAGTTCGTCCCAATGAGATTTTTTTATCTAGTTTGGACAAACTTGGTCCAAACTTTGCTCCGTTTGAGTTTCGGAGAGTTTGGAACTCAAAGTTCGGCCCAATGAGAGTTCTTTAGGTGGTTTGGATGACACATGGTCCAAACGTTACTCCGTTTAAGTTTTTGAGAGCTCGGAACCCAAAGTTCGTCCCAATGAGAGTTTTTCATCAAGTTTGGACGAAGTTGGCCCAAACTTTGCTCCGTTTGACTTTCTAGAGAGTTTGGAACTCAAAAATCATCCCAATGAGAGTTCTTTAGGTGGTTTGGATGACATATGATCCAAACGTTACTCCGTTTAAGTATTTGAGAGGTCGGAACCCAAAGTTCGTCCCAATGAGAGTTTTTCATCTACTTTGGAAGAAGTTGGTCCAAACTTTGCTCCGTTTGACTTTCGAGAGAGTTTGGAACTCAAAGTTTATCCGAAAGAGAGTTCCTTAGGTGGTTTGGACGACACATGGTCCAAACGTTACTTCGTTTAAGTTTTTGAGAGCACGGAACCCGAAGTTCGTCCCAGTGAGAGTTTTTCATCTAGTTTTTACGAACTTGGTCCAAAATTTTCTCCGTTTGAGTTTCTGAAAGTTTGGAACTCAAAGTTCGGCCCAATGAGAGTTGTTTAGGTGGTTTGGGCGACACATGGGCCAAACGTTACTCCGTTTATGTTTTTGAGAGCTCGGAACCCAAAGTTCGTCCCAATGAGAGTTTTTCATCTAGTTTGGACGAACTTGGTCCAAACCTTGCTCCGTTTGAGTTTCGTACAGTTATGAACTCAAAGTTTATCCCAATGAGAGTTTTTAGGTGGTTTGGATGACACATGGTCCAAAAGTTACTCCATTTAAGTTTTTGAGAGCTTGGAACCCAAAGTTCGTCCCAATGAGAGTTTTTCATCAAGTTTGGACGAAGTTGGCCCAAACTTTGCTCCGTTTGACTTTCCAGAGAGTTTGGAACTCAAAGTTCGGCCCAATGAGAGTTCTTTAGGTGGTTCGGACGACACATGGTCCAAACATTACTTCGTTTAAGTTTTTGACAGCACGGAACCAAAAGTTCGTCCCAATGAGAGTTTTTCATCTAGTTTTGACGAACTTGGTCCAAAGTTTGCTCCGTTTTAGTTTCTGAGAGTTTGGAACTAAAAGTTCGGCCCAATGAGAGTTCTTTAGGTAGTTTGGGCGACACAAGGTCCAAACGTTACTCTGTTTAAGTTTTTGAGAGCTCGGAATCCAAAGTTCGTCCCAATGAGAGTTTTTCATATACTTTGGACGAACTTGGTCCAAACTTTGCTCCGTTTGAGTTTCGGAGAGTTTGGAACTCAACGTTCGGCCCAATGAGAGTTCTTTAGGTGGTTTGGAGGACACATGGTCCAAACGTTACTCCGTTTAAGTTTTTGAGAGCTCGGAACCCAAAGTTCGTCCCAATGAGAGTTTTTCATCTAGTTTTGATGAATTGGTCCAAACCTTGCTCCGTTTGAGTTTCAGACAGTTATGAACTCAAAGTTTGTCCCAATGAGAGTTCTTTATGTAGTTTGGACGACACATGGTCTAAATGTTACTCCGTTTAAGTTTTTGAGAGCTCGTAACCCAAAGTTCGTCCCAATGAGATTTTTTCATCTAGTTTGGACGAACTTGGTCCAAACTTTGCTCCGTTTGAGTTTCGGAGAGTTTGGAACTCAACGTTCGGCCCAATGAGAGTTCTTTAGGTGGTTTGGATGACACATGGTCCAAACGTTACTCCGTTTTAGTTTTTGAGAGCTCGGAACCCAAAGTTCGTCCCAATGAGAGTTTTTCATCAAGTTTGGACGAAGGTTGCCCAAACTTTGCTCTGTTTGACTTTCTAGAGAGTTTGCAACTTAAAGTTCATCCCAATGAGAGTTCTTTAGGTGGTTTGGACGACATATGGTCCAAACGTTACTCCATATAAGTATTTGAGAGCTCGGAACCCAAAGTTCGTCCCAATGAGAGTTTTTCATCTAGCTTCGACGAAGTATGTCCAAACTTTGCTCCGTTTGACTTTCGAGAGTGTTTGGAACACAAAGTTCATCCCAATGAGAGTTCTTTAGGTGGTTTGGACGACACATGGTCCAAATGTTACTCCGTTTAAGTTTTTGAGAGCTCGGAACCCAAACTTCGTCCGAATGAGAGTTTTTCATCTACTTTGGAAGAAGTTGGTCCAAACTTTGCTCCGTTTGACTTTCGAGAGAATTTGGAACTCAAAGTTTATCCCAAAGAGAGTTCCTTAGGTGGTTTGGACGACACATGGTCCAAACGTTACTTCATTTATGTTTTTGAGAGCACGGAACCCGAAGTTCGTCCCAGTGAGAGTTTTTCATCTAGTTTGGACGAACTCTGTCCAAACTTTGCTCCGTTTGAGTTTCGGAGAGTTTGGAACTCAACGTTCGGCTCAATGAGAGTTCTTTAGGTGGTTTGGATGACATATGGTCCAAACGTTACTCTTTTTATGTTTTTGAGAGCTCGGAACCCAAAGTTCGTCCCAATGAGAGTTTTTCATCAAGTTTTGACGAAGTTGGCCCAAACTTTGCTCCGTTTGACTTTCCAGAGAGTTTGGAACTCAAAGTTCTTCCCAATGAGAGTTCTTTAGGTGGTTTGGACGACATATGGTCCAAGCATTACTCCGTTTAAGTTTTTGAGAGCACGGAACCCAAATTTGTTCCAATGAGAGTTTTTCATCTAGTTTTGACGAACTTGGTCCAAACTTTGCTCCGTTTGAGTTTCTGAAGGTTTGGAACTCAAAGTTCGGCCCAATGAGAGTTGTTTAGGTGGTTTGGGCGACACATGGTCCAAACGTTACTCCGTTTAAGTTTTTGAGAGCTCGGAACCCAAAGTTCGTCCCAATGAGAGTTTTTCATCTAGTTTGGACGAACTTGGTCCAAACCTTGCTCCGTTCGAGTTTCGTACAGTTATGAACACAAAGTTTATCCCAATGAGAGTTCTTTAGGTGGTTTGGATGACACATGGTCCAAACGTTACGCCGTTTAAGTTTTTGAAAGCTTGGAACCCAAAGTTCGTCCCAATGAGAGTTTTTCATCAAGTTTGGACGAAGTTGGCCCAAACTTTGCTCCATTTGACTTTCCAGAGAGTTTGGAACTCAAAGTTCGGCCCAATGAGAGTTCTTTAGGTGGTTCGGACGACACATGGTCCAAACGTTACTTCGTTTAAGTTTTTGACAGCACGGAACCCAAAGTTCGTCCCAATGAGAGTTTTTCATCTAGTTTTGACGAACTTGGTCCAAACTTTGCTCCGTTTGAGTTTCTGAGAGTTTGGAACTAAAAGTTCGGCCCAATGAGAGTTCTTTAGGTGGTTTGGGCGACACAAGGTCCAAACGTTACTCTGTTTAAGTTTTTGAGAGCTCGGAACCCAAAGTTCGTCCCAATGAGAGTTTTTCATCTACTTTGGACGAACTGAAGGTGTACATATTACACATGCTGAAGCAATTGAAGATCGAAAGCACTTAAGACATTCAATTTTGCTCCTAAAGCATGCATGTTCTATAAAAGACAGAAAAGAGAGTTTAGAGAAAACCAACCTTTGTAGCTCACAAATGAGGTACTCCTTGTGGTGTTTTCCTTCTCCAACTTCTCTTGGACAACCTTTAGAGTCTTCCCTACTATTCTCCGAGCCGAGAACGACTTGTGGGAGTCTATAGTGATAGGGAATGGGAAGGGAATGCTTGAAGGTTCAAGCTCTATGGAGATATGAGATGAGAGAGTGATTGAGGAAGAAATTCAGCAGCATAACATTAAGGTAAATGCTATATCTCTTTCTCCAATCTGATTCTTCTTCTACTTATAGAGAGAATCCATGCAAGAAGAAGCCTCAAGATGAAAGACACATGGTGGTCTTAAGGGTGAAAGTGGAAGCTAGGTGTTCAAGCAACATTACATGCAAGTATGCATGTTTGTGGGGTAATTCCACTTTGAATCTTCATGCAAGAGTGGAATTACAACATTTTCCACTTACCATGATTCAAAATCAGATTTCAAATATTCATTTATGATATTAATATCAATTCTAAATGTGACATTAATATATAAGATCATATTTGAACCTTGCCCAATTGATTATAAATGATTAAGCAAGTTAATCACCTTAATATTGTGCATCTTTTATATATGAATCTTAATTCATGTATATAGTATTTAAAACCCTTTTAAATACTTTATCTCTCATTTTCTAATTTAATTCATAATTAAATTATTGTGTCAAACACAATTTTACGATAATACCCTTTTTCCCGACTTTGAACAATTCAAAGAATCCTATCAATTTGTTCTAGGCTATATTCCGATATGAGCTAGTAGGGGGACCTAATGGACCTATAGATCATGGGATCCAACGATTCGAGACTAACCGACTAATCTCATTATTCAAGCTAGCCAACATTCGTTAACTACCGGGACACTCCACTATAGCCCGATAGTTGCACTCCCCTCACTATAGATATATTTCCGTCCACTTGATTTAACCATGTTCAGTAAGTCGTTCCTTCACAGGTTGTTCGTAGCTATAGCTAGGTCAAATAACCGTTTTACCCCTATAGTACTTCTTGTTCCTTAAGTTCCACTAATCCTCTAATGAACAATCGGTTTGTGGTCCAACCATCAAACCTAAGTCCCTCTCGATCCAACGAGAGGGTGGGGCCCCTTGTTCAAGTCCTGGAGTTAGTACTTAAGAGAACAACCTCTCTGCTATCCCTGAAAAGGGTAGGAGTGAATTCCGTCTTGCGAAACTATGTCCCCAGCTATCTATTCGATCTTATCCCCAAAATGGTAGGCTTGTTGAGTCGGCGATGCTGGCCACTCTCACCCATGCAGATCAAAGGATAATCTCGTATAAACAGGAGTTCATAGCTCGCTCAGGATTAAGAACGAGTTACCTAGGTCATCTATGAGAAATAGTCAGTTTCTACGGTAAACGGCGTTATAAAGAGAAAGTGACTTATTTCGTGGTCCTGTCTTATGCAAACTCATTGCATAGGACGCCCCCACTCGCATGTCTCCACATGAACGACTTAGGATCTCATCGTTTGTACTTAATACAAAATGGGCCGCGTCCATAGTGTCACCAGGATAAGGCACCCAACCGTATCCTTATACTATAGACTATTTTGACTATAAACTTGAACTTGATCCTACGATATGTCCCTACATATAGTTCGAGTATTCATTTTATAGTCAAGGATCTTAGTTTATTGGATTTAGGTTAATCATTCGCTATGTATATATTCAATAACATCTTTTACTGAATAACCTCAATAACGTCTTTATTGAAAATAGATTATGTTTAATGATTTACAAACTACGAGTTTATAGGACATTAAACCCAACAAACTCCCACTTGGGCTAGAAACTCTAGTGGGGTACATGAAGTTAGGTGTGAGAGAAGTATAAAGACAATAAACTAGGGCATCATCCATACCCTTACATTTCTCCCACTTGCCCTAGTCTAACAAAGCTCGTAATCCTAGATTAACTAGGTGACCCTCAAATACTTTAGCCGTGAGGGGTTTTGTAAACGGATCAGCTATGTTGTGCTCCGAAGCAATCTGCGTGACGATCACATCTCCTCGTTGCACGATCTCCCTGATGAGATGGTATTTGCACTCAATATGCTTTCCTCGCTTGTGACTTCGAGGTTCCTTAGAGTTTGCAACTGCTCCACTGTTATCACAATAGAGGGTGATAGGAAGTTGCATATTTGGAACAATTTCCAACTCTATTAGGAATTTTCTTAGCCATACTGCCTCTTTTGCTGCTTCGCAGGCGGCTACGTACTCTGCTTCCATGGTAGAGTCAGCAATGCAACCTTGCTTAATACTCCTCCATACTATTGCTCCTCCATTTAGAGTAAACACAGATCCCGATGTTGATTTTCTTGAATTTATATCGATCTAAAAATTTGAGTCAGTGTATCCTGTAAGGATCAGATCCTTAGCTCCATACACGAGCGTATAATCCCTAGTTCTTCTTAGATACTTAAGGATGTTTTTAACGGCAGTCCAATGCGCATGACCAGGATTGGACTGAAATCTGCTGACAATTCCTACGGCATAGCATATGTCGGGTCTGGTACACAGCATGGCATACATCAAACTACCAACTGCTGATGCGTAGGGAATTCGTCTCATTTCCTCAACTTCTTGAGGTGTCTTAGGACTTTGTTCCTTTGACAAGTGAACCCCGTGCCTAAAAGGTAATAACCCTTTCTTGGAGTTCTGCATCGAATATCGTATCAACATTTTGTCGATATATGATGCTTGAGACAGTGCTAGCGTTTTGTGTTGGGTTTTATGCCCTAAAACTCGTAGATAGTGAATGTAAACAAATTTTATACTTGTGTTTAATAAAGTGTTATTTAGTTTCTGCAATAAAATGTTATTGTTAAATATTGCACTATTTGACCCAAATCCAATAAACTAAGATCCAAGGTTGTTTGTATGTAACTTGAACTAGTATGTGGGGACATACGGGGATCGATATTCAAGTAACAACCTAAAAGGTCTATAGTACAAGGATAAGGCTGGGTACCTTATCCTGGTGACACTATGGATACGACCCACTTTGTATTATGATACAAACGCTATGATCCAACGCGTTCATGTAGTTGACATGCGAGTGGGGGTATCCTATGCAATGAGTTTGCATAAGACCGGACCGCGAAATAGTTAACCACTAACTGTAACACCGTTAGTTGGCTTGGTTTCTATTTCACTAGGATGACCTAGATAACTCAGTCTCAATCCTGAGTGGATTATGGACTCCTGTTCACGAGGAGTTGTCCTTTGATTTGTATGGGTGAGAGTGGCCAGCACGCCGACTCAATAAGCCTACCATTTTGGGGACAATACCGAGTGGGGAGCTGGGAACATAATCACACAAGATGGAATTCACTCCTTCCCGACTCTAGGGTAAGTAGAGGTGTGTTCCCTTAAGTGGTGTCTCCGGGACTTGAACAATGGGCCCAACCCTCTCTATGGCACGAGAGGGACTTCTGTTTGTTGGTTGGACCTCAAACAGGTTGTTCATTAGAGGAGCACTGGGGACTTAAGGACAAAGATGTAAACCAGGGGTAAAACGGTAATTTGACCCAGCTGGGATACGAACACACGTGAAGGACTGACTTGTAGTATTGGTCGATATCCGTGGACACAGAAATATTCTGCAGTGAGAAGAGTGCAGCTGATGGTCTTTAGTGGAATGACCCACAGTTAACGAATGGAGACTAACTTGGTTAATGAGTTTAAGCCGATTAGTCTCGTATCGTTGGAGCTTCTGATCTGTAGGTCCATTAGGTCCCACTGGTAGCTCGTAAAAAGACTTGAAGCAAACAAATATAAATTGTAAATTGAAAGTGTTCAATTTATTTGGGGAATCGTATAATGTATATTGATGCATTATAATATAAAGTTTATGAAACTTTATAATATAATTTTTGAATTAATTTCAAAAATTAATTCTTGAGAGAAAATATTTGAAAGAGTTCAAATAAATTTAATATGAATTGGATTCATATTAATTTTAATAAAATCCCTAAGATTAAATATATGATATTTAATTGGGTAATTAATTAATCATAGAATTAATTAATTATTTATTAAAATTAGAGACCTTTTCCTATTAGGAAAGAAAATATTTGAAAGAGTTCAAATAAATTTAATATGAATTGGATTCATATTAATTTTAATTTTAATAAAATCCCTAAGATTAAATATGTGATATTTAATTGGGTAATTAATTAATTATGGAATTAATTAATTATTAAAATTAGATATTGTTCAGATAATAGATTTGAACTTATTCCTAGACCTTTTCCTATTAGGAAAAGGTCTAGGAAAAGGTCTTGGCCTTTACCTATATATAGGACCCTTGGGTGGGGTGAAAGGCATCCCATTGTCTCTCCTTCTCTTAGAGATTTCTCCCAAAAGACTCCCACAAGTCTCCTGCTTCAAGAAATCTTAGAGATATACCGGTGTAGCCGATTGGTGGTGTTTGCACAAGAGGGTTGCTGCGTCTTCAATCTTATTGGCAAGAAAAGGCGAATTGATCAAGGCTTTCTACAAAAGTAAGTTTTCTATGAAATCCTTGATCACTAGGATCAATCTAGTTGATCTTTTAGCATGTTTATAGCCTATGTACAGCCCATTAAATATATATTTATTGCTGTAATATTTTGCAAATTGTATTGGTATTTCAATTAGAATCTAAGACTCTGAGTAGGTTCGGTAATACTTTCCGCTGCGTGGGGCTTTTATCCCTTCATTTTGTTCTTTCTATTTCTAATGATTTGAATGCCCAGAACAAATTGAGCCTCACCCAAATCTTTCATTTGGAATTGAGTCGCTAGCCATTGTTTTACGTCAGTCAGGAATCCTACATTATTCCCAATAAGTAGGATATCATCTACGTATAGAACTAGAAAAGCTACAGTGTTTTTGACGATTTTCTTGTAAACACAAGGTTCGTCAACATTCTGCTCAAAGCCATACGTTTTGATCGCAGTGTCAAAACGTATATTCCAGGATCTTGATGCTTGTTTTAATCCATAAATGGATCGTTTAAGTTTGCAAACCTTTTGCTCATCACCCTGGACTATAAATCCCTCAGGTTGAGCCATATAGATAGTCTCTTCAAGATTGCCGTTAAAAAAGGCTGTCTTGACATCCATTTGCCATATTTCATAATCATAGTATGTGGCAATGGATAAGAGTATTCTAATCGACTTAAGCATGGCAACAGGGGAAAAAGTTTCTTCATAATCAACTCCTTCCCGCTGGGTAAAACCCTTTGCCACGAGTCGAGCTTTAAAGGTTTGAACCTTACCGGCTTGGTCTCGTTTTCTCTTGTAGATCCATTTGCAACCAATAGGTTTTACCCCATCCGGTTGTTCAACAAGTTCCCAGACCGAATTGAAGTACATTGACTCCATTTCGAGATCCATGGCTTTGATCCACTGGTCCTTATCAACATCATTCATTGCCTGATTAAAGGTCAATGGATCCTCTACACCATCATCAGATATGATGTTTTGAGTTTCTGTTAAACCCATGTAGCGGTCGGGTTGTATTATAACCCTCCCACTACGTCGAGGCTCTCTCACTATTTGAGATGGATGTGTTTGATCAACAACTTTTGATGGACCAGCTAGATCTACAACTTTTGTAGATTCTTTTGTAGCTTTTCTTGAAATCTCATCTAATACTAGTTTACTGCGAGGTCGATGATCTTTTATGTGATCTTCCTCAAGAAAAGTAGCGTTTGTCGATACAATAACTTTATTATCCTGAGGGTCGTAAAATAGACCACCTTTCGTTTCTTTAGGATATCCTACAAACAGGCACAGTTTTGAACGTCGTTCCAATTTCTTTGGGTTTTGCACCAACACATGTGCCGGGCATCCCCAAATTCTGAAGTGACGTAAACTACCTTTACGCCCTTTCCATAGCTCATAGGGTGTTTCAGAAACACTCTTAGAGGGAACCATGTTCAAAATGTATACGGCAGTCTCAACTGCATATCCCCAGAACGAATCAGGCAACTGAGCATAGCTCATCATTGATCGAACCATGTCTAACAGAGTTCGGTTTCTCCTCTCTGATACACCATTTTATTGTGGTGTAGCAGGGGCTGAGAGTTGAGACGTAATTCCATGTTCTATCAAATAGTCTTGGAATTGTAAGTCCATATATTCTCCACCTCGATCTGATCGTAGTGTTTTAATCGTTTTACCTAACTGGTTCTCAACCTCAGTCTTGTACTCTTTGAACTTTTCAAGGACTTCAGACTTATGATGCATTAAGTAAAGATAGCCATACCTTGAATAATCATCAATGAAGCTGACGAAATATTCATACCCTCCTCGTGCTTTGACATTCATAGGACCACAGAGATCCGAATGCACGAGTTCCAAAGGTTCTTTGGCCCTATAACCTTTTTCTGAAAAAGGTCGTTTGGTCATTTTTCCCTCGAGGCAGGACTCACATGGTGGTAACGAGTCATCTTCTAACTGGTTTAGTAGTCCACTCTTTACCAATCTTTCAATCCTATTGCGATTTATGTGGCCTAATCTCAAGTGCCAAAGATAGGTATTAGGAGAAACTTTTCGCCTTTTGTTTTGAGTTTCCGCTACTTTAAACATTTCCGTATTAAAAATAGCTTTAACTTGAATTGGCCTTAACACGTATAAGTTGCTTTCAAGTTTTGCAGAACATATATGCATACCTCTTTTGTTAACAAACACTTTATTAATATCAAAAGATACTTGGTATTCATGTTCAATTAAACAAGAGATAGAAATTAAGTTCCTTTTTATATCGGGAACGTACAAGACATTTTCAAGTAGTAAAAATCTATCTCCAAAAGACAACTTGAGAGTTCCAGAAGCTCTAGCTGAGACGACCTCTCCAGTTCCAACTTTGAGAGTTACTTCGCCGTCTTCCAGCATATGCCAGGAACTAATTTCCTGTAAAGAATAGCATACATGGTTAGTCGCTCCTGAATCTAATATTCAGACAGAGCTATCTTGCTCAACTAAACATGTTTCGATAACGAGCAAATCATATTTACCTTGTTTTTCTTTTTCAGCCTTCTTTTCCGCAAGGTACTTGGGACAGTTGCGTTTCCAATGTCCGTCTACATTACAATGGAAACACTTTCCTTTTTCTGCAGCTTTTGCCTTGCCTCCCATTGGAGCTTTTCCTTTCCCTTTTACCTTCTTTTTCTTCATCTGAATACTCTTATTCTTTGAAGTGGAAGGTCCAGACTTTGTTCCTGAGGAAGATCCCTTTTGGAACCTCTTGGTTGTGGCAACATTTGCCTCCCCTTCATGTCCTCTCTTAGTAAGACTTTGGTAAGTCTGAAGCTCGTTTAGCAAAGTGGTCAAGTTAAAGTCTATTTTGTTCATGACAGCGTTTGTCCTGAACTGAATGAAGCTCTTCGGAAGAGACTCCATTATGAAACTTACTTGACTACCCTCGTCAATTGTAGCACCGTTTACTTCAGCAATGTTAAACTGAACCATCATGTTCAAAACATGTTCCCTAACTGAAGCACCTTCCTTCATTCGGGAATTGTAAACATTCTTGAGAGCTTCGTGCCTAATTTGTGAGGACGGTTGTCCAAACATACCTTGCAACGAAGTCATGATCTCCCTTGCGGTGACCATCCTCTCGTGCTTTTTTGACAAGACATCTGAGATGCTTGCTAAGATATAGACCCTTGCCTTATCATTAGCTCGAGTCCATTTCTCATATGCTTCCCGAACAATTCGGTTTGTTGACGAGCCAGGGTTAGGCGGACACTCTTCGGTAAGGACAAATCTAAGATCCTCGATTACTAGTATTGTGTTTAGATTAGACTTCCAAGTTCCATAGTTATCCCCGTTAAGCTTATTCGAAGCGAGTAATTGTACTAATGAGCTAGACATGTTGAAAAATTAAACAAAAACTATTAGAAATTGCTTATTAACCATTTTTAGACAAAATCCAATCAGGTTTTAGCAAAAGTAATAATGTACCCAGGATTATTATTTTGCAACGATACTTTAGTGAGTTAGAGCAACCGCTACCGAGGGGCAGTCAATTACTCCTCCACCAAACCAAGACGTTCTTGACTAAATACTAATCCTAGAATAACTCTTATTCCTATAGTTGTTTAGTTATCGTTACGTTTGGTCAGGATTTTACTAACACTTAGTAACCCTTGTAAGTGTGACCCGCCGTTTTAAGATTACAGAGAACGGCCCCAACAATGCTACCGAATGGAAAAGCTAATGTTGGAAATGGTCCTAAGTAATCCTATCCATCTCTGGAGTTTGCGTTGTTCCGATCTCCATGTTACAACCCTCCGAATGGTTAGTAGCTCCAGGGCATACAAGCAGGCGCAACATGGAAATCTCACGGTGCAACCTAACGGAGGAGACCGCAGGATGTGTTGACACACTTCCTTCACTCACTTACTATAAATACTTTCTCCATTCACCTTGTTATTGATTTATGCAAACACCTTCCGAATGGAGCAGTTGAGGTATAATCAACACGAGGCCAAGCATAAATCTCACCTTGTGAACAAAAGGGAGAACGTGAAAGGGAAATGGATTTGATATATCTCTCCCCTCCCACTAAGTATTTTAAACGGTTTTGGGTATACTTATACTTAGGCGAATTCCGGCTAATTGAATAACCCTAAGTCTAAGTTCATTTAATCTTACGATGTCTAGGTGATAACGATTAAAACCTCACATCACACACGTGCATGCTCATAAAACTGGGTTAACTTTAACTCAAGAACCAACTCGATGCCCAGGTAGGAGGTGTTCCGTAAACCGTCAACTTAAATACCTCCAGCCTTAGACAGCATCTCGTCGGGTGAGTTCTCTTGTAACCTATGTTTTACAAGCTTATCGACCTATTTGAATCTAATTGAAATCGATCGAGAGTTGGATCAAATTAACCCTAAGTGAGCATGCACCTTTTTCTTTGTTATAGATTTTAAATTGCTATGTGATTTATAACAATTATAAATCTAAACTATAACAAACTTGCCTTTTGAATATAACTCTTATAAACAAAATTCTAAGGAAATTTCATGCTTCATGCTAGGTTAATTTTATCTTTTGATTAATATAACTATTATATCAATTAATCAATTTTAATTAACCATTCAAGCATGAATCTCCCTAAATCAATACAACATTTATATCAATTTAAACATGAAATTTTCCTCATGCATTTGAACTATTAATAACACTTATTAAAAAATAAAAATGCATGAACATGCTTTCCTATGGTGGGATTTTAAACTATATGACATGCTCATAATGCACATACATCCATTTAATTAAATCATACATTCAAAATGCATAAAGAAATTAAATCAAACTAAAATGGAATGGTTTGGCAATTTAAAACAAACAATTAACTAATTATTACAATAATAATTAATAAAAATTGCTTGTGGCGATCCCGAGCTTCACGAACCATCCCGAACCACCCCTTCATGCACTGAACCGGCCTTGCAAATTGTGTACATTGGTTGAACCAGCTACAACCAAACCGAACCGGACCCAAAACAGGCTGCTGAACCGAACCGGATTTGAAAACTGCAGTTTCTGGAAAAATTCTTCAACAGCGTCGGGACGCTACATGAAGACCACCCCGACGCTCTTGCGACAGCAGCCCACTGCTGCTGTTTTTCTGCTGCGTCTTCTCCCGTTCTGCTTCGATTTAACAGCCTATATGGACTCTAATGACTCTATAAAAATTACAGACTCTAGTACACTCATTAACGCTCTTACATTTCCGAGCAATTACAAATTCATGAAGAATTAAAGGCTAAAAAAATTGCCAAAGCAGAACACTTCCATTTTAGCACACAGAAAATTCAATTTCAAAATGGTACCCATCACAGCAAAATTAAAACGACTTAAGTGCTCTAATCATGCTCTGATACCAATTGAAGGTGTACATATTACACATGCGGAAGCAATTGAAGATCGAAAGCACTTAAGACATTCAATTTTGCTCCTAAATCATGCATGTTCTATAAAAGACAGAAAAGAGAGTTTAGAGAAAACCAACCTTTGTAGCTCACAAATGAGGTACTCCTTGTGGTGTTTTCCTTCTCCAACTTCTCTTGGACAACCTTTAGAGTCTTCCCTACTATTCTCCGGGCCGAGAACAACTTGTTGGAGTCTATAGTGATAGGGAATGGGAAGGGAATGCTTGAAGGTTCAAGCTCTATGGAGATATGAGATGAGAGAGTGATTGAGGAAGAAATTCAGCAGCAAAACATTAAGGTAAATGCTATATCTCTTTCTCCAATCTGATTCTTCTTCTACTTATAGAGAGAATCCATGCAAGAAGAAGCCTCAAGATGCAAGACACATGGTGGTCTTAAGGGTGAAAGTGGAAGCTAGGTGTTCAAGCAACATTACATGCAAGTATGCATGTTTGTGGTGTAATTCCACTTTGAATCTTCATGCAAGAGTGGAATTACAACATTTTCCACTTACCATGATTCAAAATCAGATTTCAAATATTCATTTATGATATTAATATCAATTCTAAATGTGACATTAATATATAAGATCATATTTGAACCTTGCCCAATTGA
Source organism: Luffa aegyptiaca (assembly GCA_017139565.1). Lineage (NCBI taxonomy): Eukaryota > Viridiplantae > Streptophyta > Magnoliopsida > Cucurbitales > Cucurbitaceae > Luffa > Luffa aegyptiaca. Next base: position 28,333,715 of record CM029407.1, read on the forward strand.
TTATAAATGATTAAGCAAGTTAATCACCTTAATATTGTGCATCTTTTATATATGAATCTTAATTCATGTATATAGTATTTAAAACCCTTTTAAATACTTTATCTCTCATTTTCTAATTTAATTCATAATTAAATTATTGTGTCAAACACAATTTTACGATAATACCCTTTTTCCCGACTTTGAACAATTCAAAGAATCCTATCAATTTGTTCTAGGCTATATTCCGATATGAGCTAGTAGGGGGACCTAATGGACCTATAGATCATGGGCTCCAACGATTCGAGACTAACCGACTAATCTCATTATTCAAGCTAGCCAACATTCGTTAACTACCGGGACACTCCACTATAGCCCGATAGTTGCACTCCCCTCACTATAGATATATTTCCGTCCACTTGATTTAACCATGTTCAGTAAGTCGTTCCTTCACAGGTTGTTCGTAGCTATATCTAGGTCAAATAACCGTTTTACCCCTATAGTACTTCTTGTTCCTTAAGTTCCACTAATCCTCTAATGAACAATCGGTTTGTGGTCCAACCATCAAACCTAAGTCCCTCTCGATCCAACGAGAGGGTGGGGCCCCTTGTTCAAGTCCTGGAGTTAGTACTTAAGAGAACAACCTCTCTGCTATCCCTGAAAAGGGTAGGAGTGAATTCCGTCTTGCGAAACTATGTCCCCAGCTATCTATTCGATCTTATCCCCAAAATGGTAGGCTTGTTGAGTCGGCGATGCTGGCCACTCTCACCCATGCAGATCAAAGGATAATCTCGTATAAACAGGAGTTCATAGCTCGCTCAGGATTAAGAACGAGTTACCTAGGTCATCTATGAGAAATAGTCAGTTTCTACGGTAAACGACGTTATAAAGAGAAAGTGACTTATTTCGTGGTCCTGTCTTATGCAAACTCATTGCATAGGACGCCCCCACTCGCATGTCTCCACATGAACGACTTAGGATCTCATCGTTTGTACTTAATACAAAGTGGGCCGCGTCCATAGTGTCACCAGGATAAGGCACCCAACCGTATCCTTATACTATAGACTATTTTGACTATAAACTTGAACTCGATCCTACGATATGTCCCTACATATAGTTCGAGTATTCATTTTATAGTCAAGGATCTTAGTTTATTGGATTTAGGTTAATCATTCGCAATGTATATATTCAATAACATCTTTTAAAGAATAACCTCAATAACGTCTTTATTGAAAATAGAATATGTTTAATGATTTAAAAACTACGAGTTTATAGGACATTAAACCCAACAAACTCCCACTTGGACTAGAAACTCTAGTGGGGTACATGAAGTTAGCTCGGAACCCAAAGTTCGTCCCAATGAGAGTTTTTCATCTAGTTTTGATGAATTGGTCCAAACCTTGCTCCGTTTGAGTTTCGGACAGTTATGAACTCAAAGTTTGTCCCAATGAGAGTTCTTTATGTGGTTTGGACGACACATGGTCCAAATGTTACTCCGTTTAAGTTTTTGAGAGCTCGGAACCCAAAGTTCGTCCAAATGAGATTTTTTCATCTAGTTTGGACGAACTTGGTCCAAACTTTGCTCCGTTTGAGTTTCGGAGAGTTTGGAACACAACGTTCGGCCCTATGAGAGTTCTTTAGGTGGTTTGGATGACACATGGTCCAAACGTTACTCCATTTAAGTTTTTGACAGCTCGGAACCCAAAGTTCGTCCCAATGAGAGTTTTTCATCAAGTTTGGACGAAGTTGGCCCAAACTTTGCTCCGTTTGACTTTCTAGAGAGTTTGCAACTCAAAGTTCATCCCAATGAGAGTTCTTTAGGTGGTTTGGACGACATATGGTCCAAACGTTACTCCATTTAAGTATTTGAGAGCTCGGAACCCAAAGTTCGTCCCAATGAGAGTTTTTCATCTAGCTTCGACGAAGTATGTCCAAACTTTGCTCCGTTTGACTTTTGAGAGTGTTTGGAACACAAAGTTCATCCCAATGAGAGTTCTTTAGGTGGTTTGGACGACACATGGTCCAAATGTTACTCCGTTTAAGTTTTCGAGAGCTCGGAACCCAAAGTTCGTCCCAATGAGAGTTTTTCATCTACTTTGGAAGAAGTTGGTCCAAACTTTGCTCCGTTTGACTTTCGAGAGAGTTTGGAACTCAAAGTTTATCCCAAAGAGAGTTCCTTAGGTGGTTTGGATGACACATGGTCCAAACGTTACTTCATTTATGTTTTTGAGCGTACGGAACCCGAAGTTCGTCCCAGTGAGAGTTTTTTCATCTAGTTTGGACGAACTCTGTCCAAACTTTGCTCCGTTTGAGTTTCGGAGAGTTTGGAACTCAACGTTCGGCCCAATGAGAGTTCTTTAGGTGGTTTGGACGACATATGGTCCAAACGTTGCTTCGTTTATGTTTTTGAGAGCTCGGAACCCAAAGTTCGTCCCAATGAGAGTTTTTCATCAAGTTTTGACGAAGTTGGCCCAAACTTTGCTCCGTTTGACTTTCCAGAGAGTTTTGAACTCAAAGTTCTTCCCAAGAGAGTTCTTTAGGTGGTTTGGACGACATATGGTCCAAGCATTACTCCGTTTAAGTTTTTGAGAGCACGGAACCCAAATTTGTTCCAATGAGAGTTTTTCATCTAGTTTTGACGAACTTGGTCCAAACTTTGCTCCCTTTGAGTTATTGAGAGCTCGGAACCCAAAGTTCGTCCCAATGAGAGTTTTTCATCTAGTTTTGATGAATTGATCCAAACCTTGCTCCGTTTGAGTTTCGGACAGTTATGAACTCAAAGTTTGTCCCAATGAGAGTTCTTTATGTGGTTTGGACGACACATGGTCCAAATCTTAGTCCGTTTAAGTTTTTGAGAGCTCGGAACCCAAAGTTCGTCCCAATGAGATTTTTTCATCTAGTTTGGACGAACTTGGTCCAAACTTTGCTCCGTTTGAGTTTCGGAGAGTTTGGAACTCAACGTTCGGCCCAATGAGAGTTCTTTAGGTGGTTTGGATGACACATGGTCCAAACGTTACTCCGGTTAAGTTTTTGAGAGCTCGGAACCCAATGTTCATCCCAATGAGAGTTTTTCATCAAGTTTGGACGAAGTTGGCCCAAACTTTGCTCCGTTTGACTTTCTAGAGAGTTTGGAACTCAAAGTTCATCCCAATGAGAGTTCTTTAGGTGGTTTGGACGACATATGGTCCAAACATTACTCCGTTTTTGTATTTGAGAGCTCGGAACCCAAAGTTCGTCCCAATGAGAGTTTTTCATCTAGCTTCGACGAAGTTGGTCCAAACTTTGCTCCGTTTGAGTTTCGGAAAGTTTGGAACTCAACGTTCGGCCCAATGAGAGTTCTTTAGGTGGTTTGGATGACACATGGTCCAAACGTTACTCCGGTTAAGTTTTTGAGAGCTCGGAACCCAATGTTCATCCCAATGAGAGTTTTTCATCAAGTTTGGACGAAGTTGGCCCAAACTTTGCTCCGTTTGACTTTCTAGAGAGTTTGGAACTCAAAGTTCATCCCAATGAGAGTTCTTTAGGTGGTTTGGACGACATATGGTCCAAACATTACTCCGTTTTTGTATTTGAGAGCTCGGAACCCAAAGTTCGTCCCAATGAGAGTTTTTCATCTAGCTTCGACGAAGTTGGTCCAAACTTTGCTCCGTTTGAGTTTCGGAAAGTTTGGAACTCAACGTTCGGCCCAATGACAGTTCTTTAAGTGGTTTGGATGACACATGGTCCAAACGTTACTCCGTTTAAGTTTTTGAGAGCTCGGAACCCAAAGTTCGTCCCAATGAGAGTTTTTCATCAAGTTTGGACGAAGTTGGCCCAAACTTTGCTCCGTTTTACTTTCTAGATAGTTTTCAACTCAAAGTTCATCCCAATGAGAGTTCTTTAGGTGGTTTGGACGACATATGGTCCAAACGTTACTCAATTTAAGTATTTGAGAGCTCGGAGCCCAGAGTTCGTCCCAATGAGAGTTTTTCATCTAGCTTCGACGAAGTTGGTCAAACTTTGCTCCGTTTGACTTTCGAGAGTGTTTGGAACACAAAGTTCATCCCAATGAGAGTTCTTTAGGTGGTTTGGACGACACATGGTCCAAATGTTACTCCGTTTAAGTTTTTGAGAGCTCGAAACCCAAAGTTCGTCCCAATGAGAGTTTTTCATCTACTTTGGAAGAAGTTGGTCCAAACTTTGCTCCGTTTGACTTTCGAGAGAGTTTGGAACTCAAAGTTTATCCCAAAGAGAGTTCCTTAGGTGGTTTGGACGACACATGGTCCAAACGTTACTTTATTTATGTTTTTGAGAGCACGGAACCCGAAGTTCGTCCCAGTGAGAGTTTTTCATCTAGTTTTGACGAACTCTGTCCAAACTTTGCTCCGTTTGAGTTTCGGAGAGTTTGGAACTCAACGTTCGGCTCAATGAGAGTTCTTTAGGTGGTTTGGATGACATATGGTCCAAACGTTACTACGTTTATGTTTTTGAGAGCTCGGAACCCAAAGTTCGTCCCAATGAGAGTTTTTCATCAAGTTTTGACGAAGTTCGCCCAAACTTTGCTCCGTTTGACTTTCCAGAGAGTTTGGAACTCAAAGTTCTTCCAAATGAGAGTTCTTTAGGTGGTTTGGACGACATATGGTCCAAGCGTTACTCCGTTTAAGTTTTTGAGAGCACGGAACCAAAATTTGTTCCAATGAGAGTTTTTCATCTAGTTTTGACGAACTTGGTCCAAATTTTGCTCCGTTTGAGTTTCTGAGAGTTTGGAACTAAAAGTTCGGCCCAATGAGAGTTCTTTAGGTGGTTTGGGCGACACAAGGTCCAAACGTTACTCCGTTTAAGTTTTTGAGAGCTCGGAACCCAAAGTTCGTCCCAATGAGAGTTTTTCATCTACTTTGGACGAACTTGGTCCAAACCTTGCTCCGTTTGAGTTTCGTACAGTTATGAACTCAAAGTTTATCCCAATGAGAGTTCTTTAGGTGGTTTGGATGACACATGGTCCAAACGTTACTCCGTTTAAGTTTTTGAGAGCTTGGAACCCAAAGTTCGTCCCAATGAGAGTTTTTCATCAAGTTTGGATGAAGTTGGCCCAAACTTTGCTCTGTTTGACTTTCCAGAGAGTTTGGAACTCAAAGTTCGGCCCAATGAGAGTTCTTTAGGTGGTTCGGACGACACATGGTCCAAACGTTACTTCGTTTAAGTTTTTGACAGCACGAAACCCAAAGTTCGTCCCAATGAGAGTTTTTCCTCTAGTTTTGACGAACTTGGTCCAAACTTTGCTCCGTTTGAGTTTCTGAGAGTTTGGAACTCAAAGTTCTGCCCAATGAGAGTTCTTTAGGTGGTTTGGGCGACACAAGGTCCAAACGTTACTCCGTTTAAGTTTTTGAGAGCTCGGAACCCAAAGTTCGTCCCAATGAGAGTTTTTCATCTACTTTGGACGAACTTGGTCCAAACTTTTCTCCGTTTGAGTTTCGTACAGTTAGGAACTGAAAGTTTATCCCAATGAGAGTTCTTTAGGTGGTTTGGAGGACACATGGTCCACACGTTACTCCGTTTAAGTTTTTGAGAGCTTGGAACCCAAAGTTCGTCCCAATGAGTGTTTTTCATCAAGTTTGGACGTAGTTGGTCCAAACTATGCTCCGTTTGTGTTTCGGAGAGTTTGGAACTCAACGTTCGGCCCAATGAGAGTTCTTTATGTGGTTTGGACGACACATGGTCCAAATGTTACTCTGTTTAAGTTTTTGAGAGCTCGAAACCCAAAGTTTGTCCCAATGAGATTTTTTCATATAGTTTGGACGAACTTGGTCCAAACTTTGCTCCGTTTGAGTTTCGGAGAGTTTGGAACTCAACGTTCGGCCCAATGAGAGTTCTTTAGGTGGTTTGGGCGACACATGGTCCAAACGTTACTCCGTTTAAGTTTTTGAGAGCTCGGAACCCAAAGTTCGTCCCAATGAGATTTTTTCATCTAGTTTGGACGAACTTGGTCCAAACTTTTCTCCATTTGAGTTTCTGAGAGTTTGGAACTCAAAGTTCGGGCCAATGAGAGTTCTTTAGGTGGTTTGGGCGACACAAGGTCCAAACGTTACTCAGTTTAGGTTTTTGAGAGCTCGGAACCGAAAGTTCGTCCCAATGAGAGTTTTTCATCTTGTTTGGACGAAGTTGGTCCAAACTATGCTCCGTTTGACTTTCGAGAGAGTTTCGAAGTCAAAGTTCACCCCAATGAGAGTTCTTTAGGTGGTTTGTACGACACATGGTCCAAACGTTACTCCGTTTAAGTTTATGAGAGCTCGGAACCCAAAGTTCGTCCCAATGAGAGTTTTTCATCTACTTTGGAAGAAGTTGGTCAAAACTTTGCTCTGTTTGACTTTCGAGAGAGTTTGGAACTCAGAGTTTATCCCAAAGAGAGTTCCTTAGGTGGTTTGGACGACAAATGGTCCAAACGTTACTCCGTTTAAGTTTTTGAGAGCTCGGAACCCAAAGTTCGTCCCATGAGATTTTTTCATCTAGTTTGGACGAACTTGGTCCATACTTTGCTCCGTTTGAGTTTCGGAGAGTTTGGAACTCAACGTTCGGCCCAATGAGAGTTCTTTAGGTGGTTTGGGCGACACATGGTCCAAACGTTACTCCGTTTAAGTTTTTGAGAGCTCGGAACCCAAAGTTCGTCCCATGAGATTTTTTCATCTAGTTTGGACGAACTTGGTCCAAACTTTTCTCCGTTTGAGTTTCTGAGAGTTTGGAACTCAAAGTTCGTCCCAATTAGAGTTCTTTAGGTGGTTTGGGTGACACATGGTCCAAACGTTACTCCATTTAAGTTTTTGAGAGCTCGGAACCCAAGTTCGTCCCAATGAGAGTTTTTCATCTAGTTTGGACGAAGTTGGTCCAAACTATGCTCCGTTTGACTTTCGAGAGAGTTTCGAACTAGATGAAAAACTCTCATTGGGAAGAACTTTGGGTTCCGAGCTCTCAAAAACTGAAACGGAGCAAAGTTTGGACTATGTGACGTCCGAACCACCTAAAGAAATCTCATTGGGCCGAACTTTGAGTTCCAAACTGTCCAAAACTCAAACGGAGCAAAGTCTGGACAATGTTCGTCAAAACCATATGAAAAAGTCTCATTGGGACGAAGTTTGGGTTCCGAGCTTTCAAAAACTGAAACGGAATAACGTTTGGACCATGTGTCGTCAAAACCACCTAAAGAATTCTCATTTGGCCGAACTGTGATTTCACAACTCTTCAAAACTCAAACAGATCAAAGTTTTGACCAAAGTCGTCCAATCCATACGAAAAACTCTCATTGGGACGAACTTTGGGTTCCGAGCTCTCAAAAACTGAAACGGAGCAAAGTTTGGACCTTGTATCGTCCAAAAAACCTAAAGAACTCTCATTTGGCCGAACTTTGAGTTCCATACTCTCTAAAACTCAAACGTAGCAAAGTTTGGACCAAGTTCGTCAAAACCATATGAAAACCTCTCATTGGGACGAACTTTGGGTTCCGAGCTCTCTAAAACTGAAACGGAGCAAAGTTTGGACCACGTGTTGTCCAAACCACCTAACGAACTCTCATATGGCCGAACTTTGAGTTCCTAACTCTCCAAAAACACAAACGGAGCAAAGTCTGGACAATGTTCGTCAAAACCATATGAAAAAGTCTCATTGGGACGAAGTTTGGGTTCCGAGCTTTCAAAAACTGAAACGGAATAACGTTTGGACCATGTGTCGTCAAAACCACCTAAAGAATTCTCATTTGGCCGAACTGTGATTTCACAACTCTCCACAACTCAAACAAATCAAAGTTTGGACCAAAGTCGTCCAATCCATACGAAAAACTCTCATTGGGACGAACTTTGGGTTCCGAGCTCTCAAAAACTGAAACGGAGCAAAGTTTGGACCTTGTATCGTCCAAACAACCTAAAGAACTCTCATTTGGCCGAACTTTGAGTTCCATACTCTCTAAAACTCAAACTGAGCAAGGTTTGGACCAAGTTCGTCCAAACCATATGAAAAACTCTCATTGTGACGAACTTTTGGTTCCGAGCTCTCAAAAACTGAAACGGAGGAAAGTTTGGACCATGTGTCCTCCAAACCACCTAAAGAAATCTCATTGGGCCGAACTTTGAGTTCCTAACTCTCCAAAACTCAAACGAATCAAAGTTTGGACCATGTGTCGTCCAAACAACCTAAAGAACTCTCATTGGGCCGAACTTTGAGTTCCTAACTCTCCAAAACTCAAACGGATCAAAGTTTGGACCAAGTTTGTCCAAACCATATGAAAAACTATCATTGGGAGGAACTTTTGGGTTCCGAGCTCTCAATAACTGAAACGGAGCAAAGTTTGGACCATGTGTCCTCCAAACCACCTAAAGAACTCTCATTGGGCCGAACTTTATGTTCCTAACTCTCCAAAACTCAATTGGATCAAAGTTTGGACCATGTGTTGTGCAAACCACCTAAAGAACCATCATTGGGCCGAACTTTGAGTTCCTAACTCTCCAAAACTCAAACGGATCAAAGTTTGGACCAAGTTTGTCCAAACCATATGAAAACTCTCCTTGGGAGGAACTTTGGGTTCCGAGCAATCAAAAACTGAAACAGAGCAAAGTTTGGACCATGTGTCCTCCAAACCACCTAAAGAACTCTCATTGGGCCGAACTTTGAGTTCCTAACTCTCCAAAACTCAAACGGATCAAAGTTTGGACCAAGTTTGTCAAAACCATATGAAAAACTCTCATTGGGAGGAACTTTGGGTTCCGAGCTCTCAAAAACTGAAACGGAGCAAAGTTTGGACCATGTGTCGTCCAAACCCCCTAATGAACACTCATTTTGCAGAACTTTGAGTTCCTAACTCTCAAATACTCAAACAGATCAAAGTTTGGACCAAGTTCGTCCAATCCATACGAAAAACTCTCATTGGGACGAACTTTGGGTTCCGAGCTCTCAAAAACTTAAACGGAACAAAGTTTGGACCTTGTATCGTCCAAACAACCTAAAGAACTCTCATTTGGCCGAACTTTGAGTTCCATACTCTCTAAAACTCAAACGGAGCAAGGTTTGGACCAAGTTCGTCCACACCATATGAAAAACTCTCATTGTGACGAACTTTTGGTTCCGAGCTCTCAAAAACTGAAACGGAGGAAAGTTTGGACCATGTGTCCTCCAAACCAACTAAAGAACTCTCATTGGGCCGAACTTTGAGTTCCTAACTCTCCAAAACTCAAACGGATCAAAGTTTGGACCATGTGTCGTCCAAACCACCTAAAGAACTCTCATTGGGCCGAACTTTGAGTTCCTAACTCTCCAAAACTCAAACGGATCAAAGTTTGGACCAAGTTTGTCCAAACCATATGAAAAACTATGATTTGGAGGAACTTTGGGTTCCGAGCTCTCAATAACTGAAACGGAGCAAAGTTTGGCCAATGTGTCCTCCAAACCACCTAAAGAACTCTCATTGGGCCGAACTTTATGTTCCTAACTCTCCAAAACTCAAACGGATCAAAGTTTGGACCATGTGTTGTGCAAACCACCTAAAGAACCATCATTGGCCCGAACTTCGAGTTCCTAACTCTCCAAAACTCAAACGGATCAAAGTTTGGACCATGTATCGTCCAAACAACCTAAAGAACTCTCATTGGGCCGAACTTTGAATTCCTAACTCTCCAAAACTCAAACGGATCAAAGTTTGGACCATGTGTTGTCCAAGCCACCTAAAGAACTCTCATTGGGCCGAACTTTGAGTTCCTAACTCTCCAAAACTCAAACGGATCAAAGTTTGGACCAAGTTTGTCCAAACCATATGAAAAACTATCATTGGGAGGAACTTTGGGTTCCGAGCTCTCAATAACTGAAACGGAGCAAAGTTTGGCCAATGTGTCCTCCAAACCACCTAAAGAACTCTCATTGGGCCTAACTTTATGTTCCTAACTCTCCAAAACTCAAACGGATCAAAGTTTGGACCATGTGTTGTGCAAACCACCTAAAGAACCATCATTGGGCCGAACTTCGAGTTCCTAACTCTCCAAAACTCAAACGGATCAAAGTTTGGACCATGTATCATCCAAACAACCTAAAGAACTCTCATTGGGCCGAACATTGAATTCCTAACTCTCCAAAACTCAAACGGATCAAAGTTTGGACCAAGTTTGTCCAAACCATATGAAAAACTTTCATTGGGATGAACTTTGGGTTCCGTGCTCTCAAAAACAGAAACGGATCAAAGTTTGGACCATGTGTCCTCCAAACCACCTAAAGAACTCTCATTGGGCCGAACTTTGAGTTCCTAACTCTCCAAAACTCAAACGGATCAAAGTTTGGACCATGTGTCGTCCAAACCCCCTAATGAACACTCATTGGGAAGAACTTTGAGTTCCTAACTCTCAAATACTCAAACGGAGCAAAGTTTGGACCAAGTTCGTCCAAACCATACGAAAAATTCTCATTCGGACGAACTTTGGGTTCCGAGCTCTCATAAACTTACACGGAGCAAAGTTTGGACCTTGTATCATCCAAACCACCTAAAGAACTCTCATTGGGACAAACTTTGAGTTCAAAACTCTCCAAAACTGAAACTGATCAAAGTTGTGACCAAGTTTGTCCAAACCATATGAAAAACTCTCATTCGGAGGAACTTTGAGAGCTCTCAAAAACTGAAACGGAGCGAAGATTGGACCATGTGTCGTCCAAACCACCTAAAGAACTCTCATTTGGACTGAACTTTGAGTTCCTAACGCTCCAAAACTCAAATGGATCAAAGTTTGGACCAAGTTTGTCCAAACCATATGAAAAACTCTCATTGGGAGGAACTATGGGTTCCGAGATCTTAAAAACTGGAACGGAGCAAAGCTTGGACCATGTGCCGTCCAAACCCCCTAATGAACACTCATTGGGCAGAACTTTGAGTTGCTAACTTTCAAATACTTAAACGGAGCAAAGTTTGGACAAAGTTCGTCCAAACCATACGAAAAACTCTCATTGGGACGAACTTTGGGTTCCGAGCTCTCGAAAACTTAAACGGAGAAAAGTTTGGACCACGTATCGTCCAAACCACCTAAAGAACTCTCATTGGGCCGAACTTTGAGTTCCTAACTCTCCAAAACTCAAACGGACCAAAGTTTGGACCAAGTTTGTCCAAACCATATGAAAAACTATCATTGGGACGAACTTTGGGTTCCGAGCTCTCAATAACTGAAACGGAGCAAAGTTTGGACCATGTGTCCTCCAAACCACCTAAAGAACTCTCATTGAGCCGAACTTTATGTTCCTAACTCTCCAAAACTCAAACGGATCAAAGTTTGGACCATGTGTCGTCCAAACCCCCTAATGAACACTCATTGGGCAGAACTTTTAGTTCCTAACTCTCAAATACTCAAACGGAGCAAAGTTTGGACCAAGTTCGTCCAAACCATACGAAAAAATCTCATTCGGACGAACTTTGGGTTCCGAGCTCTCATAAACTTACACAGAGTTAAGTTTCGACCTTGTATCATCCAAACCACCTAAACAACTCTCATTGGGACAAACTTTGAGTTCAAAACTCTCCAAAACTGAAACGGATCAAAGTTGTGACCAAGTTTGTCCAAACCATATGAAAAACTCTCATTCGGAGGAACTTTGGGAGCTCTCAAAAACTGAAACGGAGCGAAGTTTGGACCATGTGTCGTCCAAACCACCTAAAGAACTCTCATTTGGACTGAACTTTGAGTTCCTAACGCTCCAAAACTCAAATGGATAAAAGTTTGGACCAAGTTTGTCCAAACCATATGACAAACTCTCATTGGGAGGAACTATCGGTTCCGAGATCTCAAAAACTGGAACGGAGCAAATCTTGGACCATGTGCCGTCCAAACCCCTTAATGAACACTTATTGGGCAGAACCTTGAGTTGCTAACTTTCAAATACTCAAACGGAGCAAAGTTTGGACCAAGTTCGTCCAAACCATACGAAAAACTCTCATTGGGACGAACTTTGGGTTCCGAGCTCTCAAAAACTTAAACGGAGAAAAGTTTGGACCACGTATCGTCCAAACCACCTAAAGAACTCTCATTGGGCCGAACTTTGAGTTCCTAACTCTCCAAAACTCAAACGGACCAAAGTTTGGACCAAGTTTGTCCAAACCATATGAAAAACTATCATTGGGACGAACTTTGGGTTCCGAGCTCTCAATAACTGAAACGGAGCAAAGTTTGGACCATGTGTCCTCCAAACCACCTAAAGAACTCTCATTGAGCCGAACTTTATGTTCCTAACTCTCCAAAACTCAAACGGATCAAAGTTTGGACCATGTGTCGTCCAAACCCCCTAATGAACACTCATTGGGCAGAACTTTTAGTTCCTAACTCTCAAATACTCAAACGGAGCAAAGTTTGGACCAAGTTCGTCCAAACCATACGAAAAAATCTCATTCGGACGAACTTCGGGTTCCGAGCTCTCATAAACTTACACGGAGTTAAGTTTCGACCTTGTATCATCCAAACCACCTAAACAACTCTCATTGGGACAAACTTTGAGTTCAAAACTCTCCAAAACTGAAACGGATCAAAGTTGTGACCAAGTTTGTCCAAACCATATGAAAAACTCTCATTCGGAGGAACTTTGGGAGCTCTCAAAAACTGAAACGGAGCGAAGTTTGGACCATGTGTCGTCCAAACCACCTAAAGAACTCTCATTTGGACTGAACTTTGAGTTCCTAACGCTCCAAAACTCAAATGGATAAAAGTTTGGACCAAGTTTGTCCAAACCATATGACAAACTCTCATTGGGAGGAACTATCGGTTCCGAGATCTCAAAAACTGGAACGGAGCAAATCTTGGACCATGTGCCGTCCAAACCCCTTAATGAACACTCATTGGGCAGAACCTTGAGTTGCTAACTTTCAAATACTCAAACGGAGCAAAGTTTGGACCAAGTTCGTCCAAACCATACGAAAAACTCTCATTGGGACGAACTTTGGGTTCCGAGCTCTCAAAAACTTAAACGGAGAAAAGTTTGGACCACGTATCGTCCAAACCACCTAAAGAACTCTCATTGGGCCGAACTTTGAGTTCCTAACTCTCCAAAACTCAAACGGACCAAAGTTTGGACCAAGTTTGTCCAAACCATATGAAAAACTATCATTGGGAGGAACTTTGGGTTCCGAGCTCTCAATAACTGAAACGGAGCAAAGTTTGGACCATGTGTCCTCCAAACCACCTAAAGAACTCTCATTGAGCCGAACTTTATGTTCCTAACTCTCCAAAACTCAAACGGATCAAAGTTTGGACCATGTGTCATGCAAACCACCTAAAGAACCATCATTGGGCCGAACTTTGAGTTCCTAACTCTCCAAAACTCAAACGGATCAAAGTTTGGACCAAGTTTGTCCAAACCATATAAAAAACTATCATTGGGAGGAACTTTGGGTTCCGAGCCCTCAATAACTGAAACGGAGCAAAGTATGGACCATGTGTCCTCCAAACCACCTAAAGAACTCTCATTGGGCAGAACTTTATGTTCCTAACTCTCCAAAACTAAAACGGATCAAAGTTTGGACCATGTGTTGTGCAAACCACCTAAAGAACCATCATTGGGCCGAACTTTGAGTTCCTAACTCTCCAAAACTCAAACGGATCAAAGTTTGGACCAAGTTTGTCCAAACCATATGAAAACTCTCCTTGGGAGGAACTTTGGGTTCCGAGCAATCAAAAACTGAAACAGAGCAAAGTTTGGACCATGTGTCCTCCAAACCACCTAAAGAACTCTCATTGGGCCGAACTTTGAGTTCCTAACTCTCCAAAACTCAAACGGATCAAAGTTTGGACCATGTTTCCTCCAAACCACCTAAAGAACTCTCATTGGGCCGTACTTTGAGTTCCTAACTCTGCAAAACTCAAACGGATCAAAGTTTGGACCATGTGTCGTCCAAACCACCTAAAGAACTCTCATTGGGCCGAAATTTGAGTTCCTAACGCTCCAAAACTCAAACGGATCAAAGTTTTGACCAAGTTTGTCCAAACCATATGAAAAACTCTCATTGGGAGGAACTATGGGTTCCGAGATGTCAAAAACTTGAACGGAGAAAAGCTTGGACCATGTGCCGTCCAAACCCCCTAATGAACAATCATTGGGCAGAACTTTGAGTTGCTAACTTTCAAATACTCAAACGGAGCAAAGTTTGGACCAAGTTCGTCCAAACCATACGAAAAACTCTCATTGGGAGGAACTTTGGGTTCCGAGCTCTCGAAAACTTAAACGGAGCAAAGTTTGGACCACGTATGGTCCAAACCACCTAAAGAACTCTCATTGGGCCGAACTTTGAGTTCCATACTCTCTAAAACCAAAACGGAGCAAAGTTTGGACCATGTTCGTCCAAACCATATGAAAAACTCTCATTGTGACGAACTTTGGGTTCCGAGCTCTCAAAAACTGAAACAGAGGAAAATTTGGACCATGTGTCCTCCAAACCACCAAAAGAACTCTCATTGGGCCGAACTTTGAGTTCCTAACTCTCCAAAAGTCAAACGGATAAAAGTTTGGACCATTTTTCGTCCAAACCACCTAAATAACTCTCATCGGGCTGAACTTTGAGTTCCTAACTCTCCATAACTCAAACGGATCAAAGTTTTGACCAAGTTTGTCCAAACAATATGAAAAACTCTCATTGGGAGGAACTGTGGGTTCCGAGCTCTCAAAAACTGGAACGGAGCAAAATTTGGACCATGTGTCGTCCAAACCCCCTAATGAACACTCATTGGGCAGAACTTTGAGTTGCTAACTTTCAAATACTCAAACGGAGCAAAGTTTGGACCAAGTTCGTCCAAACCATACGAAAAACTCTCATTGGGAAAAACTTTGGGTTCCGAGCTCTCAAAAACTTAAACGGAGCAAAGTTTGGACCATCTATCGTCCAAACCACGTAAAGAACTCTCATTGGGCCGAACTTTGAGTTCCATACTCTCTAAAACTCAAACGGAGCAAAGTTTGGACGATGTTCGTCCAAACCATATGAAAAACTCTCATTGTGACGAACTTTGGGTTCCGAGCTCTCAAAAACTGAAACGGAGGAAAGTTTGGACCATGTGTCCTCCAAACCACCAAAAGAACTCTCATTGGTCCGAACTTTGAGTTCCTAACTCTCAAAAACTCATACGAATCAAAGTTTGGACCATGTGTCGTCCAAACCACCTAAAGAACTCTCATTGGGCTGAACTTTGAGTTCCTAACTCTCCATAACTCAAACGGATCAAAGTTTGGACCAAGTTTGTCCAAACAATATGAAAAACTCTCATTGGGAGGAACTATGGGTTCCGAGCTCTCAAAAACTGGAACGGAGCAAAGTTTGGACCATGTGTCGTCCAAACCCCCTAATGAACACTCATTGGGCAGAACTTTGAGTTGCTAACTTTCAAATACTCAAACGGAGCAAAGTTTGGACCAAGTTCGTCCAAACCATACGAAAAACTCTCATTGGGAAAAACTTTGGGTTCCGAGCTCTCAAAAACTTAAACGGAGCAAAGTTTGGACCATCTATCGTCCAAACCACGTAAAGAACTCTCATTGGGCCGAACTTTGAGTTCCAAACTCTCTAAAACTCAAACGGAGCAAAGTTTGGACCATGTTCGTCCAAACCATATGAAAAACTCTCATTGTGACGAACTTTGGGTTCCGAGCTCTCAAAAACTGAAACGGAGGAATGTTTGGACCATGTGTCCTCCAAACCACCAAAAGAACTCTCATTGGTCCGATCTTTGAGTTCCTACCTCTCAAAAACTCATACGAATCAAAGTTTGGACCATGTGTCGTCCAAACCACCTAAAGAACTCTCATTGGGCTGAACTTTGAGTTCCTAACTCTCCATAACTCAAAC
Source organism: Luffa aegyptiaca (assembly GCA_017139565.1). Lineage (NCBI taxonomy): Eukaryota > Viridiplantae > Streptophyta > Magnoliopsida > Cucurbitales > Cucurbitaceae > Luffa > Luffa aegyptiaca. The sequence goes on from CM029407.1 coordinate 28,349,505, forward strand.
GGATCAAAGTTTGGACCAAGTTTGTCCAAACCTTATGAAAAACTCTCATTGGGAGGAACTTTGGGTTCCAAGCTCTCAAAAACTGAAACGGAGCAAAGTTTGGACCATGTGTCGTCCAAACCCCCTAATGAACACTCATTGGGCAGAACATTGAGTTCCTAACTCTCAAATACTCAAACGGAGCAAAGTTTGGACCAAGTTCGTACAATCCATACGAAAAACTCTCATGGGGACGAACTTTGGGTTCCGAGCTCTCAAAAACTTAAACGTAGCAAAGTTTGGACCTTGTATCGTCCAAACCACCTAAAGAACTCTCATTGGGTCGAACTTTGAGTTTCATACTCTCTAAAACTCAAACGGAGCAAAGTTTGGACCAAGTTCGTCTAAACCATATGAAAAACTCTCATTGTGACGAACTTTGGGTTCCGAGCTCTCAAACACTGAAACGGAATAAAGTTTGGACCATGTGTCCTCCAAACCACCTAAAGAACTCTCATTGGGCCGAACTTTGAGTTCCTAACTCTCCAAAACTCAAACGGATCAAAGTTTGTACCATGTGTCGTCCAAACCACCTAAAGAACTCTCATTGGGCCGAACTTTGAGTTCCTAACGCTCCAAAACTCAAACGGATCAAAGTTTTGACCAAGTTTGTCCAAACCATATGAAAAACTCTCATTGGGAGGAACTATGGGTTCCGAGATGTCAAAAACTTGAACGGAGAAAAGCTTGGACCATGTGCCGTCCAAACCCCCTAATGAACACTCATTGGGCAGAACTTTGAGTTGCTAACTATCAAATACTCAAACGGAGCAAAGTTTGGACCAAGTTCGTCCAAACCATACGAAAAACTCTCATTGGGAGGAACTTTGGGTTCCGAGCTCTCGAAAACTTAAACGGAGCAAAGTTTGGACCACGTATCGTCCAAACCAGCTAAAGAACTCTCATTGGGGCGAACTTTGAGTTCCATACTCTCTAAAACCCAAACGGAGCAAAGTTTGGACCATGTTCGTCCAAACCATATGAAAAACTCTCATTGTGACGAACTTTGGGTTCCGAGCTCTCAAAAACTGAAACGGAGGAAAGTTTGGACCATGTGTCCTCCAAACCACGAAAAGAACTCTCATTGGGCCGAACTTTGAGTTCCTAACTCTCCAAAAGTCAAACGGATAAAAGTTTGGACCATGTGTCGTCCAAACCACCTAAATAACTCTCATCGGGCTGAACTTTGAGTTCCTAACTCTCCATAACTCAAACGGATCAAAGTTTGGACCAAGTTTGTCCAAACAATATGAAAAACTCTCATTGGGAGGAACTATGGGTTCCGAGCTCTCAAAAACTGGAACGGAGCAAATCTTGGACCATGTGCCGTCCAAACCCCTTAATGAACACTCATTGGGCAGAACCTTGAGTTGCTAACTTTCAAATACTCAAACGGAGCAAAGTTTGGACCAAGTTCGTCCAAACCATACGAAAAACTCTCATTGGGACGAACTTTGGGTTCCGAGCTCATAAAAACTTAAACGGAGAGAAGTTTGGACCACGTATCGTCCAAACCACCTAAAGAACTCTCATTGGGCCGAACTTTGAGTTCCTAACGCTCCAAAACTCAAACGAACCAAAGTTTGGACCAAGTTTGTCCAAACCATATGAAAAACTATCATTGGGAGGAACTTTGGGTTCCGAGCTCTCAATAACTGAAACGGAGCAAAGTTTGGACCATGTGTCCTCCAAACCACCTAAAGAACTCTCATTGAGCCGAACTTTATGTTCCTAACTCTCCAAAACTCAAACGGATCAAAGTTTGGACCATGTGTCGTGCAAACCACCTAAAGAACCATCATTGGGCCGAACTTTGAGTTCCTAACTCTCCAAAACTCAAACGGATCAAAGTTTGGACCAAGTTATTCCAAACCATATGAAAAACTATCATTGGGAGGAACTTTGGGTTCCGAGCCCTCAATAACTGAAACGGAGCAAAGTATGGACCATGTGTCCTCCAAACCACCTAAAGAACTCTCATTGGGCAGAACTTTATGTTCCTAACTCTCCAAAACTCAAACGGATCAAAGTTTGGACCATGTGTTGTGCAAACCACCTAAAGAACCATCATTGGGCCGAACTTTGAGTTCCTAACTCTCCAAAACTCAAACGGATCAAAGTTTGGACCAAGTTTGTCCAAACCATATGAAAACTCTCCTTGGGAGGAACTTTGGGTTCCGAGCAATCAAAAACTGAAACAGAGCAAAGTTTGGACCATGTGTCCTCCAAACCACCTAAAGAACTCTCATTGGGCCGAACTTTGAGTTCCTAACTCTCCAAAACTCAAACGGATCAAAGTTTGGACCATGTGTCCTCCAAACCACCTAAAGAACTCTCATTGGGCCGTACTTTGAGTTCCTAACTCTGCAAAACTCAAACGGATCAAAGTTTGGACCATATGTCGTCCAAACCACCTAAAGAACTCTCATTGTTCCAAACTTTGAGTTCCTAACGCTCCAAAACTCAAACGGATCAAAGTTTTGACCAAGTTTGTCCAAACCATATGAAAAACTCTCATTGGGAGGAACTATGGGTTCCGAGATGTCAAAAACTTGAACGGAGAAAAGCTTGGACCATGTGCCGTCCAAACCCCCTAATGAACACTCATTGGGCAGAACTTTGAGTTGCTAACTTTCAAATACTCAAACGGAGAAAAGTTTGGACCAAGTTCGTCCAAACCATACGAAAAACTCTCATTGGTAGGAACTTTGGGTTCCGAGCTCTCGAAAACTTAAACGGAGCAAAGTTTGGACCACGTATCTGTTGGGTTTAATGTCCTATAAACTCGTAGTTTGTAAATCATTAAACATATTCTATTTCCAATAAAGACGTTATTGAGGTTATTTAGTAAAAGATGTTATTGAATATGTAAATTGCGAATGATTAACCTAAATCCAATAAACTAAGATCTTTGACTATAAAATGAATACTCGAACTATATGTAGGGACATATCGTAGGATCAAGTTCAAGTTTATAGTCAAAATAGTCTATAGTATAAGGATACGGTTGGGTGCCTTATCCTGGTGACACTATGGACGCGGCCCACTTTGTATTAAGTACAAACGATGAGATCCTAAATCGTTCATGTGGTGACATGCGAGTGGGGGCGTCCTATGCAATGAGTTTGCATAAGACTGGACCACGAAATAAGTCACTTTCTCTTTATAACGCCGTTTACTGAAGAAACTGACTATTTCTCATAGATGACCTAGGTAACTCGTTCTTAATCCTGAGCTATCTATGAACTCCTGTTTATGAGAGATTATCCTTTGATCTGCATGGGTGAGAGTGGCCAGCATCGCCGACTCGACAAGCCTACCATTTTGGGGATAAGATCGAATAGATAGCTGGGGACATAGTTTCGCAAGACGGAATTCACTCCTACCCATTTTAGAGATAGCAGAGAGGTTGTTCTCTTAAGTACTAACTCCAGGACTTGAACAAGGGGCCCCACCCTCTCGTTGGATCGAGAGGAACTTAGGTTTGATGGTTGGACCGCAAACCGATTGTTCATTAGAGGATTAGTGGAACTTAAGGAACAAGAAGTACTATAGGGGTGTAACGGTTATTTGACCTAGCTATAGCTACGAACAACCTGTGAAGGAACGACTTACTGAACATGGTTAAATCAAGTGGACGGAAATATATCTATAGTGAGGGGAGTGCAACTATCGGGCTATAGTGGAGTGTCCCGATAGTTAACGAATGTTGGCTAGCTTAGATAAGCCTTGAATCGTTGGAGCCCATGATCTATAGGTCCATTAGGTCCCTCTACTAGCTCATATCAGATTAAAGCCTAGAACATATTGATAGGAATTTTTTAATCGTTCAAAAACGGGAAATAGGGTTTTTATCGTAAGACGTGTTCGACACAATGATTTAATTATGAATTAAATTAGGAATTGAGAGATGAGGTATTTGAAAGTGTTTTAAATACCATATATATGTATTAGGAATCATATATAATTCATGACATTAGGTGATAAAGATTGATTGGATCAATCATATCAAAATTACTTGGAAATGTCCCAATTAATTGCCTAGAAATCAATTTCAATTTTGAATTGAAATTGAAATGAATTGCAAGCTGAAAATTTACAATTAGGATACAATTCATAATGGATTTAGTGGCATTTCCACTCTTGCATGATGATGCATAGTGGAAAACAACACAACCATGCACTAGATGCATGTGTTGTGAAGTAGACACCTAGAATCCACTTTGAGTTGCATCTTGGCCATGTGGCTAAGTGTCATGAAGCTTGTCTTTGCATGGGAGATGTCTATAAAAGGGGCTTGAATTAGATTCAAGAAGAGCAAGCTTTCATTTAGTGTTATGCTGCAAATTTTCTCCCTCAAATTCTCTCTCATTTCATCTCCTTCCAAAAGCTTGTACCATCAAGCATTCCCTTCTATCTTTCTTCTATAGACTCCCACAAGTCTTTCTAGGCCCAAGAGAATAGTAGGGAAGACTCTAGAGGTTGTCCAAGGAGCATAGGAGAGGCAAACACCACAAGGAGTTCCACATAAGTGAGCTACAAAGGTTGGTGTTCTCTCAACTCTATATTCTGTCTTTTATAGAACATGCATGCTTTAGGAGCAAAATTGAATGTCTTAAGTGCTTCCGATCTTCAATTGCTTCCGCATGTGTTATATGAACACCTTCAATTGGTATCAGAGAATGATTAGAGCACTTAATTCGTTTTAATTTTGCTTTGGTGGGTACCATTTTGAAATTGAATTTTCTGTGTGCTAAAATGGAAGTGTTCTGGTTTGTCAATTTTTTGAGCATTCAAACCTTCATGAAATTGTAATTGCTCGGATATGTAAGAGCGTTAATGTGGGTACTATAGTCTGTAATTTTTATAGAGTCATTAGAGTCCATATAGGCTGTAAAATCGAAGAAAAACCGGAGAAGACGCAGCAGAAAAGTAAAATTCCAGCAGCAGCAGTTTTTTTTTTTCTTCTTCTTTTCGGGTCCGGTTCGATCTGCTGCAGTTTTTTTACACATATTTGAAGGCCGGTTAACTCCATGGAGGGTTGGTTCGGGTCGGTTCGTAAAGCTCGGGATCATCACAAGCAATTTTATTGATTATTATTGTAGTAATTAGTTGATTGTTTGTTTTAAATTGCCAAACCATTCCATTTTAGCTTGATTTAATTTCTTTTATGCATTGAGAATGTATGGTTTAATTGGATTAAATGTATGTGTATTATGAGCATGCCATATAGTTTAAAATCCCACCATAGGAAAGCATGTTCATGCATTTTTTAATAAGTGTTATTAATAGTTCAAATGCATGAGGGAAATTTTATGTTTAAATTGATATAAATGTTGTATTGATTTAGGGAGATTCATGCTTGAATGGTTAATTAAAATTGATTAATTGATATAAAAGTTATATTAATCAAAAGATAAAATTAACCTAGCATGAAGCATGAAATTTCCTTAGAATTTTGTTTATAAGAGTTATATTCAAAAGGCAAGTTTGTTATAGTTTAGATTTATAATTGTTATAAATCACATAGAAATTTAAAATCTATAACAAAGAAAAAGGTGCATGCTCACTTAGGGTTAATTTGATCCAACTCTCGATCGATTTCAATTAGATTCAAATAGGTCGATAAGCTTGTAAAACATAGGTTACAAGAGAACTCACCCGACGAGATGTTGTCTAAGGCTGGAGGTATTTAAGTTGACGGTTTACGGAACACCTCCTACCTGGGCATCGAGTCGGTTCTTGAGTTAAAATTAACCCAGTTTTATGAGCATGCACGTGTGTGATGTGAGGTTTTAATCGTTATCACCTAGACATCGTAAGATTATATGAACTTAGACTTAGGGTTATTCAATTAGCCGGAATTCACCTAAGTATAAGTATACCCAAAACCGTTTAAAATACTTAGTGGGAGGGGAGAGATATATCAAATCCATTTCCCTTTTACGTTCTCCCTTTTGTTCACAAGGTGAGATTTATGCTTGGCCTCGTGTTGATTATACCTCAACTGCTCCATTCGGAAGGTGTTTGCATAAATCAATAACAAGGTGAATGGAGAAAGTATTTATAGTAAGTGAGTGAAGGAAGTGTGTCAACACATCCTGCGGTCTCCTCCGTTAGGTTGCACCGTGAGATTTCCATGTTGCGCCTGCTTGTATGCCCTGGAGCTACTAACCATTCGGAGGGTTGTAACATGGAGATCGGAACAACGCAAACTCCAGAGATGGATAGGATTACTTAGGACCATTTCCAACATTAGCTTTTCCATTCGGTAGCATTGTTGGGGCCGTTCTCTGTAATCTTAAAACGGCGGGTCACACTTACAAGGGTTACTAAGTGTTAGTAAATTCCTGACCAAACGTAACGATAACTAAACAACTATAGGAATAAGAGTTATTCTGGGATTAGTATTTAGTCAAGAACGTCTTGGTTTGGTGAAGGAGTAATTGACTGCCCCTCGGTAGCGGTTGCTCTAACTCACTAAAGTGTCGTTGCAAAATAATAATCCTGGGTACATTATTACTTTTGCTAAAACTTGATTGGATTTTGTCTAAAAATGGTTAATAAGCAATTTCTAATAGCTTTGTTTAATTTTTCAGCGTGTCTAGCTCACTAGTACAATTACTCGCTTCGGATAAGCTTAACGGGGATAACTATGGAACTTGGAAGTCTAATCTAAACACAATACTAGTAATCGAGGATCTTAGATTTGTCCTTACCGAAGAGTGTCCGCCTAACCCTGGCTCGTCAACAAACCGAATTGTTCGGGAAGCATATGAGAAATGGACTCGAGCTAATGATAAAGCAAGAGTCTATATTAAAGCAAGCATTTCGGATGTCTTGTCGAAAAAACACGAGAGGATGGTCACCGCAAGGGAGATCATGACTTCGTTGCAAGGTATGTTTGGACAACCGTCCTCACAAATCAGGCACGAAGCTCTCAAGAATGTTTACAATTCCCGAATGAAGGAAGGTGCTTCAGTTAGGGAACATGTTTTGAACATGATGATTCAGTTTAACATTGCTGAAGTAAACGGTGCTACAATTGACGAGGGTAGTCAAGTAAGTTTCATAATGGAGTCTCTTCCGAAGAGCTTCATTCAGTTCAGGACAAACGCTGTCATGAACAAAATAGACTTTAACCTGACTACTTTGCTAAACGAGCTCCAGACTTACCAAAGTCTCACTAAGAGGGGACATGAAGGGGAGGCAAATGTTGCTACAACCAAAAGGTTCCAAAAGGGATCATCCTCAGGAACCAAGTCTGGACCTTCCACTTCAAAGAATAAGAGTATTCAAATGAAGAAAAAGAAGGATAAAGGGAAAGGAAAAGCTCCAGTGGGAAGCAAGGCAAAAACTAAAGCTGCAGATAAAGGAAAATGTTTCCATTGTAATGTAGACGGACATTGGAAACGCAATTGTCCCAAGTACCTTGCAGAAAAGAAGGCTGAAAAGGAAAAATAAGGTAAATATGATTTGCTCGTTATCGAAACATGTTTAGTTGAGCAAGATAGCTCTGCCTGGATATTAGATTCAGGAGCGACTAACCATGTATGCTCTTCTTTACAGGAAATTAGTTCCTGGCATATGCTGGAAGACGGCGAAGTAACTCTCAAAGTTGGAACTGGAGAGGTCGTCACAGCCAGAGCTTCAGGAACTCTTAAGTTGTCTTTTGGAGATAGATTTTTGTTACTAGAAAATGTCTTGTACGTTCCCGATATAAAAAGGAACTTAATTTCTATCTCTTGTTTGATTGAACATGAATACCAAGTATCTTTTGATATTAATAAAGTGTTTGTTAACAAAAGAGGTATGCATATATGTTCTGCAAAACTTGAAAGCAACTTATATGTGTTAAGGCCAATTCAAGTTAAAGCTATTTTTAATACGGAAATGTTTAAAGTAGCAGAAACTCAAAACAAAAGGCGGAAAGTTTCTCCTAATACCTATCTTTGGCACTTGAGATTAGGCCACATAAATCGCAATAGGATTGAAAGATTGGTAAAGAGTGGACTACTAAACCAGTTAGAAGATAACTCGTTACCACCATGTGAGTCCTGCCTCGAGGGAAAAATGACCAAACGACCTTTTTCAGAAAAAGGTTATAGGGCCAAAGAACCTTTAGAACTCGTGCATTCGGATCTCTGTGGTCCTATGAATGTCAAAGCACGAGGAGGGTATGAATACTTCGTCAGCTTCATTGATGATTATTCAAGGTATGGCTACCTTTACCTAATGCATCACAAGTCTGAAGCCCTTGAAAAGTTCAAAGAGTACAAGACCGAGGTTGAGAACCACTTAGGTAAAACGATTAAAACACTACGATCAGATCGAGGTGGAGAATATATGGACCTACAATTCCAAGACTATTTGATAGAACATGGAATTACGTCCCAACTCTCAGCCCCTGCTACACCACAACAAAATGGTGTATCAGAGAGGAGAAACCGAACCTTGTTAGACATGGTTCGATCAATGATGAGCTATGCTCAGTTGCCTGATTCGTTCTGGGGATATGCAGTTGAGACTGCCGTATACATTTTGAACATGGTTCCCTCTAAAAGTGTTTCTGAAACACCTTATGAGCTATGGAAAGGGCGTAAAGGTAGTTTACGTCACTTCAGGATTTGGGGATGCCCGGCACACGTGTTAGTACAAAACCCAAAGAAGTTGGAACGACGTTCAAAACTGTGCTTATTTGTAGGATATCCTAAAGAAACGAAAGGTGGTCTATTTTACGATCCTCAGGATAATAAAGTGATTGTATCGACAAACGCTACGTTCCTTGAGGAAGATCACATAAAAGATCATCGACCTCGCAGTAAGCTAGTATTAGATGAGATTTCAAGAAAAACTACAAAAGAATCTACAAAAGTTGTAGATCAAGCTGGTCCATCAAAAGTTGTTGATCAAACACATCCATCTCAGGTAGTGAGAGAGCCTCGACGTAGTGGGAGGGTTATAATTCAACCTGACCGTTACATGGGTTTAACAGAAACTCAAACCATCATGTCTGATGATGGTGTAGAGGATCCATTGTCCTTTAATCAGGCAATGAATGATGTTGATAAGGACCAGTGGATCAAAGCCATGGATCTCGAAATGGAGTCAATGTACTTCAATTCGGTCTGGGATCTTGTAGAGCAGCCGGATGGGGTAAAACCTATTGGTTGCAAATGGATCTACAAGAGAAAACGAGACCAAGCCGGTAAGGTTCAAACCTTTAAGGCTCGACTTGTGGCAAAGGGTTTTACTCAGCGGGAAGGAGTCGATTTTGAAGAAACTTTTTCCCCTGTTGCCATGCTTAAGTCGATTAGAATACTCTTATCCATTGCCACATATTATGATTATGAAATATGGCAAATGGATGTCAAGACAGCCTTTTTGAACGGCAATCTTGAAAAAACTATCTATATGGCTCAACCAGAGGGATTCATAGTCCAGGGTGATGAGCAAAAGGTTTGCAAACTTAAACGATCCATTTACGGATTGAAACAAGCATCAAGATCCTGGAATATACGTTTTGACACTGCGATCAAAACGTATGGCTTTGAGCAGAATATTGACGAACCTTGTGTTTACAAGAAAATCGTCAAATCCACTGTAGCTTTTCTAGTTCTATACGTAGATGATATCCTACTTATTGGGAATAATGTAGGATTCCTGACTGACGTAAAACAATGGCTAGCGACTCAATTCCAAATGAAAGATTTGGGTGAGGCTCAATTTGTTCTGGGCATTCAAATCATTAGAAATAGAAAGAACAAAACGCTAGCACTGTCTCAAGCATCATATATCGACAAAATGTTGGTACGATATTCGATGCAGAACTCCAAGAAAGGATTATTACCTTTTAGACACGGGGTTCACTTATCAAAGGAACAAAGTCCTAAGACACCTCAAGAAGTTGAGGAAATGAGACGAATTCCCTACGCATCAACAGTTGGTAGTTTGATGTATGCCATGCTGAGTACCAGACCCGACATATGCTATGCCGTAGGAATTGTCAGCAGATTTCAGTCCAATCCTGGTCATGCGCATTGGACTGCCGTTAAAAACATCCTTAAGTATCTAAGGAGAACTAGGGATTATACGCTCGTGTATGGAGCTAAGGATCTGATCCTTACAGGATACACTGACTCAGATTTTCAGACCGATATAGATTCAAGAAAATCAACATCGGGATCTGTGTTTACTCTAAATGGAGGAGCAATAGTATGGAGGAGTATTAAGCAAGGTTGCATTGCTGACTCTACCATGGAAGCAGAGTATGTAGCCGCCTGTGAAGCAGCAAAAGAGGCAGTATGGCTAAGAAAATTCCTAACAAAGTTGGAAATTGTTCCAAATATGCAACTGCCTGTCACCCTCTATTGTGATAACAGTGGTGCAGTTGCAAACTCTAAGGAACCTCGAAGTCACAAGCGAGGAAAGCATATTGAGCGCAAATACCATCTCATCAGGGAGATCGTGCAACGAGGAGATGTGATCGTCACGCAGATTGCTTCGGAGCACAACATGGCTGACCCGTTTACAAAACCCCTCACGGCTAAAGTTTTTGAGGGTCACCTAGTTAATCTAGGATTACGAGCTTTATTAGACTAGGGCAAGTGGGAGAAATGTAAGGGTATGGTTGATGTCCTAGTTTATTGTCTTTATACTTCTCTCACACCTAACTTTATGTACCCCACTAGAGTTTCTAGTCCAAGTGGGAGTTTGTTGGGTTTAATGTCCTATAAACTCGTAGTTTGTAAATCATTAAACATATTCTATTTCCAATAAAGACGTTATTGAGGTTATTCAGTAAAAGATGTTATTGAATATGTAAATTGCGAATGATTAACCTAAATCCAATAAACTAAGATCCTTGACTATAAAATGAATACTCGAACTATATGTAGGGACATATCGTAGGATCAAGTTCAAGTTTATAGTCAAAATAGTCTATAGTATAAGGATACGGTTGGGTGCCTTATCTTGGTGACACTATGGACGCGGCCCACTTTGTATTAAGTACAAACGATGAGATCCTAAATCGTTCATGTGGTGACATGCGAGTGGGGGCGTCCTATGCAATGAGTTTGCATAAGACTGGACCACGAAATAAGTCACTTTCTCTTTATAACGCCGTTTACTGAAGAAACTGACTATTTCTCATAGATGACCTAGGTAACTCGTTCTTAATCCTGAGCTATCTATGAACTCCTGTTTATGAGAGATTATCCTTTGATCTGCATGGGTGAGAGTGGCCAGCATCGCCGACTCGACAAGCCTACCATTTTGGGGATAAGATCGAATAGATAGCTGGGGACATAGTTTCGCAAGACGGAATTCACTCCTACCCATTTTAGGGATAGCAGAGAGGTTGTTCTCTTAAGTACTAACTCCAGGACTTGAACAAGGGGCCCCACCCTCTCGTTGGATCGAGAGGAACTTAGGTTTGATGGTTGGACCGCAAACCGATTGTTCATTAGAGGATTAGTGGAACTTAAGGAACAAGAAGTACTATAGGGGTGTAACGGTTATTTGACCTAGCTATAGCTACGAACAACCTGTGAAGGAACGACTTACTGAACATGGTTAAATCAAGTGGACGGAAATATATCTATAGTGAGGGGAGTGCAACTATCGGGCTATAGTGGAGTGTCCCGATAGTTAACGAATGTTTGCTAGCTTAGATAATGAGATTAGTCGGTTAGCCTTGAATCGTTGGAGCCCATGATCTATAGGTCCATTAGGTCCCTCTACTAGCTCATATCGGATTAAAGCCTAGAACATATTGATAGGAATTTTTGAATCGTTCAAAAACGGGAAATAGGGTTTTTATCGTAAGACGTGTTCGACACAATGATTTAATTATGAATTAAATTAGGAATTGAGAGATGAGGTATTTGAAAGTGTTTTAAATACCATATATATGTATTAGGAATCATATATAATTCATGACATTAGGTGATAAAGATTGATTGGATCAATCATATCAAAATTACTTGGAAATGTCCCAATTAATTGCCTAGAAATCAATTTTAATTTTGAATTGAAATTGAAATGAATTGCAAGCTGAAAATTTACAATTAGGATACAATTCATAATGGATTTAGTGGCATTTCCACTCTTGCATGATGATGCATAGTGGAAAACAACACAACCATGCACTAGATGCATGTGTTGTGAAGTAGACACCTAGAATCCACTTTGAGTTGCATCTTGGCCATGTGGCTAAGTGTCATGAAGCTTGTCTTTGCATGGGAGATGTCTATAAAAGGGGCTTGAATTAGATTCAAGAAGAGCAAGCTTTCATTTAGTGTTATGCTGCAAATTTTCTCCCTCAAATTCTCTCTCATTTCATCTCCTTCCAAAAGCTTGTACCATCAAGCATTCCCTTCTATCTTTCTTCTATAGACTCCCACAAGTCTTTCTAGGCCCAAGAGAATAGTAGGGAAGACTCTAGAGGTTGTCCAAGGAGCATAGGAGAGGCAAACACCACAAGGAGTTCCACATAAGTGAGCTACAAAGGTTGGTGTTCTCTCAACTCTATATTCTGTCTTTTATAGAACATGCATGCTTTAGGAGCAAAATTGAATGTCTTAAGTGCTTCCGATCTTCAATTGCTTCCGCATGTGTTATATGAACACCTTCGGTATCGTCCAAACCACCTAAAGAACTCTCATTGGGCCGAACTTTGAGTTCCATACTCTCTAAAACCCAAACGGAGCAAAGTTTGGACCATGTTCGTCCAAACCATATCAAAAACTCTCATTGGGCTGAACTTTGAGTTCCTAACTCTCCATAACTCAAACGGATCAAAGTTTGGACCAAGTTTGTCCAAACAATATGAAAAACTCTCATTGGGAGGAACTATGGGTTCCGAGCTCTCAAAAACTGGAACGGAGCAAAGTTTGGACGATGTGTCGTCCAAACCCCCTAATGAACACTCATTGGGCAGAACTTTGAGTTGCTAACTTTCAAATACTCAAATGGAGCAAAGTTTGGACCAAGTTCGTCCAAACCATACGAAAAACTCTCATTGGGAAAAACTTTGGGTTCCGAGCTCTCAAAAACTTAAACGAAGCAAAGTTTGGACCGTCTATCGTCCAAACCACGTAAAGAACTCTCATTGGGCCGAACTTTGAGTTCCATACTCTCTAAAACTCAAACGGAGCAAAGTTTGGACCATGTTCGTCCAAACCATATGAAAAACTCTCATTCTGACGAACTTTGGGTTCCGAGCTCTCAAAAACTGAAACGGAGGAAAGTTTGGACCATGTGTCCTCCAAACCACCAAAAGAACTCTCATTGGGCCGAACTTTGACTTCCTAACTCTCAAAAACTCATACGAATCAAAGTTTGGACCATGTGTCGTCCAAACCACCTAAAGAACTCTCATTGGGCTGAACTTTGAGTTCCTAACTCTCCATAACTCAAACGGATCAAAGTTTGGACCAAGTTTGTCCAAACCATATGAAAAACTCTCATTGGGAGGAACTTTGGGTTCCAAGCTCTCAAAAACTGAAACGGAGCAAAGTTTGGACCATGTGTCGTCCAAACCCCCTAATGAACACTCATTGGGCAGAACTTTGAGTTCCTAACTCTCAAATACTCAAACGGAGCAAAGTTTGGACCAAGTTCGTACAATCCATACGAAAAACTCTCATGGGGACGAACTTTGGGTTTCGAGCTCTCAAAAACTTAAACGTAGCAAAGTTTGGACCTTGTATCGTCCAAACCACCTAAAGAACTCTCATTGGGTCGAACTTTGAGTTCCATACTCTCTAAAACTCAAACGGAGCAAAGTTTGGACCAAGTTCGTCTAAACCATATGAAAAACTCTCATTGTGACGAACTTTGGGTTCCGAGCTCTCAAACACTGAAACGGAATAAAGTTTGGACCATGTGTCCTCCAAACCACCTAAAGAACTCTCATTGGGCCGAACTTTGAGTTCCTAACTCTCCAAAACTCAAACGGATCAAAGTTTGTACCATGTGTCGTCCAAACCACCTAAAGAACTCTCATTGGGCCGAACTTTGAGTTCCTAACTCTCCAAAACTCAAACGGATCAAAGTTTGGACCAAGTTTGTCCAAACCATATGAAAAACTCTCATTGGGAGGAACTTTGGGTTCCGAGCTCTCAAAAACTGAAACGGCGCAAAGTTTGGACCATGTGTCCTCCAAACCACCTAAAGAACTCTCATTGGTCCGAACTTTGAGTTCCTAACTCTCCAAAACTCAAACGGATCAAAGTTTGGACCATGTGTCGTCCAAACCCCCTAATGAAAACTCATTGGGCAGAACTTATAGTTCCTAACTCTTAAATACTCAAACGGAGCAAAGTTTGGACCAAGTTCGTCCAAACCATACGAAAAATTCTCATTCGGACGAACTTTGGGTTCCGAGCTCTCATAAACTTACACGGAGCAAAGTTTTTTTTTTTTTGCAAAGGTAAATATGTTGGGTTTTATGCCCTAAAACTCGTAGATAGTGAATGTAAACAAATTGTATACTTGTTTCAATAAAGTGTTATTGAGTTTCTACAATAAAGTGTTATTGTTAAATATTGCACAATTTGACCCAAATCCAAGAAACTAAGATCCAAGGTTGTTTACATGTGACTTAAACTAGTATGTGGGGACATACGGGGATCGGTGTTCAAGTAACAACCTAAAAGGTCTATAGTACAAGGATAAGGTTGGGTACCTTATCCTGGTAACACTATGTGATACGACCCGCTTTGTATTTGATACATACGTATTGATCCAAAGCGTCCATGTAGTAGACATGCGAGCGGGGGTATACTATGCAATGAGTTTGCATAAGACCGGACCATGAAATGGTAAACCACTAGATATAACACCGTTAACTAGTTAGGTTACTGTTTCAATAGGACGACGTAGGTAACTCAGTCTTAATCCTGAGTGTGTCATGAACTCCTTCTCATGAGGGATTGTCCTTTGATTAGCATGGGTGAGAGTGGCCAATTCGCCGACTCAATATGCCTTTCTTTTTGGGGACAAGACCGAGTGGGAGGCTGGGGACATGACAACACAAGAAGGAATCCACTCCTTCCCACTTCTAGGAGAAGTAGATGAGTGTTCCCTTAAGTGATGACTCCGGGACTTGAACAAAGGGATCCCGCCCTCTCACTGGCCCGAGAGGGACTTTCTGTTTAATGGTTGGACCATAAACAGGTTGTTCATTAGAGGAGCGCTGGTACTTAAGGAGACAGATGTAAGACAGGGGTAAAACGGTAATTTGGCCCAGCCGTGATTACGAACACTCGTGAAGGATTGACTTACCGGTATAGGTCTATATCCGTGGACATAGAAATGTTCTACAGTGAGAAGAGTTCAGCTGTGGGTCTTTAGTGGAATGACCCACAGTTAATGAATATTGGTTAACCTGATTAATGAGTTTAATCGGTTAACCTCATATCATTGGAGCTTCTGATCTGTAGGTCCATTAGGTCCCCCTGCTAGCTCGTAAAGAGTAATTAGGAACAATTATATCTTGAGAGAATTTGAATAGTTCAAATTCATATTGGGAATTAAGTTAATTGTATGAGATACAAATTAATATAATGTATAACGATACATTAAAATATAAAGTCTAATTTGAAATTAAACCTTATTATTATGAGAGAAATAAATATTTGAAGAAGTTCAAATATCAATATGAATTTGATTCATATTAAATTTATAGGATATAAGAGAATTGGAAGGAGTTCCAATTTTAATATGAATTTGATTCATATTATAGAATTAATTAATTGAAGGCCTGAAATTAAATATATGATATTTAATTGGGTAATTAATTAATTAACTAATAGAAGGTTTGAAATTAAATATATGATATTTAATTGGTTATTAATTAATTTAAAGAATTAATTAATTGGAAATTAATCAATTATGAAAATGATTAATTACTTATGGAAGTAATTAATCATTTATGGAAACGATTTAATCACTTATGGAAGTGATCAATCATTTATGGAAAAGATTAATCAATTATGGAATTAATTGGTTATGGAATTGATTAATTATGGAAAAGATTAAATCAATTATGGAAATAATTGATTTTAAATGAATATTTTATTCATGGCCTTTCTCTTATAAATAGAACACTAACCCTAGGGTTTATGTGACACAACATATGGCCACCATAAGGCCCTCTCATATTCTCTCAACTCAAAAACTCTCGGGAGAATTTTCTCTCTAGAGTTTTTTCCCATTCAAGATTAGGTAGACCCACAACTACGTTCCTAATCTCAGAGTTATAGCGGGGAAGATCAAATGGTGGTGTTCTTCGTTGGTGCAGAGCAATCAAGAATCATTCTTAAAGTATTCAGAGTCGTCAACGGAGGTATGTTTTTCACCGCTTAACCTTTTGCCAATGCATTGGTATTTTGTAGAACAAAATTAATTTACGAACGGTCCAATTGCTTCCGCTGTAACAGAATTGGGAATTCCAATCCTTCAAAATATATACATAGCAAAAAGCTGGAGGACCTCACAACCCGAGGTCAAGGCAAAAAAAGAACGAAAGCTCACAACCCGAGCCAAGGGAAACAAAGAAACACTCCCAAACAGAAGCAAAAACAAAGAAAGAAAACAAAACCATGGCGCATCAAGGAAACATGCTCTAGGGAGACGCCCAAGACAGGAGAGAAGACGGCCTAGCCAGGAGGCACAACGACCGAAAATATCAGCCTGAACCACATATAAAACAGACTGAGGAGAGCGAGGACCCTAACCATGGAGACGCAGATTCCTCTCCCTCCAAATATGATAAATCGAGACACACCAGGCAACCCTCCACACTCGGCGGCTACGACGCTTGCCACCACTAAACTGGCAGATCCAAGACAGCTCAGTATCCCATGAGGCAATGTTATGAGCACAGGCACCCCAACTCAGGATCTCACCCCACACAACCTGGCTGAAAGGGCACTCAAAAAACAAATGATCTCGGGACTCAGGGGCACCAAAGCACAAAAGACAATTAGTAGGGCTCGAAGAATCCCACCTCCGGTCCCTCGTATAGAGCCTATCATGCACCCCAAGCCAAGCAATAAATGAGTGCTTAGGGATATTCCCCCTGTTGGGTTTTATGCCCTAAAACTCGTAGATAGTAAATGTAACATTTTACCGAACATTAATAAAATAGTTTATTTTGTTTGTATTTAGTAGATCTTGTCTTATTAACCCTAATCCAATAAACTAAACATCCTAGGCTGATAGTATGAGGCTTGAACTAATATGTAGGGTCATACGAGGATAAATGTTCAAGATTCAGCCTAAAGGGTCTATAGTATAGGGATAAGGCTGGGTACCTTATCTTGGTGACACTATGGATACGACCCACTTTGTATTATGATACAAACGCTATGATCCAACGCGTCCATGTAGTTGACATGCGAGTGGGGGTATCCTATGCAATGAGTTTGCATAAGACCGGACCGGAAAATAGTTAACCACTAACTGTAACACCGTTAGTTGGCTTGGTTTCTATTTCACTAGGATGACCTAGACAACTCAGTCTCAATCCTGAGTGGATTATGGACTCCTGTTCACGAGGAGTTGTCCTTTGATTTGTATGGGTGAGAGTGGCAAGCACGCCGACTCAATAAGCCTACCATTTTGGGGACAATACCGAGTGGGGAGCTGGGAACATAATCACACAAGATGGAATTCACTCCTTCCCGACTCTAGGGTAAGTAGAGGTGTGTTCCCTTAAGTGGTGTCTCCGGGACTTGAACAATGGGCCCAACCCTCTCTATGGCACGAGAGGGACTTCTGTTTGTTGGTTGGACCTCAAACAGGTTGTTCATTAGAGGAGCACTGTGGACTTAAGGACAAAGATGTAAACCAGGGGTAAAACGGTAATTTGACCCAGCTGGGATACGAACACACGTGAAGGACTGGCTTGTAGTATTGGTCGATATCTGTGGACACAGAAATATTCTGCAGTGAGAAGAGTGCAGCTGAGGGTCTTTAGTGGAATGACCCACAGTTAACGAATGGAGACTAACTTGGTTAATGAGTTTAAGCCGATTAGTCTCGTATTGTTGGATCTTCTGATCTGTAGGTCCATTAGGTCCCACTGGTAGCTCGTAAAAAGACTTGAAGCAAACAAATATAAATTGTAAATTGAAAGTGTTAAATTTATTTGGGGAATCGTATAATGTATATTGATGCATTATAATATAAAGTTTATGAAACTTTATAATATAATTTTTGAATTAATTTCAAAAATTAATTCTTGAGAGAAAATATTTGAAAGAGTTCAAATAAATTTAATATGAATTGGATTCATATTAATTTTAATAAAATCGCTAAGATTAAATATATGATATTTAATTGGGTAATTAATTAATCATGGAACTAATTAATTATTTATTAAAATTAGAGACATTTTCCTATTAGGAAAGAAAATATTTGAAAGAGTTCAAATAAATTTAATATGAATTGGATTCATATTAATTTTAATTTTAATAAAATCCCTAAGATTAAATATGTGATATTTAATTGGGTAATTAATTAATTATGGAATTAGATATTGTTCAGATAATAGATTTGAACTTATTCCTAGGCCTTTTCCTATTAGGAAAAGGTCTTGGCCTTTACCTATATATAGGACCCCTGGGGTGGGGTGAAAGGCATCCCATTGTCTCTCCTTCTCTCAGAGATATCTCCCAAAAGACTCCCACAAGTCTCCTGCTTAAAGAAGTCTTAGAGATATACTGGTGTAGCCGATTGGTGGTGTTCGCACAAGAGGGTTGCTGCGTTTTCAATCTTATTGGCTAGAAAAGGCGAATTGATCAAGGCTTTCTACAAAAGTAAGTTTTCTATGAAATCCTTGATCACTAGGATCAATCTAGTTGATTTTTTAGCATGTTTATAGTCTATGTACAACCCTTTAAATAGAGATTTATTGCTGTAATATTTTGCAAATTGTATTGGTATTTCAATTAGAATCTAAGACTCTGAGTAGGTTCGGTAATACCTTCCGCTGCTTGGGGCTTTTATCCCTTCAATTGGTATCAGAGCCAACTCAGTTGTTCTTGATTTTTAAATTGAAATTTGCAATTTGTTCTTGGTGGGATTTATGCATTATGAATGTTATGGTTTGCGTATAAATGGTTTCGATTAATTTGGCCATAGATTTACTATTTTTGATGCTATCAAATGTAAAGGCCCCTGCGTTTTTGGGCAATTCAAATTGTAAATTGAGTCTCTGTAAGTCCGGGTCTAGTTTAGATTGAAGAACGATGAAGATCGGGACCAAATTTGGCCAAAAGCGGCGAAAAACGGCGAAGATTTGCGGCTGGAACAGTGCAGGTTTTTTCCAGAAATTCGAATTATTAAATAAAAAAATAAGGTAAATAAAAATTTGCGTAATCCAAGACTTGAAACGAGGACCCGGTATGGTGGTATGGCCGTTCGCTTATTCACCTCGAGGGCACAGGTTTGAGTCTTGATTTGTAAAGATATGAGCGTTTTTTTTCCCGCGTGCGGTTCGTTGGTATTTGACCGGTTCAGCGCGGTTCAAGCGAGAATTGACCGGTTCGTTGACTGAACAGCGGTTTTTGACTGGTTCAGTGGTTTCCCAGCTGGTTCAAGCGGTTTTGACCCATTTTTTGGCGGTTTTGACCCGGTTTGAACTGTTTTGGCACGTTTGGAGCGGTTTTGGTCCGGTTCGGAGCTGCAGAAGGCTGTAATAGGATAAAATAGCTTCAATTATTGTAATTTATGTGCTTTATTTTATCCTAGGGGCCAATTAATCGGTTTATACGCTATTTAAATGCTTTATGGATGTCATTTAGATCTAAAATCCCACCTTAGGTTATAAAGCATGCTCATGCATTTTATATATATTATAATTAGTTATAATGTATGGATTGAAATGCATGGTTTATTTTCATGAGTTTTTAATATATAGTTGAGTTATATTAAAATCATGAAAAAGGGTAAGCATGATGCATACAATTACCTAGTTAAATATATATAGTTATATTTAATAAAATTGTTTGCAGCATGCTACTTTGATTTACCATTTTTGGTAATATTTTAATTGTTAATTTATTAATAATGGAAATCAAAGTTCCATTGGGCATGAAACATCCATAGCTTAATATAATTGTTATATTAATTTCATGCAATGCAAGTCAATATATATAGTTTTATTATATTAACTTGAATATGATTGTTAATTATTTTAAAACTATAGTATGCATGATTATAGGGCCAATCATTAAAATTTTGAATAGTTTAAAATTGATGATTAGAAACCGTCGACCTATAATAAAGATTGCATGCAAACATAGGATCATAGGTAAATGTATTAATTTTAAAATGTTTAAAATTAATTAGACCTAAGATCTCGTTAATTCTAATAGGATTAGAATTGAGTCTTGCTTAGTTTTTTTAAAAATAGTTTTAACCTACTAAGTAGGACAAACATTACTGTGATTATAAGGGAACTCTACCGGTAAAGTTCTGTCTAATGTTGGGGGTACTTAAGTTGACGGTTTACGGAACACCTCCTACCTGGGAACTGACCCGGAATACCGGAGTTGAATTAATCATGGTTAAATGTCAGCATGCAATGTCACTAGGTTTATTAAAAGTGTTTAATACACCTAGATCTTTAGAGTAAAGACTTTACATTACTATGGTTAAAAGGGAACTCTTTCGGTTACGTTCTGTCTAAGGCTGGAGGTATTTAAGCTGACGGTTTACGGAACACCTGCTACCTGGGAACAAACCCGGAACCTGAGTTGAAATGACCATAGTCATATTAGCATACGGTGTTGCTAGGTTTGTTAAAAGAGTTTAATTCACCTAGAACATTACAATTCTCATTATAATAGTTATAATAGGATTAGACTTAGATAAATGGAATTAGCCGGATTTATCTAGGTTAATAAACCCTAAAATATATGGTAGGTCACTTTAGTGGGAGGTAAAATCAAAACTTTATTTAAATCGAGTTTTTACTCCTACGTCCCTATATTCGCAACGTGAGATCCATGCTCGGCTTCGTGTCGTTTTAGCGCGACCTCCCTTCGGAAAGTGTTTGCATGAGTCAATAACAAGGTGAATGGGGAAAGTGCACATAGTAAGTGGGAGCGGGACACGTGTCAACGTATCCCTCGGTCTCCACCCATAGGTCACACCGTGAGAGTCTTATGATCCGCCTGCGTGTTGTCCTGGAGCAACCATCCCTTCGGAGGGCCTGATCATAGGGTTCGTAACACCGTGAACTTCTGGAAAGGATAGGGTCACTTAGGCTAATTACCAACAGTTGTCTTTCCCTTCGGTAGCCTGTTGGTGCGTGCCTCTGGGATCTGAAAGTGGGAGGGTTACACTTACGAGGATAAGTTAATTCGTTAACGAATCCTTGACCGAACGACGGTGGTCAATGTCTATAGGAATATGAGTTATTTTGGTGATAGAGTTGACTGAGAAGAGTCTCACTTTAGAGGATGAGTAGCTGATCACCCTTCGGTGGCTGTTTCTCTAAACTTCTAAAGCATCGTTGCTAAACACAATCGATAGTTTGTTAGGGTTCTTTAATTGATTGTTTGCAAAATTGATTGGATTTATGCAATTGTTTGTTTGTCTGCTTGATGGGTTAAGACAAAGATAACTAATACGGTAAAAGTTTATTTTTCCAGCAATGTCTTCCTCTATCATCGCTTTATTGAAAAATGAAAAATTAACCGGCGAGAACTTTCCTACGTGAAAATCCAACCTTAATACGATTCTGGTTGTTGAAGATCTCTGGTTCGTCTTAACGGAGGATTGTCCTCCAGTTCCCCCTCGCAATGCATCCCAAGCGATAAAGGATGCGCACGACCGCTGGACTAAGGCCAACGAAAAGGCCCGTGTCTATATCTCAGCTAGCTTAACTGAAGTTTTGGCCAAGAAATATGAGAACGTGGAAAGTGCAAGGCAAATTATGAATTCCCTTCAGGAGATGTTTGGATTACCATCCTACCAACTCCACCACGAGGCTCTACAAAAAATCCATAACTCCCGCATGGAAGAGGGACAATCTGTTCGAGAACATGTTCTTGACATGATAAACCAATTCAATATTGCGAAAGCTAATGGTGGGGTCGTCTGCAAAAGAAGTCAGGTTGCGTTTATATTGCATTCACTTCCACAAAGTTTTATGCAATTTCGAACAAACGCTAGCTTGAATAAGATTCAATTCAACCTGACTGCCCTTCTAAATGAGCTACAGGTTTATGAGTCCATGCTGAAAAGCAAGGGCAAAAATGTGGTTAAAGGAGAGGCCAACGTGGCCCATTCCAAAAAGTTCCTGAAGGGTTCATCCTCAGGAACTAAACCTGTACCTCAAGCTTCTTCTTCTTCAAAGAAGATACAGAAGAAGAAGGGTAATAAGGGGAAGGCTCCTACTAAAGCTGCTCGAGGCAAGGGAAAGGCCAAGGTTGTGGCTGATAAGGGCAAGTGCTTCCACTGCAATGTGGATGGTCACTGGAAAAGAAACTGCCCTCGATACCATGCAGAGAAAAAGAAGGACAAGGAAGGTAAATTTGATTTACTTGTTTTAGAAACGTGCCTTGTTGAACATGATGAGTATGCATGGATTTTAGATTCCGGAGCAACTAATCATGTCTGTTCTTCTTTTTCAGGGAAATGATTTCCAGCAGCTTCAAGATGGTGAGATGACACTCAAGGTTGGAACGGGAGATGTCATTTCAGCAAGTGCAGTGGAAGCTGCGAAGTTGTTTTTCAGAAATAAGTTTTTGTTTTAAGAAAACTTGTATATTGTTCCTCGAATTAAGAGGAACCTTATTTCTGTTTCTGGATTGTTAGAACATAATTATTCTATTTCTTTTGAATTAAATGAAGCGTTCATTTCTCGAAATGGAGTATTTATATGTTCTGCTAAACTAGAAAACAATTTATATGTGTTAAGATCAACCAACACAACAGCGCTTTTGAATCATGAGATGTTTAAATCGGCTGAAACACAAAATAAAAGGCAAAAGATTTCTCCAATAAGTAGCAACACATATCTTTGGCACTTACGTCTTGGTCATATTAACATCGATCGGATCAGTCGTTTGGTGAAGAATGGACTTCTAATCGATTTAGAAGACGAATCTTTACCACCCTGTGAATCGTGTCTCGAGGGTAAAATGACCAAGAGGCCTTTTACCGGAAAAGGTTATCGTGCCAAAGAACCTCTAGAGTTGATACATTCGGATCTTTGTGGTCCAATGAATGTAAAAGCTCAAGGAGGTTATGAATATTTCATCTCTTTCATAGATGATTATTCTCGATATGGTTACTTATACCTAATGGGTCACAAGTCTGAAGCTTTTGAAAAGTTCAAAGAATTTAAGACTGAGGTTGAAAACCTATTAGGTAAGACAATTAAAACACTTCGATCAGATCGAGGTGGAGAGTACATGGATCAAAGATTCCAGGACTATATGATAGAACATGGAATCCAATCCCAACTCTCAGCACCTGGTACACCTCAGCAGAATGGTGTATCAGAAAGGAGAAATAGAACCCTGTTAGACATGGTTCGTTCTATGATGAGCTATGCTCAATTGCCTTGCTCATTTTGGGGGTATGTAGTAGAGACTGCAGTTCATATTCTAAACAACGTTCCATCAAAAAGTGTTTCTGAAACACCTTTTGAGCTCTGGAGGGGGCGTAAACCTAGTTTGCGTTACTTCCGTATCTGGGGTTGTCCTGCACACGTGCTAGTAACAAATCCTAAGAAACTGGAACCCCGTTCTAGAATATGCCAATTTATTGGTTATCCTAAAGAAACGAGAGGTGGTCTGTTCTACGACCCTCAAGAAAACAAAGTGTTCGTATCGACAAACGCTACTTTCTTGGAGGAAGACCACATTCGAGATCACAAACCACGTAGTAAACAAGTATTAGGAGAAGCTACAGAAGAGTCAACAAGGGTTGTTGATGAAGTTGGTCCTTCAACAAGAGTTGATGTAGGAGCCAGTTCTTCACGTCAATCTCATCCTCCTCCCATAGTAGGAGGGCCTCGACGCAGTGGGAGGGTTGTGATACAACCTGACCATTACTTGGGTTTAACTGAAACACAAGTGGTCATACCTGATGACTGTGTTGAGGATCCATTGTCTTATCGACGGGCAATGAATGATGTAGATAAAGACGAATGGACCAAAGCCATGGACCTTGAGATGGAGTCTATGTACTTCAATCAAGTTTGGGAACTTGTAGATCCACCTGAAGGGGTCAAACCCATAGGGTGTAAATGGATCTATAAGAGGAAAAGAGATGCTGCTGGGAAAGTACAGACTTTCAAAGCAAGACTTGTAGCAAAGGGTTATACCCAAAGAGAAGGGGTGGACTATGAGGAAACTTTTTCTCCTGTTGCTATGTTAAAGTCAATAAGAATTCTCTTATCCATAGCCACGTTTTATGATTATGAAATATGGCAAATGGATGTCAAGACTGCCTTTCTGAATGGTAATCTTGAAGAGAATATCTTTATGTCTCAGCCCGAAGGGTTCATAACCCAAGGTCAGGAACAAAAAGTTTGTAAACTGAATCGATCCATTTATGGGTTGAAACAGGCTTCCCGATCTTGGAACATTAGATTTGATACTGCGATCAAATCTTTTGGCTTGGACCAAAATGTTGATGAGCCTTGTGTATACAAGAAAATCAACAAAAACAAAGTAGCTTTCATAGTACTTTGTGTTGATGACATCCTACTCATTGGGAATGATGTAGGATATCTGTCTGACGTAAAAGAATGGCTAGTGGCCCAATTCCAGATGAAAGATTTAAGAGAGCCCAAATATGTTCTTGGAATCCAGATCATTCGGGATTGAAAGAACAACATTGTATATCGACAAAATGTTGTCCCGATATTCGATGCAGAACTCCAAGAAGGGCTTGTTGCCTTTCAGGCATGGGGTTCACTTGTCTAAGGAACAGTGTCCTAAGACACCTCAAGAAGTTGAGGATATGAGACGGATTCCCTACGCCTCAGCAGTGGGCAGCTTAATGTATGCGATGCTCTGCACGAGGCCTGACATTTGTTATGCTGTAGGGATAGTCAGCAGATATCAGTCAAATTCGGGGTTAGACCACTGGGCCGCCGTTAAAGGAATCCTCAAATATCTTCGGAGAACGAGGGACTACATGCTGGTGTTTGGGGCTAAAGAGTTAGTTCTCACTGGATACACCGACTCTGACTTCCAATCTGACAAGGATTCTAGGAAATCCACGTTGGGGTCAGTGTTTACCCTTAACGAGGGAGCTGTAGTTTGGAGAAGCATCAAGCAAGGATGCATAGCGGACTCAACCATGGAGGCTGAGTATGTAGCGGCTTGTGAAGCAGCCAAGGAAGCGGTTTGGCTAAGAAAGTTCCTGACAGATTTGGAAGTAGTTCCAAATATGGACTTGCCCATTACGTTATACTGTGACAACAGTGGGGCTGTAGCCAATTCTAGAGAACCTCGAAGCCACAAACGAGGAAAACACATAGAGAGGAAGTATCACCTGATACGAGAGATTGTGCAACGAGGAGATGTGATCGTCACTAAGATCGCTTCAGAGCACAACATTGCTGATCCTTTTACGAAGGCTCTCCCGGCTAAAGTCTTTGAGGGTCATCTAGAGTGTCTAGGTCTACGAGATATGTACATTATGTAATCTAGGGCAAGTGGGAGATGTGTAATAGGGTATGAGGATGCCCTAGTTTATTGTATTTACCATTTCCAACTTTAGATTACTTGTACATGTTCTTTCCCATTATCTTGAGTTTTAGTTCAAGTGGGAGTTTGTTGGGTTTTATGCCCTAAAACTCGTAGATAGTAAATGTAACATTTTACCGAACATTAATAAAATAGTTTATTTTGTTTGTATTTAGTAGACCTTGTCTTATTAACCCTAATC
The DNA here is from genome assembly GCA_017139565.1 of Luffa aegyptiaca. NCBI lineage: Eukaryota > Viridiplantae > Streptophyta > Magnoliopsida > Cucurbitales > Cucurbitaceae > Luffa > Luffa aegyptiaca. Next base: position 28,375,473 of record CM029407.1, read on the forward strand.
CAATAAACTAAACATCCTAGGCTGATAGTATGAGGCTTGAACTAATATGTAGGGTCATACGAGGATCAATGTTCAAGATTCAGCCTAAAGGGTCTATAGTATAGGGATAAGGCTGGGTACCTTATCCTGGTGACACTATGGATACGGCCCACTTTGTATTATGATACAAACGCTATGATCCAACGCGTCCATGTAATTGACATGCGAGTGGGGGTATCCTATGCAATGAGTTTGCATAAGACCGGACCGCAAAATAGTTAACCACTAACTGTAACACCGTTAGTTGGCTTGGTTTCTATTTCACTAGGATGACCTAGACAACTCAGTCTCAATTCTGAGTGGATTATGGACTCCTGTTCACGAGGAGTTGTCCTTTGATTTGTATGGGTGAGAGTGGCCAGCACGCCGACTCAATAAGCCTACCATTTTGAGGACAATACCGAGTGGGGAGCTGGGAACATAATCACACCAGATGGAATTCACTCCTTCCCGACTCTAGGGTAAGTAGAGGTGTGTTCCCTTAAGTGGTGTTTCCAGGACTTGAACAATGGGCCCAACCCTCTCTATGGCACGAGAGGGACTTCTGTTTGTTGGTTGGACCTCAAACAGGTTGTTCATTAGAGGAGCACTGTGGACTTAAGGACAAAGATGTAAACCAGGGGTAAAACGGTAATTTGACCCAGCTGGGATACGAACACACGTGAAGGACTGACTTGTAGTATTGGTCGATATATGTGGACACAGAAATATTCTGCAGTGAGAAGAGTGCAGCTGAGGGTCTTTAGTGGAATGACCCACAGTTAACGAATGGAGACTAACTTGGTTAATGAGTTTAAGCCGATTAGTCTCGTATCGTTGGAGCTTCTGATCTGTAGGTCCATTAGGTCCCACTGGTAGCTCGTAAAAAGACTTGAAGCAAACAAATATAAATTGTAAATTGAACGTGTTAAATTTATTTGGGGAATCGTATAATGTATATTGATGCATTATAATATAAAGTTTATGAAACTTTATAATATAATTTTTGAATTAATTTCAAAAATTAATTCTTGAGAGAAAATATTTGAAAGAGTTCAAATAAATTTAATATGAATTGGATTCATATTAATTTTAATTTTAATAAAATCCCTAAGATTAAATATGTGATATTTAATTGGGTTATTAATTAATTATGGAATTAATTAATTATTAAAATTAGATATTGTTCAGATAATAGATTTGAACTTATTCCTAGACCTTTTCCTATTAGGAAAAGGTCTTGGCCTTTACCTATATATAGGACCCCTGGGGTGGGGTGAAAGGCATCCTATTGTCTCTCATTCTCTCAGAGATATCTCCCAAAAGACTCCCACAAGTCTCCTGCTTCAAGAAGTCTTATAGATATACCGGTGTAGCCGATTGGTGATGTTCGCACAAGAGGGTTGCTGCGTTTTCAATCTTATTGGCAAGAAAAGGTGAATTGATCAAGGCTTTCTACAAAAGTAAGTTTTCTATGAAATCCTTGATCACTAGGATCAATCTAGTTGATTTTTTAGCATGTTTATAGCATATGTACAGCCCTTTAAATAGAGATTTATTGGTGTAATATTTTGCAAATTGTATTGGTATTTCAATTAGAATCTAAGACTCTGAGTAGGTTCAGTAATACTTTTCGCTGCGTGGGGCTTTTATCCCTTCACCCCCCAAACCATAACAAGCGAAACCAAGGAACAACCGCGAAACGAGGCCTAATAGCCTCCCACGCACTGGAGACAGAGAAACCCCTAGACCTACTTGGGAGCCAAACCACACTATCCTCCCTATCAAGACATGGCCGAACCCCTCGAATTGAAGGCAATAGAAGCAATAGCTCAAGTGATACACTAGGCCAACGCCAAGACCCATCAGGCATCAGGCAAGAGGAAATTAGCCACTGGAGCATACAACGAGCTAACAGCATCATAAATAAGCCTCAGAAAAACGAGGAATAATAGAGCCCTCAGGCAACCACGGTTCCACCCACGTAAGACATCTCCGACCATCACCAATGCGGAAACGAATGAGTGATCGAAATTGATCCCGAAGACTAAGAATCCCTCTCCAACACCAAGACCACCGCGAGGAGGGGCGCACAGTCCATAGAGACCGCCCACACAAGATATAAGCCTCAGCCCAAGCAACCTACAACGAACTAGACCTCAACATAAGCAGCCACAACAGCTTCATAACAGCTGCCTCATACCATGAGCGAATATGCCTGATACCCAACCCACCCTCCGCACGAGGAAGGCACACCTCCGACCAGGCAACCTTGGCCCCACCATGCAAGGCCGGATCACCCTTCCATAAATAAGAACGTAGCAACCGGTCAACCTCATGGGTGACCCTAGCAAGGAGAACAAACACACTAGCCCAAAAGACCTGAAAGCTCTGAAGGACCGACTGAATAAGCTGAAGGCGACCAGCATATGATAAAACCCGGGCAGACCAAGAGCTAATCCGAGCAGTGATCCGCTCTAGCAGAGGCTTACAGTCCCTATACGTTAACCGACCCGAAATAAGAGGGAGACCAAGATAACGTACAGGCAGAGAAGCTAAGGAGACCCCAATAAACGAGGCAAGATCCTCTGCAACCACTCGAGACATCCCCCGCACAGAATAAGGAACTCTTCCCAGGGTTAGCCACAAGCCCCGAAAGAACCTAAAACCTGTGGAGACAATCTTGAACAAACGAAATGGAGGACCGATCCCCTGCACTGAAAATCATCAAGTCATCTGCAAAGCACAAGTGGGTCAACCCCACCTTCTCACATCGAAAGTGAAAACCAAAGCCATTTGGAGGAGCATCACAAACAGATAAGGAGAAAGAGGATCCCCTTGCCGCAACCCTCTCCTCCTTGGAAAGAAACCTTCAAGGGAACCATTCACCGACCCAGAAAACATAGGAGACGAAACACAAGCTCGTACCCAACTAACAAACTGGACAGGTGTACCCACTGCTACAAGAAGCCCAAACAGAAAGTCCCACTGCACAGAATCATAAGCCTTCTGACGATCAACCTTCAGAACACACCTGGGCAGCCCCCTATCTAGATGGTAACACCCCACAAGCTCTTGACATAGAAAAATATTATCAACAATGCTTTTGCCCTGAACAAAAGCTGACTGGTTAGGGCTAATAAAGCGTGGAAGCCAAACCCTCAATCTGTTAGCTAAGATCTTTATACAACACATTACAACAAGAAATAGGTCGGTAATCACCCAACCCTTCTGGACTCAGCCGCTTGGGAACTAGAGTGATAGAAGTAGCATTAATACCAAGAGGAAGGTAGCAAGTATCAAAGAAATGCAAGACAGCAGAACAAAAATCATCACCAACCACACTCCATGCTGCCTTAAAAAACCCCACAGAAAAACCATTTGGTCTCGGAGCATTACTACTATTCATCAAAAAAAGCACCAACCCGACCTCCTCTCTAGTCATAGGGCGACACAGATCAACCCCACACTCCTCAGGCCAGACAAACCCCACAATCTCAGTAATCTGGGCTGTGAGATCTCTGTATCCAAGCAACTGAGTCCCCAGAATACCTCTATAATAATCAACCACAGCCCTCGCAATGTCAGACTGGATAGTAAGAATATTACCTTCCTCATCCAGCAAAGAATTAAGACCATTACGAATCACCCTTGCCTTAACACACCTGTGGAAAAAAGCAGAGTTATGATCCCCGAGCGAGAGCCACTGAACCCGAGACTTCTGGCGAAGGGAAGACTCCTCCCTCCTAACCCATTCCCAAAAAGACTGAGAATCCCTAGCAGCCTGATCCAAAAGACCAGAAGAGAGAGGGTTAAGCCCAACAGCCACTTGAGCATCCTCCATGCGCCTCCTAGCCTCCACCACCTCCCTACTAATAATAGCAATAGAACACTCAAACTTCCTCCGAAGAACAGATTTAAGCGCCTTAAGATTACACCCAAACCCAACCAACGGGGACACATCCTGATATCGCACCCAACTCTCAGCCACAGCATCCAAAAACCCATCCTCCTTGGCCCAATGACCGAAAAAACGAAAAGAAAGAGGCCTACGTGTAAACCCGAGACTTCCCTAGGATTATTTTCTCTTGTCATATATTGTAGGAAGTTGGATTTGAATTATTATGGTCTCATTGGTTGGATTTAAGTTGTGTTGTTTCATTGTTCAAGAAAAATGGAAAAGCTTTTTGTTGAGGTTATCTTTGATAAATTTGGAATTTATTATTAAGGGAAATGAAACAAATGGAAAGAAAAGAAAAGGAAAGGAAAAAGGGAAAGGATAAAAAAAGAAGAAAGAAAATGGAAAAAAAGAAACCCACTTTCGGTGCAAATGGTTTAAAGAAATCCCACCACCGACTAGAATTCCTTTTCAGCCCATTTCTCATCATTTTCCATCCCAAAATTTCAAAGAACTTGAGGGAGAGAGTGAAGAAAGAATAAGAAGAAGATTTTTGTGGTTTTGAGGTTGAAGAAGATAGGAAATAGCTGAAGCAAAGGCAGCCATAGCAGAAGCTGAGTTCAACCTGTCTACCTCTGGTTTTTGTTTCGGTTTGAGCTACACATAAGGAACTAAGAGGTGAGGTTTGATTTTACTTAAAGTTAATTCATTTTCTAACAAATTTAATGAAGGAAGCTTGAGGTAAATCTGATGGGAAGTTAATGGTTTTTGAAATGGAAAACAGAGCACAGGATTTTCGTGCAAACCAGGAGGATCTCTGGTTGTCTCTGGTTTTTCGAGCATTCTGGGGTGTACAAGTTGAATCAGAAGCTCTATTTTGTATGGTTAGAAAGCTCATTCAATTTCCTACAACTTTAATGAATAATTCGTGAGCCAAAAATGACTTGAACTAGGTTTAATTTCAGGAGATAGATAAAGGGTAGCAAAGAACCTTGAATCTGTGTTGTCTGTGTTCGGGGTATTTCTGGACAAATCGGTTGGGAATCTCGTTTTCATTTCATCAGGTAAGTTGTAGCGTGTTCGAAAATGAAGAGTTTGATGTATAATACATTAATTTTGGTTAAGTATTGAGGAAGTTATGGGTGTTGGAAATTAGGGTATAGAATCTGGAAAATCTGGAAAAGTAGAATGTGAAGTGAGATTTTTGATTCAAGTGTTTAGAATTCATGAGCATGGAAAGACAAACCTATCTATGGTTCTAATGCTCGGTTTTTGTTGTTTGACAGGCCAGGAGGAAATAGGTCGAGTCTACAAACCAAGAAACTAGCTAAGACTGTGAGTGACAAAAAAAATTTCGAAAATTGTTTCCAGTGGTTGTTCATGTTTAGATGTTTTACATGCTTTTCTATGAATGATACATGGTTTTTATGAATGGTTTCAAGCTTAAGTTATGAGCTTAGATTTTCTAATGAGGTTTATAAATGAGCACGTGATAATTGAGTTTCTGAAAAATAGTTGAAACGACATCCTTTTAAGCCAAGCATGTATTAGCAAGAATTATTTAAAGATTTTCGGTTTTTTTTCCACGAGCAAGCCGAGTAAGCTTGAGTTTTACGAAAGATAACGATAAGCAGGCATGTTTTAATGTTTTCATGTGATTTTATGAGATTTCTATTCATTACATGACTGAAATATTGAGCCCGAGGCTATATGGTACCTTGTGCACACAGGTTATATTGCGTTGTTGACGTTGAGTGTACTCCGTGACAACGATGCTGTCGTGAGTGCTGGGCGGGCCCCACTACATCGTAGGACTAGTAAACGTTGGTTGTACTGGGCGTGCCCTACACAACGTAGATCGGTCATGTTAGTTAAAACGTTTGATGTACTTGATATGCCTTGCTAGATTTTTAATGACGAATCTGCGATGTTTTTGAGAAAGCTTTTATCATTGCACGTTTATGTTTAACGCCTTGGTTGAGCGCTTTATACGTTTAAAGTTTTATCACGTGTTCTGATTTCCGAATGTACAGTTTTAAATTTAGTCACTCACTGGGCTTCGTAGCTCATTCTTTCAAAATGTTTTCCCACTTTTCAGGTAGAGATCGAGCTCCCGGTGCCTGATACACTGCCAACGTCTGCTGAAAGTTCCAGATCAAGCTCCAGTACATGGGTGGAGTTGTATATTGAGTCTTTCCATATTGTAAATGTTTTGTAAGGATTGGATAATTTAGTCTTAGAGGTCGTGGGTGTATAAACCTCAGTTGTATATGTTTTGGGTTGGGATATCTATATCAGGTTATTTTCCAAATCGAGTTGTGTCAGGGCGGCACCTCGTGTATGTTGAAAGGTTTCCAGGGATTTCGCTGTGTTGTGTTTCACATAGAATATCTTATATCTAAGATTAGTATGTTTATCAGGTTCAACGTTTCAGGAGGGTCAATGGGTATCGTTGGAGGAGGACGATGTCCATTGGCTTCATGCCATCTTCTGGACTAAGCTAGCAGGTGGTCCGGGAGGGGGTGTGACACTACGAGCCACACTCAACCTAGGATAAAAAATTAGGGGGCAATGATCAGAAATCCCCCAACCAACCGCCTGAACCTCACACAGCGGAAGAGCATATACCCACTCCTCATTAACTAACACTCGATCCAGTATGCGCATAATATCCTCCGGACCTCGTGGGCGATTGGTCCAAGTAAACCAACTCCCTCTAACCCTCAACTAACCTAGATCAACCTGAATCAACATATCATTAAAAGCCTCCATCTCTAGGAGATTAGGACTCCCCCCAAACCCTTCAGACGAACAACGAATAGCATTGAAGTCCCCCAACACAAGACCAGACGAACTCCAAGCCGAGCAAACAACAAGAATCTCTTCCCACAAGACACGTCTTTCCCCCTCAGAATTGGAGGCATACACACACACCACCTCAACAGAAACCTAAGAAGAAAGATCACAAACTGTACCATGAATCATTTGAGGCCTAACAGAAATAGGTACGAAAGAGAACCGATTCGCCCTCCACATCACCCAGATCCTCCCCAGACCACTAGACCCATAACTACAGGCACACTGCCAATCAGACCCGAAACCATCAAATACTGACGCAAATCGATGACACTTCACCTTAGTCTCTAGGAGACAACAGAAACCCACACTAGACGACTACAAAAAGGATCGCAAAACAAGACCCTTTGCGGGATCGCCCAACCCCCGCACATTCCACGAACACCAACTAGTCATCAGAAGGAAGGTCTAAGGCACCCGTCCCCCACTCGAGGTCCACACTGAACTGAGGTGCACGCTCAAAAGTAATAAAATTCGACACGGGAGTCACCATAGCTAGTGGATGAGGGTCCGTAACAACCGGAACCACAGATCATCATCACCCTCCAACATAGCAAACGAATTCCCTAAGCTCGAATGACCCGAAGGGGAGGAGGATCCAACCCTTTTAATAGGCGAAATCGGCCCCACCCTTTTCGAGCCAATCAGCGAACCACGCGAAACCTGCCGACCACTTGCAGGAGGGGCACTAGTAGAAGGGAGATTAGCAGGTTTAACCCTAATCTCATCACGAACCTCCACTGATTTCGGACAATTAGCACTAGAGTGCCCAAACACACCACAAGGCGCACACCTCTTAGGCTTCCATGAATAATCCACAGCCACAACAAAATTCTGGCCACAAATACACACCTCCACCGTACTCGGTAAATCATCCCTCGGCCCAATCTCCACACAAACACGTGCAAAAGACAGCCGCCTACGCTCCTCAGTAGCCTTATCAAGGCACACCGGCCTGCCTATGGCACTGGCAACCACACTCAAACCTCTAGTAGTCCATAATTCTAACGGTAACTTAGACAATTTGATCCAAATAGGTACTCTATCAAAGGAGAAAGATTCTAGAACAATACCTGGGGACCATTTCCGAAGAAGGAGGGGCTTACCCCCAATATGCCACGGACCATTCCGAAGAATCCAATCACAAGAAGTATAATGGTGAAATTGGAAAATAATAAGGCCATCTTCAAGAATAGTAATCGTAGGCTCCTCCAGATGACCCCAAATCTTATTAACCATAAGAGACAAAACTGAGAAAGGAACCCGAGCATCAATAAACTGTCCCACAAGAGAACTCTTCCATAAATTAATTCCTTCCTCAAGAATATCATCATCTGGCACCACCACTCTTTTGCCATTCATTTCCTTAGGCGGCACAAAAAGCATCTCTGTAGAAGGAGAATATCTAGGCCCAAATAAATCAGCCCAAGATGGCCCATTAATATTAATATTAGAACCTCCCTTGTCCAGCTTCCTATTGGACTGCCCACCACTAAAATCAGCCCTCTTATCAAGCCCAAACGTAGCAGGCCCATCATCATAATCAACACCATCCCTCACTTGCTTTCCCTTCGGGTCACATTCCAATCGGGTCAAACCCACCTGCTGATCCAAAGACCCAAAGTTAACCCGAGCCTGCATGGATTCTGATGCCTTAGCCACCGCCTGAACAACTGAAGAGGACGATCCCGCAGCCGTCAGCTTTGTCTCAACCACCGCCGACATAACCTTCATCTCAACACCCTTCGAATCAATCGTCTTCGCCTGATCATTACGTCCTTCATCATCAAGCACCTCCTTCATCTGCACCGACTTCCCATCATTGCGAAGCTTCACCTGCTCCATTAACGAAACAGACGAAACAGTCGGATTCACCTGCTCTATTAACGAAACAGACAAGACACTCGAAACATTCGGATCAACTCCAGACTTCACTTCCGATTAAACCTTCGACAACGCCTTAAGATCTTCTTTCTTCCGAACAGGCACCGGCGCACTAGGTTTCTTCAACGGAGATCATTTTTTCCCCATCGCAAAATGCACCGCTCCACCGCTAAACTGCTTGTGTCACTTTCCACCGCTAACCCACTTGCACCGTCAACGCATCAGTAGCACTCGATCAAACGGCAAACAAATCTCACGTAGATGAAACCAACCACGGAAAACTATAAAACTCACGCAGCACAGTAACCCTAAAGCCACCACCCCATAAATTTTTCTAAAAACCACGCAGCACCGTAACCCTACGGCCACCACAGAATCAAAACCAGCTCACAACACACGCAATCCTGCACAACCGAAACCCAAACCCACAAGACGGCGGCGCCGCCGCCTTGCCGCCCTAGCATCCCCGCTTCCATCGTCCAATTCCGCCAAGGAAAGAGAACAAAGAAAACTAGGGCTTCAACAAATTTAAAAAAAAAATCAACAAAATTTGGGCGGTTAAATAAACAGTAAACTGCGAATATGTAGGATCGAACCCCCACCATGGAGCAAAAAAATTTAAAATTTGGGAGGTTAAATAAACAGTAAACTGCGTATACACGGAGCAAAGTTTGGACCTTGTATCGTCCAAACCACCTAAAGAACTCTCATTGGGCCGAACTTTGAGTTCCAAACTCTCCAAAACTGAAACGGATCAAAGTTGTGACCAAGTTTGTCCAAACCATATGAAAAACTCTCATTGGGAGGAACTTTGGGTTCCGAGCTCTCAAAAACTGAAACGGAGCAAAGTTTGGACCATGTGTCGTCCAAACCACCTAAAGAACTCTCATTGGATTGAACTTTGAGTTCCTCACTCTCAAAACTCAAACGGATCAAAGTTTGGACAAAGTTTGTCCAAACCATATGAAAAACTCTCATTGGGAGGAACTTTGGGTTCCGAGCACTGAAAAATTGAAATGGAGCAAAGTTTGGACCATGTGTCGTCCAAACCACCTAATGAACACTCATTCGGCAGAACTTTGAGTTCCTCTCTCAAATACTCAAACGGAGCAAAGTTTGAACCAAGTACGTCCAAACCATACGAAAAACTCTCAATGTGACGAAGTTTGGGTTACAAGCTCTAAAAAAATGAGACGGAGAAAAGTTCGGTCCTTGTATAGTCCAAACCACCTAAAGAACTCTCATTGGGCCGAGCTTTGAGTTCATAACTCTCTAAAACTCAAACGGAGCAAAGTTTGGACCAAGTTCGTCCAAACCATATGAAAAACTCTCATTGGGGCGAAATTTGGGTTCCGAGCTCTCAAAAACTGAAACGGAGCAAAGTTTGGACCATGTGTCGTCCAAACCACCTAAAGAACTCTCATTGGGCCGAACTTTGAGTTCCTAACTCTCCAAAACTCAAACGGATCAAAGTTTGGACTAAGTTTGTCCAAACCATATGAACAACTCTCATTGGGAGGAACGTTGGGTTTTGAGCTCTCAAAAACTGAAACGGAGCAAAGTTTGGACCATGTGTCGTTTAAACCACCTAAACAACTCTCATTGGACTGAACTTTGAGTTCCTAACACTCCAAAACTCAAACGGAACAAAGTTTGGACCAAGTTCGTCCAAACCATATGAAAAAACTCTCATTTGGACGACCTTTGGGTTCCGAGCTCTCAAAAACTGAAACAGAGCAAAGTTTGGACCATGTGTCGTCCAAACCACCTAATGAACACTCATTGGGAAGAACTTTGAGTTCCTAACTCTCAAATACTCAAACGGAGCAAAGTTGGGACAAGTTCGTCCAAACCATAGGAAAAACTCTCATTGGGAAGAACTTTGGGTTCCGAGCTCTCAAAAACTTACACGGAGCAAAGTTTGGACATTGTATCGTCCAAACCACCTAAAGAACTCTCATTGGGCCGAACTTTGAGTTCCAACCTCTCTAAAACTCAAACAGAGCAAGCTTTGGACCAAGTTCCTCCAAACCAGATGAAAAACTCTCATTGGGACAAACATTGGGTTCCGAGCTCTAAAAAACTAAAACGGAGCAAAGTTTGGACCATTTGTCGTCCAAACAACCTAAAGAACTCTCTTTGGGCCAAACTTTGAGTTCCAAAACTCTCAGAAACTTAAACAGAGAAAAGTTTGGACCAAGTTCGTCCAAACAAGATGAAAAACTCTCATTGGGACGAATGTTGGGTTCCGATCTCTCAAAAACTGAAACGGAGCAAAGTTTGGACCATGTGTCGTCCAAACAACCTAAAGAACTCTCATTGGGCTGAAGTTTGTGTTCCAAACTCTCCAAAACTCAAACGGAGCAAAGTTTGGTCCAAGTTCGTCCAAACCAGATTAAAAACTCTCAGATGGACGAACTTTGGGTTCCGAGCTCTCAAAAACTTAACATAGCAAGGTTTGGTCCATCTGTCGTCCAAACAACCTAAAAAACTCTCATTGGGCTGGACTTTGAGTTCCAAACTCTCCAAAACTCAAATGGAGAAAAGTTTGGACGAAGTTCATCCAAACCAGATTAAAAGCTTTCATTAGCAAGAACTTTGGGTTCCGAGCTCTTAAAAACTGAAACGGAGCAAAGTTTGGACCATTTGTCGTCCAAACAACCTAAAGAACTCTCTTTGGGCTGAAGTTTGTGTTCCAAACTCTCCAAAACTCAAAAGGAGCAAAGTTTTGTCCAAGTTCGTCAATACCAGATTAAAAACTCTCATATGGACGAACTTTGGGTTCCGAGCTCTCAAAAACTTAAACGTAGCAAGGTTTGGACCATCTGTCGTCCAAACAACCTAAAGAACTCTCATTGGGCTGAACTTTGAGTTCCAAATTTTCCAAAACTCAAATGGAGAAAAGTTTGGACCAAGTTCATCCAAACCAGATTAAAAGCTCTAATTAGCAAGAACTTTGGGTTTCGAGCTCTCAAAAACTGAAACCGAGCAAATTTTGGACCAAGTGTCGTCCAAACCACCTAAAGAACTCTCATTGGGCCGAACTTTGAGTTCCAAACTCTCCAAAACTCAAACGGAGCGAAGTTTGGACCATGTTCGTCCAAACTAGATGAAAAACTCTCATTGGGACAAACTTTGGGTTCCAAGCTCTAAAAACGGAAATGGAGCATAGTTCGGACCATGTGTCGTCCAAACAACCTAAAGAACTCTCTTTGGGCTGAACTTTGAGTTCCAAACTCTCCAAAACTCAAATGGAGAAAAGTTTGGACCAAGTTCATCCAAACCAGATTAAAAACTCTCATTGGCAAGAACTTTGGGTTCCGAGCTCTCAAAAACTGAAATGGAGCATAGTTCGGACCATGTGTCGTCCAAACCACCTAAAAAACTCTCATTGGGTGAAACTTTGAGTTTCAAACTCTCCAAAACTCAAACGGAGCAATGTATGGACCATGTTCGCCGAAACCAGATGAAAAACTCTCATTGAGACGAACTTTAGGTTTCGAGCTCTCAAAAATTGAAACGGAGCAAAGTTCGGACCATGTGTCGTCCAAACAACCTAAGGAACTCTCATTGGGCTGAACTTTGAGTTCCAAACTCTCCAAAACTCAAATGGAGCAAAGTTTGGACTAAATTCGTCAAAACCCGATTAAAAACTCTCATTGGGACGAACTTTGGGTTACGAGCTCTCAAAAACTGAAACGGAGCAAAGTTTGGACCATGTGTCGTCCAAACCACCTAAAGAACTCTCATTGGGCCGAACTTTTAATTCCTAATTCTAAAAAACTCAAATGGAGAAAAGTTTGGACAAAATTCGTCAAAACCCGATTAAAAACTCTCATTGGGACGAACTTTGGGTTACGAGCTCTAAAAAACTGAAACGGAGCACAGTTTGAACCATGTGTCGTCCAAATAACCTAAAGAACACTCATTGGCCTGAACTTTGAGTTCCTAACTCTCAAATACTCAAACGAAGCAAAGTTTGGACCAAGTTCGTCCAAAGCAGATTCAAAACTCTCATTGGCAGGAACTTTGGGTTCCGAGCTCTCAAAAACTGAAACGGAGCAAAATTTTGACCATGTGTCGTCCAAACCACCAAAAGAACTCTGATTGGGCCGAACTTTTAATTCCTAACTCTCCAAAACTCAAACGGAAAAAAGTTTGGACCAAGTTCGTCCAAACAATGAGAGTTCTTTAGGTTGTCGTCCAAACAACCTAAAGAACTCTCATTGGCCGAACTTTGAGTTCCAAAACTCTCGAAAACTCAAACAGTGCAAAGTTTGGACGAAGTTCGTCCAAACAAGATGAAAAACTCTCATTGGGACGAACGTATGATTCCGAGCTCTCAAAAACTCAAACGGAGTAAAGTTTGGACCATGTGTCGTCCAAACAACCTAAAGAACTCCCATTGGGCCGAACTTTGAGTTCCAAAACTCTCCAAAACTCAAACGGAGCAAGGTTTTGACAATGTTCGTCCAAACTAGATGACAAACTCCCATTGGGACGAACTTTGGGTTTCGAGCTTTAAAAAACTGAAACGGAGCAAGGGTCGAACCATGTGTCGTCCAGACAACCTAAAGAACACTCATTGTGCTGAACTTTGAGTTCCAAACTCTCCAAAACTCAAATGGAGCAAAGTTTGGACCAAGTTCGTCCAAACCAGATGAAAAACTCTCATTGGCAAGAACTTTGGGTTCCGAGCTCTCAAAAACTGAAACGGAGCAAAGTTTGGACCATGTGTCGTCCAAACCACCTAAAGAACTCTGATTGGGCCGAACTTTTAATTCCTAACTCTCCAAAACTCAAACGGAGCAAAGTTTGGACCAACTTCATCCAAACAAGATTATAAACTCTCATATGGATGAACTTTGGGTTCCGAGCTCTCAAAAACTGAAACGGAGTAAAGTTCGGACCATGTGTCATCCAAACAAACTAAAGAACGTGTTGGGTTTTATGCCCTAAAACTCGTAGATAGTGAATGTAAGCAAATTGTATATTTGTTTTCAATAAAGTGTTATTGAGTTTCTACAATAAAGTGTTATTGTTAAATATTGCACAATTTGACCCAAATCCAATAAACTAAGATCCAAGGTTGTTTACATGTGACTTGAACTAGTATGTGGGGACATACGGGGATCGGTGTTCAAGTAACAACCTAAAAGGTTTATTGTAGAGGGATAAGGCTGGGTACCTTATCCTGGTAACACTATGTGATACGGCCCGCTTTGTATTCGATACATACGTATTGATCGAAGGCGTCCATGTAGGAGACATGCGAGCGGGGGTATCCTATGCAATGAGTTTAGGACCGGACCATGAAATAGTCAACCATTAGTTGTAACACAGTTAACTAGTTAGGTTACTGTTTCAATAGGATGACCTAGGTAACTCAGTCTTAATCCTGAGTGTGTCATGAACTCCTTCTCACGAGGGATTGTCCTTTGATTAGTATGGGTGAGAGTGGCCTGCACGTCGACTCAATAAGCCTACCTTCTTGGGGACATGACAACACAAGATGGAATTCACTCCTTCCCACCTTTAGGAGAAGTAGATAAGTGTTCCCTTAAGTGGTGACTCTGGGACTTGAACAAAGGGATCCCGCCCTCTCACTGGCCCGAGAGGGACTTTCTGTTTAATGGTTGGACCATAAACAAGTTGTTCATTAGAGGAGTTCTGGTACTTAAGGAGACAGATGTAACACAGGGGTAAAACGGTAATTTGACCCAGCTGTGATTATGGACACTCGTGAAGGATTGACTTACCGGCATAGGTCTACATCCATGGACACAGAAATCTTCTACAGTGAGAAGAGTTCAATTGTGGGTCTTTAGTGGAATGACCCACAGTTAATGAATATTGGTTAACTTGATTAATGAGTTTACTCAGTTAACCTCATATCATTGGAGCTTCTGATCTGTAGGTCCACTAGGTCCCCCTGCTAGCTCGTAAAGAGTAATTAGGAACAAATATATCTTGAGAGAATTTGAATAGTTTTGATAAAGTTCGTCCAAACCAGATGAAAACCTCTTATTCGTACAAACTTTTGGTTCCGAGCTCTCAAAAACTAAAACGGAGCAAAGTTTGGACAATTTTTTGTCCAAACAACCTAAAGAACTCTCATTGGGCCGAACTTTGAGTTCCAAATCTCTCCAAAACTCAAACAGAGCAAAGTTTGGACCAAGTTCGTCCAAACCAGATTAAAAACTCTCTTTGGGAGGAACTTTGGATTCCGAGCTCTCAAAAACTGAAACTGAGCAAAGTTCGGACCATGTCTCGTTGGGTCGAACTTTGAGTTCCAAACTCTCTAAGACTGAAACGGAGCAAATTAGTTTGGACCAAGTTCGTCCAAACATGATGAAAAACTCTCATTGGGACGAACTTTGGGTTTCGAGCTCTCAAAATCTGGAATGGAGCAAAGTTTGGACGATGTGTCATTCAAACCACCTAAAGAACTCTCATTGGGCGTAACTTTGAGTTCCACACTCTCCAAAACTCAACTGGAGAAAAGTTTGGACCAAATTCGTCAAAACCCGATTAAAAACACTCATTGGGATGAACTTTTGGTTACGAGCTCTCAAAAACTAGAACGGAGCAAAGTTTGGACCATGTGTCGTCCAAACAACCTAAAGAACTCTGATTGGGTCGAACTTTTAATTCCTAACTCTCCAAAACACAAACGGAGGAAAGTTTGGACACGGTTTGTCTAAACAAGATTAAAAACTCTCATATCGACGAACTTTGGGTTCCGAGCTCTCAAAAACTGAAGTGGAGCAAAGTTCGGACCATGTGTCGTGCAAACAAAAACTAAAGAACTCTCATTTGGCCGAAATTTTAGTTCCTAACTCTCCAAAACTCAAACGGAGCAATGTTAGGACCAAGTTCGTCCAAACCAGATGAAAAACTCTCATTGGTACGAACTTTGGGTTTCGAGCTCTCAGAAACTAAAAGGGAGCAAAGTTTGGACCACTTGTCGTCCAAACAACCTAAGGAACCCTCATTGGGCCGAACTTTGAGTTCCAAAACTCTCGAAAACTCAAACGGAGCAATGCTTGGACCAAGTTCGTCCAAACTAGATGATAAACTCTCATTGGTACGAACTTTGGGTTCCGAGCTCTCAAAAATTGAAATGGTGCAAAGTCTGGACCATGCGTTGTCCAAATAAAAACTAAAGAACTCTCATTGGGCCGAACTTTGAGTTCCTAACTCTCCAAAACTCAAACGGAGCAAAGTTTGGACCAAGTTCATCCAAACCAGATGAAAAACTCTCATTGGTACGAAGTTTGGGTTTCGAGCTCTCAAAAACTAAAACGGAGCAAAGTTTGGACCATGTGTCGTCCAAACAACCTAAAGAACTCTCATTGGTCCGAACTTTGAGTTCAAAAACTCTCGAAAACTGAAACGGAGCAAAGTTTGGACCAAGTTCGTCCAAACAACATGAAAAACTCTCATTGGGACGAACGTTGGGTTCCGAGCCCTCAAAAACTGAAATGGAGCAAAGTTTGGACCCTGTGTTGTCCAAAAAACCGAAAGAACTCTCATTGGGCAGAACTTTGAGTTCCAAACTCTCCAAAACTCAAACGAAGCAATGTTTGGACCAAGTTCGTCCAAACCAGATGAAAAACTCTCATTGGTACGAACTTTGGGTTCCGAGCTCTCGAAAACTGAAACGGGGCAAAGTTTGGACCATGCGTCGTCCAAAAAACTCTCATTGGGCCGAACTTTGAGTTGCAAACTCTCCAAAACTCAAACGGAGCAAAGTTTGGACCAAGTTCGTCCAAACTAGATGAAAAACTCTCATTGGTACGAACTTTGGGTTCCGAGCTCTAAAAAACTGAATCGGAACAAAGTTTGGCCCATGTGTCGTCCAAACCACCTAAAGAACTTTGATTGGGCCGAACTTTTAATTCCTAACTCCCCAAAACTCAAACGAAGCAAAGTTTGGACCAATTTCGTCCGAACAACATGAAAAACTCTCATTGGTACGAACTTTGGGTTTCGAGCTCTCAAAAATTAAAACGGAGCAAAGCTTGGATTATGTGTCGTCCAAAAACCTAAAAACCTCTCATTGGGCCAAACTTTGAGTTCCAAAACTCTCGAAAACTCAAACGGGGCAAAGTTTGGACCAAGTTCGTCCAAACAAGATGAAAAACTCTCATTGGGACGAACGTTGGGTACCGAACTCTCAAAAACTTAAACTGAGCAATGTCTGGACCTTGCGTCGTCCAAAAAACCTAATGAACTCTCATTGGGCCGAACTTTGAGTTCCAAACTCTCCGAAACTCAAACAGAGCAATGTTTGGACCAAGTTCGTCCAAACCAGATGGAAAACTCTCATTGATAAGAACTTTGGGTTTCGATCTCTCAAAAACTGAAACGGAGCAAAGTTTGGACCATGTGTCTTCCAAACCACCTAAAGAACTCTGATTCGGCGAAACTTTTAATTCCTAACTCTCCAAAACTAGAACGGAGCAAAGTTTGGACCAAGTTCGTCCAAACAAGATTAAAAACTCTCCTATGGACGATCTTTTGGTTCTGAGCTCTCAAAAACTGAAGCGGAGCAAAGTTCGGACCATGTGTCGTCCAAACCAACAAAAGAACTCTCATTGGGCCGAACTTTGAGTTCCTAACGCTTCAAAACTCAAACGGAGCATAGTTTGGACAAAGTTCGTCCAAACCAGATGAAAAACTCTCATTGGTACGAACTTTGGGTTTCGAGCGCTCTAAAACTAAAACGGAGCAAAGTTTGGACCATTTGTCGTCTAAACAACCTAAAGAACTCTCATTGGGTCGAACTTTGAGTTCTAAAACTTTCGAAAACTCAAACGGAGCAAAGTTTGGACCAAGTTCGTCCAAACAAGATGAAAAACTCTCATTGGGACGAACTTTGAATTCCGAGCTCTAAAAAACTGAAACAGAGCAAAGTTTGGACCATGCGTCGTCCAAAAAACTCTCGTTGGGCCGAACTTTGAGTTGCAAACACTCCAAAACTCAAACGGAGCAAAGTTTGGACCAAGTTCGTCCAAACTAGATGAAAAACTCTCATTGGTACGAACTTTTGGTTCCGAGCTCTCAAAAACTGAATCGGAGCAAAGTTTGGCCCATGTGTCGTCCAAACCACCTAAAGAACATTGATTGGGCCGAACTTTTAATTCCTAACTCCCCAAAACTCAAACGAAGCAAAGTTTGGACCAAGTTCGTCCGAACAACATGAAAAACTCTCATTGGTACGAACTTTGGGTTTCGAGCTCTCAAAAACTAAAACGGAGCAAAGCTTGGACCATGTGTTGTCCAAAAAACCTAAAAAACTCTCATTGGGCCAAACTTTTAGTTCCAAAACTCTCGAAAACTCAAACGGAGAAAATTTTGGACAAGGTTTATCCGAACAAGATGACAAAACTCTCATTGGGACGAACGTTGGGTTCCGAGCTCTCAAAAACTTAAACGGAGCAAAGTTTGGACCCTGCGTCGTCCAAAAATCCTAAAGAACTCTTATTGGGCCGAACTTTGAGTTCCAAACGCTCCAAAACTCAAACAGAAAAATGTTTGGACAAAGTTTGTCCAAACCAGATGGAAAACTCTCATTGGTACGAACTTTGGTTCCGATCTCTCAAAAACTTAAACGGAGCAAAGTTTGGACCATGTGTCGTCCAAACCACCTAAAGAACTCTGATTGGGCGGAACTTTTAATTCCTAACTCTCCAAAACTCAAACGGAGCAAAGTTTGGACCATGTTCCTCCAAACAAGATTAAAAACTCTCATGTGGACGAACTTTGGGTTCCGAGCTCTCAAAAACTGAAGCGGAGCAAAGTTTGGACCATGTGTCGTCCAAATAAAAACTAAAGAACTCTCATTGGGCCGAACTTTGAGTTCCTAACTCTCCAAAACTCAAACGGAGCAAAGTTTGGACCAAGTTCGTCCAAACCAGATGAAAAAATCTCATTGGTAAGAACGTTGGGTTCCGAGCCCTCAAAAACTGAAATGGAGCAAAGTTTGGACCCTGTGTCGTCCAAAAAACCGAAAGAACTCTCATTGGGCCGAACTTTGAGTTCCAAACTCTCCAAAACTCACACGGAGCAATGTTTGGACCAAGTTCGTCCAAACCAGATGAAAAACTCTCATTGGTACTAACTTTGGCTTACGAGCTCTCAAAAACTGAAACGGAGAAAAGTTTGGACCATGCCTCGTCGAAAAAACTCTCATTGGGCCGAACTTTGAGTTGCAAACTCTCCAAAACTCAAACGGAGAAAAGTTTGGACCAAGTTCGTCCAAACTAGATGAAAAACTCTCATTGGTATGAACTTTGGGTTCCGAGCTCTCAAAAACTGAATCGGAGCAAAGTTTGGCCCATGTGTCGTCCAAACCACCTAAAGAACATTGATTGGGCCGAACTTTTAATTCCTAACTCCCCAAAACTCAAACGAAGCAAAGTTTGGACCAAGTTCGTCCGAACAACATGAAAAACTCTCATTGGTACGAACTTTGGGTTTCGAGCTCTCAAAAACTAAAACGGAGCAAAGCTTGGACCATGTGTTGTCCAAAAAACCTAAAAAACTCTCATTGGGCCAAACTTTTAGTTCCAAAACTCTCGAAAACTCAAACGGAGAAAAGTTTGGACCAAGTTCGTCCAAACTAGATGAAAAACTCTCATTGGTATGAACTTTGGGTTCCGAGCTCTCAAAAACTGAATCGGAGCAAAGTTTGGCCCATGTGTCGTCCAAACCACCTAAAGAACATTGATTGGGCCGAACTTTTAATTCCTAACTTCCCAAAACTCAAACGAAGCAAAGTTTGGACCAAGTTCGTCCGAACAACATGAAAAACTCTCATTGGTACGAACTTTGGGTTTCGAGCTCTCAAAAACTAAAACGGAGCAAAGCTTGGACCATGTGTTGTCCAAAAAACCTAAAAAACTCTCATTGGGCCAAACTTTTAGTTCCAAAACTCTCGAAAACTCAAACAGAGAAAAGTTTGGACCAAGTTTATCCGAACAAGATGACAAAACTCTCATTGGGACGAACGTTGGGTTACGAGCTCTCAAAAACTTAAACGGAGCAAAGTTTGGACCCTGCGTCGTCCAAAAATCCTAAAGAACTCTCATTGGGCCGAACTTTGAGTTCCAAACGCTCCAAAACTCAAATAGAGCAATGTTTGGACCAAGTTTGTCCAAACCAGATGGAAAACTGTCATTGGTACGAACTTTGGTTCCGATCTGTCAAAAACTTAAATGGAGCAAAGTTTGGACCATGTGTCGTCCAAACCACCTAAAGAACTCTGATTGGGCGGAACTTTTAATTCCTAACTCTCCAAAACTCAAACGAAGCAAAGTTTGGACCAAGTTCGTCCAAACAAGATTAAAAACTCTCATGTGGACGAACTTTGGGTTCCGAGCTCTCAAAAACTGAAGCGGAGCAAAGTTTGGACAATGTGTCGTCCAAATAAAAACTAAAGAACTCTCATTGGGCCGAACTTTGAGTTCCTAACTCTCCAAAACTCAAACGGAGCAAAGTTTGACCAAGTTCGTCCAAACCAAATGAAAAAATCTCATTGGTAAGAACGTTGGGTTCCGAACCCTCAAAAACTGAAATGGAGCAAAGTTTGGACCCTGTGTCGTCCAAAAAACCGAAAGAACTCTCATTGGGCCGAACTTTGAGTTCCAAACTCTCCAAAACTCAAACGGAGCAATGTTTGGACCAAGTTCATCCAAACCAGATGAAAAACTCTCATTGGTACTAACTTTGGCTTCCAAGCTCTCAAAAACTGAAACGGAGCAAAGTTTGGACCATGCGTCGTCGAAAAAACTCTCATTGGGCCGAACTTTGACTTGCAAACTCTCCAAAACTCAAACGGAGAAAATTTTGGACCAAGTTCGTCCAAACTAGATGAAAAACTCTCATTGGTATGAACTTTGGGTTCCGAGCTCTCAAAAACTGAATCGGAGCAAAGTTTGGCCCATGTGTCGTCCAAACCACCTAAAGAACTTTGATTGGGCCGAACTTTTAATTCCTAAGTCCCCAAAACTCAAACGAAGCAAAGTTTGGACCAAGTTCGTCCGAACAACATGAAAAACTCTCATTGGTACGAACTTTATGTTTCGAGCTCTCAAAAACTAAAACGGAGCAAAGCTTTGACCATGTGTTGTCCAAAAAACCTAAAAAACTCTCATTGGGCCAAACTTTTAGTTCCAAAACTCTCGAAAACTCAAACAGAGAAAAGTTTGGACCAAGTTTATCCGAACAAGATGACAAAACTCTCATTGGGACGAACGTTGGGTTACGAGCTCTCAAAAACTTAAACGGAGCAAAGTTTGGACCCTGCGTCGTCCAAAAATCCTAAAGAACTCTCATTGGGCCGAACTTTGAGTTCCAAACGCTCCAAAACTCAAACAGAGCAATGTTTGGACCAAGTTTATCCAAACCAGATGGAAAACTGTCATTGGTACGAACTTTGGTTCCGATCTGTCAAAAACTTAAATGGAGCAAAGTTTGGACCATGTGTCGTCCAAACCACCTAAAGAACTCTGATTGGGCGGAACTTTTAATTCCTAACTCTCCAAAACTCAAACGAAGCAAAGTTTGGACCAAGTTCGTCCAAACAAGATTAAAAACTCTCATGTGGACGAACTTTGGGTTCCGAGCTCTCAAAAACTGAAGCGGAGCAAAGTTTGGACAATGTGTCGTCCAAATAAAAACTAAAGAACTCTCATTGGGCCGAACTTTGAGTTCCTAACTCTCCAAAACTCAAACGGAGCAAAGTTTGACCAAGTTCGTCCAAACCAGATGAAAAAATCTCATTGGTAAGAACGTTGGGTTCCGAACCCTCAAAAACTGAAATGGAGCAAACTTTGGACCCTGTGTCGTCCAAAAAACCGAAAGAACTCTCATTGGGCCGAACTTTGAGTTCCAAACTCTCCAAAACTCAAACGGAGCAATGTTTGGACCAAGTTCATCCAAACCAGATGAAAAACTCTCATTGGTACTAACTTTGGCTTCCAAGCTCTCAAAAACTGAAACGGAGCAAAGTTTGGACCATGCGTCGTCGAAAAAACTCTCATTGGGCGGAACTTTGACTTGCAAACTCTCCAAAACTCAAACGGAGAAAATTTTGGACCAAGTTCGTCCAAACAAGATTAAAAACTCTCATGTGGACGAACTTTGGGTTCCGAGCTCTCAAAAACTGAAGCGGAGCAAAGTTTGGACCAAGTGTCGTCCAAATAAAAACTAAAGAACTCTCATTGGGCCGAACTTTGAGTTCCTAACTCTCCAAAACTCAAACGGAGCAAAGTTTGGACCAAGTTTGTCCACACCAGATGAAAAAATCTCATTCGTAAGAACGTTGGGTTCCGAGCCCTCAAAAACTGAAATGGAGCAAAGCTTGGACCATGTGTTGTCCAAAAAACCTAAAAAACTCTCATTGGCCAAACTTTTAGTTCCAAAACTCTTGAAAACTCAAACGGAGAAAAGTTTGGACCAAGTTTATCCGAACAAGATGACAAAACTCTCATTGGGACGAACGTTGGGTTCCGAGCTCTCAAAAACTTAAACGGAGAGAAGTTTGGACCCTGCGTCGTCCAAAAATCCTAAAGAACTCTCATTGGGCCGAACTTTGAGTTCCAAACGCTCCAAAACTCAAACAGAGCAATGTTTGGACCAAGTTTGTCCAAACCAGATGGAAAACACTCATTGGTACGAACTTTGGTTCCGATCTCTCAAAAACTTAAACGGAGCAAAGTTTGGACCATGTGTCGTCCAAACCACCTAAAGAACTCTGATTGGGCGGAACTTTTAATTCCTAACTCTCCAAAACTCAAACGGAGCAAAGTTTGGACCATGTTCGTCCAAACAAGATTAAAAACTCTCATGTGGACGAACTTTGGGTTCCGAGCTCTCAAAAACTGAAGCTGAGCAAAGTTTGGACCATGTGTCGTCCTAATAAAAACTAAAGAACTCTCATTGGGCCGAACTTTGAGTTCCTAACTCTCCAAAACTCAAACAGAGCGAAGTTTGGACCAAGTTCGTCCAAACCAGATGAAAAAATCTCATTGGTAAGAACGTTGGGTTCCGAGCCCTCAAAAACTGAAATGGAGCAAAGTTTGGACCCTGTGTCGTCCAAAAAACCGAAAGAACTCACATTGGGCCGAACTTTTAGTTCCAAAGTCTCCAAAACTCAAACGGAGCAATGTTTGGACCAAGTTCGTGCAAACCAGATGAAAAACTCTCATTGGTACTAACTTTGGCTTCCGAGCTCTCAAAAACTGAAACGGAGCAAAGTTTGGACCATGCGTCGTCGAAAAAACTCTCATTGGGCCGAACTTTGAGTTGCAAACTCTCCAAAACTCAAACGGAGAAAAGTTTGGACTAAGTTCATCCAAACTAGATGAAAAACTCTCACTGGTACGAACTTTGGGTTCCGAGCTCTCAAAAACTGAATCGGAGCAAAGTTTGGCCCATGTGTCGTCCAAACCACCTAAAGAACTTTGATTGGGCCGAACTTTTAATTCCTAACTCCGCTTCAGTTTTTGAGAGCTCAGAACCAAAAGTTCGTCCATATGAGAGTTTTTAATCTTTTTTGGACGAACTTGGTCCAAACTTTGCTCCGTTTGAGTTTTGGAGAGTGAGGAATTAAAATTTTCGCCTAATCAGAGTTTTGGGTTCCGAGCTCTCAAAAACTTAAACGGAGCAAAGTTTGGACTTTGCGTCGTCCAAAAAACCTAAAGAACTCTGATTAGGCGAAACTTTTAATTCCTAACTCTCCAAAACTCAAACGGAGCAAAGTTTGGACCAAGTTCGTCCAAAAAAGATTAAAAACTCTCATATGGACGAACTTTTGGTTCTGAGCTCTCAAAAACTGAAGCGGAGTTAGGAATTAAAAGTTCGGCCCAATCAAAGTTCTTTAGGTGGTTTGGACGACACATGGGCCAAACTTTGCTCCGATTCAGTTTTTGAGAGCTCGGAACCCAAAGTTCGTACCAATGAGAGTTTTTCATCTAGTTTGGACGAACTTGGTCCAAACTTTTCTCCGTTTGAGTTTTGGAGAGTTTTCAACTCAAAGTTCGGCCCAATGAGAGTTTTTTCGACGACGCATGGTCCAAACTTTGCTCCGTTTCAGTTTTTGAGAGCTCGAAAGCCAAAGTTAGTACCAATGAGAGTTTTTCATCTGGTTTGCACGAACTTGGTCCAAACATTGCTCCGTTTGAGTTTTGGAGAGTTTGGAACTAAAAGTTCGGCCCAATGTGAGTTCTTTCGGTTTTTTGGACGACACAGGGTCCAAACTTTGCTCCATTTCAGTTTTTGAGGGCTCGGAACCCAACGTTCTTACCAATGAGATTTTTTCATCTGGTTTGGACGAACTTGGTCCAAACTTTGCTCTGTTTGAGTTTTGGAGAGTTAGGAACTCAAAGTTCGGCCCAATGAGAGTTCTTTAGTTTTTATTAGGACGACACATGGTCCAAACTTTGCTCAGCTTCAGTTTTTGAGAGCTCGGAACCCAAAGTTCGTCCACATGAGAGTTTTTAATCTTGTTTGGACGAACATGGTCCAAACTTTGCTCCGTTTGAGTTTTGGAGAGTTAGGAATTAAAAGTTCCGCCCAATCAGAGTTCTTTAGGTGGTTTGGACGACACATGGTCCAAACTTTGCTCCGTCTCATTGGGACTAACTTTGGGTTCCGAGCTCTCAAAAACTTAAACGGAGCAAAGTTCGTACCATGTGTCGTCCGAACCAACTATCTCATTGGGTCGAACTTTGAGCTCCAAACTCTCCAAAACTCAAAGGGAGAAAAGTTTGGACCAAGTTCATCCAAATAAGATTAAAAACTCTCATTGGCAAGAACTTTGGGTTCCAAGCTGTCAAAAACTGAAACGGAGCAAAGTTTGGACCATGTGTCGTCCAAACCACCTAAAGAACTCTGATTGGGCCGAACTTTTAATTCCTAACACTCCAAAACTCAAACGGAGCAATGTTTGGACCAAGTTCGTCCAAAGAAGATTAAAAACTCTCATATGGACGAACTTTGGGTTCCGAGCTCTCAAAAACTGAAACGGAGCAAAGTTCGGACCATGTGTGTGTCGTCCAACCGAACTTTGAGTTCCTAACTCTCCAAAACTCAAACGGAGCATAGTTTGGACCACGTTCGTCCAAACCAGATGAAAAACTCTCGTTGGGACGAACTTTGGGTTCCGAGCTCTAAAAAACTAAGACGAAGCAAAGTTTGAACCATTTTTCATCTTAACAACCTAAAGAACTCTCATTGGGCCGAAGTTTGAGTTCCAAAACTCAAACGGAGCAAAGTTTGGAGCAAGTTCGTCCAAAAAAGATGAAACACTCTCCTTAGGACGAACGTTCGGTTACGAGCTCCAAAAAACTGAAACGGAGGAAAGTTTGGACCAAGTTCGTCCCAACCAGATGAAAAACTTTCATTGGGACGAACGTTGGGTTCCGAGCTCTCAAAAGCTTAATTGGAGAAAAGTTTGGACTATGTGTAGTCCAAACCACCTAAGCAACTCTCATTGGGCTGAACTTTGAGTTCCAAATTCTCGAAAACTCAAACGGAGTAAGGTTTGGACCTTGTTCGTCCAAACCAGATGAAAAACTCTCATTGGGAAGAACTTTGGGTTATGAGCTCTCAAAAACTAAAATTGAGCAAAGTTTGGACCACGTGTCGTCCAAACCACCTAAAGAACACTCATTGGGCTGAACTTATAATTCCTAACTCTGCAAAACTCAAACGGAGCAAAGTTTGGACCAGTTCGTCCAAACGAGATGAAAAATTCTCATTGGGACGAATTTTTGGTTCCGAGCTCTCGAAAATTTAAACGGAGTAAAGTTTGGACAATGTGTCGTCCAAACAACCTAAAGAATTCACATTGGGCTGAACTTTAAGTTCCTAACGCTCTAAAACTGAAATGAAGAAAAGTTTGGACCAAGTTCGTCCAAACCAAATGAAATACTCTCATTTTGACGAACTTTGAGTTCCGAGCTCTCAAAAACTGAAACGGAGCAAAGTTCGGACCATGTGTCGTCCAAAAAACCTAAAGAACTCTCATTGGGCCGAACTTTGAGTTCCAAACTCTCCAAAACTCAAATGGAGAAAAGTTTGGACCAAGTTCGTCCAAACCAGATTAAAAAAACTCATATGGACGAACTCTGGGTTCAGAGCTCTCAAAAACTGAAACGTAGCAAAGTTCGGACCATGTGTCGTCCAAACAATCTAAAGAAGTCTCATTGGGCCGAACATTGAGTTGCTATCTCTCCAAAACTCAAACGGAGCAAAGTTTGGACCAAGTTCGTCAAAACTAGATGAAAAACTCTCATTGGGACGAACTTTTGGTTACGAGCTATCAAAAACTAAAAAGGAGCAAAGTTTGTCCCATGTGTCGTCCAAACAACCTAAAGAACTCTCATTGGGCTAAACTTTGAGTTCCAAACTCTCCAAAACATAAATGGAGCAAAGTTTGGTCTAAGTTCGTCCAAACCAGATTAAAAACTCTCATTCGGACGAACTTCGGATTCCGAGCTCTAAAAAACTAAAAAGGAGCAAAGTTCTGACCATGTGTCATTGGGCCGAAATTTGAGTTCCAAACTCTCCCAAAAAGAAACGGAGCAACGTTTGGACAAAATTCGTCCAAACATGATGAAAAACTCTCATTGGGACAAACTTTGGGTTCCGAGCTCTCAAAACCTGGAATGGAGCAATGTTTGGACCAT
Organism: Luffa aegyptiaca; assembly: GCA_017139565.1. Classification (NCBI taxonomy): domain Eukaryota; kingdom Viridiplantae; phylum Streptophyta; class Magnoliopsida; order Cucurbitales; family Cucurbitaceae; genus Luffa; species Luffa aegyptiaca. The sequence continues at coordinate 28,401,828 of CM029407.1, forward strand.
GTGTCATTCAAACCTCCTAAAGAACTCTCATTGGGCCTAACTTTGAGTTCAATACTTTCCAAAACTCAAATGGAGCAAAGTTTGGAAAAAAATCGTCAAAACCAGATGAAAAACTCTCATTGGGACGAACTTTTGGTTCCAAGCTGTCAAAAACTGAAACGGAGTAAGGTTCGGACCATGTGTCGTCCAAACCAACCACAGAACTCTCATTGGGCCGAACTTTGAGTTCCTAACTCTCCAAACCTCAAACAGAGCAAAGTTTGGACCAAGTTCGTCCCAACCAGATGAAAAACTTTCATTGGGACGAACGTTGGGTTCCGAGCTCTCAACAGCTGAATTGGAGAAAAGTTTGGACTATGTGTAGTCCAAACCACCTAAGCAACTCTCATTGGGCTGAACTTTGAGTTCCAAACTCTTGAAAACTCAAACGGAGTAATGTTTGGACCATGTTCGTCCAAACCAGATGAAAAACTCTCATTGGGAAGAACTTTGGGTTCTGAGCTCTCAAAAACTAAAACGGAGCAAAGTTTGGACCATGTGTCGTCCAAACCACCTAAAGAACTCTCATTGGGCTGAACTTATAATTCCTAACTCTCCAAAACTCAAACGGAGCAAAGTTTGGACGAAGTTCGTCCAAACGAGATGAAAAATTCTCATTGGGACGAATTTTGGGTTCCGAGCTCTCGAAAATTTAAACGGAGTAAAGTTTGGACAATGTGTCTTCCAAACAACCTAAAGAATTCTCATTGGGCTGAACTTTAAGTTCCTAACGCTCTAAAACTCAAATGAAGAAAAGTTTGGACCAAGTTCGTCCAAACCAAATGAAATACTCTCATTTTGACGAACTTTGAGTTTTGAGCTCTCAAAAACTGAAACGGAGCAAAGTTCGGACCATGTGTCGTCCAAACCAATTAAAGAACTCTCATTGGGCCGAACTTTGAGTTCCTATCTCTCCAAAACTCAAACGGAGCAAAGTTTAGACCAAGTTCGTCCAAACCAGATGAAAAACTCTCATTGGGACGAACGTTGGGTTCCGAGCTCTCAACAACTGAAACGGAGAAAAGTTTGGACCATGTGTAGTCCAAACCACCTAAAGAACTCTCATTGGGCCGAACTTTGGGTTCCAAACCCTCCAAAACTCAAACGGAGCAAAGAATTGACCATGTTCGTCCAAACCAGATGAAAAACTCTCATTGGGACGAACTTTGGGTTCTCAGCTCTCAAAAACTGAAACGGAGCAAAGTTTGTGATACGAACCGAGGTGTCTTAATCAAGCTACAATAACCCAAGATGCTTACAAACTTTAGAGTTAGCTTTTTGGAAGATGAATCTCGGATTTAAGGTATTTTTATTGTAATTTTCAGTTTTAAAGTTGTGTTTTTAATGTTTTAACTTATTATTTAGTTAGTGGTCATTATAGCATTGATGGGGATGAAGGTTACAATCTTTCATATGACCATAGGTTATGTTTGAAGGCTATAAATAGCCATCTGTCACACCCCCTCCCAGACCACCTACTAGCTTAGCCCGAAAGATGGTGTGAAGCCAACGGTCATCATCCTCCTCTAACGATACCCGCTGACCCTCCTGAACGTTGAACCTGATAAACATACTAATCATAGATATAAAGCATTCTACATGAAACAGAACACAGCGGAATCCCTGAAAAAAAACTTCCAACAAACACGAGGTGTCGCCCTGACATAACTTGGCTCGGATAATAACCTGATATAGATATCACAACCAAAAACATATACAACTAGGGTTTATACAACCACGACCTCTAGGACTATATTATCCAATCCTTACAAAACATTTACATAATAGACAGACTCAATATACAACTCCACCCAAGTATTGGAGCTTGATCTGGAGCTATCAGCAGACGTTGGCAGTGTATCAGGCACTGGGAGCTCGATCTCTACCTGAAAGTGGAAAAACATTTTGAAAGAATGAGCTACGAAGCCCAGTGAGTGACTAACTTTGAAACTCTAAATCCGGAAGTCAAACACGTGATAAACCTTTAAACGTATAAATATGCTCAATCAAAGCGTTTAACATAAACGTGTAATGAAAAAGGCTTTCTAAAATATCTCGCAAGTTCGTCATTAAAAATCTAGCAAGGCATATCAAGTACATCAAACGTTTTAACTAACATGACCGATCTACGTTGTGTAGGGCACGCCCAGTACAACCAACGTTTACTAGTCCTACGATGTAGTGGGGCCCGCCCAGCACTCCCATCGTCTTTGTCGTAGTGGGGCCCCCCCAGCACTCACGACAGCATCGTTGTCACAGAGTACACTCAACGTCAACAACGGAATATAACCTGTATGCACACGGTACCATATAGCCTCGGGCTCAATATCTCAGTCATGTAGTCAATAGAAATCTCAGAAAAAAACCCCATGAAAACGTTTAAACATGCCTGCTTATCGTTATCTTTCGTAAAACTCAAGCTTACTCAGCTTGCTCGTGAAAAACTGAAAATCGTTTAAAAGTACTTGCTAATCCATACTTTACTTTAACAGATATTGTTTCAACTACTTTTCATAAAGTCATTAGCCACGTGCTCGTATATAAACCTCGTTAGAAAATCTGAGCTCAAAACTTATGCTTGAAACTGTTCATAAAAACCATGTATCATTCATAGAAAAGCATGTAAACATCTAAACATGAACAACCGTTGGAAACCATTTTCGAAATTCATTTTGTCACTCACTGTCTTATCTAGTTCCCCGGTTTGTAGACTCGACCTATTTCCTCTTGGCCTGTCAAATAACAAAAACCGAGCATTAGAACCATAGATAGCTTTGTCTTTCCATGCTCATGAATTTTTAAACAATTGGATTAAGAATCACATTCACATTCTATTTTCCAGATTTTCCAGATTCTATACCCTAACGTCCAACACCCACAACTTCCTCAATACTTAACCAAAATTAATGAAATACACATCAAACTCTTCATTTTTGAACGCTCTACAACGTACCTGAAGAAATGAAAATGAGATTCCCAACCGAGTTTCCCAGAATTGCCCCGAACACAGACAACACAGATTCGAGGTTCTCTGCTACCCTCTATCTAACTCCTGAAATTAACCCTACTTAGAGTCATTTGTGGCTCACGAAATTTTCATGAAGGTTGTAGGAAATTGAATAAGCTTTCCAACCATACGAAATAGAGCTTCGGATTCGACTTGTACACCCCCGAATGCTCAAAACACCAGAGAACACCAGAGATCCTCCTGGTTTGCTCGAAAATCCTGTGCTCTGTTTTCCATTCCAAAAACCATTAACTTCTCCTACCATTTAGCTCAAGCTTCCTTCATGCAATTTGCTAGAAAATGAACTAAATTTCAAGAAAATCAAACCTCACCTCTTAGTTCCTTCTGTGTAGCTCAAACCGAATCAAACACCATAGGTTGACAGGTTGAACTCAGATTCTGCTACTGCTGGCTTTGCATGAGCTTTTCCTATCTTCTTCAACCTCAAAACCACGAAATTCTTCTTCTTCTTCTTCCCTCACTCTCTCCCTCAAGTGCTCTGAAATTTTGGGTGGAAAATATTGAGAAGAATGGCCTAAAATGAGCTGATAAAAATTGTTGTCGGTGGTGGAGTCATTGCTGTCCATTTCCATTTTCTTTCTTTTTTTTGTTTTTTTTTTTGGTTCTTTTCTTTTTTTTTTTTTTTTTTTTTTTTTTTGGTTTTTCTTTTCCCCATTTCATTTTCTTTTTCCTTTTCTTTCCTTTTTCACTTTTGTTCCATTTCTTCTTTTAAATTGGTAAGTTCCAACACCTTAAACCAACAATGAAACCACAATAACCACAAAACTTGCTATTGTCTTTCAACAATGAAACAACACAACTTAGGTCCAACTTCCACAATAGATGACAAGAGTAAATGATCCAAGGAAAGTCTCGGGTTTACAACTTACCACCCCCTTATGAAATTTCGTCCTCGAAATTTATAAGTCTTAGGTGAAGAGTGTCGGGTAACTCCTTCTCATTTGATCTTCTGACTCCCAGGTTGCCTCCTCTACTCCGTGATGTCTCCAAAGAACTTTCACGAGTGGGATTGTTTTGTTTCTCAAAACTTGCTCCTTCCGGTCGAGGATCTGAACCGCTTCCTCCTTATAACTCAAGTCTTCCTTCAGCTCAATTGGTTGCATTTGCAACACATGGGATGGATCTGGAATATATTTCCTCAACATGGACACATGGAAAACATCATGTATTCGAGCGAGTTCCGCTGGCAACTCAAGTCTATAGGCTGCTGGTCCAACTCGTTCTAATATCTGGTAAGGACCAATATATCTAGGACTCAGCTTACCTTTCCTCCCAAAGCGAAGAACACCTTTCCACGGAGATAACTTTAAGAAAACTCGATCTCCAACTTGGAACTCTAAGTCTCTTCGTCGCTTATCTGCATAGCTCTTCTGTCGATCCTGAGCTATTTTCAGATTCTCCCTAATCAGCTTAATATTGTCTGACGTAACTTGTACCAACTCAGGACCAACTAGCTTTCGCTCTCCCACTTCGTTCCAGCACACAGGAGTCCTACATGGTCTGCCATACAAAGCTTCGAATGGTGCCATGCCGATACTAGACTGATAGTTGTTATTATAAGCGAACTCCATAAGTGATAAGTGGGTATCCCAACTTCCCTTAAACTGAAGGACACATGCTCTCAACATGTCCTCTAAGGTCTGGATGGTCCTCTTCGATTGACCATCTGTCTGGGGATGGAACGCTGTACTGAACTTCAACTTTGTTCCCATTGCTTTCTGCACACTAGGCCAAAACTTAGAAGTAAACCTCGGATCCCTATCTGAAACTATGGACACTGGCACTCCATGTTGACTTACAATCCTGTCGACGTATAGCTTAGCTAGCTGATCTAGTGTAGACGTCGCTTTAATCGGTATAAACCGTGCTGTCTTGGTGAGTCTGTCCACTATTACCCATATACCATCATGTCCACTAGGAGTACGAGGTAATCCAAACAGAAAATCCCTGGTAATATGCTCCCACTTCCACTCTGGCACTGGCAGTGGATTAAGGAGTCCTCCTGGCCTCTGTCTCACTGGTTTAACCTGTTGGCAGATCAAACATCTGTCGACATATTCAGCTATCTCCCGCTTCATACCAGACCACCAATAAGTTTTCTTCAGAGTTCTATACATCTTCGTGCTTCCTGGATGCATAGCGTAAGCTGAACTGTGAGCTTCCTCTAGTATAGCACCCTTAAGATCACTAACACTCGGAACACAAAGTCTTCCCTGCTTAACTATGGCTCCGTCTGCTCTCAGCTCAAATTCTGCCTCTGGGCCTTGCCTGGACTTTGAAAGCATTTTCTGTAAGTTACTATCCTCTGGCTGTCTTCTCACAATCTCTGCTACTAGAGAAGACCTAACCTGAAATTAAGCTAAAAGACTCCCTGAGCTTTCTGTAGTCATAACTGCCTTGAAACCTCTCAACTCACATAGCAAGCTTGCTCGAATACCACACAAGGCACTCTTCGGAAGTCTCGACTTCCTACTCTGGGTCATTCCACTAAAGACCCACAGCTGAACTCTTCTCACTGTAGAACATTTCTGTGTCCACGGATATAGACCTATACCGGTAAGTCAATCCTTCACAAGTGTTCGTAACTACAGTTGGGTCAAATTACCGTTTTACCCCTGTGTTACATCTGTCTCCTTAAGTACCAGCACTCCTCTAATGAACAACCTGTTTATGGTCCAACCATTAAACAGAAAGTCCCTCTCGGGCCAGTGAGAGGGCGGGATCCCTTTGTTCAAGTCCCGGAGTCACCACTTAAGGGAACACTCATCTACTTCTCCTAGAAGTGGGAAGGAGTGAATTCCTTCTTGTGTTGTGATGTCCCCATCCTCCCACTCTGTCTTGTCCCCAAAAAGGAAGGCATATTGAGTCGGCGTATTGGCCACTCTCACCCATGCTAATCAAAGGACAATCCCTCATGAGAAGGAGTTCATGACACACTCAGGATTAAGACTGAGTTACCTAGGTCATCCTATTGAAACAGTAACCTAACTAGTTAACGGTGTTATAACTAATGGTTGACTATTTCGTGGTCCGGTCTTATGCAAACTCATTGCATAGGATACCCCCGCTCGCATGTCTCCTACATGGACGCCTTGGATCAATACGTCTGTATCGAATACAAAGTGGGCCGTATCACATAGTGTTATCAGGATAAGGTACCCAACCTTATCCCTAGACTATAGACCTTTTAGGTTGTTACTTGAACACCGATCCCCGTATGTCCCCACATACTAGTTCAAGTTACATATAAACAACCTTGGATCTTAGTTTATTGGATTTGGGTCAAATTGTGCAATATTTAACAATAACACTTTATTGTAGGAACTCAATAACACTTTATTGAAACAAGTATACAATTTGTTTACATTCACTATCTACGAGTTTTAGGGCATAAAACCCAACAAAGCCAACAGACATCGTCCTCCTCTAACGATACCCGCTGACCCTCCTGAACGTTGAACCTGATAAACATACTAATCATAGATATAAAGCATTCTACATGAAACAGAACACAGCGGAATCCCTGAAAAAAAACTTCCAACAAACACGAGGTGTCGCCCTGACATAACTTGGCTCGGATAATAACCTGATATAGATATCACAACCAAAAACATATACAACTAGGGTTTATACAACCACGACGTCTAGGACTATATTATCCAATCCTTACAAAACATTTACATAATAGACAGACTCAATATACAACTCCACCCACGTATTGGAGCTTGATCTGGAGCTATCAGCAGACGTTGGCAGTGTATCAGGCACCGGGAGCTCAATCTCTACCTGAAAGTGGAAAAACATTTTGAAAGAATGAGCTACGAAGCCCAGTGAGTGACTAACTTTGAAACTCTAAATCCGGAAGTCAAACACGTGATAAACCTTTAAACGTATAAATATGTTCAATCAAAGCGTTTAACATAAACGTGTAATGAAAAAGGCTTTCTAAAATATCTCGCAAGTTCGTCATTAAAAATCTAGCAAGGCATATCAAGTACATCAAACGTTTTAACTAACATGACCGATCTACGTTGTGTAGGGCACTCCCAGTACAACCAACGTTTACTAGTCCTACGATGTAGTGGGGCCCGCCCAGCACTCCCATCGTCTTTGTCGTAGTGGGGCCCGCCCAGCACTCACGACAGCATCGTTGTCACGGAGTACACTCAACGTCAACAACGGAATATAACCTGTGTGCACACGGTACCATATAGCCATGGGCTCAATATCTCAGTCATGTAGTCAATAGAAATCTCAGAAAAAAATCCAAGAAAACGTTTAAACATGCCTGCTTATCGTTATCTTTCGTAAAACTCAAACTTACTCAGCTTGCTCGTGAAAAACTGAAAATCGTTTAAAAGTACTTGCTAATCCATACTTTACTTTAAAAGATATTGTTTCACCTACTTTTCATAAAGTCATTAGCCACGTGCTCGTATATAAACCTCGTTAGAAAATCTGAGCTCAAAACTTATGCTTGAAACTGTTCATAAAAACCATGTATCATTCATAGAAAAGCATGTAAACATCTAAACATGAACAACCGTTGGAAACCATTTTCGAAATTCATTGTCACTCACTGTCTTATCTAGTTCCCCGGTTTGTAGACTCGACCTATTTCCTCTTGGCCTGTCAAATAACCAAAACCGAGCATTAGAACCATAGATAGCTTTGTCTTTCCATGCTCATGAATTTTTAAACAATTGGATTAAGAATCACATTCACATTCTACTTTCCAGATTTTCCAGATTTTATACCCTAACTTCCAACACCCACAACTTCCTCAATACTTAACCAAAATTAATGAAATACACATCAAACTCTTCATTTTCGAACTCTCTACAACTTACCTGAAGAAATGAAAATGAGGTTCCCAACCGATGTGCCCAGAATTGCCCCGAATACAGACAACACAGATTCGAGGTTCTCTGCTACCCTTTATCTAACTCCTGAAATTAACCCTACTTAAAGTCATTTTTGGCTCACGAAATCTTCATGAAGGTTGTAGGAAAAGTAATAAGCTTTCCAACCATACCAAATAGAGCTTCTGATTCGACTTGTACACCCCCGAATGCTCAAAACACCAGAGAACACCAGAGATCCTCCTGGTTTGCTCGAAAATCCTGTGCTCTTTTTTCCATTCCAAAAACCATTAACTTCTCCTACGATTTAGCTCAAGCTTCCTGCATGAAATTTGCTAGAAAATGAACTAAATTTCAAGAAAATCAAACCTCACCTCTTAGTTCCTTCTGTGTAGCTCAAACCGAATCAAACACCAGAGGTTGACAGGTTGAACTCAGATTCTGCTATGGAGAGAGTGTAGGAGGAAGAAAAAGAAGAATTTCGTGGTTTTGATGTTGAAGAAGATAGGAAAAGCTCATGCAAAGCCAGCCATAGCAGAATCTGAGTTCAACCTGTCAACCTCTGGTTTTTGATTCGGTTTGAGCTACACAGAAGGAACTAAGAGATGAGGTTTGATTTTCTTGAAATTTAGTTCATTTTCTAGAAAATTTCATGCAGGAAGCTTGAGCTAAATCGTAGGAGAAGTTAATGGTTTTTGGAATGGAAAACAGAGCACAGGATTTTCGAGCAAACCAGGAGGATCTTTGGTGTTCTCTGGTGTTTTGAGCATTCGGGGGTGTACAAGTCGAATCAGAAGCTCTATTTGGTATGGTTGGAAATCTTATTCAATTTCCTACAACCTTCATGAAGATTTCGTGAGCCAAAAATGACTTTAAGTAGGGTTAATTTCAGGAGTTAGATAAAGGGTAGCAGGGAACCTCGAATCTGTGTTGTCTGTGTTCGGGGCAATTCTGGGCAAATCGGTTGGGAATCTCATTTTGATTTCTTCAGGTACGTTGTAGAGTGTTCGAAAATGAAGAGTTTGATGTGTATTTCATTAATTTTGGTTCAGTATTGAGGAAGTTAGGTGTGTTGGAAGTTAGGGTATAGAATCTGGAAAATCTGGAAAAGTAGAATGTGAATGTGAATCTTAATCCAATTGTTTAAAAATTCATGAGCATGGAAAGACAAAGCTATCTATGTTTCTAATGACAGGCCAAGAGGAAATAGGTCGAGTCTACAAACCGGGGAACTAGATAAGACAGTGAGTGACAAAATGAATTTCGAAAATGGTTTCCAACGGTTGTTCATGTTTAGATGTTTACATGCTTTTCTATGAATGATACATGGTTTTTATGAATGATACGAGGTTTATATACGAGCACGTGGCTAATGACTTTATGAAAAGTAGCTGAAACGATATCTTTTAAAGTAAAGTATGGATTAGCAAGTACTTTTAAACGATTTCCAGTTTTTCACGAGCAAGCTGAGTAAGCTTAAGTTTTACGAAAGATAACGATAAGCAGGCATGTTTTAATGTTTTCGTGTGATTTTCTGAGATTTCTATTGACTACATGATTGAGATATTGAGCCCGAGGCTATATGGTACCGTGTGCACACAGGTTATATTCCGTTGTTGACGTTGAGTGTACTCCGTGACAACGATGCTGTCGTGAGTGCTGGGCGGGCCCCACTACGACAAAGACGATGGGAGTGCTAGGCGGGCCCCACTACATCGTAGGACTAGTAAACGTTTGTTGTACTGGGCGTGCCCTACACAACGTAGATCGGCCATGTTAGTTAAAACGTTTGATGTACTTAATATGCCTTGCTAGATTTTTAATGACGAACTTACGAGATGTTTTGGAAAGCCTTTTTCATTACACGTTTATGTTAAACGCTTTGATTGAGCATATTTATATGTTTAAAGGTTTATCACGTGTTTGACTTCCGGATTTAGAGTTTTAAAGTTAGTCACTCACTGGGCTTCGTAGCTCATTCTTTCAAAATGTTTTCCACTTTCAGGTAGAGATCGAGCTCCCGGTGCCTGATACACTGCCAACGTCTGCTGAAAGTTCCAAAACAAGCTCCAGTACGTGGGTGGAGTTGTATATTGAGTCTGTTCATATTGTAAATTTTTTGTAAGGATTGGATAATATAGTCCTAGAGGTCGTGGTTGTATAAACCCTAGTTGTATATGTTTTTGGTTGTGACATCTATATTAGGTTATTATCCGAACCAAGTTATGTCAGGGCGGCACCTCGTGTTTGTTGGAAGTTTTTTTTCAGGGATTCTGCTGCGTTCTGTTTCATGTAAAATGCTTTATATCTATGATTAGTATGTTTATCAGGTTCAACGTTCAGGAGGGTCAGCGGGTATCGTTAGAGGAGGACGATGTCCGTTGGCTTCACGCGATCTTTCGGGCTAAGCTAGCAGGTGGTCCGGGAGGGGGTGTGACACGGCCTGCCGTATCAGTTTGGACCATGTGTCGTCCAAACCACCAAAAGAACTCTCATTGGGCCGAACTTTTAATTCCTAACTCTCCAAAACCCAAACGAAGCAAAGTTTGGACCAAGTTCGTCCAAAGCAGATGAAAAACTCTCACTGGGACGAACTTTGGGATCCGAGCTCTCAAAAACTTAAACGGAGCAAAGTTTGGATAATGTGTCGTCCAAACCACCCTAAGAACTCTCATTGGGCCGAAGTTTAAGTTCCTAACTCTCTAAAACTCAAACGAAGCAAAGTTTGGACCAAGTTCGTCCAAACAAGATGAAAAATTCTCATTGGGACAAACTTTGAGTCCCGAGCTCTCAAAAACTGAAACGTAGCAAAGTTCGGACCATGTGACGTCCAAAAAACCTAAAGAACTCTCATAGGGCCGAACTTTGAGTTCCAAACTCTCCAAAACTCAAACGGAGAAAAGTCGGGACCAAGTTCATCCAAACCAGATTAAAAACTCTCATTACGACGAACTTTGGGTTCCGAGCTCTCAAAAACTGAAACAGATCAAAGTTTGGACAAAGTTCGTCTAAACAAGATGAAAAAGTCTCATTGGGATGAACTTTGGGTTACGAGCCCTGAAAACCTGAGAGGAGCAAAGTTTCGACCATGTGAAATTCAAACCACCTAAATAACTCTCATTGGGTCGAACTTTGAGTTCCAACTCTCCAAAACTCATTCGGAGCAAGGATTGGACCAAGTTCGTCCAAACAAGATGAAAAACTCTCATTGGGACGAACTTTGAGTTTTGAGCTCTCAAAAATTGAAACGGAGCAAAGGTCGGACCATGTGACGTCCAAAAAACCTAAAGAACTCTCATACGACCGAACTTTGAATTCCAAACTCTCCAAAACTGAAACGGAGAAAAGTCGGGACCAAGTTCATCCAAACCATATTAAAAACTCTCATTGGGACGAACTTTGGGTTCCGAGCTCTCAAAAATTGAAACGGAGCAAACTTCGGACCTCGTGTCATCCAAACAACCTAAAGAACTCTCATTGCACCAAGTTCGTCGAAACAAGATTAAAAACTCTCATTGGGACGAACTTTGGGTTTCGAGCTCTGAAAAACTTAAACGGAGCAAAGTTTGGACCATGTGTCTTCCAAACCACCTAAAGAACTTTTATTGGGCCGAACGTTTAATTCCTAACTCTCCAAAACTCAAACGGAGCAATGTTCGGAGCAAGTTCGTCCAAACAAAATTAAAAATTCTCATTGGGATGAACTTTGGGTTTCGAGCTCTCAAAAATTGAAACGGAGCAAAGTTCAGACCATGTGTCGTAGAAATAACCGAAAGAACTCTCATTGGGCCGAACTTTGAGGTCCAAACTCTCCAAAACTTAAACGGACCATAGTTTGGACAAAGTTCGTCAAAACAAGATGAAAAACTCTCATTGGGACGAGCTTTGGGTTCTGAGCCCTCAAAACCAGGAGCGGAGCAAAGTTTGGACCATGTTTCATTCAAACCACCTAAAGAACTGTCATTGGGCGGAGCTTTGAGTTCCAAACTCTCCAAAACTCAATCGGAGAAAAGTTTGGACCAGGTTCGTCCAAACTAGATGAAAAACTCTCATTGGGATGAACTTTGGGTTCCGAGCTCTCAAAAACTGAAAGGGAGCAAAGTTCAAACCATGTCACGTCCAAAAAACCTAATGAACTCTCATAGGGCCGAACTTTGAGTTCCAAACTCTCCAAAACTCAAACGGAGAAAAGTTGGGACCAAGTTCGTCCAAACAAGATTAAAAACTCTCATTGGGACGAATGTTGGGTTCCGAGCTCTTAAAAACTACAACGGAGAAAAGTTTGGACCATGTGTAGTCGAAACCACCTAAAGAACTCTCATTGGGCCGAACTTTGAGTTCCAAATTCTCAAAAACTCAAACGGAGCAAACTTTGGACCATGTTTGTCCAAACCAGATGAAAAACTCTCATTGGGATGAACTTTGGGTTATGAGCTCTCAAAAACTAAAACGGAGCAAAGTTCAAACCATGTGACGTCCAAAAAACCTAAAGAACTCTCATAGGGCCGAACTTTGAGTTCCAAACTCCCCAAAATTGAAACGGAGCAAAGTTTGGACCAAGTTCGTCCAAACAAGATGAAAAACTCTCATTGAGACGAACGTTGGGTTTCGAGCTCTCAGAAACTGAAACGGAGAAAAGTTTGGACCATGTGTCGTCCAAACCACCTAAAGAACTCTCATTGGGCCGAACTTTGAGTTCCAAACTCTCGAAAACTCAAACGGAGAAAAGTTTTGACCATGTTCATCTAAACTAGATGAAAAACTCACGTTGGGACGAACTTTGGGTTCCGAGCTCTAAAAAATTGAAACGGAGCAAGGTTTGGACCATGTGTCGTCCAAACAACCTAAAGAACCCTCATTGGGCTGAACTTTGAGTTCCAAACTCTCCAAAACTGAAATGGAGAAAAGTTTGTTCCAAGTTCGTCCAAACAAGATTAAAAACTCTCATTGGGAAGAACTTTGGGTTCCGAGCTCTCAAAAACTAAAACGGAGAAAAGTTTGGACCATTTGTCGTCCAAACAACCTAAAGAACTCTCATTGGGCCGAACTTTGAGTTCCAAAATTCTCGAAAACTCAAACGCAGCAAAGTTTGGACCAAGTTCGTCCGAACAAGATGAAAAACTCTCATTGGGACGAACATTGGGTTCCGAGCTCTCAAAAACTGAAACGGTGCAAAGTTTGGACCATGTGTCGTTGAAACAACCTAATTAACTCTCCGTGGGCAGAACTTCTAATTCCGAACTCTGCAAAACTCAAACGGAGCAAAGTTTGTACCAAGTTCGTCCAAACCAGATTAAAAACCCTCATTGGGACGAACTTTTGATTCAGAGGTCTCAAAAACTGAAACGGAGCAAAGTTCGAACCATGTGTCGTTGGGCTGAACTTTGAGTTCCAAACTCTCCAAAACTGAAACGGAGCAGAGGTTGGACCAAGTTCGTCCAAACATGATGAAAAACTCTCATTAGGACGAACTTTTGGTTCCGAGCTCTCAAAACTTGGAATGGAGCAAAGTTTGGACCATGTGTCATTCAAACCACCTAAATAACTCTCATTGGGCGTAACTTTAAGTTCCAAACTCTCCAAAACTCAAATGAAGCAATGTTTGGACCAAATTAGTCAAAACCCGATTAAAAACTCTCATTGGGACGAACTTTGGGTTACGGGCTCTCAAAAATTGAAACGGAGCAAAGTTCGAACCATGTGACGTCCAAAAAACCTAATGAACTCTCATATGGCCGAACTTTGAGTTCCAAACTCTCCAAAACTCAAATGGAGAAAAGTTAGGACCAACTTCGTCCAAACAAGATTAAAAACTCTCATTGGGACGAACGTTGGGTTCCGAGCTCTCAAAAACTGAAACGGAGAAAAGTTTTGACCATGTCTAGTCGAAACCACCTAATGAACTCTCATTGGGCCGAACTTTGAGTTCCAAACTCTCAAAAACTCAAACGGAGCAAACTTTGCACCATGTTTGTCCAAACCATATGAAAAACTCTCATTGAGATGAACTTTGGGTTATGAGCTCTCAAAAACTGAAACGGAGCAAAGTTTGGACCATGTGTCGTCCAAACCACCTAAAGAACTCTCATTGGGCCGAACTTTTAATTCCTAACTCTCCAAAACTCAAATGAAGCAAAGTTTGGACAAAGTTCGTCCAGACCAGATGAAAAACTCTCATTGGGACGAACTTTGGCTTCCGAGCTCTCAAAAACTTAAACGGAGCAAAGTTTGGACAATGTGTTGTCCAAACCACCTAAAGAACTTTCATTGGGTCGAACTCTAAGTTCCTAACTCTCTAAAACTCAAACGAAGCAAAGTTTGGACCAAGTTCGTCCAAACCAGATGAAAAAATCTCATTGGGACGAACTTTGAGTTCCGAGCTCTCAAACACTGAAACGGAGCAAAGTTCAAACCATGTGACGTCCAAAAAACCTAAAGAACTCTCATAGGGCCGAACTTTGAGTTCGAAACTCTCCAAAACTCAAACGGAGCGAAGTTTGGACCAAGTTCGTCAAACAAGATGAAAAACTCTCATTGGGACGAACGTTGGGTACCGAGCTCTCAAAAACTGAAACGGAGAAAAGTTTGGACCAAGCTTATTCAGTTTGCTCTTGGAAAAACCGAAAATCTTTAAATAATTCTTGCTAATACATGCTTGACTTAAAAGGATGTCGTTTCAACTATTTTTCTGAAACTCAATAATCACGTGCTCATTTATAAATCTCATTAGAAAATCTAAGCTCATAACTTAAGCTTTAAACCATTCATAAAAACCATGTATCATTTATAGAAAAGCATGTAAAACATCTAAACATGAACAACCGTTGGAAACAATTTTCGAAATTCATTTTGTCACTCACAGTCTTAGCTAGTTTCCTGGTCTGTAGACTCGACCTATTTCCTCTTGGCCTATCAAACAACCAAAACCGAGAATTAGAACCATAGATAGTCTTATTCTTCCATGCTCATGAATTCTAAACACTTGAATTAAAATCACACTTCACATTCTACTCTCCAGATTTTCCAGATTCTATACCCTAACTTCCAACACCCATAACTTCCTGAATACTTAACAAAAATTAATGTACTATACATCAAACTATTCATTTTCGAACACTCTACAACGTACCTGAAGAAATGCAAACGAGATGCCCAACCAATTTTCCCAGAAACGCCCCGAACATAGACAAGACAGATTCCAGGTTCTCTGCTACCCTTTATCTTCCTCCTAAATTTAAACCTACTTCAAGTCATTTTTGGCTCACGAATTATTCATGAAAGTTGTAGGAAATTGAATAAGCTTTCCAACCATACCAAATAGAGCTTCTGATTCAACTTTTACACCCCAGAGTGCTCAAAACACCAGAGAAAACCAGAGATCCTCCTGCTTTGCTCGAAAATCCTGTGCTCGGTTTTCCATTCCAAAAACCATTAACTTCTCATACGATTTAGCTCAAGCTTCCTTCATGAAAATTGTTAGAAAATGAACTAAAATTCAAGAAAATCAAACCTCACCTTTTAGTTCCACGTGTGTAGCTCGAACCGAATAAAAAAACCAGAGGTTGACAGGTTGAACTCAGATTTTGCTATGGCTGGCTTTGCATGAGCTTTTCCTATCTTCTTCAACCTCAAAACCACGAAAATCTTCTTCTTCTTCTTTCTTCACTCTCTCCCTCAAGTGCTCTGAAAATTTGGATGGAAAAAGATGGAAAAATGGCTGGTAAAGAAGGCTGTCAGTGGTGGGTTTTAAACCACCACTTACTGTCTTTTCCCATCTCCTTTCTTTTTCTTTTTTTTTTTTTTTTCATTTCCCTTTGGATGATTTGTTCCTTTTTTTTTCCTTACATTTTCCTTTTTTTTCCAAAGGAAAAAAATTGGGCGGTTAAATAAACAGTTAGTAGCGCATATGTAGGATCGAACCCCCACCATGGAATAACCAAGGAAAAGCGCTCAGCCACTGAGCCAGATGGTTGTTTGATTAAAAATTTGGGCGGTTAAATAAACAGTAAACTACGTAATTCATATTATAGAATTAATTAATTGAAGGCCTGAAATTAAATATATGATATTTAATTGGGTAATTAATTAATTAACTAATAGAAGGTCTGAAATTAAATATATGATATTTAATTGGTGATTAATTAATTTAAAGAATTAATTAATTGGAAATTAATCATTTATGGAAATGATTTAATCACTTATTGAAGTGATCAATCATTTATGGAAAAGATTAATCAATTATGGAATTGATTGGTTATGTAATTGATTAATTATGGAAAAGATTAAATCAATTATGGAAATAATTGATTTTAAATGAATATTTTATTCATGGCCTTTCTCCTATAAATAGAACACTAACCCTTGGGTTTATGTGACACAACATATGGCCACCATAAGGCCCTCTCATATTCTCTCAACTCAAGAACTCTAGGGAGAATTTTCTCTCTATAGTTTTTCCCATTCAAGATTAGGTAGTCCTACAACTACGTTCCTAATCTCAGAGTTATAGCGGGGAAGATCAAATGGTGGTGTCCCAATTGTTGACGCTTTGTCCCAAATCAAGAAAGGCGTTGTTGAAGTATTCAGAGTCGTCAACGTCGGTATGTTTGCTTCTCCCCTTTAGATTTAGATCTAATAATTTTTGTATGCTTAACCTTAAGTTTGTATAGAATTTGTTCTATGTTTTTTGCCAATGTAATAGTATTTTTGGATAAACAAAATTAACTACGAATCGGTCCCAATTACGCTTCTGCTTTATCGGAATTAGGGAATTCCAAATCCTTACAATTGGTATCAGAGCCGATCGTAGATTTAATTTTGTTTCTCTAAAATTAGCATTGGTTCAATGGTGGGTCTTTTAATTCCATATATGTGATATTGTTTTAATTTAAAAAATTGATTATTTAGGCATATTTGTTGGCATTAGATTTATATTTTTTTTATTTTATTAGGTCAATTGTAAATGCCAAAAAGGAAAATATTTGAAGACCAAGATATGTCTTGGATTTTAACTATTGTAATTTAAATTGCTTTCAATTTCTTAGGATATACCAAATATGCCGGTCAATTTTGGTAGTTTTAATTTAATTATGCATGTGATGTATCTATTAAATTAATTGATTGTTGCATAAAGTATGTCATTTAGCTTAAAATCCCACCATAGGTTAAGCATATTCATGCATATTTATTATTATAAATGTTATAATGTATGAAATATGTATGAATTTTATTTTGATGAGTATTTAATATAAATTGTTATGATTAAATGGATGAAAATTGAGAAGCATTGAGCATGAAATTACTTTAGTAAAGAATATAAAGAGTTATATTTATGAAAGTAATTTATATGCTTATTTATTTTCATGAGCTATTAATATAAAGTGTTATGTTGATGTATGAAAATGTGAATGCTTATTTTAATTTTCTTGGGTAATTAATTTAAGAGTTAGATTAATTAAAGAAAATTAATTTGCATTGAGCATGAAATTACTTTAGTTTAAAAATATAAGAGTTATATTTATATTAGTAATTTAAATGCTTAATTTTCATGAGCTATTAATATAAATGTTATGTTAATGTATGAAAATGGTAATGCTTAATTTTAATTTTCTTGTATAATTAATTTAAGAGTTTAATTAATTAAAGGAAATTAAAATTACATTGAGCATGACATTACATTAGCTTAATATAAATGTTATATTATTTAATGTTATGAATTCTATTGTGTGGTACTAAATTAATTAGAATATTGATTGTTAATTTATTCACCATAGCAGCATGTTATAGGGTTAATTCATTAAAATTGATAATAGTTATAAAATTAATGAATAGAAACCGTTAACCTATAACAAAGAATTGCATGCAAACATAGGATCTTAGGATAAATGAATTAATTTTAAAATGTTTAAAATTAATTAGATCTAAGATCACATTTCTAATAGGATTAGAATTATTCTTACTTAGAATTAAAATTAGTTTTAATTTACAAAGTAGGAAAAACATTACTATGATTATAAGGGAACTCCACCGGTTAAGTTCTGTCTAAGGCTGGGGGTATTTAAGTTGACGGTTTACGGAACACCTCCTTCCTGGGAACTGACCCGGAATACCGGAGTTGAATTAATCATAGTTAAATGTTAGCATGCAATGTCACTAGGTATTTTAAAAGTATTTAATACACCTAGATCTTTAGAGTAAAGACCTTACATTACTGTGGTTATAAGGCAACTCTCTCGGTAAAGTTCTGTCTAAGGCTGGCAATGTTGGGTTTATTAAAAGAAGTTTAATTCACCTAAAACATTGCGGTTGAATCCTTTCCATAATTGTTATAATAGGATTAAACTTTGATAGATTGACTTAGCCGAATTTTATCTAAGTTAAACAACCCTAAATTAAGCTTAGGACATTTTCAGTGGGAGGAAAATTACAAAACGAGATTTAAATCAAGTTTTGCTCCTACGTCCCTATATTCACAACGTGAGGTTCATGTTCGGCTTCGAGTCGCCTTAGGAGCGGCCTCCCTTTGGAAAGTGTTTGCATGAATCAATAACAAGGTGAATGGGAAAAATGTCTAGAGAAAGTGGGAGCGGGACACGTGTCAACGTATCCCTTGGTCTCCGCCCCTAGTTCACACCGTGAGAGTCCTATGATCCGTCTGCAGGTTGTCCTGGCGCAACCATCCCTTCGGAGGGCCTGATCATAGGATTCGGAACACCGTGAACTCCTGAATAGGATAGGGTCACTTAGGCTAATCACCAACAGTTGTCTTTCCCTTCGGTAGCCTGTTGGTGCGTGCCTCTGAGATCTGAAAGTGGGAGGGTTACACTTACGGGGATGAGTTAAATGTGTTAACTAACCCTTGACCGAACAACGGTAACTAAACGCTAACGGAATATGAGTTATTCTGGTGTTAGAGTTTGGTTGAGATTGTCTCAATTCAGAGGAGGAGTAGCTGACCACCCTTCGGTGGCTGTTGTTCTAAACCTTTGAAGTATCGTTGCAAAAACTAAATCAATAGTTTTATAGGGTTTCTTTGATTGCTTATTTGTTTTTGCAGAATTTGATTGGATTATTTGTAATGGGTTAGTGCAATTAATAATTCAAGTAATTTGTTACTTCAACAATTATATAATAATTTTATGTGTATTGTCTTACGTCATTTTATAAATAATGGTAATACAACAAGCTTAAACGACAAATTGTGGTAAATAAGTCTAGGATTATTCTTAACTGAGGAATGTCCTCATGCCCCATATGTTTAATTCATTAAGAATTGTTCTTGGTGAATATGACATAGAACCTTGCCTAGCAAAAAGAGAACTTGTTCAAGACCGTAATTTTCATTTACCTGTCTTGAAAACATGATTAGTGAAGAATAGTGATTCTCCCTGAATACTTGATTCAGGGGCCATAAATCACGTGTGTTCTTCTTTTAAAGGAATAAGTTCCTGGCAAGAGCTTGCTGCTCGTGTAATAACTCTCAAAGTTAGAATTAGAGAGGTTATTTTGGCTATATCAGTGGGGAACATTAAGTTATTTTTCTCAGTGGGAGAAAATACATATTATTAGATAATGTGTATTTAATTCCTAAGATCAAAAGAAATTTGATTTCTGTGTCTTATTTGCTGGAACAATGTTACTCTTTACCTTTCTCTGCTAACGCAGTTTTTGTTTCAAGAAAGGGAGTTGACATTTGTTTAGCTTTAGTGGAAAGTAACCTAAATGTTTTAAGATTAATCAAGAGTAAAGCAGTCATGAACACTGGGTTGTTTAAGACTGCTACTACTCAATGTGAAAAGAGGCAAAGGATTTCTCCTAAAGGAAAATAGCTTTCTTTGGTTTTAAGGTAGACCATATTAATCTCAATTTGAATGGAAGATTGGTCAAGAGTGAACTTCTAAGCGAGTTAGAAGATGACTCTCTACTACCTTGTAAGTCATGCCTTATGGGCAATATGACTGATAGGTCTTTTACTGGAAAACATCTAAGAGCCAAAAAGTCCTTGGAGCTTGTACATTTGGATCCTGGTGGTTCAATATGTGAAAGCAGTGGGAGGGCATGAATAATTCATCTCTTTTGGATGAGTATTCAAAGGTATGAGTATCTTTACCTAATGTAACTTAAGTCTGAAGTTCTTGAGATATTCGAAGGGGCTTAGGACTGAAGTTGAAAACTTGTTAGGTGAGATGATAAAACACTTCGATCTGATCAAAGTGTTGAGTATAGGGATTTGAGATTCCAGGACTATTTGATAGTACATGGGATCACACCCTAAATCTCATTTAGGAGAAATAGAACCCTATTGGATATGGTTCATTCCATGTTGAGCTATGCTCATTTGCTTGACTCGTTTTGGGGTCATGCAGTGTTGAGTGCAGTGTGTATTTTGAACAAGATTCCATAAAAAAAAAATGTTTATGAAACATCTTTTGATTTGTGGATAAGGCGTTAAAGTTGTTTACGTTATTTTTGGGACACTGTTCAAAAGTATACCTATTTGTAGGCTGCCCCATGGAAACGAGAGATGTGGATACTTCTTCAATCCACAAGAGAATAAAGAATTTGTACCGAAAAATGCTACATTCTCAGAAGAAGACCACATGAGAAATAATAAGCCACAAAATAAAAAGTCGTTTTAAGTAAATTAACTAATGAAGCTACAGAAACATCAACAAGAGTTGTTGATAAGTCAACAAGGGTTGTTGATAATGTTGAACCTTTAACAAGAGTTGTTGATAGGACCGATACAACTGGTTAGTTACATCTATCTCAAGAGTGAGAGTGCCTCGATGTAGTGGGAGGGTTGTTCTACAACCTGACCGTTACATGGGCTTAACTGAAGCCCAGATTGTCATACCTGATGATGGCATTGAGGATCCATTGTCTTAAAGCAAGGCAATGAATGATGTTAACAAGGACCAATGGATTAAAGCAGTGGACCCGAAATTAAAATCTGTGATTTCAATTCCATCTGGATCTTGTAGATCTATCTAATGGGGTAACGCCTATGGATTACAAATGAATCTTCAAGAAGAAACGAGACGTAATCTTATGATTAGACTTGTGGCAAAGGGTTATACCCAAAAACAGGGGACTGTAAGGAATCCTTATCTCCTGTCGTCATGCTAAAGTCTGTTAGAACTCTTGTTCATTTTGAATGGATGTCAAGACTACCCTTTTGAATGGTAATCTTGAGAAGAGTATCTACATATCTCAACCAGAATGGTTCATTTAGCAAGATCAAAAGCAAAAGGGTTTGCAAGCTTAAGTGATCCATTTATGGATTGACCTAAGAAATTCGATCTTGGAATATAAGATTTGATACTGTGATCAAATCTTTTGGCTTTGATCAGAACATTGACAAATCTTGTCTTAACAAGAATATCGTCAATAGTTCAGTAGCTTTATTAGTGTTGTATATGATTGATACCCTAGTCATTGGAAATGATGTAGGTTATCTTACTGACTAGTAAAATAAGCTAGCAGCTCATTTCCAAATGAAAATTTGGGAGAAGCTGAGTTTGTTCTTAAGATCCAAATTGTTAGCAACTGTAAGAAGAAAAAGCTAGTCTTGTCTCAAATATCTTATACGTACAAAATGTTAGTTAGATATAAGATGCAGAATTCCAATAAGGGTTCTCTACCTTTCAGACATGGAATTCTTTTGTCTAAGAAATTGTTTACTAAGACACCTCGAGAGGTTGAGGGCATGAGACGAATGCCCTATGCAGTAGGGATTGTCAGTAAGTATCAATCTAATCCAATATTTGATCACTGGAAAACCGTTAAGAATATCCTCAAGTATTTGAGGAGAAAGAGGAACTATATGCTCGTGTATGAGACTAAGAATTTGATCCTTACAGGATACACTGACACGAATTTTAAGACTGATAAGGATTTGAGGAAATCTACATCAGTATCTGTGGTCACTCTTTACGATGGAGCTATAGTATGGCATAGTTACAGTCTTGACCATATAGGCCGAAAAAATAGCTACTTGTGAAGCAGCGATACAGACTGTATGGCTTAGAAAGTTCTTGACTGATTTGGAATGTGTTCCAAATGTGAACTTGCCCATCACACTTTATAGTGATATAGTGGTGTTGTGGCAAATTCAAAAGAACATCGCAACCCAAGATAAACAGACATATTAAATTGAATGAAATATTGCTTATTCATTTACAAAGACTCTCTTGGCTAAAGTGTTTAAGGGTCATCTAGAAGGTCTAGATCTAGGAGTAATGTACAAAGATGAAATCTAGGGCAAGTGGGAGAAATGTAATGGGTATAGTGATACCTTTATGTAATGGGTATAGTGATGCCCTAGTTTATTGTATTTGTACATTGTATATACATGTATTTATACACCCACTGCTGTATAGATTATTGTACATCCCACTAAACTAGAGTTTTAGTTCAAGTGGGAGTTTGTTGGGTTTTATGCCCTAAAACTCGTAGATAGTGAATGTAAACGAATTGTATACTTGTTTCAATAAAGTGTTATTGAGTTTCTACAATAAAGTGTTATTGTTAAATATTGCACAATTTGACCCAAATCCAATAAATTAAGATCCAAGGTTGTTTACATGTGACTTGAACTGGTATGTGGGGACATACGGGGATCAGTGTTCAAGTAACAACCTAAAAGGTCTATAGTACAGGGATAAGACTGGGTACCTTATCCTGGTAACACTATGTGATACGGCCCGCTCTGTATTCGATACAGACGTATTGATCCAAGGCGTCCATGTAGGAGACATGCGAGCGGAGGTATCCTATGCAATGAGTTTGCATAAGACCGGACCACGAAATAGTAAACCACTAGATGTAACACCGTTAACTAGTTAGGTTACTGTTTCAATACGATGACCTAGGTAACTCAGTCTTAATCCTTAGTGTGTCATGAACTCCTTCTCATGAGGGATTGTCCTTTGATTAGCATGGGTGAGCTTCCTTTTTGGGGACAAGACCGAGTGGGAGGCTGGGGACATGACAACACAAGAAGGAATTCACTCCTTCCCACTTCTAGGAGAAGTAGATGAGTGTTCCCTTAAGTGGTGACTCCGGGACTTGAACAAAGGGATCCCGTCCTCTCACTGGCCCGAGAGGAACTTTCTGTTTAATGGTTGGACCATAAACAGGTTGTTCATTAGAGGAGCGCTGGTACTTAAGGAGACAGATGTAACACAGGGGTAAAACGATAATTTGACCCAACTGTAGTTACGAACACTTGTGAAGGATTGACTTACCGGTATAGGTCTATATCCGTGGACACAGAAATGTTCTACAGTGAGAAGAGTTCAGCTGTGGGTCTTTAGTGGAATGACCCACAGTTAATGAATATTGGTTAACCTGATTAATGAGTTTAATCGATTAACCTCATATCATTGGAGCTTCTGATCTGTAGGTCCATTAGGTCCCCTTGCTAGCTCGTAAAGAGTAATTAGGAACAATTATATCTTGAGAGAATTTGAATAGTTCAAATTCATATTGGGAATTAAGTTAATTGTATGAGATACAAATTAATATAATGTATAATGATACATTAAAATATAAAGTCTAATTTGAAATTAAACTTTATTATTATGAGAGAAATAAATATTTGAAAAAGTTCAAATATCAATATGAATTTGATTCATATTAAATTTATAGGATATAAGAGAATTGGAAGGAGTTCCAATTTTAATATGAATTTGATTCATATTATAGAATTAATTAATTGAAGGCCTGAAATTAAATATATGATATTTAATTGGGTAATTAATTAATTAACTAATAGAAGGTCTGAAATTAAATATATGATATTTAATTGGTGATTAATTAATTTAAAGAATTAATTAATTGGAAATTAATCATTTATGGAAATGATTTAATCACTTATGGACGTGATCAATCATTTATGGAAAAGATTAATCAATTATGGAATTGATTGGTTATGGAATTGATTAATTATGGAAAAGATTAAATCAATTATGAAAATAATTGATTTTAAATGAATATTTTATTCATGGCCTTTCTCCTATAAATAGAACACTAACCATAGGGTGGTTTATGTGACACAACATATGGCCACCATAAGGCCCTCTCATATTCTCTCAACTCAAGAACTCTAGGGAGAATTTTCTCTCTATAGTTTTTCCCATTCAAGATTAGGTAGTCCTACAACTACGTTCCTAATCTCAGAGTTATAGCGGGGAAGATCAAATGGTGGTGTCCCAATTGTTGACGCTTTGTCCAAAATCAAGAAAGGTGTTGTTGAAGTATTCAGAGTCGTCAACGTCGGTATGTTTGCTTCTCCCCTTTAGATTTAGATCTAATAATTTTTGTATGCTTAACCTTAAGTTTGTATAGAATTTGTTCTATGTTTTTTGCCAATGTAATAGTATTTTTGGATAAACAAAATTAACTACGAATTGGTCCCAATTACGCTTCCGCTTTATCGGAATTAGGGAATTCCAAATCCTTACAGATACCGCAGGCGCTCAGGTAAAGAAATGGCACAGCGTCGGGACGCTGTGTTGCAAGCATCTCGACGCTGTCACGATGGCGGCGCGAATTAGGGCTTCCATAAGACGCGGTTCAACTGGTGGGCAGTCCGGTTCACTCCGGTTCGGCTGGACTGGGACCTACTTGGTCTGATTAAGCTGAATTTCAACTTGGTTCGTGATTTTGAAGGTCGGTTCGAGGTTGTTCGATGCGGTTCGTGACAAATTTTTGGAGCTGTAGAAGGATTTTCTGATAGAAATTAGCTAAAATTAATGTAATTTAATGCTTTATTTTATCCTAGGGGCCAAAATTAACCGGTCCAATTGCTATTTATATGCTTTATGGATGTCATATAGAATTGTTTAATCCCACCTTAGGTTATAAACATGCTCATGCATTTATTTATATATTATAAATTGTTATAATGTATGTTTTAAATGCATGGAATTGTTTTCATATTTTTTAATATAAGTGTATATTAATTATATGAAAAATAATAAAGCATGAAACATGTCATTACTTAAATTAAATGTAAATAATTATGTTTAATGTGATGAATGCAACATGCTTGATTGATTTTCTGGATTGGCTTATAATTGTTATATTAAAAGGAAATGAATATTGCTTGAAGCATGAAACATCCATAGTTATTAATATAACTGTTATATTATTCATGCGATGCAATTAGTATGGTTTAATTATTTAATTTGAATGAGATTGTTGAATGAATTAAACCCTAGATTCTTGATTATAGGACTAATCATTAAAATTAGAAATAGTTATTTAATGATTAGAAACCGTCAATCTATAATCAAGAATTGCATGCAAACATAAGATCATAGGATAAATTGGATTAATTTTAAATTGTTTAAAATTAATTAGACCTAGATCAGTTTCCAATAGGATTAGAATTATATCTTACTTAGAATTAAAAATAGTTTTAATTGACTGAGTAGGAAAAACATTGCTATGATTATAAGGGAACTCCACCGACAATGTTCTGTCTAAGGCTGAGGGTATTTAAGTTGACGGTTTACGGAACACCACCTACCTGGGAACTGACCCGGAATACCGGAGTTGAATTAATCATAGTTAAATGTTAGCATGCAATGTCACTAGGTTTGTTAAAAGTGTTTAATACACCTAGATCTTTGGAGTAAAGACCTTACATTACTGTGGTTATAAGGGAACTCTCTCGGTAAAGTTCTGTCTAAGGTTGGGGGTATTTAAGTTGACGGTTTATGGAACACCTCCTACCTGGGAACTGACCCGAATCTTGAGTTGAATTAACCATAGTAATGTTGACTTGCAATGTTGGGTTTATTAAAAGAAGTTTAATTCACCTAAAACATTGCAGTTGAATCCTTCCCATAATTGTTATAATAGGACCAGACTTAGATAGATTGACTTAGCCGAATTTTATCTAAGTTAAACAACCCTAAATTAACCTTAGGACATTTTCAGTGGGAGGAAAATTACAAAACGAGATTTAAATCAAGTTTTGCTCCTACGTCCCTATATTCACAACGTGAGGTTCATGCTTGGCTTCGAGTGGCCTTAGGAGCGGCCTCCCTTCGGAAAGTGTTTGCAAGAATCAATAATAAGGTGAATGGGAAAAATGTCTAAAGTAAGTGGGTGCGGGACACGTGTCAACGTATCCCTCGGTCTCCGCCCCTATTTCACATCGTGAGAGTCCTATGATCCGCCTGCAGGTTGTCCTGGCGCAACAATCCCTTCGGAGGGCCTGATCATAGGATTCAGAACATCGTGAACTCCTGAATAGGATAAGAACTCTTAGACTAATTACCAACAGTTGTCTTTCCCTTCGGTAGCCTGTTGGTGCGTGCCTCTGAGATCTGAAAGAGGGAGGGTTACACTTACAAGGATGAGTTAAAAGTGTTAACAAATCCTTGACCGAACAACGGTGGCTAATGTCTATAGGAATATGAGTTATTCTGGAATTAGAATTAGCTGAGAAATGTCCCATTTCAGCGGAGGAGTACCTTATCGCCCTGTTGGGTTTTATGCCCTAAAACTCGTAGATAGTGAATGTAAACAAATTGTATACTTGTTTCAATAAAGTGTTATTGAGTTTCTATAGTAAAGTGTTATTGTTAAATATTGCACAATTTGACCCAAATCCAATAAACTAAGATCCAAGGTTGCTTACATGTGACTTGAACTAGTATGTGGGGACATACGGGGATCGGTGTTCAAGTAACAACCTAAAAGGTCTATAGTATAGGGATAATGATGGGTACCTTATCCTGATAACACTATGTGATACGGCCCGCTTTGTATTCGATACAGACGTATTGATCCAAGGCGTCCATGTAGGAGACATGCGAGCGGGGGTATCCTATGCAATGAGTTTGCATAAGACCGGACCACGAAATAGTCAACCATTAGTTATATCACCGTTAACTAGTTAGGTTACTCTTTCAATAAGATGACCTAGGTAACTCAGTCTTAATCCTGAGTGTGTCATGAACTCCTTCTCATGAGGGATTGTCCTTTGATTAGCATGGGTGAGAGTGGCCAATACGCCGACTCAACATGCCTTCCTTTTTGGGGAAAAGACCGAGTGGGAGGCTGGGGACATGACAACACAAGAAGGAATTCACTCCTTCCCACTTCTAGGAGAAGTAGATGAGTGTTCCCTTAAGTGGCCCGAGAGGGACTTTCTGTTTAATGGTTGGACCATAAACAGGTTGTTCATTAGAGGAGCGCTGGTACTTAAGGAGACAGATGTAACACAGGGGTAAAACGGTAATTTGACCCAACCGTGATTACGAACACTTGTGAAGGATTGACTTACCGGTATAGGTCTATATCCGTGGACACAGAAATGTTCTACAGTGAGAAGAGTTCAGCTGTGGGTCTTTAGTGGAATGACCCACAGTTAATGAATATTGGTTAACCTGATTAATGAGTTTAATCGGTTAACCTCATATCATTGGAGCTTCTGATCTGTAGGTCCATTAGGTCCCCCTGCTAGCTCGTAAAGAGTAATTAGGAACAATTATATCTTGAGAGAATTTGAATAGTTCAAATTCATATTGGGAATTAAGTTAATTGTATGAGATACAAATTAATATAATGTATAATGATACATTAAAATATAAAGTCTAATTTGAAATTAAACTTTATTATTATGAGAGAAATAAATATTTGAAGAAGTTCAAATATCAATATGAATTTTATTCATATTAAATTTATAGGATATAAGAGAATTGGAAGGAGTTCCAATTTTAATATGAATTTCATTCCTATTATAGAATTAATTAATTGAAGGCCTGAAATTAAATATATGATATTTAATTGGGTAATTAATTAATTAACTAATAGAAGGTCTGAAATTAAATATATGATATTTAATTGGTGATTAATTAATTTAAAGAATTAATTAATTGGAAATTAATCAATTATGAAAATGATTAATTACTTATGGAAGTAATTAATCATTTATGGAAATGATTTAATCACTTATGGAGGTGATCAATCATTTATGGAAAAAATTAATCAATGATGGAATTGATTAATTATGGAAAAGATTAAATCATATATGGAAATAATTGATTTTAAATGAATATTTTATTCATGGCCTTTCTCCTATAAATAGAACACTAACCCTAGGGTTTATGTGATACAACATTTGGCCACCATAAGGCCCTCTCATATTCTCTCAACTCAAGAACTCTAGGGAGAATTTTCTCTCTAGAGTTTTTCCTATTCAAGATTAGGTAGTCCCACAACTGTTGGGTTTTATGCCCTAAAACTCGTAGATAATGAATGTAAACAAATTTTATACTTGTATTTAATAAAGTGTTATTTAGTTTTTGCAATAAAATGTTATTGTTAAATATTGCACTATTTGACCCAAATCCAATAAACTAAGATCCAAGGTTGTTTATGTAACTTGAACTAGTATGTGGGGACATACGGGGATCGATGTTCAAGTAACAACCTAAAAGGTCTATAGTATAGGGATAAGGCTGGGTACCTTATCCTGGTGACACTATGGATACGGCCCGCTTTGTATTATGATACAAACGCTATGATCCAACGCGTTCATGTAGTTGACATGATAGTGGGGGTATCCTATGCAATGAGTTTGCATAAGACCGAACCGCGAAATAGTTAACCACTAACTGTAACACCGTTAGTTGGCTTGGTTTCTATTTCACTAGGATGACCTAGACAACTCAGTCTCAATCCTGAGTGGATTATGGACTCCTGTTCACGAGGAGTTGTCCTTTGATTTGTATGGGTGAGAGTGGCCAGCACGCCGACTCAATAAGCCTACCATTTTGGGGACAATACCAAGTGGGGAGCTGGGAACATAATCACACAAGATGGAATTCACTCCTTCCCGACTCTAGGGTAAGTAGAGGTGTGTTCCCTTAAGTGGTGTCTCCGGGACTTGAACAATGGGCCCAACCCTCTCTATGGCACGAGAGGGACTTCTGTTTGTTGGTTGGACCTCAAACAGGTTGTTCATGAGAGGAACACTGGGGACTTAAGGACAAAGATGTAAACCAGGGGTAAAACGGTAATTTGACCCAGCTGGGATACGAACACACGTGAAGGATTGACTTGTAGTATTGGTCGATATCCGTGGACACAGAAATATTCTGCAGTGAGAAGAGTGCAGCTGTGGGTCTGTAGTGGAGTGACCCACAGTTAACGAATGAAGACTAACTTGGTTAATGAGTTTAAGCCGATTAGTCTCGTATCGTTGGAGCTTCTGATCTGTAGGTCCATTAGGTCCCACTGGTAGCTCGTAAAAAGACTTGAAGCAAACAAATATAAATTGTAAATTGAAAGTGTTCAATTTATCTAGGGAATCGTATAATGTATATTGATGCTTATAATATAAAGTTTATGAAACTTTATAATATAATTTTTGAAATTAATTTCAAATATTAATTCTTGAGAGAAAATTTTTTAAAGAGTTCAAATAAATTTAATATGAATTGGATTCATATTAATTTTAATAAAATCCCTAAGATTAAATATATGATATTTAATTGGGTAATTAATTAATTATGGAATTAATTAATTATTTATTAATTAGAGACCTTTTCCTATTAGGAAAGAAAATATTTGAAAGAGTTCAAATAAATCTAATATGAATTAGATTCATATTAATTTTAATAAAATCCCTAAGATTAAATATGTGATATTTAATTGGGTAATTAATTAATTATGGAATTAATTAATTATTTATTAAAATTAGATATTTTTCAGATAATAGATTTGAACTTATTCCTAGACCTTTTCCTATTAGGAAAAGGTTTTGGCCTTTACCTATATATAGGACCCCTGGGGTGGGGTGAAAGGTATCCCATTGTCTCTCCTTCTCTCAGAGATTTCTCCCAAATGACTCCCACAAGTCTCCTGCTTCAAGAAGTCTTAGAGATATACCGGTGTAGCCGATTGGTGGTGTTCGCACAAGAGGGTTGTTGCGTTTTCAATCTTATTGGCAAGAAAAGGCGAATTGATCAAGGCTTTCTACAAAAGTAAGTTTTCTATGAAATCCTTGATCACTAGGATCAATCTAGTTGATCTTTTAGCATGTTTATAGCCTATGTACAGCTCATTAAATATATATTTATTGCTGTAATATTTTGCAAATTGTATTGGTATTTCAATCAGAGTCTAAGACTCTGAGTAGGTTCGGTAATACTTTCCGCTGCGTGGGGCTTTTATCCCTTCAACAACTACGTTCCTAATCTCAGAGTTATCCGCGGGGAAGATCAAATGGTGGTGTTCTTCGTTGTTGCAGAGCAATTAAGAATCATGTCCGTTGAAGTATTCAGAGTCGTCAACGGAGGTATGTTTTTCACCGCTTAACCTTTTGGCAATGTATTGGTATTTTGTAGAACAAAAAATTAATTTACGAACGGTCCAATTGCTTCCACTGTAACGGAATTGGGAATTCCAATCCTTCACGCCCTTCGATGGCTGATATTCTAAACCGCTAAAATATCGTTGAAAAACTAAATCAATTGTTTTAGGGTTATGTGATTGCTTGTTTTGCTAAATTGATTGGATTGTGTGCAATTGTTTGCTTGTATGATGGGTTAAGGAAAAGATAACTAATACAGTAATTGTTTGTTTAAATTTAAGCAATGTCTTCCTCAATAGTCTCTCTGCTTAAAAATGAGAAATTAACCGGCGAAAATTACGCTACGTGGAAATCGAACCTGAATACGATTCTTGTTGTCGATGATCTGCGGTTCGTCTTAACGGAGGATTGTCCTCCAGCCCCTGCTCGTAATGCATCCCAAGCTATTAAGGATGCTTATGACCACTGGACAAAGGCAAATGATAAGGCTCGCATCTATATCCTTGCTAGCTTATCTGAAGTTTTGGCTAAAAGGCATGAGAGCATGGTCACAGCGAGGGAGATTATGAACTCTCTACAGGAGATGTTTGGACAACCGTCCTACCAACTCCACCATGACGCTCTCAAATACGTTTATAGCTGCCGCATGAAAGAGGGCATGTCTGTTCGGGAACATGTCCTGGATATGATGGTCCAATTCAACGTGGCAGAAGCAAATGGGGCGGTCATGGATGAGCGTAGTCAGGTTGCATTCATCTTAGAATCTCTTCCGAAGAGTTTTCTACAGTTTCGAAGCAATGCAATGATGAATAAAATAGTATTCAACCTGACTAGCCTCTTGAATGAGTTACAACTCTATCCGTCTCTTCTTGAGAACAAGGGACAAGTAGAAGGAGAGGCAAACGTTGTTCACTCTAAAAGAAAGTTCGAGAAGGGTTCATGATAAGGGTAAAAAATATACCTATTTTACTCTTATATTTAGCTCATTTCTTGGTAAAATATTGAGTGGTTAGGTCAATTTACTGTTCCCGATCTCAAAATATGCTTAGTTTGATAAGTTAGGGTGTTGAGAATTACTTTTGTTGAATTTAACTCATTTGTGCTTAAAAAGACTTGGTTTTAAGAGAATTTGACTTTGTTTGCTGTTGTGCAGAAAAATAGAGTTGAAGTTGGAATTCCCCAGAAATGCGGAAGGCAAAATGGAAATGCGACCGCATTTCTGGAAAAACAGAGGCCGTTCCGAGTCGCACGCGGGTCGTTGTTGACGAGTCTTCTTCGCAACTAACCAGTTGTTTTGACCCCGAAACTGACTGGGCAACCTTCCAGCACCTATTTCGCAACTCCTCAACCAGTTTCTACACTATATAAGCTCAGGATTCGAAGACAAATTCAAGTAGAACTCACTTGGAAGAAAAGGGTGGTGACAGAACCCTAGCTCAACGCCAATGAGTAGGGATGCCCGAGGTCCTTCTTAGATGACAAATTCTAACCCGAGAGAGAGAGTTAGACATCAAACCTTGCTGTTTGTAGAGAGTTTCACCCATTCCCATCTTGTAAAAGTGAGAGAGTGGAGTGTCTTAGCGAACTCTATAAGGATTGTGTAAACAAAAAACCCATAATATTTAGCTATCTCTTTTAATTCCAGCTCTTGAATCTTTTTTATTACTTTGTATTATTTTCATCATTGTTTCAATGAATTTGTGTTCATTTTCTTTTTTCCCATAATGAGTAGCTAAATCCCACTGAGGGGTTCAATGTGGTGAATTCCCTTAGGGTTTAATGGCTTGAAAGTGTTTTATTTTCTTAAGTAGAGTTTAATGCATGTCATTCTTTGTTGAATATCATTCTGATCTTGCTAAGTTTAATAGACTTTGCATGCTATGTGAGTTTGATCTCGAAAGGGACAAACGATATCGGTTCTCATAAAGGTGATATAGGAGAAAAAGCTCGAAAGAGATTGTTCGGCGGTATAGGGCAAGCTGCCTAAGGCACCCTATATCGACTATAGGGTTATAGGTTGCATTCGTGAATTATCTATGTCGTAGTCGAGTCCCATAAATGGGCATAACGGTACTCGCTTAACCCTCTTACGGTTTTTTGAAACAAGGGCCAAAAGGAAGTTAAATCTGACCCAATGCATTAAACACTCTTAAGTTAGATATTGCATAAGTATGGTTGTTACCCTAGGGATGAATCCATGTTGAATACCTCGTTTTATCTTATCGTTATTCTTTATTATTCTATTGCTAGTTTTATTTATCTTTTCGAAAAACCCAATCTATCAACTTATTATTTTCTTTGGTTACCTTTTTCAAAAGCAATCATTTGAGCAGTTTCTTCATCAAATCTGAATTTCCAATTTAGTCCTCGTGGGATCGATACCCTTGGAATACTTTCTACGGTTTTTTTATTACTACGTGCGACAGTGTATATTTGCACTTAAGTGTTGGTTGGATATTTCTTTCTTATTATTTTCCATCTTATCTCACATTCCATCCATTCAGCTAGCCATGCACCAAGTTTTTGGCGCCGTTGCCAGGGACCAAAAGTGAAACCAGTTTTGTTTTTTAAATTGCGATCAGATTGCGACCGCAATTCTGTCTTAAGGAAATCTAACTTTGGCTTGTAGTTTCTTTTGTAGGTTGAAGTTGGTGCATGGGCAAAGAGCATTGTCTCGTCGAGCTAGACCTTGAGATAGAAAGAAAGAGCAATATGAGTGGAGCGCACGGGAACATCTTGAAGAAGCTACTTACACTCGAGAACTTCTAATTGATCTACCCGGAGTCGATCCTCCTGTTGGCAAAAAAAAAATAAATAGAAAAAAAAAGAAGGTAAAAGGGCGATAGAAGATAAACATAGCAAAAGGGTTTGATAACTCAAGATAATCCACATGTGGAAGAAGACATCATATCAACCTTGAGTGCACAACTCACATCAATGGCTTGTCACTCTAATTTCTTTTGTGTTTATTGTGCTAATATTCATTCTTTGTTTGAAACTTGTCCATCTAATCCTTATTATACAGGGCAACGAGACAACCAATGTCCTATTTTCAATCCTTACAGAGGATGGTTGCAACACCAACGAGATGTTAGCAACAATAATCCAACACCTCATTTGGAGCAAGAATGTTTGTTTACTTTTGAAGATCAATATCAAGATCAGTATGCCCAACAAGAAATGCAACAAGAGATGGAGCCACAAGTGTCAACCAGCTTGGAAGAACTCTTAAGAGAATATATGGTGAGAAATGACAAAACCTTACAAAACTTGGAGATTCAAGTAGGGCAATTGATAGAGGAATTGAAAAAAAGTCAACAAGAAATCTTGCCTGACACCAAAGAGGATGTGGAACAAGAAGCACAAGAGCAATACAAGGGGATGTCATTTCAAAGTGAATTGGAGCATGAAGACCTTGAACTCCTAGTAGAAGAAAGAAGCATTCCAGCACTTGAAAATACTAAGGAGACAAAAGGGAAAGAAGAGATTAAAGAAGAATCGTCTAAAAAAGAGAATAAAGAGATGACACAAGTTGCAGTGAGCCATGCAGATGTCACTTCACAGCAAGTGAACTTCGATGTGATCCAGGCATTAGAACACCCTGAGGAAATGAATGGATGTTATTATTTTGATCCTATTGATTCTTTTACTTGTTGTAGCTTGACAGAAAATGCTATTCGAGGAAGAAATCAAAGAGGAAATCATGAAGGATGAACATTGGCAATATGCAACAGAGGATGAGACTGCAAAGTCTGCATTCAAGAGCAGATTGAGCGAGCTAATAATAGAGACAAAGCACTCCATGATTAAAACGCCTCAGTTAAGACTCAAACATCGTCCGTTATCAAGACCTAGGGTCAAGATGAAAGCTTGTGGTGCAAGAAGTAGTAATAAAGCTTTAATCTCTCTTTCGGAGATCAGCTAAGTCATTCTTTTTCTTTGCCTAAATAAGTAAATGAGAAAAAAAACATATTTGTGCTTTTGAACTTTTTGATTTGTTTGTTTATGTTTCAGGAAGTTAGGAGAAAAGAGGAAGGAACTTGAGGGAGAGAAAAGGTCAGTAAGAAAAAAGAAAGAGCAGAACAAGGACCATTAGACCTATGCTCAAGAGAAGGATGAGGCTATCAAGCGGATGTTCTTGGCCAGTTCATCAGATGAAGCTTCAATTCCCCTCCATTTTTATCATCTCTCCTGGATGAGCCGATAACTCTGATATAGAGGACAAACCTTCCAAGAACTAAGGGAGTTTTCACTCTCTTTTACTTCTTACTGTTTCCTTCTAAACATCAGCATGTTTCTTTGTTTTTCATTTACTTAGTTAGATCTTTAGTAATTTGTTTCATTAATTCATTGTTCTTTTGATTTCTTAGTTAACTTTAGCATTGTTAGTTTATTGCTTTTATAATTGGTTGATGCTTAAAAAAAAATAAATCAGATAAATAAATATCCGGACAAGAGTAAAAACTCTATCTGGGAAAATCCTGTCTAGGAAAGGGTATTTAATGTCACACCCCCTTCCGGACCACCTACTAGCTTAGTCCGAAAGATGGCGTGAAGCCAACGGACATCGTCATCCTCTAACGATACCCATTGACCCTCCTGAAACGTTGAACCTGATCAACATACAAATCTTAGATATAAGATATTTTACGTGGAACACAACACAGCGGAATCCCTGAAAACCTTTCAACATACACGAGGTGTCGCCCTGACATAACTCGGTTTGGAAAATAACCTGATATAGATATCACAACAAAAAACATGTACAACTGGGGTTTATACAACCACGACCTCTAGGACTAAATTATCCAATCCTTACAAAACATTTACAATATGGACAGACTCAATATACAACTCCACCCACGCACTGGAGCTTGGTCTGGAACTTTCAGCAGACGTTGGCAGTGTATCAGGCACCGGGAGCTCGATCTCTACCTGAAAAGTGGAAAAACATTTTGAAAAGAATGAGCTA
This sequence comes from Luffa aegyptiaca, assembly GCA_017139565.1. NCBI lineage: Eukaryota > Viridiplantae > Streptophyta > Magnoliopsida > Cucurbitales > Cucurbitaceae > Luffa > Luffa aegyptiaca. Next base: position 28,437,065 of record CM029407.1, read on the forward strand.
CGAAGCCCAGTGAGTGACTAAATTTTAAAACTGTAAATTCGGAAGTCAGAACACGTGATAAAACTTTAAACGCATAAAGCTGCTCAACCAAGGCGTTAAACATAAACGTGCAACGATAAAAGCTTCCTTAAAACATCGCAGGTTCATCATTAAAAATCTAGAAGGGCATATCAAGTACATCAAACGATTTAACTAACATGACCGATCTACGTTGTATAGGGCTTGCCCAGTACAACCAACGTTTACTAGTCCTACGATGTAGTGGGGCCCGCCCAGCACTCCCATCGTCTTTGTCGTAGTGGGGCCCGCCCAGCACTCACGACAGCATCGTTGTCACGGAGTACACTCAACGTCAACAACGGAATATAACCTGTGTGCACACGGTACCATATAGCCTTGGGCTCAATATCTCAGTCATGTAGTCAATAGAAATCTCAGAAAATCACATGAAAACGTTAGAACATGCCTGCTTATCGTTATCTTTCGTAAAACTCAAGCTTACTCAGCTTGCTCGTGGAAAAAAACCGAAAATCTTTAAATAATTCTTGCTAATACATGCTTGGCTTAAAAGGATGTCGTTTCAACTATTTTTCAGAAACTCAATAATCACGTGCTCATTTATAAACCTCATTAGAAAATCTAAGCTCATATCTTAAGCTTGAAACCATTCATAAAAACCATGTATCATTCATAGAAAAGCATGTAAAACATCTAAACACGAACAACCGTTGGAATCAATTTTCGAAATTCGTTTTGTCACTCACTGTCTTAGCTAGGTCCCTGGTCTGTAGACTCGACCTATTTCCTCTTGGCCTGTCAAACAACCAAACCGAGCATTAGAACCATAGGTAGCTTTGTCTTTCCATGCTCATGAATTCTAAACTCTTGAATAAGAAATCTCACTCCACATTCTACTTTCCATATTTTCCTGATTCAATACCACACCTTCCAACACCCAAAACTTCCTCAATACTTAACCAATATTAATGTACTATACATCAAACTCTTCATTTTCGAACACTCTACAACTTACCCGAAGAAAGGAAAATGAGATTCCCAACCAATTTGCCCAGAAAAGCCCCGAACACAGACAACACAGATTCGAGGTTCTCTGCTACCCTTTATCTATCTCCTGAAATTAAACCTACTTCAAGTCTTTTTTGGCTCACAAATTCTTGCTGAAACTTGTAGGAAATTTATTAAGCTTTCCAACCATACCAAATAGAGCTTCGGATTCAAGTTGTACACCCCAGAATGCTCGAAAAACCAGAGAAAACCAGAGATCCTCCTGCTTTGCTCGAAAATCCTGTGCTCTGTTTTCCATTCCAAAAATCATTAACTTCTCATACGATTTAGCTCAAGCTTCCTTCATGAAATTTGTTAGAAAATGAACTGACGTTCAAGAAAATCAAACCTCACCTCTTAGTTCCTTCTGTGTAGCTCAAACCAAATCAAAAACCAGAGGTTGACAGGTTGAACTCAGATTCTGTTATGGCTGGCTTTGCATGAGCTTTTCCTATCTTCTTCAACCTCAAAACCCCGAAAGTATTCTTCTTCTTCTTCCTTCACTCTCTCCCTCAAGTGCTTTGAAAATATGGATGGAAAATGATGAGAAATGGGCTGGAAATGACTAAAAATGGGTTGGAGGTAAGCTTGTCAGTGGTGGGTTGTTTGCTGGCTTCTCCCATTTCCTTTCTTTTCTTTTTTTTTTCACTTTTGTTCTTTTTTTTCTGATTTATTTTCTTTTTTTCTTTCTTTTCCTTCCATTTTCCTTTTCCTTTTCCTTTTCTTTTCTTTCCCTTTTTTATTTAACTTAGTAATCCCAACAACTTAAACCAACAATGAAACCTCAATAACCACAAAACTTGCCATTGTCCTTCAACAATGAATAACAACAACTTTTAATTCAACTTCCACAATAGATGACAAGAGAAAATGATCCTAGAGAAGTCTCGGGTTTACATTTAAGATGACCATTGGGAACACCTTTTCCTAGGGATTTACCTGGGAGTTTTGAAAAAGTCCACTTTATTGTGTTGAGCTCTGTCTGGTGTTTGAAATAAGAAGGAGAAAATTGCAAGTTTGTTTTTTAATAAATGATTTTTGATCAAGAGGGAACTTTGTCTAAGGCAAGTCCTGACTAGGCTGAGGTACTGAAGCTGACCGTAGGGAACACCTCTACCTGGGGACTTACCTGGAAGTTGAATTGATCAAAACATTTCTTAAACTCTTCGAAAATGAGAAAATGGAAAAATATAGGAATAAATCATGATTAAGTGTGTGAGCTTTCTAACTTGTTTGTGAGTGTTTCAGAAAAAAGAATGAAGCAAGGGAAAGATGGAAAGGAAAAGAGAAAAGTCAGAAAAATCTGGGTGAAATGCGACCGTATTTCTTCCCAGTGTATTTGGGAATGCGATCGCATTTGTCCGAATAAAAAGGGAGTCACGATTTTATTCGTTTGACCTGCACGTGACCTAATTAGAAAAGTATAAATAGCTTGACTTAAGTTCTTTTTCTTCACCAAACACCCAACCTTTGCATTCAAGTCAAACCCAAAGCTCTCCATATTCTCTCCATCGTGAAACCGCAAGACCCGCACTCAGTGAAGATGAAGAACACTCAAGGATAGTCATCCTCACGCAAGAACACTCGTTCTCAGAGTGCACGATCGATCCACGAAGCTGAAGAAAGCAACCAACGGCAAGAAGAGAACCCCGAAGCACAGATGCAAGCCACGTGAAGGACGACACCCACGGGATTCTCGCCGGCGGTCGTGAACCGAGCGCCCAACACTCCAGCTTCATCCTCTTCGACAATGCAGGCTAGTTCGAGGGAGATGCCGAGCTCATCTACACCAAGACGGCTCACGCATGTCGCTCCTGTCCACCAAACCCAAAAACCTCCCACTCAACAATTCAGAAAACGTTCACGGGAGTGGTTTGAGATGATCCGAGAGATGGGTGCCAAGAGAAGAGCTTCCCTTGAATAAGAAGGGAATCGGCAAGACGAAGAAAAGGCCGCCAAGGCAGCTGATAGCTCTCGGCCAGACGAAGCTTCAATGGGTAAGGTTTCCGAACCTTCAACTAACACTTCTCTATCTTGCAGGACCAAACCCATGGTTACTTACTGCGCAAGGAAGAAGAGCCCAAAGAAAAATGTGTCTGAAAATCCGCTTGAAGTTCAACCCCTGGAAATCGCAAAGTTGCCGCCCGATGTATTCGAAGGAATAATCCACCAAGCAGTGGCAAAGGCACTTGAGATTGCAGAGGGGTACAAGGCTGAACAGGACGCTTTGAAAGAGGTTGAAGCGGAGAGAGAGATGGAAAATCAAAAGATGGCTGAAGAGGATGAGTTTGCAAAGGAGAAAGATGAGAACGATGAGAGAAAGAAGAGAAGAGAAGAAGAGCAAGAGGCCGAGAGGGTCTTAGAACTGAGGAAAACCTCAGGAGGGCAGCTATGGATTTGCAGCTCCTTGAGGAAGAGAAAAAAAGAAGGGAAGAAATAAAAGAAGACGAAAAGAGAAGAAAAGAAGCTGAAGACTTCCTTGCAGCCTTTGAGTCACTCCACATAGCTCAAAGTGAGGCTAATGTGCTGCGAGGAAGGGTAGAAGAAGAAGCCCAACAGGGGCCAAGAGAAGAAAATTTAGAAAAAGAAGAAGAAACAGAAAAAGAAGTAGAAGGCCAGAATGCGACCGCATCTGGGCCGCATTCTGAGGAAGGCCTAGACGAGGCCAATAAAGAGCAGCCAGCTTAAGAGGTTTTTGAGCCTCTAGTCACATATGACCCACCAGCTGCTGATAGCACCCCTTCAGGGGAGAAGAGGGATGAAAAAGAAAAAAGAAGACGGGGAGGCCGAGACCTCCAGTGATTCTGACTCCGATACAGAGTCTGATTCAGAGATTAGGGAGCTAGATGAAGACCAAGTCCCTATCTCTGCAGCATTAAGAAGAAAAAGAAAGAGAGAGATTAAGGCTGAGAGGAGGACGAAGAACAAGAATGACCCAATCTTTGCCAAGAGGCCGAGGACGAGATCCATGGACGCCTCTCCTGCAGTTCCTCCAACCATCTCACCCGCCAAACCAAAGGGCAAATCACCCAAGGCCGCATCTCCTAAAAATCTTTTCCCTGAGGTATTTAAAGATGTTAATTTTCAGGAAAGGATGGAGATCATGAAGAAAAGAGATTTCCTCAACGAGAAGGGATTCTCTGACCGAGCAGGAGCACTACCAATAGTTCGTAAGCAGAGTTATCTTCCAGTTCTGTGCTCACCCTCAAGAGGCTGTTGTGCCCCTAGTTCGTGAATTCTACGCCGGCCTGAGGGATGAGAGTATTAGCATGGCGGTGGTGAGGGGGAAGATGGTCAGTTTCTCCTCAGTCGACATCAACAGGGTATACAGGATCAAGGAACCCCTGAACCCAAGAGGGAATGATGTGATAAGGAACCCTTTGGCCAGACAGATGAAGGAAGCATTGAAACTCGTGGCCAACAAGGGGGTCCAATGGAAAGAATCGCAGACGAAAGTGAAGTCTTTAGTGCCAAGCGACTTAAAGCCTGAATCGGCAATTTGGCTTCACTTCATCAAGAACCGTTTGATGCCAACTACCCACGACAGCACAATTTCGGTAGATAGAGTGATGCTACTCTATTGTCTTATGAAGGGGTTGGAGATCAACGTAGGGAGCATTATTAGGGTTGAAATCTTAGCCTGTGGACGGAAAAGGGCAGGCAAACTTTTCTTTGGCTCACTCATCACCTAACTCTGTCAGAGGGTGAAGATTATGCCAGGCAAGGACGAGGAGCTCCATTTCTTTAAACCAACCATTGACTTGTCCTTGATAGGGAAGCTCCAGTAGAACAACATCCAGAGGAAGGATAAAGCCTCCACATCACAGGCCACACCTCAATCAGGGCTGAATGTAGCCTCTCCATCCCAACACACTCCTTTTACAGGGCCTTCACCAGCATCAGAAGCCCTAGGTATGGTTCACTACCAGCTTGATCGAATCAGGGAGAACCTGAAGACTTATTGGACGTATGCCAAGGAAAGGGATGAAGCTATTAGAGAGTTCTATCTCTCGATTGCCCCAAGCATTGCTCTGGTCTTTCCAAATTTCCCTCAGTCACTGCTGCCCCAGGAAGAAGAGGATTCTGATGAAGAGGAAGATGAAGAGAATGAAGAGAGAGAGAGTTCCTTAGACGAGGAATAGGGGAGTTTTCTGATCCCCTTTGACTAAAATTTTTTTGTTCATAATACTGTTTACTGTTTTTATTGCTTGCTGTTTTTTTAGTTTTAACATGTTTTAAATTCTGTTTTTAGTAGTTTAGTTGTTGTTTTGATTGTTTTAGTTTTTTAGTTGTTAATAGCTTTGATCATAGGGTAGTTTAGATAGCTTGTGGATAGCTTGGAATAGAATAAACTTGGGTTTTTAAAATCTGTATTGAAAAATCTGCTTGCTGTTTTTTGAGCTTTACCTATGATAGTTTTGAAGAAAAATCAACTTTAAGAAAAATTGCTTTAAAATGTTTTGGAAGAAAAAAGCATGTTTCAAAGGAGTTTTCTTTTAAGCCCTTAATGATGAAAGCTAGAGCTTTGTTCTATCTCAAAAGTGCCACCGTCTCAATTGAGTTGTTTTATAGTCATAGGCATTCCATTGGTCTTTTTCTTTCAAAAATTGTCTTAGAGTCTAAACTTCCTCGTGTTTAACCTTTCTAACACTCTAGGAGAGTTTAGCCTTGAAGTTTTGAAAACAAAAAGCCTCATATTAAGCCCATGCCTCAAAAACAAGCCAATGAGGACATTGTCTACCTTTAAGTTTGGGGGGGTGCTTTATGCTTTATGTGAATATCTTTTGTAAATTTGTACTGCTGGAAAGAATATGTGCTCAGTAGGTTTTTTTTTTTAAAAAAAAAAAAAAACTGAGAGTTACTCCTCCTTCCTAGGGTTTACTGAGTAACCAAGGGCATTCATGACACCCATGGTTTGCCACTGCATGAAAGGTTTACCTAAGGAAGTGAGTATCACTCCGAGCTTGTGAACTTTGCTCGTAGCTAGATATCTTCACCACAAAGTGTCGATAAGCTAAGGATACTCTTGGGAGAAAAAGAAGTCAAATAAAAGGAGCACCAGCAGTCAAATAAGTTTGGGGGAGATGGAAAAGGTCTAGTAGTTCATATATGCTTTTGCTTTCCTAAAGATTGTTTTCTTAACCTAAAAGGACTACACTAGACTTGATGAGTAGAAGTTAGGTAGTTTAAGCACATTGGTTAGGATGGACGAGAGAGAGTTTTGCTTTGAAAAAGAACAATAGAAATCTTCATGCCTAGGAAACTCAGACGTTGTGACTGGCACTAGAGTAGAACCCTCTCCTGAAAGGCAAACTTTTTAGAAAACGATCTTGAAATACATGTTTTACTTGATTCCATGTCACTTGATTTGAAATTGAAAGTTGAAACTAGTACCATGATTCATTACTATGCATGAACTCTAACGTTTTGATTTGCAATTAATATTGAGCTCTTACATTTTGATCGGCAATTAAAGAGTTGATCTCTAACATTTTTGTTGGCAATTGCTTGAGGACAAGCCATGAGTTAAGTTTGGGGGTATGATAAGGGTAAAAAATATACCTATTTTACCCTTATATTTAGCTCATTTCTTGGTAAAATATTGAGTGTTTAGGTCAATTTACTATTCTCGAGCTCAAAATATGCCTAGTTTTATAAGTTAGGGTGTTGAGAATTACTTTTGTTGAATTTAATTCATTTGTGCTTAAAAAGACTTGATTTTAAGAGAATTTGACTTAGTTTGCTGTTGTGCAGAAAAACAGAGTTGAAGCTGGAATTCTCCAGAAATGCAAAAGGCAAAATGGAAATGCGACCGCATTTTTGGAAAAATAGAGGCCGTTCCGAGTCGCACGCTTGTCGTTGTTGACGAGTCTTCTTCTCACCTAACCGGTTGTTTTGACCCCGAAACTGACTGGGCAACCTTCCAGCACCTATTTCGCAGCTCCTCAACAAATTCCAACACTATATAAGCTCGGGATTCAAAGTCAAATTCAAGCAGAACTCACTTGGAAGAAAATGGTGGTGACAGAACCCTGGCTCGACGCCAATGAGTAGGGATGCCCGAGGTCCTTCTTAGATGACAAATTCTAACCCGAGAGAGAGAGTTAGACATCAAACCTTGCGGCTTGTAGAGAGTTTCACCCATTCCCATCTTGTAAAAGTTAGAGAGTGGAGTGTCTTAGCGAACTCTAGAAGGATTGTGTAAACAAAAAACCCATAATATTTAGCTATCTCTTTTAATTCCAGCTCTTGAATCTTTTTCATTACTTTGTATTCTTTTCATCATTGTTTCAATGAAAATGTGTTCATTTTCTTTTTATCCCATCATGAGTAGCTAAATCCCACTGAGGGGTTCAATGTGGTGAATTCCCTTAGGGTTTAATGGCTTGAAAGTGTTTTATTTGCTTAAGTAGGGTTTAATGCATGCCATTCTTTATTGAATATCATTCTGATCTTGCTAAGTTTAATTTGATCACTTAGACTTTGCATGCTATGTGAGTTTGATCTCGAAAGGGATAAACGATATCGGTTCTCATAAAGGTGATATAGGAGAAAAAGCTCGAAAGAGATTGTTCGGCAGTATAGGGCAAGCTGCCTAAGGCACCCTATATCGACTATAGGGTTATAGGTTGCATTCGTGAATTATCTATGTCGGAGTCGAGTCCCATAAATGGGCATAACGGTACTCGCTTAGCCTTCTTACGGTTTTTGGAAACAAGAGCCAAAAGGAAGTTAAATCTGACCCAATGCATTAAACACTCTTAAGTTAGATATTGCATAAGTATGGTTGTTACCCTAGGGATGAATCCATGTTGAATACCTCGTTTTATCTTATCGTTATTCTTTATTATTCTATTGCTAGTTTTATTTATCTTTTCGAAAAACCCAATCTATCAACTTATTATTTTCTTTGGTTACCTTTTTCAAAAGCAATCATTTGAGCAGTTTCTTCATCAAATCTGAATTTCCAATTTAGTCCTCGTGGGATCGATACCCTTGGAATACTTTCTAAGGTTTTTTTATTACTACGTGCGACAGTGTATACTTGCACTTAAGTGTTGGCTGGATATTTCTTTCTTATTATTATCCATCTTATCTCACATTCCATCCATCATGCTAGCCATGCACCAGTTCATCCTGTGGAACTAAATCTGTAGCCACTTCTTCGAAGAAGATTCAGAAGAAGAAAGGAAACAAGGGGAAGGCTCCCGCTACTGCTGCTAAAAACAAGGGAAAAGCCAAAGTTGTGGCAGACAAGGGCAAGTGTTTCCACTGCAATGTAGATAGACACTGGAAGAGAAACTGCCCAAAGTACCTTACTGAGAAAAAAAAGGAAAACGAAGGTAAATTTGATTTACTAGTTTTAGAAACATGCCTAGTAGATCATGATGAGTTTACCTGGTGATGTGGAATTTTCCTACCGCAAGCGCACGGGTCAAGTAATAATATAGTGAATGTGATATTCGAATGTCGTCCTCTGGATTGGATTTCTAATCAATTTTAATTACCGAAAATACTCTTGCCCAATTTTATTCAGGGAACTAATCAAAGTGAGAATGAATGTAATCATACACAAAACAATGAAAAAGTATGACAATCTAATGGAGTCAACGGTCTTAGGGATTTGATTTCACCAATTGGGATTATGGATTAATTCATGGTTAAATGACATGCTATGATTCATAAATCTTGGGAAACTAAAATCACACATATCTCTCCTGAGCATACATGATTCTCCCACATGCAATGAACCCGATATCCCTATCTAAATTCATTAAACATGCTAGGCATTAAGGTTAACTTTTTTAGCGATTTCTAGAATTAACTATTATCTCCCGATTTCTAGCTAAATCCTAGTTATGCATAATGATTTCTAAGCTAAATCCTCTCTCCCGAGTTAGATTCAAGCACAAACAACAATCAATTTATGGCCGGTAAATTGAAAGCATTAAGAATACAATTATGCAAAAATGACATCAATAGCAATAAAACCATTAAATCAATCCATAAAGTGTCCAACGGCTACATCAATCCCTAAGAATTAAACTTAGCTACACATAATCCAAATTACAATATAAACTAAGTCTAAACAAGCCATAAAAACTACAAAAGCAAAGGGTAAAGAGAATTAAACGCTAGGTAGGCCGAGACCGCACGTCCCCGTGACGATCCCCACGAACAATCGTTTGATTCCCGCTTTTCCTCCACTTGATTCAGCTTCAAAAGACCCTTTTTTCTCTGTTTTACGGCTCCAAATCGTCCAAGAGAAGTCCCCCAAAAAGCCCTGGAAAAATCTTGGTCGTAGCGTCGCGACGCTGTCGCGATACCGCGAATCTGGAAAATTTGCCGAGAGAGTCGCGACGCTATGAATTTTTTTTTTTTATCGTGAACTCCAAATATAGAATGTCAGCGCCGAGACGCCCAGAGAGCAGCGTCTCGACGCTGGTCTGCGGATGGGCCTATCTTCAATCTTCCAACTTTGATTCTTTTTCATTCTTCGGCTTCTTTCGCATCCCGAACATCCAATTGGCTCAAAACTATATTTCCTACAAATACAACACATAAATGCATAATTTTGTCCAATAAATTATAAAAGACTAGCTAAATTAATTAGGGAAAACTAGCTAGCTATGCTCGCTATCACCTGGATACTTGATTCAGGAGCAACTAATCATGTTTGCTCTTCTTTTCAGGAAAATAATTCCTTTCGGCAGTTGAACGATGGGGAAATGACACTCAGGGTCGGAACTGGAGAAGTCATTTCAGCTAACGCAGTGGGAGCTGCGAAGTTATTTTTTAGAAATAGATTCTTACTTTTAGAAAGTTTGTTAATTGTTCCCAAGATTAAGAGGAACTTAATTTCTATTTCATGTTTGATTGAACAATCGTGTACAGTTACTTTTAATATGAATGAAGCGTTCATTTATAAGAATGGTGTACTTATTTGTTCAGCAAAATTAGAAAATAACTTGTATGTATTAAGACCAACTGAAAACAAAGCACTTTTAAATCACGAATTATTTAAAACTGCTGAAACTCAAAGAAAAAGGCAAAAGATTTCTCCAACAAGTAACAATACTCATCTTTGACATCTTAGGCTTGGTCATATAAACATCGATAGAATCGGTCCACTACAACAAATTTGGCTTTTAATGTCGGGCAATGCCCAACATTAAAAGTCTTTAATGTCGGTCACTGACCGACATTAAAAACACCGACATTAAAAGTTTTAATGTCGGTCGCTTTTAATGTCGGTCATTGCCCGACATTAAAAGCTCTGTCCGACATTAAAAGTACCCGTTTAATGTCGGTCATTGCCCGACATTAAAAGGGCCCTTTTAATGTCATTCAACAAGCTTTGACCTACATTAAAAATGACTTTTAATGTTGGTCAATGCCCGACATTAAAAGTGCACTTTTTATGTCAGTCAACCACTCTTTGTCCGACATTAAAAATCACTTTTAATGTCGGTCAGTTTTTTTATGTCGGTCATTGTCCGACATTAAAAGTGTCCGACATTAGATGTGTGACATTAAAAGCGTCCGACATTAAATGTGCGATATTAAAATTTAAAAAAAAAAATTGTTGGTTGCACACGTTGCTAACCAACAATACTATTTCTTCATTTTGTAAAAACCTCTAAACAAAATAAAATTTCAACATATACACAAAATAAAATCCTTAGACTAAAACTAAAGCTCCAAGAAGTACGAGTAAAGTAGAGCTAATAACCAACAACATCGAGAGGATTATAGAACACTTGGTGTGCAGTAAAATGCATTAGTGTAAAAGTAAATCCACAAATAAATTCTACAAACACTTGGTGTGCAGTAAGCAAGAAAGAAGCCAATTACCAATTTTTCCAGCTCACCACTTGAAAAGAAGAAAAGAAACAAAAGACACTTAAATATACCCTATAACTTGCAGAAAAAAGTTTCAATAAGCAAATAATTTCATCACATTGACAAAGCAGAAGCAACAACATACTAGTATTATTCTTCTTCACCAAATAGAATGAACTGATAGGGAGCCAATCCATAAATCAACTAATGAGCGTAGGATGTATCAAAAGTAGGAGATGACATACACACAATTATCTCAAGATCCATCAACATCCATGCTTTTCATCTAACTAACATATTAATTTGTTCGTTTCTCTTAAGACACTTAAATTTACACGAGTACCTGAGTTTTTCACAAGACTTGATGCATTGTGTTAGACTAAAGACTTCAAATTAGTTCTCCTCAGGTGGTAAACTTACATAAACATATTTTGCATTCAAATAAGAAAGTTTGAAATGGAAAGGAAGTTAGAGAAGTTTACAAAAGAACATCAACATTTAAAACAAATAAATTTAAACCTGATTTTGTCCCCAAATCCAGATTCTACTAGTTGAAATGGAGCCATCATTCTCACGAGGTTATGCAATAGCATCAGTACAATAATGCAGGCAGGAAGGAGAATACAAAAATCTGTTAGATTTATTAGTAAGATAAATTTCTAACGAACAAAGTGTTTACATAAAGGCAAATGATCTTGAAAAAAATAACAGAGAATATTAGTAAGGACATACAACATCAGAAAACGTCACAGAAAGATACCTACAAGAAATTTGAGTGGTTGACCGATTAATTTGAATAATACTAGTAAGAATTCAACTTGGTTGTAACACTTGACAAACCATTACCTTAAAGGCATCCTTTTGACTTTCAGATAATTCTTCCTCCTTGATCAAAGTATCTGTGAACTCCTGATAATACGTGAAAACAAAGCATAAAGATAAAATTCATCTAATTCCAAATCAAATTCACAGAAAACCTGCAGATAACAAAAAGGCTAAACTTGCATGTAGATTTGCACTTCATGGATGCTTATTGTACAATGTAGAAAACAAAAGTTGAAAGAAAATATAGATCCAGAGGTCAACTTCCTTTCATATTTCATATGCTTTTACACCCAGAATCCGAAAAGTCATATTTTTATAATACCATCATCATCTATACAGGTTCATGTTTCCTCCATTTTCATGTAGAAATATGTTAAAAAAACTAGTAATTAAGAAAAGTCGACATTAATATTTTTAACCGCACTTCAAATAAGGTCCTCGATGATAACTTCAAAGGAAATTAGAACTCAGATAATAGTGTCGCTATATGATTATATCACGAAGCAACAATCCTCTAGATACAAAAAACAATGACATAAAAATTTATAGCACTACTGAATGATTCGGTTGGTGTACAATCTCACAACAAGATGAAAATTTGATCTCCATTCTTTGAACTCACCAAAAGAGAAAGCAACAAGAAATCACGAGTTCAAAAGAGAAAGCAACAAGAAATCACCAAAGCATATCTGATGATTGGGCGCCCTTAGCAACTTTGATAAGGAAGTCCTCCAAAGTGGTGTCAGCTAAACCCCAAGCCAATACTGTAAACCTGCTTTTGGCATTTTCAACTGCTTGGAAAACATCTGCAATCCGAACCTGATGTTTTGGAAGCTCAAATTTTTGTGTTCCAGATAAGTGGTAAATCTTGCTAGCTCCAGGGGCCAAACACTTCACCATGTTCTCAACTTCTCCCTCATGAGCAGGGGATGTTGTCATTGTAAATACATAAGCCCCACCGTATCTGGCTTTAAGCTGTCAAAAGATTGCCAAATTTAATATATTGATTGTGAGGTCTCAAAGCATTAAATTCATGTTACAGTGATTCACATCTCAGCAGAAGTAAAAGGATTGAATTGATCGAAAGATGGACCGAGGTATTAAAAATGGTCTCTAACTACTGCTAAACGATACAATGTGACATCGAAAGTTTTCATAAATAACATCTATTTTATTCAGACAACAGTCTAAGTTTATTCTTCTAATTGTATTTCTAACTTGTTTAGTATGAACATCTATAGTAACCCAAAATATATATCTTTGTGGAGTTCACTTCCAAACAATATAAATCTAAGTAATGAAACAAGAGAGCATATTTAAATATAATTATGGATAGAAAAATAGGAGTAACAAAAGGGGGTTGGAAACGTACTACCTCTGGCACAATTTTTTCATTTTTCCTTTATAAGAAAAGCATTTTTTTCGTTTTCCAAATTTGATTGCCAATCGGATGTAAAAGCAATGCGAGAGAAAAGGGAAGAGGGTGCAAGAAAGGAATAATGTATTTGGAAGGAAGTTAGAAGATAAGAGGGAATCTAGGAAGTTAGTTAGGGCTATCCAACTAGGAGGGATTTATTGGGTTGATGAAAGGAGAAAGTTAGTTTAGACTTTTGATGAGAGTGTACAAGAGGGGTGAGCTCTTAAATTTTTTCTTGCTCTTGTACTCGTTCCTTTTTGCCGTCAAATTCTCCTTGGAGTTTTACCAAATATATTGAGGAAAAGAACCAACAGGTGAAAAGTTCGATAAAAGCTTTAATGATCAAAATTGCATTATCTATAACAATGCTTCCAATTATATTGCATCTATTCCAAACAGCTCAAAGACATCAAATAAGTTACCTCTGTTGGATTTCCAACACACTCCAGGCTTCCATCCACAAAAATTCCTATCCGATCGCATAAGACTTCCGCCTCTTCCATAGAATGTGCTGATGATATAAATAATGTTTTTCAATATTCAACAGAATTAGAAAGGGACAATGAAATAATGAACCGCGAGAAATACAAAATCTGCTATAATTCCAATGATGAAAATGAACAAATGAGAACTAGACATGGAGAATTGAAACAAATTCGTCCACGTGGGGGAGAAAAGTCTTTGGATTTCTATAGTTGATACCGCAGTTGTCAGGTCAAGTGTTATGTTCAAATTCTAAATGCAAAATGAGACTGGAAAATGAAGGGAAACATACTGGTAAGGATGATTGCTCGATTCTGCTTCGCACACTTCACAACATTCCATAAATTAACCTGGGATTGTTAAAATAAAGATTTTAATTCTCATATACAGAGAAAATGGATTCAGCAAAGAGAGAGAGCTTACAAGAAAGAAGAACCTGAGTGACACTCTCTTTAAAATCGTCGGATGTAAATCTTCAAATTTAAAATATAAGTAAGAAATCTACAAAATACTATACACAATCAAGTGAAGTTGTCACATTTATGAGACAATTGTTCAAGCAAATCCTCCAACTCCCACACTAAGACCACTTTTGAATACTATAGAGTAGAGAGAAAATAGATAACCTGCTGCCTTTTAACATGATGCAAAGTAAAATAAAACGTTACCAAACTAAAATGAAGAAAGAAAATAACTCGAAAGAGCCATATCCAAAACAAGCAACAACCTGTTTTCTCGGTCATGTCCTTTGGTCAGCTGTTTTGATTATTAGTGCAAAGTTTGATCAACTATATGAAAAGCTGAAGTAGTTACATATGTTTAACCAAATGTTCACGGAGGGACTAAAGTAGTTAAATTGAGTGATTACATAGAATAAGTACACTTGGTCCTTGTTTTATTTCTCTAGGTGACACAGTAGTCTTATTTACCTCATCCAATTTTCTTTCAACAAGTTTTAATTCCCTATTTCATTCATACGAACATACATATATCACTTAGGAATTTAAGTAAACAGGATACAGAGCTAGCCTTAAGGAGAATGAAGAAATAAATTTCCTTTAAATTGAAGAGCATAAGTTCATTCAAATGATGATATTTACCTGGTATAAACTAGACACCCTATCTTTTCTCTTCTCACTGGGTTGATTGACTTCGGGGGTTGGCACCAGGTCTTCTGCCAATTTGTCTTCCACAGACTTGGATTCAAAATTTTCCGCTGAGGACTCTTCACGCCGAAAGCACAGAATCTCCCATTTGTTGAAAGCAAAAACAATTCAACAGAGAAGAAGGAATAACCCTCTAGTGAATATTCTACTAAACCAATTTCACAATTCAAAATACTATACACAAGAGTAGGTCTGTCGTTCTGTCTCATCTTCTTCGCCAACTTCTTAATTCTGAAGGTCTTGTGAGACGGTTGCGAATGATTAAGAAGACTCACATCATAAAGCCGCCCAAAATAAAAATCAATCGGAAGTGTAATACAAAATGAATCGAAAGCAAGAATACAAAAAACAAGATCACTACAAGGAAGAAAGAGTTACCATCTTGGAGATTCGGGAACCGGCTGCGAGGGCTTCGAACAACGACCACAATCAAAAACCCTACTTTCAGAGAGAAAATTGAAAGAGGGGATGATGCTTTTTATGTGGACCGCTAAAACGAGGAAGACAGCTAAAAATAGGCTTTTAAAAACCGACATTAAATGAACGCTATAATGTCGGGCATTGCCCGACATTAAAAGACCGAAAAATTTTAAAACACGCGTTTTCACCAGTCCGACATTAAAAGGTCCGCGCGTTTTTTCGTCCGACATTAAAAGTCCTGCGCGTTTTTTTTCGTCCGACATCAAAAGTATAATTTGTTGTAGTGGTCGTTTGGTAAAGAATGGACTTCTAAGCAAGTTAGAAGATGATTCACAAATCCAAATAACCCTTAGAGTTAATACATTCGGATCTCTGTGGTCCAATGAATGTAAAAGCTCGAGGAGGGTACGGATATTTCATCTCATTTATAGATGATTATTCAAGATATGGTTACTTGTACCTAATGGGACATAAGTCTGAAGCCCTTGAAAAGTTTAAGGAGCTTAAGGCTGAAGTTGAAAACCTATTAGGTAAATCAATTAAAGTACTTCGATCTGATCGAGGAGGGGAGTATATGGATCAAAGATTCCAGGATTATATGATAGAACAAGGAATCCAATCCCAACTCTCAGCCCCTGGTACACCTCAACAAAATGGTGTATCAGAAAGAAGAAATAGAACATTGTTAGACATGGTTCGATCAATGATGAGCTATGCTCAATTGCCTAGCTCGTTTTGCGGGTATGCAGTAGAGACTGCAGTACACATCTTGAACAATGTTCCCTCGAAAAGTCTTTCTGAAACGCCTTTCGAATTATGGAAGGGGCGTAAACCTAGTTTGCATCACTTTCGCATCTGTGTTTGTCTAGCACACGTGCTTGTGACAAATCCTAAGAAACTGGAACCTCGTTCAAAACTGTGCCAATTTGTTGGTTACCCTAAAGAAACGAGAGGTGGTTATTTCTACGACCCACAAGAAAATAAGGTGCTACCTTCTTGGAGGAAGACCTCATGAGGGATCATAAACCACGTAGCAAAATAATATTAGGAGAAGCTACTGAAGAATCACCAAGAGTTGTTGACGAAGCTGGACCTTCAATAAGGGTTGATGAAGCAACTAGTTCTTCAGATCCATCCCGTCCATCTCAAATGTTGAGAATGCCTCAACTCAGTGCGAGGGTTGTATTACAACCTGATTGCTACTTGGGTTTAACTGAAACTCAGGTTTTCATACCTAATGATGGCATTGAGGATTCATTGTCTTATCGACAGACAATGAATGACGAAGATAAGGATGAATGGGTCAAAGCCATGAACCTGGAAATGGAGTCAATGAACTCCAATTCTGTATGGGAACTCACAGATCTACCAGATGGGGTAAAACCCATAAGGTGTAAGTGGATCTATAAGAGAAAAAGAGATGCAACTGGGAAGGTACAAACCTTCAAAGCTAGACTGGTGGCAAAGGGTTATACCCAAAAGGAAGGGGTTGACTATGAGGAAACCTTTTCCCCTGTAGCCATGTTAAAATCCATAAGAATTCTCTTGTCCATAGCCACATATTATGACTATGAAATATGGCAAATGGACGTCAAGATTGCCTTTCTGAATGGTAATCTTGAAGAGAATATCTTCATGTCTCAACCCGAAGGATTCATAGCCCAAGTCAGGAACAAAATGTTTGTAAGCTCAATTGATCCATTTATGGATTGAAACAAGCGTCCAGATCGTGGAACATTAGATTTGATACTGCGATCAAATCTTTTGGTTTTGACCAAAACATTGATGAGCCTTGTGTGTACAAGAAAATCAACAAAAAGAAAGTAGCTTTTCTAATACTTTATGTAGACGATATCCTACTCATTGGGAATGATGTAGGATACCTCACTGACATTAAGAAATGGCTAGCAGCCCAATTCCAAATGAAAGATTTGGGAGAGGTATATGTTCTTGGAATCCAAATCATTAGGGATCGTAAGAACAAAATGCTAGCACTGTCTCAAGCAACGTATATTGACAAAATGTTGTCCCGATATTCGATGCAAAACTCCAAGAAGGGATTATTACCCTTCAGACATGGGGTACACTTGTCTAAGGAACAGTCTCCTAAGACACCTCAAGAAATTGAAAACGTGAGACACATTCCCTACGCCTCAGCTGTGGGCAGCTTAATGTATGCTATGCTCTGCACTAGGCCTGACATATGTTATGCAGTGGCAGTAGTCAGTAGGTATCAGTCTAATCCAAGGTTGGACCACTAGGGAGCGGTTAAGAATATCCTCAAGTATCTTCGGAGAACGAGGGACTACATGTTTGTGTATGGAGCTAAGGATTTGATTCTTATTGGATACACTAACTCTGACTTTCAAGCTGATAAGGATTCAAGAAAATCAACATCAGGGTTAGTATTCACCCTCAATGGAGGAGCAGTAGTTTGGAGAAGCATCAAACAAGGATGCATAGTAGACTCAACCATGGAGGCTGAGTATGTAGCAGCTTGCGAAGCAGCTAAGGAGGCAGTCTGGCTTAGAAAGTTCTTGACTGATTTGGAAGTTGTTTCGAATATGAACGTGCCCATAACACTATACTGTGACAACAGTGGGGCTGTAGCCAACTCAAAATAACCTCGAAGCCACAAACAGGGTAAACACATCGAGAGGAAGTATCACCTGTTACGGGAGATTGTGCAACGAGGAGATGTGATCGTCACTAAGATCGCTTCAGAGCACAACATCGCTGATCCATTTACGAAGGCTCTCATGGCTAAAGTGTTTGAGGGTCATCTAGAGGGTCTAGGTCTACGAGATATGTATGCCATCTAATGTAGGGCAAGTGGGAGAAATGTATAATGGGTATAATGATGCCCTAGTTCATGTATTATTTTAGTATACATGACATTTCCAGCTTTAGATTATTGCATTTACATCCCACTAACTAGTGTTTTAGTTCAAGTGGGAGTAAATGGGTATAAGGATGCCCTAGTTCATTGTATTATTTTAGTATACATGACATTTCCAGCTTTAGATTATTGCATTTACATCCCACTAACTAGTGTTTTAGTTCAAGTGGGAGTTGGGTTTTGTGCCCTAAAACTCGTAGATAGCGAATGTAACCATTGACCGGATATTAATGAAATAATATTGATATATTTTTTCCATTAAATGTTATTAGTTATTTTATATTTGTCTTTGCCTAAAATAACTCTAATCCAATAAACTAGACATCCTAGGTTGTAATATGAGTCTTGAACTATATGTATTGACATATGGGGATCATTGTTCAAGAAACAGCCTAAAGGGTCTATAGTATAGGAATAAGACTGGGTGCCTTATTTTGGTGACACTATGGATACGACAAACTTTGTATTTGATACAAACACTATGATCCAACGCATTCGTGTAGGAGACATGCGAGTGGGGGTATCCTATGCAATGAGTTTTCATAAGACTGGACCGCAAAATAGTAACCACTTGTTATAACACCGTTAACTAGTTGGTTTTCTATTTCACTAGGACGATCTAGACAACCTGGTCTTAATCCTGAGTTGATTATGGACTTCTGCTCATGAGGGATTGTCCATTGATTTGTATTGGTGAGAGTGGCCAATACGCCTACTCAATAAGCCTACCATTTTGGGGACAAGACCGAGTGGGGAGCTGGAAACATAATCGTACAAGATGAAATTCACTCCTTCCCGACTTTAGGGAAGCAGATGAGTGTTCCCCTAAGTGGTGACTCCGAGTCTTGAACAAAGGGCCCTACCCTCTCAATGGCACGAGAGGGTTTTCTGTTTGATGGTTGGACCACAGACAGGTTGTTCATTAGAGGATAACTGGTACTTAAGAAGATAGAAGTAACCCAGGGGTAAAACGGTAATTTGACCCAACTGGTGTTACGGACAGTCGTGAAGGACTAACTAGTCGATATTGGTCTATATCCGTGGACACAGAAAATATGTCTGCAATGAGAAGAGTGCAACTGTGAGTCTATAGTGGGATGTACACACAGTTAATGAATATTGATTAATTTTGTTAATGATTTTGACCAATTAATCTCACATCATTGGAGCTTCTGATCTGCAGGTCCATTAGGTCCCACTGGTAGCTCATAAAGTAATTTGAGGCAACTAAGTAATAAATGTAAATTGATAGTGTTCAATTTACTAAGGGAAACAATATAATATATATTGATATATTATTATGAGAGAAATTAATATTTGAAGAAATTCAAATATTAATATAAATTTGAGTCACATTAAATTTATGGAAGTTTGAAAGAGTTCAAATATGAATTAATTAATTTTAAGGCCTAAAATCTATTTGGGCGAATTAATTAATTCAAGGCCAGAAATTAAATATGTGATATTTATATGGTGGTTAATTAATTAAAGAATTCATTAACCGGGAATTAATAAATTATGAAAATAATTAATCACTTAAGGAAGTGATTAATCATTTATGGAAATGATCTAATCACTTATGGAAGTAATTAGTCATTTGTGGAAAAGATTAATCAATTATGGAATTGATTGATCTTGGATTGATTAAATAAGGAATAAGATTGAATCAATTTTGGAAAATATTGATTTAATTGAATATTTTATTCATGGTCACTCTTCTATAAATAGAACACTAGACCTAATTGGTTTAGTAGCCCTCTTGCTCTTATACTCACAAGACAAGACCCTAGAATTCTCTCTAGTCTCCCTCTTAGAGAAAGACTCCCACAAGTCTTTTGCCTCATAGACTTAGAGACATACCGGTGTAACCTCTGTGGTAATTGTGTCTATGAAGAAGAAATTTCCAGCGAAGAAACTACGAGAAGGCCACTGCGTTTTCGTTCGTTGGAGCATCGTTGGCGAAGAACGGTCAAGTCTACAACGAAGGTTTGTAACACTTCTTTCCCGTTTCTTTAGAATAGCATGAAAATAAATTTAGATTTAGTTTTCAAGCAAGTTTATAGCAATTTCCACCAACTTTAAAGTATGTTTAAAGTTTATTTTGCCTTTTCATAACGGTATTTTAATGTTAATTAATATACGGCGTAAGGTCCAATCGTGCGCTTCGGCTGCGTGGGGACTTTCATTCCCTTCAGTCCAAACAACCTAAAGAACTATCATTGGGCCGAACTTTGAGTTCCAAACTCTACAAAACTCAAACGGAGCAAAGTTTTGACCAAGTTCATCCAAACCCGATTAAAAACTCTCATTGGGACGAAGTTTGAGTTCCGAGCTCTCAAAAACTGAAAAGGAGCAAAGTTTGGACCATGTGTCGTCCAAACCACCTAAAGAACTCTCATCGGGCCGAACTTTTAATTCCTAACTCTCAAAAACTCAAACGGAGCAAAGTGTGGACCAAGTTCGTCCAAACTAGATGAATAATTCTCATTGGGACGAACGTTGGGTTCTGAGCTCTAAAAACTGAAACAGAACAAAGGTTGGACCATGTGTCGTCCAAACCACCTGAAGAACTCTCATTGGGCCAAACTTTGAGCTCCTAACTCTCCAAATCTCAAACGGAGCAAAGTTTTGACCAAGTTCATCCAAACAAGATGGAAAACTTTCATTGGGACGAACTTTGGGTTCCGAGCTCTAAAAAACTGAAGTGGAGCAAAGTTCGGACCATGTGTATTCAAAACCACCTAAAGAACTCTTATTGGGCCGAACTTTTAATTCCTAACTCTCCAAAACTTAAACGGAGCAAAGTTTGGACCACGTTCGTTCAAATACGGTGAAAAACTCCCATTGCGACGAACTTTGGGTTCAGAGCTCTCAAAAACGTAAACAGAGCAAAGTTTGGACCATGTGTCGTCCTAACCACCTAAAGAACTCTCATTGGGGCGAACTTTTAATTCCTAACTCACCAAAACTCAAACGGAGCAAAGTTTGGAACAAGTTTGTCCAAACCAGATAAAAAACTCTCATTGGGACAAACTTTGGGTTCTGAGCTCTCAAAAACTGAAACGGAGCAAAGTTTGGACCATGAGTCGTCCAAACCACCTACAGAACTCTAATTGGGCCGAACTTTTAATTCCTAACTCTCCTAAACTCAGACGGAGAAAAGTTTGGACCATGTTCGTCCAAACCAGATGAAAAACCCTCATTGGGACAAGCTTTGGGTTCCGAGTTCTCAAAAACTTAAACGGAGCAAATTTCGGACCATGTGTCGTCCAAACCACCTAAAGAACTCTCATTGGGCCAAACTTTAAGTTCCTAACTCTCAAAAACTCAAACGTTGCAAAGTTTGGACCAATTTCATCCAAACAATATGAAAAGCTCTCATTGGGATGAACTTTGAGTTCCGAGCTCTAGAAAACTGAAAGGGAACAAAGTTCGGACCATGTGTCATTCAAAAATGTAAAGAACTCTCATAGGATCGAACTTTGACTTCCAAACTCTCCAAAACTCAAATGGAGAAAAGTTTGAACCAACTTCGTCCAAACCCGATTAAAAACTCTCATTGGGCCGAACTTTGAGTTCCGAGCTCTCAAAAACTGAAAAGGAGCAAAGTTTGGACCATGTGTCGTCCAAACCACCTAAAGAACTCTCATTGGGCCGAACTTTTAATTCCCAACTCTCAAAAACTCGAACAGAGCAAAGTTTGGACCAAGTTCGTCCAAACCAGAAGAAAAAACTCTCACTGGGACGAACGTTGGGTTCTAAGCTCTAAAATCTGAAAGAGAACAAAGTTTGGACCATGTGTCGTCCAAACCACCTGAAGAACTCTCATTGGGTCGAACTTTGAGTTCCTAACTCTCCAAATCTCAAACAGAGCAAAGTTTTGACCAAGTTCGTCCAAACAAGATGGAAAACTCTCATTGGGACGAACGTTGGGTTCGGAGCTCTAAAAAACTGAAACGGAGCAAAGTTCGGACCATGTGTATTCGATAGCACCTAAAGAACTCTAATTGGGCCGAACTTTTAATTCCTAACTCTCCAAAACATAAACAGAGCAATGTTCGGACCACGTTCATTCAAACCAGATGAAAAACTCTCATGGCTACGAACTTTGGGTTCGGAGCGCTAAAAAACGTAAACGCAGCAAAGTTTGGACCATGTGTAGTCCAAACCACCTAAAGAACTCTCATTGGGTCGAACTTTTAATTCCTAACTCTCCAAAACTCAAACGGAGCAAAGTTTGGAACAAGTTCGTCCAAACCAGATGAGAAACTCTCATTGGTACAAACTTTGGGTTTTGAGCTCTCAAAAACTGAAACGGAGCAAAGTTTGGACCATGAGTCGTCCAAACCACCTAAAGAACTCTCATTGGGCCGAACTTTTAATTCCTAACTCTCCAAAAATCAGACGGAGCAAAGTTTTGACCAAGTTCGTCCAAACCAGATGAAAAACTCTTATTGGGACGAACTTTGGGTTCCGAGTTGTAAAAAACGTAAACGAAGCAAAGTTTGGACCATGTGTCGTCCAAACCACCTAAAGAACTCTCATTTTGCCGAACTTTAAGTTCCTAACTCTAGAAAACTCATACGTTGCAAAGTTTGGACCAAGTTCGTCCTAACCATATGAAAAACTCTCATTGGGACGAACTTTGAGTTCTGAGCTCTAAAAAACTGAATCGGAGCAAAGTTCAGACCATGTGTCGTTCAAAAAACCTAAAGAACTCTCATAGGGTCGAACTTTGAGTTCCAAACTTTCCAAAACTCAAATGGAGCAAAGTAAGGACCAAGTTCGTCCAAACCCGATTAAAAACTCTCATTGGGCCGAACTTTGAGTTCCGAGCTCTCAAAAACTGAAAAAGGAGAAAAGTTTGGACCATGTGTCGTCCAAACCACTTAAAGAACTCTCATTGGGCCGAACTTTTAATTCCCAACTCTCAAAAACTCAAACGGAGCAAAGTTGGGACCAAGATCGTCCAAACCAGAAGAAAAACTCTCATTGGGACGAACGTTGGGTTCTGAGCTCTAAAAACTGAAACAGAACAAAGTTTGGACCATGTGTCGTCCAAACCTTCTGAAGAACACTCATTAGGTCGAACTTTTAATTCCTAACTCTCCAAAACTCAAACGGAGCAAAGTTTGGAACAAGTTCGTCCAAACCAGATGAGAAACTCTCATTGGTACAAACTTTGGGTTCTGAGCTCTCAAAAACTGAAACAGAGCAAAGTTTGGACCATGAGTCGTCCAAACCACCTAAAGAACTCTCATTGGGCCGAACTTTTAATTCCTAACTCTCCAAAAATCAGACGGAGCAAAGTTTGGACCAAGTTCGTCCAAACCAGATGAAAAACTCTTATTAGGACGAACTTTGGGTTCCGAGTTGTGAAAAACGTAAACGAAGCAAAGTTTGGACCATGTGTCGTCCAGACCACCTAAAGAACTCTCATTTTGCCGAACTTTAAGTTCCTAACTCTCAAAAACTCAAACGTTGCAAAGTTTGGACCAAGTTCGTCCTAACCATATGAAAAACTCTCATTGGGACGAACTTTGAGTTTCGAGCTCTAAAAAACTGAATCGGAGCAAAGTTCAGACCATGTGTCGTTCAAAAAACCTAAAGAACTCTCATAGGGTCGAACTTTGAGTTCCAAACTTTCCAAAACTCAAATGGAGCAAAGTAAGGACCAAGTTCGTCCAAACCCGATTAAAAACTCTCATTGGGCCGAACTTTGAGTTCCGAGCTCTCAAAAACTGAAAAAGGAGAAAAGTTTGGATCATGTGTCGTCCAAACCACTTAAAGAACTCTCATTGGGCCGAACTTTTAATTCCCAACTCTCAAAAACTCAAACGGAGCAAAGGTGGGACAAAGATCGTCCAAACCAGAAGAAAAACTCTCATTGGGACGAACGTTGGGTTCTGAGCTCTAAAAACTGAAACAGAACAAAGTTTGGACCATGTGTCGTCCAAACCACCTGAAGAACTCTCATTGGGCCGAACTTTTAGTTCCTAACTCTTCCAATCTCAAATGGAGAAAAGTTTTGACCAAGTTCGTCCAAACAAGATGGAAAACTTTCATTGGGACGAACTTTGGGTTCTGAACTCTAAAAATCTGAAACGGAGCAAACTTCGGACCATGTGTATTCGAAACCACCTAAAGAACTCTAATTGGGCCGAACTTTTAATTCCTAACTCTCCAAAACTTAAGTGGAGCAAAGTTTGGACCACGTTCGTTCAAACCAGATGAAAAACTCTCATTGGGACAAACGTTGGGTTCCGAGCTCTCATAAACTTAAACGAAGCAAGGTTTGGACCATGTGTCGTCCAAACCACCTAAAAATTTCTCATTAGGTCGAACTTTTAATTCCTAACTCTCTAAAAGTTAAACGGAGCAAAGTTTGGACCACGTTCGTCCAAGCTAGATGAAAGACTCTCATTGCGACGAACTTTGGGTTTCGAGCTCTCAAAAACTGAAACGGAGCAAAGTTTGGACCATGTGTCGTCCAAACCACCTAAAGAACTCTCATTGGGCCGAACTTTATGTCCCTAACTCTCAAAAACTCAAACGTTGCAAAGTTTGGACCAAGTTCGTCCAAACCATATGAAAAACTCTCATTGGGACGAACTTTGAGTTCCGAGCTCAAAAAACTGAAACGGAGCAAAGTTCGGACCATGTGTCATTCAAAAAACCTAAAGAACTCTCATAGGGTCGAATTTTGAGTTCAAAACTCTCCAAAATTCAAATGGAGAAAAATTTGGTCGAAGTTCGTCCAAACCCGATTAAAAACTCTCATTTGGCCGAACTTTGATTCCGAGCTATTAAAAACTGAAAAGGAGCAAAGTTGGGACCAAGTTCGTCCAAACCAGAAGAAAAACTCTCATTGGGACGAACGTTGGGTTCTGAGCTCTAAAATCTGAAAGAGAACAAAGTTTGGACCATGTGTCGTCGAAACCACCTGAAGAACTCTCATTGGGTCGAACTTTGAGTTCCTAACTCTCCAAATCTCAAACAGAGCAAAGTTTTGACCAAGTTCGTCCAAACAAGATGGAAAACTCCCATTGCGACGAACTTTGGGTTCGGAGCTCTCAAAAACGTAAACGGAGAAAAGTTTGAACCATGTGTCGTCCAAACCACCTAAAGAACTCTCATTGAGCCGAACTTTTAGTTCCTAACTTTCCAGAACTCAAACGGAACAAAGTCTCGACCAAGTTCGTCCAAACCAGATGAAAAACTCTCATTGGGACGAACGTTGGGCTCTGAGCTCTAAAAACTGAAACAGAGTAAAGTTTGGACCATGTGTCGTCCAAACCACCTGAAGAACTCTCATTGGGCCGAACTTTGAGTTCCTAACTCTCCGAAACTCAAACGGAGCAAAGTTTTGACCAAGTTAGTCGAAACGAGATGGAAAATTCTCATTGGGATGAACATTGGGTTCCGAGCTCTAAAAAACTGAAACGAAGCAAAGTTTGGACCATGTGTATTCGAAACCACCTAAAGAACTCCCATTGGGCCGAACTTTGAGTTCCTAATTCTCCAAAACTCAAACGGAGCAAAGTATGGACCATGTTCGTCCAAACAAGATGAAAAACGGAACAAAATTTGAACCATGTGTCGTCCAAACCACCTAAAGAACTCTCATTTGGACGAACTTTTAATTCCTAACTCTCCAAAACACAAACGGAGAAAAATTTTGACCAAGTTCGTCCAAACCAGATGAAAAACTCTCATTGGGACGAACTTTGGGTTCTGAGCTCTCATAAACTGAAACGAAGCAAGGTTTGGACCATGTGTCGTCCAAACCGCCTAAAAAATTCTCATTGGGTCGAACTTTTAATTCCTAACTCTCCAAAACTTAGACGGAGAAAAGTTTGGACCACGTTCGTCCAAACCAGATGAAAAACTCTCATTGCGACGAACTTTGGGTTCTGAGCGCTCAAAAACTGAAACGGAGCAACGTTTCGACCATGTGTCGTCCAAACCACCTAAAGAACTCTCATTGGGCTGAACTATGAGTTCCAAACTCTCCAAAACTCAAATAAAGTAAAGTTTGGACCAAGTTCGTCCAAACTAGATTAAAAACTCTCATTTGGACGAACTTTGGGTTCCGACCTCTGAAAAATTTAAACGGAGCAAAGTTTGGACCATGTGTCGTCCTAACAACCTAAAGAACTCTCATTGGGCCAAACTTTTAATTACTAACTCTCCAAAACTCAAACGGAGCAAAGATTGGTCCAAGTTCGTCCAAACTACATGGAAAACTCTCATTGGGACGAACTTTGGGTTCCGAGGTCTCAAAAATTGAAACGGAGCAAAGTTTGGACCATCTGTCGTCCAGACCACCTAAAGAACTCTCATTGGGCCAAACTTTTAATTACCAACTCTCCAAAACTCAAAGTGAGCAAAGTTTGGACCAAGTTCGTCCAAACCAGATGGAAAACTCTCATTGGGACGAACTCTGGGTTCCGAGCTCTCAAAAACTAAAACGGAGCAAAGTTCGGACCATGTGTCGTCCAAACAGCCTAAAGAACTCTCATAGGGCCGAACTTTCAGTTCCAAACTCTCTAAAACTCAAACGGAGCAAAGTTTGGGCCAAGTTCGTCCAAACCAGATTAAAAATCCTCATTGGGACGAACTTTGGGTTTCGAGCTCTGGAAAACTGAAACGGAGCAAAGTTTGGACCATGTGTCCTCCAAACAACCTAAAGAACTCACATTGGGCCGAAGTTTGAGTTCCTAACTCTCCAAAACTCAAACGGAGCAAAGTTTGGACCAAGTTCGTCCAAACCAGATTAGAAACTCTCATAGGGACGAACTTTAAGTTCCGATCTCTCAAAAACTGAAAGGGAGCAAACTTCCGACCATGTGTCGTCCAAGCCACCGAAAGAACTCTCATTGGGCCGAACTTTAAATTCCTAACTCTCCAAAACTCAAACGGAGCAATGATTTGACCAAGTTCGTCCAAACCAGATGAAAAACTCTCATTGGGACGAACATTGGGTTCCGAGCTCTCAAAAACTTGAAACGGAGCAAAGTTCGAACCATGTGTCGTCCAAACCACCGAAAGAACTCTCATTGGGTCGAACTTTGAATTCTTAATTCTCCAAAACTCAAACGAAGCAAAGTTTGGACCACGTTCGTCCAAACCAGATGAAAACTCTCATTGGGACGAACTTTGGGTTCCGAGCTCTAAGAAATTGAATCGGAGCAAAGTATTGACCATGTGTCGTCCTAACAACCTAAAGAACTCTCATTGAGCCACACTTTTAATTACTAACTCTCCAAAACTCAAACGGAGCAAAGTTTGGACCAAGTTCGTCCAAACCAGATGGAAAACTCTCATTGGGACGAACTCTGGGTTCCGAGTTCTCAAAAACTAAAACGGAGCAAAGTTCGGACCATGTGTCGTCCAAACAACCTAAAGAACTCTCATAGGGCCGAACTTTCAGTTCCAAACTCTCTAAAACTCAAACGGAGCAAAGTTTGGGCCAAGTTCGTCCAAACCAGATTAAAAACCCTCATTGGGACGAACTTTGGGTTTCGAGCTCTGAAAAACTGAAACGGAGCAAAGTTTGGACCATGTGTCCTCCAAACAACCTAAAGAACTCACATTGGGCCGAAGTTTGAGTTCCTAACTCTCCAAAACTCAAACGGAGCAAAGTTTGGACAAAGTTCGTCCAAACCAGATTAAAAACTCTCATTGGGACGAACTTTGGGTTCCGATCTCTCAAAAACGGAAAGCGAGCAAAGTTCCGACCATATGTCGTCCAAGCCACCGAAAGAACTCTCATTGGGTCGAAGTTTAAATTTCTAACTCTCCAAAACTCAAACGGAGCAATGTTTTGACCAAGTTCGTCCAAACCAGATGAAAAACTCTCATTGGGACGAACTTTGGGTTCCGAGCTCTCAAAAACTTGAAACGGAGCAAAGTTCGAACCATGTGTCGTCCAAACCACCGAAAGAACTCTCATTGGGTCGAACTTTTAATTCTTAATTCTCCAAAACTCAAACGAAGCAAAGTTTGGACCACGTTCGTCCAAACCAGATGAAAACTCTCATTGGGACGAACTTTGGATTCCGAGCTCTAAAAAATTGAATCGGAGCAAAGTTTGACCATGTGTCGTCCTAACAACCTAAAGAACTCTCATTGGGCCAAACTTTTAATTATTAACTCTCCAAAACCTAAACAGAGCAAAGTTTGGACCAAGTTCGTCCAAACCAGATGGAAAACTCTCATTGGGACGAACTCTGGGTTCCGAGCTCTCAAAAACTGAAACGGAGCAAACTTCGGACCATGTGTCGTCCAAACAACCTAAAGAACTCTCATAGGTCTGAACTTTGAGTTCCAAACTCTCCAAAACTTAAACGGAGCAAAGTTTTGACCGAATTCGTCCAAACCAGAGTAAAAACATTGGGAAGAACTTTGGGTTCCGAGCTCTCAAAAACTGAAACGGAACAAAGTTTGCACCATGTGTTGTCCAAACCACCTAAAGAACTATCATTGGGCCGAACCTTTGATTCCTAACTCTCCAAATCTCAAACGGAGCAAAGTTTGAACCAAATTCGTCCAAACAAGATGAAAAACTTTCATTCGGACGAATGTTGGGTTCCGAGCTCTCAAAAACTGAAACAGAGCAAAGTTTGGACCATGTGTCGTACAAACCTCCTAAAGAACTCTCATTGGGCCGAACTTTGATTTCCAAAGTCTCCAAAACTCAAATAGAGCAAAGTTTGGACCATGTTCGTCCAAAGAAGGTGCAAAAACTCTCATTGGGATGAACTTTGGTTTTCGAGATCTCAAAAACTGAAACGGAGCAAAGTTTGGAATGTGTGTCATCCAAACAAACTAAAGAACTCTCATTAGGCTGAACTTTGAGTTCCAAACTCTCCAAAACTCAAATGGAGCTATGTTTTGGACCAAGTTCGTCCAAACCAAATTAAAAACTCTCATTGGGAAGAACTTTGGGTTCCGAGCTCTCAAAAACTGAAACGGAGAAAAGTCTGGACCATGTGTCGTCCAAACCACCTAAAGAACTCTCATTGGGCCGAACTTTTTATTCCTAACTCTCCAAAACTCAAACGGAGTAAAGTTTGGACCAAGTTCGTCCAAACCAGATGAAAAACTCTCATTGCGACGAACTTTGGGTTTCGAGCTCTCAAAAATTTAAACAGAGCAAAATTCTGACCATGTGTCGTCCAAACAACCTAAAGAACTCTCATTTGGCTGAACTTTGAGTTCCAAACTCTCCAAAACTCAAACGGAGAAAAGTTTGGACCAAGTTCGTCCAACAAAGATGAAAAACTCTCATTAGGACGAACGTTGGGTTCTGAGCTCTCAAAAAGTGAAATAGAGCAAAGTTTGGACCATGTGTCGTCCAAACTACCTAAAGAACTCTCATTGGGCCGAACTTTGAGTTCCTAGCTCTCCAAAATTCAAACGGAGCAAAGTTTGGACCAACTTCGTCCAAACCAGATGAAAAACTCCCATTGGGACGAACGTTGGGTTCTGAGCTCTCAAATACTGTAACGGAGCAAAGTTTGCCCCATATGTTCTCCAAACCACCTAAAGAACTATCATTGGGCCGAACCTTTGATTCCTAACTCTCCAAATCACAAACGGATTAAAGTTTGGACCAAATTCGTCCAAACAAGATGAAAAACTTTCATTCGGACGAATGTTGGGTTCCGAGCTCTCAAAAACTGAAACAGAGCAAAGTTTGGACCATGTGTCGTACAAACCTCCAAAAGAACTCTCATTGGGCCGAACTTTGATTTCCAAAGTCTCCAAAACTCAAACGGAGCAAAGTTTGGACCATGTTCGTCCAAAGCAGGTGCAAAAACTCTCATTGGGATGAACATTGGTTTTTGAGCTCTCAAAAACTGAAACGGAGCAAAGTTTGGAATGTGTGTCATCCAAACAAACTAAAGAACTCTCATTAGGCTGAACTTTGAGTTCCAAACTCTCCAAAACTCAAATTGAGCTATGTTTTGGACCAAGTTCGTCCAAACCAAATTAAAAACTCTCATTGTCTTGAACTTTGGGTTCCGAACTCTCAAAAACTGAAACGGAGAAAAGTCTGGACCATGTGTCGTCCAAACCACCTAAAGAACTCTCATTGGGCCGAACTTTTTATTCCTAACTCTCCAAAACTCTAACGGAGCAAAGTTTGGACAAGGTTCGTCCAAACCAGATGAAAAACTCTCATTGGGACGAACTTTGGGTTTCGAGCTCTCAAAAATTTAAACAGAGCAAAATTCTGACCATGTGTCGTCCAAACAACCTTAAGAACTCTCATTTGGCTGAACTTTGAGTTCCAAACTCTCCAAAACTCAAACGGAAAAAAGTTTGGACCAAGTTCGTCCAACAAAGATGAAAAACTCTCATTAGGACGAACGTTGGGTTCTGAGCTCTCAAAAAGTGAAATAGAGCAAAGTTTGGACCATGTGTCGTCCAAACTACCTAAGGAACTCTCATTGGGCCGAACTTTGAGTTCCGAACTCTCCAAAACTCAAACGGAGCAACGTTTGGACAAAGTTCGTCCAAACCAGATGAAAAACTCTCATTGGGACGAACGTTGGGTTCTGAGCTCTCAAAAACTAAAACGGAGAAAGGTTTCAACCATTTGCCGTCTAAACAACCTAAAGAAATCTCATTTGGCCGAACATTGAGTTCCAAAACTCTCCAAAACTAAAACGTAGCAATGTTTGGACCAAGTTCGTCAAAACAAGATGAAAAACTTTCATTTGGACGAATGTTGGGTTTCGAGCTATCAAAAATTGAAACAGAGCAAGGTTCGGACCATGTGTCGTACAAACCACCAAAAGAACTCTCATAGGGCCGAACGTTGATTTCCAAACTCTCCAAAACTCAAACATAGCAACGTTTGGACAAACTTCGTCCAAACAAGATGAAAAACTTTCATTTGGACGAACGTTGGGTTCCGAGCTCTCAAAAACTGAAACGGAGCAAAGTTCGGACCATGTGTCGTACAAACCACCAAAAGAACTCTCATAGGGCCGAAATTTGATTTCCAAACTCTCCAAAACTCAAACGTAGCAAATTTTGGACCAAGTTCGTCCAAACCAGATTAAAAACTCTCAATTGGAAGAACTTTGGGTTCCGAGCTCTCAAAAACTGAAACGGAGCAAAGTTTGGACCATGTGTCATCCAAACCACCTAAAGAACTCTCATTGGGCCGAACTTTTAATTCCTAACTCTCCAAAAATCAAATGGAGCAAAGTTTGGACCAAGTTAGTAAAAACCAAATGAAAAACCCTCATTGGGAAGAACTTTGGGTTTCAAGCTCTCAAAAACTGAAACAGAGCAAAATTCGGACCATGTGATGTCCAAACAACCTAAAGAACTCTCATTCGGCCGAACTTTGACTTCGAAACTCTCCAAAACTCAAACAGAGAAAAGTTTGGACCAAGTTCGTCCAAAAAAGATGAAAAACTCTCATCACGACGAACGTTGAGTTCTGAGCTCTCAAAAACTGAAATAGAGCAAAGTTTGGACCATGTGTCGTCGAAAGTACCTAAAGAACTCTCATTGGGCCGAACTTTTAATTCCTAACTCTCCAAAACTCAAACGGAGCTAAGTTTGGACCAAGTTCGTCCAAACCAGATGAAAAACTCTCATTGGGATGAACTTTGGGTTTCCAACTCTCAAAAACTGAAACAGAGCAAAATTCGGACCATGTGTCATACAAACAACCTAAAGAACTCTCACTTGGCTGAACTTTGAGTTCCAAAACTCTCCAAAACTCAAACGGAGAACAGTTTGGACCAAGTTCGTCATAAAAAGATGAAAACCTCTCATTAGGACGACCGTTGGGTTCTGAGCTCTCAAAAACTAAAATAGAGCAAAGTTTGGACCATGTGTCGTCCAAACTACCTAAAGAACTCTCATTGGGCCGAACTTTGAGTTCCTCACTCTCCAAAACTAAAACGGAGCAAAGTTTGGACCAAGTTCGTCCAAACCAGATGAAAAACTCTCATTGAGACGAACTTTGGGATCCGTGCTCTCAAAAACTAAAACGGAGAAAAGTTTCGACCATTTGTCGTCTAATCAACCTAAACAACTCTCATTGGGCCGAACATTGAGTTGCAAAACTCTCCAAAACTAAAACGTAACAAAGTTTGGACCAAGTTCATCCAAACAAGATGAAAAACTTTCATTCAGACGAACGTTGGGTTCCGAGCTCTCAAAAACTGAAACGGAGCAAAGTTCGGACCATGTGTCGTACAAACCACCTAAACAACTCTCATTGGGCTGAACTTTGAGTTCAAAACTCTCCAAAACTAAAACGGAGCAAAGTTTGGACCAAGTTCGTCCAAACCAGATGAAAAACTCTCATTAAGACGAACTTTGGGATTCGTGCTCTCAAAAACTAAAACGGAGAAAAGTTTCGACCATTTGTCGTCTAAAGAACCTAAAGAACTCTCATTGGGCCGAACATTGAGTTCCAAAACTCTCCAAAACTAAAACGTAGCAAAGTTTGGACCAAGTTCATCCAAACAAGATGAAAAACTTTCATTCGGACGAACGTTGGGTTCCGAGCCCTCAAAAACTGAAACGGAGCAAAGTTCGAACCATGTGTCGTACAAACCACCTAAAGAACTCTCATTGGGCTAAACTTTGAGTTCCAAACTCTCCAAAACTCAAATGGAGCAAAGTTTGACCAAGTTCGTCCAAACCAGATAAAAAACTCTCATCGGGACGAACTTTGGGTTCCGAGCTCTAAAAAACTGAAACGGAGCAAAGTTCAGACCATGTGTCGTCCAAACATCCTAAAGAACTCTCATTGGGCCGAACTTTGAGTTCAAAACTCTCCAAAACTCAAACAGAGCAAAGTTTGGACGAAGTTCGCCCAAAAAATATGAAAAACTCTCATTGGGACAAACGTTGCATTCTGAGTTCTCAAAAACTGAAACATAGCAAAGTTTGGACCATGTGTCGTCCAAACTACCTAATGAACTCTCATTGGGCCGAACTTTGAGTTCCTAACTCTCCAAAACTAAAACGGAGCAAAGTTTGGACCAAGTTCGTCCAAACCAAATGAAAAACTCTAATTGGGAGGAACTTTGGGTTCCGATTTCTCAAAAACTATAACGAAGAAAAGTTTCGACCATTTGTCGTCCAAACAACCTAAAGAACTCTCATTGGGCAGAACTTTGAGTTCCAAAACTCTCTAAAACTAAAATGGAGCTAAGTTTTGGACCAAGTTCGTGCAAACCAGATTAAAAACTCTCATTGGGAAGAACTTTGGGTTTCGAGCTCTCAAAAACCGAAACGAAGCAAAGTTTGGACCTTGTGTCATCCAAACCACCTTAAGAACTCTCATTGGGCCGAACTTTTAATTCCTAACTCTCCAAAACTCATACGGAGCAAAGTTTGGACCAAGTTCGTCCAAACATGATTAAAAACTCTCATTGGGACGAACTTTGGGTTTCCAGCTCTCAAAATCTGAAACAGAGCAAAATTCGGACCATGTGTCATACAAACAACCTAAAGAACTCTCATTTGGCTGACCTTTGAGTTCCAAACTCTCCAAAACTCAAACGGAGAAAAGTTTGGACCAAGTTCGTCATAAAAAGATGAAAAACTCCCATTAGGACGAACGTTGGGTTCTGAGCTCTCAAAAACTGAAATAGAGCAAAGTTTGGACCATGTGTCGTCCCAACTACCTAAAGAACTCTCATTGGGCCGAACTTTGAGTTCCAAACTCTCCAAAACTCAAACCGAGCGATGTTTGGACGAAGTTCGCCCACAAAAGATGAAAAACTCTCATCGGGACAAACGTTGGGTTCTGAGTTCTCAAAAACTGAAACAGAGAACAGTTTGGACCATGTGTCGTCCAAACTAATGAACTCTCATTGGGCCGAACTTTGAGTTCCTAACTCTCTAAAACTAAAACGGAGCAAAGTTTGGACCAAGTTCGTCCAAACCAGATGAAAAACTCTAATTGGGACAAACTTTTGTTTTCGAGCTCTCAAAAATTGAAACGGAGCAAAGTTCAGACCATGTGTCGTCCAAACAACCTAAAGAACTCTCAATGGGCCGAACAATGAGTTCCAAACTCTCCAAAACTCAAACCGAGCAAAGTTTGGACGAAGTTCGCCCAAAAAATATGAAAAACTCTCATGGGACAAACGTTGCGTTCTGAGTTCTCAAAAACTGAAACATAGCAAACTTTGGACCATGTGTCGTCCAAACTACCTAATGAACACTCATTGGGCCGAACTTTTAGTTCCTAACTCTCCAAAACTAAAACGGAGCAAAGTTTGGACCAACTTCGTCCAAACTAGATGAAAAACTCTAATTGGGAGGAACTTTGGGTTCCGATTTCTCGAAAACTATAACGAAGAAAAGTTTCGACCATTTGTCGTCCAAACAACCTAAAGAACTCTCATTGGGCAGAACTTTGAGTTCCAAAACTCTCTAAAACTAAAATGGAGCTAAGTTTTGGACCAAGTTCGTGCAAACCAGATTAAAAACTCTCATTGGGAAGAACTTTGGGTTTCGAGCTCTCAAAAACCGAAACGAAGCAAAGTTTGGACCTTGTGTCATCCAAACCACCTTAAGAACTCTCATTGGGCCGAACTTTTAATTCCTAACTCTCCAAAACTCAAACGGAGAAAAGTTTGGACGAAGTTCGTCCAAACATGATTAAAAACTCTCATTGGGACGAACTTTGGGTTCCTAGCTCTAAAAAATTGAAACAGGGCAAAGTTTGGCTCATGTGTCGTCCAAACCACCTAAAGAACTCTCATTGGGCACAAAGTTTGGACCAAGTTCGTCCAAACCAGATGAAAAACTCTCATTGGGACAAACTTTGGGTTCTAAGCTCTCAAAAACTGAAACAGAGCAAAGTTTGGACCATGTGTCGTCCAAACTACCTAATGAACTCTCATTGGGCCAAACTCTGAGTTCCTAGCTCTCCAAAACTAAAACGGAGCAAAGTTTCGACCAAGTTCGTCCAAACCAGATGAAAAAATCTCATTGGGACGAACTTTGGGTTCCGAGCTCTCAAAAACTAAAACGGAGAAAACTTTGGACCATTTGTCATCCAAAGAACCTAAAGAACTCTCATTGGGCCGAACTTTGAGTTCCAAAACTCTCCAAAACTAAAATGGAGCAAAGTTTGGACCAAGTTCGTCCAAACAAGATGAAAAACTTTCATTGGGACGAACGTTGGGTTCCGAGCTCTCAAAAACGGAAATGGAGCAAAGTTTGGACCATGTGTCATCCAAACCACCTAAAGAACTCTCATTGGGCCGAACTTTGAGTTCCTAGCTCTCCAAAACTAAAACAGAGCAAAGTTTGGACCAAGTTTGTCCAAACCATATGAAAAACTCTCATTGGGACGAACTTTCGGTTTCGAGCTATAAAAAACTGAAACGGAGCAAAGTTTGGCTCATGTGTCGTCCAAACCACCTAAAGAACTCTCATTGGGCCGAACTTTGAGTTCCAAAACTCTCCATAACTAAAACGGAGCAAAGTTTGGACCAAGTTCTTCCAAACAAGATTAAAAACTCTCATTAGGACGAACTTTGGGTTGTGAGCTC
Source organism: Luffa aegyptiaca (assembly GCA_017139565.1). Classification (NCBI taxonomy): domain Eukaryota; kingdom Viridiplantae; phylum Streptophyta; class Magnoliopsida; order Cucurbitales; family Cucurbitaceae; genus Luffa; species Luffa aegyptiaca. Next base: position 28,472,735 of record CM029407.1, read on the forward strand.
TCTAAGACTGAAACGGAGCAAAGTTCGGACAATTTGTCGTCTAAACAACCTAAAGCACTCTCATTGGGCCGAACTTGGAGTTCCAAACACTCCAAAAATCAAACGGAGCAAAGTTTGGACCAAGTTCATCCAAAAAATGAAAAACTCTCATTGGGACAAACGTTGGGTTCTGAGCTCCCAAAAACTGAAACAGAGTAAAGTTTGGACCATGTGTTGTCCAAACTACGTAATGAACTCTCATTGGGCCGAACTTTGAGTTCCTAGCTCTCCAAAACTAAAACGGAGCAAAGTTTGGACCAAGTTCGTCCAAACCATATGAAAAACTCTCATTGGGACGATCTTTGGGTTCCGAGCTCTGAAAAACTAAAACGGAGAAAAGTTTGGACCATTTGTCGTCCAAACAACCTAAAGAACTCTCATTGGGCCGAACTTTGAGTTCCAAAACTCTCCATAACTAAAACGGAGCAAAGTTTGGACCAAGTTCTTCCAAACAAGATTAAAAACTCTCATTAGGACGAACTTTGGGTTGTGAGCTCTCTAAGACTGAAACGGAGCAAAGTTCGGACAATTTGTCGTCTAAATAACCTAAAGCACTCTCATTGGGCCGAACTTGGAGTTCCAAACACTCCAAAAATCAAACGGAGCAAAGTTTGGACCAAGTTCGTCCAAACCAGATGAAAAAACTCTCATTGGGACAAACCTTGGGTTACGATCTCTCAAAAACTTAAACGGAGCAAAGTTTGGACCATGTGTCGTCCAAACAACCTAAAGAACTCTCATTGGGCTGAACTTTGAGTTCCAAACTCTCCAAAACTCAAATGGAGCAAAGTTTGGACGAAGTTCGTCCAAATCAGATTAAAAACTCTCATTGGGACGAACTTTGGGTTCCGAGCTCTAAAAAACTGAAACGGAGCAAAGTTTGGCCCATGTGTCGTCCAAACCACCTAAAGAACTCTCATTGGGCCGAACTGTTATTTCCTAACTCTCCAAAACTCAAACGAAGCAAAGTTTGGACCAAGTACGTCAAAGCCAGATGAAAAACTCTCATTGGGACGAACTTTGGGTTCTGAGCTCTCAAAAACTTAAACAGAGCAAAGTTTGGACCATGTGTCGTCCAAACCACTTAAAGAACTCTCATTGGGCCTAACCGTGAGTTCCTAACTCTCCAAAACTCAAATGGAGCAAAGTTTGGACCAACTTCGTCCAAACCAAATGAAAAACTCTCATTGGGACGAACATTGGGTTCAGATCTCTCAAAATCTAAAACGGAGCAAAGTTTGGACCATTTGTCGTCCAAACAACCTAAAGAACTCGTATGGTTATGCAAATCCCTAGATACCAAAATGATACCAAAATGATATCAAATGGTCTGATATCAAAATGATATGACAGCTCGAGCCAAGTGGGTCTAAGAACCCTTATGGTTATGCAAATCCCTAGATCTCAAATGGTAAAATTCCCAAATCAAGATGATTTCATCCCAAGGAAGAAGATAGAATGGATTTACCTTGATGATCAAGACCAAGAGTAGATAGAACTCGTTTCTAAACTCGAGATTCGAATCACTACACAAGTAGTTTGATCAACGCTACTTGAATTATCCTATCATGCAAATCTAAACACAAGATATGCAAAGTTGCTCATGGCCATTAGGCTCAAAAGACTTAATTTTCATTGAAATTCCATCAAAACAAATCTTCTTTCAAAGCAACAACATGGATGACTATTTTTAGCCTTCATACACAACTTATGGTCATATGAAAGGTTGTAACTTTCATCCCTATCAATGCTATAATGACCCCTAACTAAATAATAAGTTAAAACATTAAAAACACAACTTTAAAACTGAAAATTACAATAAAAGCTCCTTAAAACCGACATTCATCTCTCAATTAGCTAACTCTAAAGTTTGTAAGCATCTTCGGTTCTTGTAGCTTGATTAAGACACCTCGGTTCGTATCATCCTCCCCTTCTTCAAGAGGATTCGTCCTCGAATCCAATGATCCCCTTGTAGTGCAAACTTGAAATCTTTTGAATCTCGTAGTCTTGCTCTCCTCAAGTTCTTCACCTTTGACCATCGTCCATGAATGAATGATGAAGCAAAATACAAACATCGCTTCATTTGGTTCCCTTGGGTATTAAAGTTCCCTCGTGCTTGGTTTTGTCTCGTATGTGAATCAAACTTTGAATCTTGCTTTTCAACAAGCATTTTAATTTCCTGCAAGAACTCATTAGAAAAAGTAGCTACACTTGGTTTAAGTGCACCCGTTAGAAAACAAGTCCTTTCAGTTACAAGTTCTTGCATGTGTCATTTTGAATACAAGACGATGTTCCTCTCACAAACGCTAAATGCTGAATTCTCTTTCTCTTTATGAGTCTCAAATGTTTCTTCCTCACATTCTTTCTCTTTTGTACTTTCCTCACTTTTTGTCTCAAAGGAAGGATCAACATATGTTTGCACACTTTCTTCGCTGGTCACTACGTCATCAACAATATCGTCATCATTTGAAACATCATCTTGAGGCAAGGGACAATCTTCTTCTTCTTGAATGGATTTTGTGATTTGTGCATCTCTTGTTTGATCCCGCAAATTCAACTCGTGAGATAATTTAGACATGTACTTTATGGATTTATGTATTTCATCCATATTTTCACGAAATGCCTTCCAAAATGGATCAACACGGACGTGTTTCTCACAACGTTTTTGTGCTTTACGAAACATGGATTTGTTTGAATTCCTTGTTTGAAACATGTTGCAAAAGAATGCAAAGTGACAAGGAAAATGGGCCTCACAAGCACTCCCTCACGTATTTTCACTCAAAGACAAATATGAAGGGATAAGAGCCCCACGCAGCGGAAGAATTTAACAGGACCTACTCAGAGTCTTAGATTCTAATTGAAATACCATTACAATTTGCAAAATATTACAACAGTAAATCTATATTTAACGGGCTGTATGTAGGCTATAAACATGCTAAATGATTAACTAGATTAATCCTAGTGATCAAGGATTTCATAGAAAACTTACTTTTGTAGAAAGTCTTGATCGATTCGCCTTTTCTTGCTAATGAGATTGAAAACGCAACAACCTTCTTGTGCAAACACCACCAATCGGCTAAATCGGTTTATCTCTAAGACTTCTTGAAGCAGGAGACTTGTGGGAGTCTTTTGGGAGAGATCTCTGAGAGAAGGAGAGACAATGGGATGCCTTTCACCCCACCCCAGGGGTCCTATATATAGTAAAGGCCAATACCTTTTTTTAATAGGAAAAGGTCTCTAATTTTAATAAATAAATAATTAATTCCGTAATTAATTAATTACCCAATTAAATATCATATATTTAATCTTAGGGATTTTATTAAAATTAAAATTAATATGAATCCAATTCATACTAAATTTATTTGAACTCTTTCAAATATTTTCTCTCAAGAATTAAGTTTTGAAATTAATTCAAAAATTATATTATAAAGTTTCATAAACTTTATATTATAATGCATCAATATACATTATATGATTCCCCAAATAAATGGAACACTTTCAATTTACAATATATATCTATTTGCTTCAAGTCTTTTTACGAGCTACCAGTGGGACCTAATGGACCTACAGATCAGAAGCTCCAACGATACGAGACTAATCGGCTTAAACTCATTAACCAAGTTAGTCTCCATTCGTTAACTGTGGGTCACCCCACTAAAGACCCACAGCTGCACTCTTCTCACTGCAGAATATTTCTGTGTCTATGGATATCGACTAATACTACAAATCAGCCCTTCACGTGTGTTCGTATCCCAACTGGGTCAAATTACTCTTTTACCCCTGGTTTGCATCTTTGTCCTTAAGTCCCCAGTACTCCTCTAATGAAGAACCTGTTTGAGGTCCAACCAACAAACAGAAGTCTCTTTCGTGCCATAGAGAGGGTTGGGCCCATTGTTCAAGTCCCGGAGACACCACTTAAGGGAACACACCTATACTTACACTAGAGTCGGGAAGAAGTGAATTCCATCTTGTGTGATTATGTTCCCAGCTCCCCACTCGGTATTGTCCCCAAAATGGTAGGCTTATTGAGTCGGCGTGCTGGCCACTCTCACCCATACAAATCAAAGGACAACCCTCGTGAACAGGAGTCCATAATCCACTCAGGATTGAGACCGAGTTGTCTAGGTCATCCTAGTGAAATAGAAACCAAGCCAACTAACGGTGTTACAGTTAGTGGTTAACTATTTTGTGGTCCAGTCTTATGCAAACTCATTGCATAGGATACCCCCACTCGCATGTCAACTACATGAATGCGTTGGATCATTGCGTTTGTATCATAATGCAAAGCGGACTGTATCCATAGTGTCACCAGGATAAGGTACCAAGCCTTATCCCTATACTATAAACTCTTTAGGCTGAATCTTGAACATTGATCCCCGTATGTCCCTACATACTAGTTCAAGCCTGATACTATCAACCTAGGATGTTTAGTTAATTGGATTAGGGATAATAAGGCAAGATCTACTAAATACAAACAAAATAAACTATTTTATTAATGTTCGGTAAAATGTTGCATTTACTATCTACGAGTTTTAGGGCATAAAACCCAACAAAATCCCACTTGAACTAAAACTCAAGATAATGGGAAAGAACATGTACAAATAATCTAAAGTTGGAAATGGTAAATACAATAAACTAGGGCATCCTCATACCCTATTACAAATCTCTCACTTGCCCTAGATTACAAAATGTACATATCTCGTAGACCTAGATACTCTAGATGACCCTCAAACACTTTAGCCAAGAGAGCCTTCGTAAAAGGATCAGCAATGTTGTGCTCTGAAGCGATCTTAGTGACGATCACATCTCCTCGTTGCACAATCTCCCATATCAGGTGATACTTCCTTTCTATGTGTTTTCCTCGTTTGTGGCTTCGAGGTTCTCTAGAATTGGCTACAGCCCCACTGTTGTCACAGTATAATGTAATGGGCAAGTCCATTTTTGGAACTACTTCCAAATCTGTCAGGAACTTTCTTAGCCAAACCGCTTCCTTGGCTGCTTCACAAGCAGCTACATACTCAGCCTCCATGGTTGAGCCCGCTATGCATCCTTGCTTGATGCTTCTCCAAACTACAGCTCCCCCGTTAAGGGTAAACACTGACCCCGATGTGGATTTCCTAGAATCCTTGTCAGACTGGAAGTCAGAGTCGATGTATCCAGTGAGAACTAATTCTTTAGCCCCAAACACCAGCATGTAGTCCCTCATTCTCCGAAGATACTTGAGGATTCCTTTAACGACGGCCCAGTGGTCTAACCCCGGATTTGACTGATATCTGCTGCCTATCCCTACAACATAACAAATGTCAGGCCTCGTGTAGAGCATTGTATACATTAAGCTGCCCACTGCTGAGGCGTAGGGAATCCGTCTCATATCCTCAACTTCTTGAGGTGTCTTAGGACACTGTTCCTTAGACAAGTGAACCCCATGCCTGAAAGGTAACAAGTGAAGGGAATAAAAGTCCCCACGCAGCGGAAGCGCATCGATTGGACCTTACGCCGTATATTAATTAACATTAAAATACCGTTACGAAAACTCAAACAAACTTTAAACACTCTTTAAAGTTGCTGGAAAATCAGCTTAAACATGCTTAAAAATAAATCTAAATTTATTTTCATGCTTTTCTAAAGAAAAGGGGAAGAACCGTTACAAACCTCCGTTGTAGACTTGACCGTTCGTCGCCAACGATGCTCCAACGAACAAAACGCAACAGCCTCCTTTGTCTTGTGATCGCTGGAAAATTCTTCTTGAATGACACAATAACCACAGAGGTTACACCGGTATGACTCTAGGTCTAGGAGGCAAAAGACTTGTGGGAGTCTTTCTCTAAGAGGGAGGCTAGAGAGAATTCTAGGTCTTGTCTTCAGAGTCTAAGAGCAAGAGCAAAGTGTCAAGTGTCCCAGACCAATTAGGTCTAGTGTTCTATTTATAGAAGAGAGGCCATGAATAAAATATTCAATTAAATCAATCTTTTCCAAAATTGATTCAATCTTATTCCTTAATTAATCAATCATGATCAATCAATTCCATAATTGATTAATCTTTTCCACAAATGACTAATTACTTCCATAAGTGATTAGATCATTTCCATAAATGATTAATCACTTCCTTAAGTGATTAATTATTTCCATAATTGATTAATTCCCGGTTAATGAATTCTTTAATTAATTAACCACCAATTAAATATCACATATTTAATTTCCGGCCTAGAATTAATTAATTTGCCCAAACACATTTTAGGCCTTAAATTAATTAATTCATTATTTTGAACTCTTTCAAACTTCCATAAATTTATATTTGAATTTCTTCAAATATTAATTTCTCTCATAATAATATATCAATATATATTATATTTGTTTCCCTTAGTAAATTGAACATTTTCAATTTACATTTATTACTTAGTTGCCTCAAATTACTTTATGAGCTACCAGTGGGACCTAATGTACCTGCAGATCAGAAGCTCCAACGATGTGAGATTAATTGGTCAAACTCATTAACCACATTAATCAATATTCGTTAACTGTGTGTTCATTCCACTATAGACTCACAGTTGCACTCTTCTCACTGCAGACATATTTTCTGTGACCACGGATATAGACCAATATCGACTAGTTAGTCCTTCACGAGTGTCCGTAACACCAGCTGGGTCAAATTACCGTTTTACCCCTGGGTTACCTCTATTTCCTTAAGTACCAATTCTCCTCTAATGAACAACCTGTTTGTGGTCCAACCATCAAACAGAAAACCCTCTCGTGCCATTGAGAGGGTAGGGCCCTTTGTTCAAGACTCGGAGTAACCACTTAAGGGAACACTCATCTACTTCCCTAAAGTCGGGAAGGAGTGAATTCCATCTTGTACGATTATGTTCCCAGCTCCCCATTCGGTCTTGTCCCCAAAGTGGTAGGCTTATTGAGTCGGCGTATTGGCCACTCTCACCCATACAAATCAAAGGACAATCTCTCATGAGCAGGAGTCCATAATCAACTCAGGATTAAGACTAAGTTGTCTAGGTCGTCCTAGTGAAATAGAAAACCAACTAGTTAACGGTGTTATAACCAGTGGTTACTATTTCGCGGTCCGGTCTTATGCAAACTCATTGCATAGGATACCCCCACTCGCATGTCTCCTAGACGAACGCGTTGGATCGCAGCGTTTGTATCAAATACAAAGTGGGCCGTATCCATAGTGTCACCAGGATAAGGCACCCAGTCTTATCCCTATACTATAGACCCTTTAGGCTGTTTCTTGAACAATGATCCCATATGTCACTACATATAGTTCAAGACTCATATTACAACCTTGGATGTCTAGTTTATTGGATTAGGGTTATTATTAGGCAAAGACAAATATAAAATAACTAATAACAATTAATGGAAAAAATATATCAATATCATTTCATTAATATCCGGTCAACAGTTACATTCACTATCTACGAGTTTTAGGGCATAAAACCCAACAACCAGCCCTTCTTGGAGTTCTACATCGAATATCGGGACAACATTTTGTCGATATACGTTGCTTGAGATAGGGCTAGCGTTTTGTTCTTTCGATCCCGAATGATCTGGATTCCAAAAACATATTGGGCCTCTCCTAAATCTTTCATTTTGAATTGGGCCTCTAGCTATTCTTTTACGTCAAACAGATATCCTACATCATTCCCAATGAGTAGGATGTCATCAACATAAAGTACGATGAAAGCTACATTGTTTTTGTTGATTTTCTTGTATACACAAGGCTCATCAACATTTTGGTCAAAGCCAAAAGATTTGATCGTAGTATCAAATCTAATGTTCCAAGATCTGGAAGCCTGTTTCAACCCATAAATGGATCGATTCAGTTTACAAACTTTTTGTTCCTGACCTTGGGTTATGAACCCTACGGGCTGAGACATAAAAATATTCTCTTGAAGATTACCATTCAGAAAGGCAGTCTTGACATCCATTTGCCATATTTCATATGAAGGTGTTCATATAACACATGCGGAAGCAATTTTAGGATCGGAGGCACTTAACTACATCAATTTTAGAAAATGAAAACATGCTGTCCAAATACCGTAAGGAGAGAGCAGAATTTTTACCAACCTTTTGGAGACCGATTCAACAACTCCCTTTGATTCCTTTGATCACGAACGGTGTGTGGACCACCTCTAGTGTCTTCCCTACTATTCTCCGGGCCAAGAACGACTTGTGGGAGTCTATAGAGATAGGGAATGGGAAGGGAATGCTTGAAGGTTCAAGCACTAGAGAGATATATGGAGATGAGTGAGTTTGAGACCAAAATCCAGCAGCATAACAATATGGAAAATGGCTCTCCTTCATTTGAATCTGATTCATACTCCTTATATAGACATCTTCCATGCAAAGAGAAGCCTCATGACACTAGACACATGGTGAAATTGCAACTCAAAGTGGATTCTAGGTGTTTAATTCACAACACATGCAACTAGTGCATGGTTGTGTTGTTTTCCACTATGCATCAACATGCAAGAGTGGGAATACCACTAAATCCACTTAAAATTGAATCTAAATTCTCAATTTTCAGCTTGCAATTCATTCCTATTTCAATTCAAAATTGAAATTGATTTCTAGGCAATTAATTTGTACAATTCCAAGTAATTTTTACATGATTAATCCAATTAATCTTTATCACCTAGTGCCATGAATTATATATGATTCCTAATACATATATATGGTATTCAAAACACTTTTAAATACTCCATCTCTCATTTTCTAATTTAATTCATAATTAAATTATTGTGTCAAACACAATTTACGATAATACCCGTTTTCCCGATTTTGAACGATTCAAAGCTTCCTATCTTTTTGTTCTAGGCTTTGTTCCGATATGAGCTAGTAGGGGGACCTAATGGACCTATAGATCATGGGCTCCAACGATTCGAGGCTAACCGACTAATCTCATTATCCAAGCTAGCCAACATTCGTTAACTACCGGGACACTCCACTATAGCCCGATAGTTGCACTCCCCTCACTATAGACATATTTTTTTGTCCACTTGATTTAACCATGATTAGTAAGTCGATCCTTCACAGGTTGTTCGTAGCTATAGCTAGGTCAAAAGCCCATTTTACCCCTATGGTACTTCTAGTTCCTTAAGTCCCACTGATCCTCTAATGAACAATTGGTTTATGGTCCAACCAATAAACCGAGTCCCTCTCGGGCCAATGAGAGGACGGGATCCCTTTGTTCAAGCCCCGGAGTCAGCATTTAAGGGAACAACCTCTCTACTATCCCTAATTCGGGTAGGAGTGAATTCCTTCTTGCACGACTATGTCCCCAGCTATCTACTCGTTCCTATCCCTGAAATGGGAGGCTTATTGAGTCGGCGATACTGAGCCACTCTCACCTATGCAGATCTAAGGATAAGTCCGAATAAACAGGAGTTCATAGTTAGCTCAGGATTAAGATCGAGTTACCTAGGTCATCACATGAAATAGTCAGTCTCGTCAGTAAACGGTGTTATAAAGCGAGAGCGACTTATTTCTCGGTCCTGGTCTTATGCAAACTCATTGCATAGGACGCCCCCACTCGCATGTCTCTACATGGACGATTTAGGATAGCATCGTCTATACCATCTATAAAGTGGGCCGCGTCTCATAGTGTCTCCAGAATAAGGTACCCAACCCTATCCGTATACTATAGACCGTTTTGGCTATTACTCAAGCTTGATCCACTTTTATGTCTCTACATAAAGCTCAGATGTTCATCCTATAGCCATGGATCTTAGTTTATTGGATTTGAGTTATTATATGTGCAATTTACTTTATTCAGTAATAACTTTACTGAATTAATCTCGATAACGCCTTTATCGAATAAGTATATAATTCGTTTAACATTCACTATCTACGAGTTTTAGGACACCAATCCCAACAATCTCCCACTTGAACTAAAACTCTAGTTTAGTGGGATGTACTATAATCTATAACAGCAGTGGGTGAATAAATACTTGTATTAATAACAAAGTAAAAATACAATAAACTAGGGCATCTAAATACCCAGTATACTGAGGCATCGATATACCGGTTACAATTCTCCCACTTGACCTAGATTATTTCTCGTACATTTCTCGCAGACCTAGACCTTCTAGATGACTCTCGAACACTTTAGGCGTGAGAGCCTTCGTGAATGGATCAGCAATGTTGTGCTCCGACGCTATCTTCGTGACGATCACGTCTCCTCGGTGCACAATCTCCCTGATGAGATGGTATTTCCTTTCGATGTGCTTGCCTCTCTTATGGCTGCGAGGTTCCTTTGAGTTTGCAACTGCGCCGCTATTATCACAATACAAGGTGATAAGCAGATGCATATTCGGAATGACTTCCAAGTCAGTTAGGAACTTCCTGAGCCATACTGCCTCTTTTGCTGCTTTGCAAGCGGCTACATATTCGGCCTCCATGGTCGAGTCTGCAATGCATCCTTGCTTGATGCTACGCCATACTATTGCTCCTCCATTTAGAGTGAATACTGACCCCGATGTAGATTTCCTCGAATCTTTATCGGTTTGAAAGTCAGAATCAGTGTATCCTGTAAGGATCAAATCCTTTGAATCATACACGAGCATATAGTCCCTCGTTCTCCTTAGATATTTGAGGATATTTTTAACGGCTGTCCAGTGATCGAATCCTGGATTTGATTGATATCTACTGACAATCCCTACTGCATAACAAATGTCAGGCCTTGTACACAACATGGCATACATTAGGCTACCTACTGCAGAGGCATAGGGAAAACTTCTCATGTCCTCAACTTCTTGAGGTGTCTGAGGACACTGTTCCTTAGACAAGTTAATTTCGTGCCTGAAAGGTAATAGTCCTTTCTTGGAATTTTTCATTTTATATCTAACTAATAATTTGTTGATGTTCCTTAGACAAGTTAATTTCGTGCCCGAGTTGTCGTTCCTTAAGATGCTTGAGATAGGGCTAGCGTTTTGTTCTTTCGGTTTCGAACAATTTGGATCCCTAGAACAAATTGTGCCTCACCCAAATCGTTCATTTCGAATTGAGTTGCTAGCCATAGTTTAATGTCAGTTAGATAACCTACATCATTCCCAATGAGTAGGATATCATCCACATACAGTACTAAGAAAGCTACGGAGTTGTTGATGATCCTTTTGTAAACACAAGGTTCATCAACGTTTTGTTCAAAGCCATAAGATTTGATCGCAGTATCAAATCTCATATTCCAGGATCTAGACGCTTGTTTTAATCCATAAATGGATCGTTTAAGCTTGTAAACTTTTTGCTCTTGATCCTGAGCAATGAACCCTTCTGGCTGAGACATGTAGATACTTTCTTCAAGATTGCCGTTCAGAAAGGCAGTCTTGACATCCATTTGCCATATTTCGTAATCGTAAAACGTGGCGATGGATAAAAGTATCCTGATCGACTTCAACATGGCAACAGGGGAGAAGGTTTCTTCATAGTCAATCCCCTCCCACTGGGTAAAACCCTTTGCCACAAGTCGTGCCTTAAAGGTCCGTACCTTTCCAGCAGCATCTCGTTTTCTCTTGTAGATCCATTTACACCCTATGGGTCTAACCCCTTCAGATTGATCTACAAGATCCCATACTGAATTAAAATGCATGGACTCGATTTCCAAGTCCATGGCTTTAATCCACTCGTTCTTGTCAACATCATCCATTGCCTGCTTAAAGGTTAATGGATCCTCGATTCCGTCATGAGGTATGACGACTGGAGTTTCAGTTAAACCCAAATAGCGATCAGGTCGTCTAACAACCCTCCCACTACGTCGAGGTTCTCTTATTTCTCGAGAAGGACGTGATTGACTCGAGGTGCCAGCATCATCAACAACTCTTGTTGATGTTTCGGTAGCTTCGTTAGATAGTTCACTTAATACGACTTTACTTCGTGGCTTGTGTTCTCTGAGGTGGTCTTCTTCTAGGAATGTAGCATTTGTCGATACAAGTACTTTATTTTCCTCAGGAACGAAGAAGTATCCACCTCTCGTTTCTTTGGGATAGCCTACAAATAGGCAAAATCTAGAACGAGGCTCCAATTTCTTTGGGTTTGCATCTAGCACGTATGCAGGGCATCCCCAAATTCTGAAATGTCGTAAACTAGCTTTACGGCCTTTCCAGAGCTCAAACGGTGTTTCAGAAACACTCTTTGATGGAACTACGTTCAAGATATAAACCGCAGTTTCTACTGCATATCCCCAAAACGAGTTAGGCAACTGAGCATAACTCATCATCGAACGAACCATGTCCAACAAGGTTCTGTTTCTCCTTTCTGATACACTGTTTTGCTGAGGTGTACCAGGGGCTGAGAGTTGGGACGTAATTCCATGCTCTATCAAATAGTCTTGAAAACTTGAGTCCATATACTCTCCACCTCGATCAGATCGAAGTGTTTTTATCGTCTTACCTAATAGGTTCTCAACCTCAGCCTTGTACTCTTTGAACTTTTCAAAAGCCTCGGACTTATGATGCATTAGGTAGAGATAGCCACACCTCGAATAATCATCAATGAAACTGATGAAATATTCATACCCTCCTCGAGCTCTAATGTTCATTGGTGCACAGAGGTCCGAATGAATGAGCTCTATGGGCTCTTTGGCACGATAACCTTTTCCGGTAAAAGGTCGTTTTGTCATCTTGCCCTCAAGGCATGACTCACAAGGAGGCAACGAGTCGTCTTCTAACTTGTTTAGAAGTCCACTCTTGACCAATCTACCAATCCTATTGAGGTTGATATGGCCTAACCTCAAGTGCCAGAGATAGGTATCTTGAGAAACTCTTCGCTTTTTAGGTTGAGTCTCAGCGGTTTTAAACATCTCATGATTTAAAATAGCTTTAGACTCAATTGGTCTCAAAACATACAATTTATTCTTCAAGTTTGCAGAGCAAACATCAATACCTCTTTTAGTTATGAACGCTTCATTAACAGAAAAAGAAATTGAGTAACCTTGTTCTAATAAACAAGATAAAGAAATCAAATTTCTTTTAATTTTCGGAACTATGTATACATTATCTAATATCATGTAACGTTCCTTGGTGAAGAATAATTTTACATCTCCCACTACAATAACCGAGATGACTTCTCCTGTTCCAACTTTAAGAGTCATCTCTCCAGCTATTAGCTGTTGCCATGAACTCATTCCTTGAAATGAAGAACATACGTGATTAGTGGCACCTGAATCGAGTATCCAGGCAGAATTGTCGTTTTCCACTAAACACGTTTCCAAGACTAATAAATCGCATTTAGAGTCGTGGATCATGTTTTTCTTGGCTATGCAGTTAGTTTGAGGACATTCCTCAGTTGAGACCAAACCTAAATTCTTTGCCACGTGTTTAGCGTTTAAGCAAGTATTCTTAGTCGTATGTACTAAACCGTTTAATTCGGCATTTGACAAAGCACATACGTTTTTCGACATATTGCTGAAACAAACAAATTAATCTCTATTAGAAACATGCACTAAACCCATTAATCACATTTATCCAATCAGATTTAGCAAAAGCAATCATCGACCCATATATACAATTGATTTATTTTGCAACGATACTTCAGGGGTTTAGAATAACCGCTACCGTAGGGCAGTCAGCTACTCCTCCTCTGAATGGAGACAATCTCGGCCAAATACTATTCCCAGAATAACTCTTACTCCAATAGTTATTAGCTAACGTTAATTTGGTCAAGACCATCTTGTAAGTGTTACCCATCATTTTCAGATCGCAGAGGACGGCCCCAACAATGCCACCGTAGGGAAGAGCTAATGTTGGGAATGGCCCTAGGAAACCCTATCCATTTCTGGAATTTGCGTTGTTCCAAATCCCATGCGCAAGCCCTCCGTAGGGTGATCGCTCCCAGGGCGACTCGCAGGCAGCGCATAGGAATCTCACGGTGCAACCTAATGATGGAGACCGCAGGATACGTTTGACACGTTTCCTTCTCCCACTTACTATGAACACTTTTCCCATTCACCTTGATATTAACCCATGCAAACACCATCCGTAGGGGGACGCTCCCAGGGCGCCTCGAGGCCAAGCATGGATCTCACGGTGTGAACTCAGGGGGACGTGAGAGTAGAAACTTAATATGAATATTTCGTTTCTATACTTTTCCTCCCACTAAAGTGTTGTAAAGTTTTAGGGTCTTATTACTTAGGTAAATTCCGGCTAAATGAATCTATCTAAGTCTATGCCTTATTAAACAAGGTCTTTACACTAAATGTCTAGGTGATTAAACACTTTTAATAACCTAGTGACATTGCATGCTAGTAAGACTATGGTTAATTCAACTCAGGTTCCGAACCATTTGCCGGGAGAGTTCCCTTATAACCAAGGTCTTATGTCCTACTTACTCGAATTTCAAAACTATTTTAAAAAACTAAGTAAGACATATTTCTAATCCTATTAGAAAAAGGCGATCTTAGGTCTATTTCATTTTAAACCATTTAAAGAATGATAAGATCCTAAGATCCTATGTTAGCATGCAACTCTTTGTTATAGATTTTACGGTTTCTATTCATCAACTTTTATAACTCTTATAACTTTTAATGAATAAACCCTATAACATGCTTTCTAATGGTGTTTTAAAGCATATAACAATCAATCATTCAAGTTATAAGAAAAGCACCCTTTAGAAACTACCTATGTCTAGGTTTGTATAACTCTTTATACTACGATGTCTAGGTGATAACACTTTAAAACCTCACACCGCTCACGCATGCTCATAAAACTGGAGTTAACTTAACTCAAGAACCGACTCAATGCCCAGGTAGGAGGTGTTCCGTAAACTGTCAACTTAAATACCTCCAGCCTTAGACAGCATTTTGTCGGGTGAGTTCTCTCGTAACCGTTGTTTTACAAGATATCGACCTAAACTATGCAAGTTGATCGAATTGTTGAAGGTTCATTAACCTAAGTGAGCATGCTCTTTATCTTGTTATAGATTTTAGATTTCTATCTCTTTTATAACAATTATAAAACAAATCCATAACAAGCCTAATTTGAGTATAACAATTCTAATCAAACTAATGAAATTTCATGTTCATGCTTGGTTAATTTTATCATTTAATAATTATAACTATTATAAGAATTAATCAATTTTAATTAACCATTCAAGCATGAATCTCCCTAAATTAATACAACTCTTATATTAATAAAACATGAAATTTCCCTCATGCATTTGAATTAATAAATAACACTTATTCAAATTAAACAGATGCATGAACATGCTTTCCTATGGTGGGGTTTTAAATATAAATGACATACATTATGCACATAAAATACTATTTAATTAAAACATACATTCAATAATGCATAATTAATTAAATTTACTAAAGTGAATTGGTTTTGGGATTTTTAATCAAGCAAAAATAAAAACTAAAATTATTACAATAATAATTTCAAATAGGGCTTGGACCGCTTCCGAACCATTCGAACCGACCCGAACCACCTTTGGATTGCTTTAACCGGACCATTTTACCGTTACGAGAAGAACGTACTTGAGCTGGAACTAAAAAACAGCATGCTGGAATTTTCGGCCAACAGCGAGCAGTCTCCGAATTTCTTCAAATTGACGGCCTAAATGGACTCTATTGACTCTCAAATTTTACAGACTCCATATGAACACATTAAAGCCCATAAACATGTAGGCAATTCCAATTAATTCCAACGAATTGATAAAGGTGTTCATATAACACATGCGAAAGCAATTTTAGGATCGGAGGCACTTAACTACATCAATTTTAGAAAATGAAAACATGTTGTCCAAATACCGTAAGGTGAGAGCAGAATTTTTACCAACCTTTTGGAGACCGATTCAACAACTCCCTTTGATTCCTTTGATCACGAACGGTGTGTGGACCACCTCTAGTGTCTTCCCTACTATTCTCCGGGCCAAGAACGACTTGTGGGAGTCTATAGAGATAGGGAATGGGAAGGGAATGCTTGAAGGTTCAAGCACTAGAGAGATATATGGAGATGAGTGAGTTTGAGACCAAAATCCAGCAGCATAACAATATGGAAAATGGCTCTCTTTTATTTGAATCTGATTCATACTCCTTATATAGACATCTTCCATGCAAAGAGAAGCCTCATGACACTAGACACATGGTGAAATTGCAACTCAAAGTGGATTCTAGGTGTTTAATTCACAACACATGCAACTAGTGCATGGTTGTGTTGTTTTCCACTATGCATCAACATGCAAGAGTGGGAATGCCACTAAATCCACTTAAAATTGAATCTAAATTCTCAATTTTCAGCTTGCAATTCATTCCTATTTCAATTCAAAATTGAAATTGATTTCTAGGCAATTAATTTGTACAATTCCAAGTAATTTTTACATGATTAATCCAATTAATCTTTATCACCTAGTGCCATGAATTATATATGATTCCTAATACATATATATGGTATTCAAAACACTTTTAAATACTCCATCTCTCATTTTCTAATTTAATTCATAATTAAATTATTGTGTCAAACAGAATTTACGATAATACCCGTTTTCCCGATTTTGAACGATTCAAAGCTTCCTATCTTTTTGTTCTAGGCTTTGTTCCGATATGAGCTAGTAGGGGGACCTAATGGACCTATAGATCATGGGCTCCAACGATTCGAGGCTAACCGACTAATCTCATTATCCAAGCTAGCCAACATTCGTTAACTACCGGGACACTCCACTATAGCCCGATAGTTGCACTCCCCTCACTATAGACATATTTTTTTGTCCACTTGATTTAACCATGATTCGTAAGTCGATCCTTCACAGGTTGTTCGTAGCTATAGCTAGGTCAAAAGCCCGTTTTACCGCTATAGTACTTCTAGTTCCTTAAGTCCCACTGATCCTCTAATGAACAATTGGTTTATGGTCCAACCAATAAACCGAGTCCCTCTCGGGCCAATGAGAGGGCGGGATCCCTTTGTTCAAGCCCCGGAGTCAGCACTTAAGGGAACAACCTCTCTACTATCCCTAATTCGGGTAGGAGTGAATTCCTTCTTGCACGACTATGTCCCGAGCTATCTACCCGTTCCTATCCCTAAAATGGGAGGCTTATTGAGTCGGCGATACTGAGTCACTCTCACCTATGCAGATCTAAGGATAAGTCCGAATAAACAGGAGTTCATAGTTAGCTCAGGATTAAGATCGAGTTACCTAGGTCATCACATGAAATAGTCAGTCTCGTCAGTAAACGGTGTTATAAAGCGAGAGCGACTTATTGCTTGGTCCTGGTCTTATGCAAACTCATTGCATAGGACGCCCCCACTCGCATGTCTATACATGGACGATTTCGGATCACATCGTCTATACCATTTATAAAGTGGGCCGCGTCTCATAGTGTCTCCAGAATAAGGTATCCAACCCTATCCCTATAGACCGTTTTGGCTATTACTCAAGCTTGATCCACTTTTATGTCTCTACATAAAGCTCAAGTGTTCATCCTATAGCCATGGATCTTAGTTTATTGGATTTGGGTTATTATATGTGCAATTTACTTTATTCAGTAATAACTTTACTGAATTAATCTCGATAACGCCTTTATCGAAAAAGTATATAATTCGTTTAACATTCACTATCTACGAGTTTTAGGACACCAATCCCAACATCATAATCATAAAACGTGACTATGGATAAGAGAATTCTTATTGACTTTAACATAGCAACAGGAGAAAAAGTTTCCTCATAGTTCACCCCTTCTCTTTGGGTATATCCCTTCGCTACAAGTCTTGCTTTGAAAGTCTGTACTTTCCCAGCAGCATCTCTTTTCCTCTTATAGATCCATTTACACCCTCTGGGTTTGACCCCTTTAGGTGGATCTACAAGTTCCCAAACTTGATTGAAGAACATAGACTCCATCTCAAGGTCCATGGCTTTGGTCCATTCGTCTTTATCTACATCATTCATTGCTTGTTGATAAGACAATGGATCCTCAACACCGTCATCAGGAATGACCCCTTGTGTTTCAGTTAAACCCAAGTAACGGTCAGGTTGTATCACAACCATCCCACTGCGTCGAGGCCCTCCCACTATGGGAGGAGGATGGGATTGACGTGAAGAACTGGCTCCTACATCAACTCTTGTTGAAGGACCAGCTTCATCAACAACCCTTGTTGACTCTTCTGTAGCTTCTCCTAATACATGTTTACTACGTGGTTTGTGATCTCTAATGTGGTCTTCCTCCAAGAAAGTAGCGTTTGTCGATACGAACACTTTGTTTTCTTGAGGGTCGTAGAATAGACCACCTCACGTTTTTAGGATAACCAACAAATTGGCATATTCTAGAACAGGGTTCCAGTTTCTTAGGATTTGTTACTAGCACGTGTGCAGGACAACCACAGATACGAAAGTAACGCAAACTAGGTTTACTCTCCCTCCAGAGCTCAAAAGGTGTTTCAGAAAAACTTTTTGATGGAACGTTGTTTATAATATGAACTGCAGTCTCTACTGCATACCCCGAAAACGAGCTAGGCAATTGAGCATAGCTCATCATAGAACGAACCATGTCTAACAGGGTTCTATTTCTCCGTTCTGATACACCATTCTGCTGAGGTGTACCAAGTGCTGAGAGTTGGGATTGGATTCCATGTTCTATTATATAGTCCTAGTATCTTTGATCATGTACTCTCCACCTCGATCTGATCAAAGTGTTTTAATTGTCTTACCTAATAGGTTTTCTACCTCAGTCTTAAACTCTGTGAACTTTTCAAAAGCTTCAGACTTGTGACCCATTAAGTATAAGTAACCATATCGAGAATAATCATCTATGAAAGAGATGAAATATTCATAACCTCCTCGAGTTTATACATTCATTGGACCACAAAGATCCGAATGTATCAACTCTAGAGGTTCTTTGGCACGATAACCTTTTCCGGTAAAAGGCCTCTTGGTCATTTTACCCTCGAGACACGATTCACAAGGTGGTAATGATTCGTCTTCTAAATCGGTTAGAAGTTCGTTCTTTACCAAACGACCGATCCGATCGATGTTAATATGACCAAGACGTAAGTGCCAAAGATATGTGTTGTTACTTATTGGAGAAATCTTTTGCCTTTTATTTTGCGTTTCAGCCGATTTAAACATCTCATGGTTTAAAAGCGATGTTGTGTTGGTTGGTCTTAACACATATAAGTTGTTTTCTAGCTTAGCAGAACATATCAATACTCCATTTCGAGAAATGAACACTTCATTTAATTCAAAAGAAATAGAATAATTATGTTCTAACAATCCAGAGACAGAAATAAGGTTCCTCTTAATTCGAGGAACAACATACAAGATTTCTAAAAACAAAAACTTGTTTATGAAAAACAACTTCATAGCTCCCACTGCACTTGCTGAAATGACATCTCCCGTTCCAACCTTGAGTGTCATCTCACCATCTTGAAGTTGCTGGAAATCATTTCCCTGAAAAGAAGAACAGACATGATTAATTGCTCCGGAATCTAAATCCAGGTATACTCATCATGTTCAACAAGGCACTTTTCTAAAACAAGTAAATCAAATTTACCTTCCTTGTTCTTCTTTTTCTCTGCAAGGTATCGAGGGCAGTTCCTTTTCCAGTGACCATCCACATTCCAGTGACCATCCTTGGCCTTTCCCTTGCCTCGAGCAGCTTTAGTAGGAGCCTTCCCCTTATTACCCTCCTTCTTCTGTATATTCTTTTAGGAAGGAGAAGCTTGAGGTACAGGTTTAGTTCCTGAGGATGAACCCTTTAGGAACTTTTTGGAATGGGCCACATTGGCCTCTCCTTTAACCACATTTTTTCCCTTGCTTTTCAGCATGCACTCATAAACCTATAGCTCATTTAGAAGGGCAGTCAGGTTGAATTGAATCTTATTCAAGCTAGCGTGCAAACCCGAGACTTTCCTTGGATCATTTCCTCTTGTATTGTGGAAGTTGAATTAAAAGTTGTTGTTATTCATTGTTGAATGAAAATGGCAAGCTTGTAGTTCAAGTTGTTTTTTGTTAACTTTGGAGTTTATTTAAAGAAAATAAATGGAATAAAGAAGAAAAGAAAAGGAAAGAAAAGAAATCAGGGAAAATGGAACAAAAGTGAAAAAAGGAAATTAAAAAAAAAAAGAAAGAAGAAAAATAAGAAAATGGAAACCCACTTTCGGTGCCACTAGTTTAAAAGACTCCACCACCGACAAGATTCCTTTTCAGCCCATCTTCAGTCCATTTTCCCATCATTTTCCATCCACATTTTCAGAGCACTTGAGGGAGAGAGTGAAGGAAGAATAAGAAGAAGAATTTCGTGGTTTTGAGGTTCAAGAAGATTGGAAAAGCTCATGCAAAGCCAGCCATAGCAGAATCTGAGTTCAACCTGTCAACCTCTGGTTTTTGATTCGGTTTGAGCTACACAGAAGGAACTAAGAGGTGAGGTTTGCTTTTCTTTAAAGTTAGTGCCTTTTCTAACAAATTTCATGAAGGAAGCTTGAGCTTAATCTTATGAGAAGTTAATGGTTTTTGGAATGGAAAACAGAGCACAGGATTTTCGAGCAAAGCAGGAGGATCTCTGGTTTTCTCTGGTTTTTCGAGCATTCTGGGGTGTACAAGTTGAATCTGAAGCTCTATTTGGTATTTTTGGAAAGCTTATTCAATTTCCTACAACGTTCATGAAGAATTCGTGAGCCCAAAATGACTTGAAGTAGGTTTAATTTCAGGAGGAAGATAAAGGGTAGCAGAAAACCTCGAATCTGTCTTGTCTGTGTTCGGGACGTTTCTGGGCCAATTGGTAGGGAATCCCGTTTTCAATTCTTCAGGTACGTTGTAGAGTGTTCGAAAATGAATAGTTTGATGTATAGTACATTAATTTTGGTTAAGTATTAAGGACGTTATGGGTGTTGGAAGGTGTGGTATTGAATCTGGAAAATATGGAAAGTAGAATGTGGAGTGAGATTTCTTATTCAATTGTTTAGAAATTCATGAGCATGGAAAGACAAAACTAATTATGGTTCTGATGCTCGGTTTTGGTTGGTTGACAGGCCAAGAGGAAATAGGTCGGGTCTATAAACCAGGGAACTAGCTAAGACGGTGAGTGACAAAATGAATTTCGAAAATTGTTTCCAACGGTTGTTCATGTTTAGATGTTTTACATGCTTTTCTATAAATGATACATGGTTTTTATGAATGGTTTCAAGCTTAAGTTATGAGCTTAGATTTTCTAATGAGATTTATAAATGAGCATGTGATTATTGAGTTTCAGAAAAATAGTTGAAACGACATCCTTTTAAGTCAAGCATGCGTTAGCAAGAATTATTTAAAGATTTTCGATTTTTCCACGAGCAAGCTGAATAAGCTTGAGTTTTACGAAAGATAACGATAAGCAGGCATGTTTAAACGTTTTCATGTGATTTTTCTGAGATTTCTATTGACTACATGACTGAGATATTGAGCCCGAGGCTATATGGTACCGTGTGCACACAGGTTATATTCCGTTGTTGACGTTGAGTGTACTCCGTGACAACGATGCTGTCGTGAGTGCTAGGTGGGCCCCACTACGACAAAGACGATGGGAGTGCTAGGCTGGCCCCACTACATCGTAGGACTAGTAAATGTTGGTTGTACTGGGCGTGCCCTACACAACGTAGATCAGTCATGTTAGTTAAAATGTTTGATGTACTTGATATGTCTTGCTAGATTTTTAATGACGAGCCTGCGATGTTTTTAAGAATGCTTTTATCGTTGCACGTTTATGTTTAACGCCTTGGTTGAGCATCTTTATACGCTTAAAGTTTTATCACGTGTTCTGATTTCCGAATGTACAGTTTTAAAGTTAGTCACACACTGGGCTTCGTAGCTCATTCTTTCAAAATGTTTTTCCACTTTCAGGTAGAGATCGAGCTCCTGGTGCCTGATACACTGCCAACGTCTGCTGAAAGTTCCATATCAAGCTCCAGTACGTGGGTGGAGTTGTATATTGAGTCCGTCTATATTGTAAATGTTTTGTAAGGATTGGACAATTCAGTCCTAGAGGTCGTGGTTGTATAAACCCCATTTGTATATGTTTTGGTTGTGAAATCTATATCAGGTTATTTTCCAAATCGAGTTATGTCAGTGCTGCACCTCGTGTATATTAGAAGGTTTTCAGGGATTCCGCTGTGTTGTGTTGCATGTGGAATGTTGTATATCTAAGATTAGTATTGTAGACACCGTATTTGGTCCGGCTTGATTTTCAGTAATAATGTTTGAAGTTTTCCAATATTTGGTGGTCAATTTGTTTTTTCTTGTATGTCAACAAGAGCATAGCTCAATTGGCATAAGGTTGTATTGATAATCACAAGGTCTGTGGTTCAAACCCCCTTTTTCACATATTTTTATCAAAAATTCGTCTTTTTTTTTTTTTTTTTTCAATTTTTATTTTTTAAATTTTTATTTTTTTTTTGGTCTTCCCCATTCATATTCAAGGGGAAACTTACCTATTCAAAAGCTTTTCCATGGCTCTGATTTTTTTTATTTTTTTATCTTTTTTCTTTTTTCCACCATTTTCTCATCCATCCTCCCCCTAATTTAGTAACCCTTCAAGTATAAAAAGGGGGGAGATGGAGGATGAAAGGCACAAGAAGAAGGAGAAGAAGTTTAGAGTGAAAGTGAGCTTGAGAGAGTTTAGGCATTTGAGCAAGAGTTTAGTTTAGAGAGTTTTTTAGAAGAATTTCTTTTGAGGGAGAAAGGAGAAGAAGAAGATTTGAGCATAAGCCTAGTTGAGAGAGTTGTTTAGGAAGTGAGCTTAGCTTAGAGAGTGATAGAAAAAGAGAAAAGAAAGTGGAAGAGGAAACAAGGAAAAGAGAGGGGGAGGAAGGAGTACACGGGGAGAGAAAACATTGGGTAAGAAAGAAGGAAAAAAGAAGAAAGAGAAAGGTAAAAAAGGTGGGGTTTTGTTTTTCTATTTCTTTTGTTGTTTTTGTTTTGTTATTATTATTATTATTATTATTATTATTATTATCATCATGATTATCATTTTTAATTTCTCTCTCCTTTTAGTTCACTTTTGCACTTTGCCAACTTCATTTTTTTAACTTTCTAATTTATTTTTTTTCTCTCTCTTTCATTCTCCAAATTGCTTTAATCTAATCTTTAATTCTGCTTGGTTAATTTCAATTATTGTTATTGTTTTGATTTTCTTTTGAAAGGGATTATGGGAACTGAGTAATGTGTCTTCGTGGAGTTCAACTCCCGTGTAGGCGTATGAAAATTCTCAATTTCCCTTTTAAAAAATTTTACTCTTTGAATAATTTTCTTCTTTTACATCTATTTTTTTTTAAAAAATAAATTATTTTTAATAAACATAATCATTGAAGGTGTTCATATAACACATGCGGAAGCAATTGAAGATCGGAAGCACTTAAGACATTCAATTTTGCTCCTAAAGCATGCATGTTCTATAAAAGACAGAATATAGAGTTGAGAGAACACCAACCTTTGTAGCTCACTTATGTGGAACTCCTTGTGGTGTTTGCCTCTCCTATGCTCCTTGGATAACCTCTAGAGTCTTCCCTACTATTCTCTTGGGCCTAGAAAGACTTGTGGGAGTCTATAGAAGAAAGATAGAAGGGAATGCTTGATGGTACAAGCTTTTGGAAGGAGATGAAATGAGAGAGAATTTGAGGGAGAAAATTTGCAGCATAACACTAAATGAAAGCTTGCTCTTCTTGAATCTAATTCAAGCCCCTTTTATAGACATCTCCCATGCAAAGACAAGCTTCATGACACTTAGCCACATGGCCAAGATGCAACTCAAAGTGGATTCTAGGTGTCTACTTCACAACACATGCATCTAGTGCATGGTTGTGTTGTTTTCCACTATGCATCATCATGCAAGAGTGGAAATGCCACTAAATCCATTATGAATTGTATCCTAATTGTAAGTTTTCAGCTTGCAATTCATTTCAATTTCAATTCAAAATTGAAATTAATTTCTAGGCAATTAATTGGGACATTTCCAAGTAATTTTGATATGATTGATCCAATCAATCTTTATCACCTAATGTCATGAATTATATATGATTCCTAATACATATATATGGTATTTAAAACACTTTCAAATACCTCATCTCTCAATTCCTAATTTAATTCATAATTAAATCATTGTGTCGAACACGTCTTACGATAAAAACCCTATTTCCCGTTTTTGAACGATTCAAAAATTCCTATCAATATGTTCTAGGCTTTAATCCGATATGAGCTAGTAGAGGGACCTAATGGACCTATAGATCATGGGCTCCAACGATTCAAGGCTAACCGACTAATCTCATTATCTAAGCTAGCCAACATTCGTTAACTATCGGGACACTCCACTATAGCCCGATAGTTGCACTCCCCTCACTATAGATATATTTCCGTCCACTTGATTTAACCATGTTCAGTAAGTCGTTCCTTCACAGGTTGTTCGTAGCTATAGCTAGGTCAAATAACCGTTACACCCCTATAGTACTTCTTGTTCCTTAAGTTCCACTAATCCTCTAATGAACAATTGGTTTGCGGTCCAACCATCAAACCTAAGTTCCTCTCGATCCAACGAGAGGGTGGGGCCCCTTGTTCAAGTCCTGGAGTTAGTACTTAAGAGAACAACCTCTCTGCTATCCCTAAAATGGGTAGGAGTGAATTCCGTCTTGCGAAACTATGTCCCCAGCTATCTATTCGATCTTATCCCCAAAATGGTAGGCTTGTCGAGTCGGCGATGCTGGCCACTCTCACCCATGCAGATCAAAGGATAATCTCTCATAAACAGGAGTTCATAGATAGCTCAGGATTAAGAACGAGTTACCTAGGTCATCTATGAGAAATAGTCAGTTTCTTCAGTAAACGGCGTTATAAAGAGAAAGTGACTTATTTCGTGGTCCAGTCTTATGCAAACTCATTGCATAGGACGCCCCCACTCGCATGTCACCACATGAACGATTTAGGATCTCATCGTTTGTACTTAATACAAAGTGGGCCGCGTCCATAGTGTCACCAGGATAAGGCACCCAACCGTATCCTTATACTATAGACTATTTTGACTATAAACTTGAACTTGATCCTACGATATGTCCCTACATATAGTTCGAGTATTCATTTTATAGTCAAGGATCTTAGTTTATTGGATTTAGGTTAATCATTCGCAATTTACATATTCAATAACATCTTTTACTGAATAACCTCAATAACGTCTTTATTGGAAATAGAATATGTTTAATGATTTACAAACTACGAGTTTATAGGACATTAAACCCAACAAACTCCCACTTGGACTAGAAACTCTAGTGGGGTACATAAAGTTAGGTGTGAGAGAAGTATAAAGACAATAAACTAGGGCATCAACCATACCCTTACATTTCTCCCACTTGCCCTAGTCTAATAAAGCTCGTAATCCTAGATTAACTAGGTGACCCTCAAAAACTTTAGCCGTGAGGGGTTTTGTAAACGGGTCAGCCATGTTGTGCTCCGAAGCAATCTGCGTGACGATCACATCTCCTCGTTGCACGATCTCCCTGATGAGATGGTATTTGCGCTCAATATGCTTTCCTCGCTTGTGACTTCGAGGTTCCTTAGAGTTTGCAACTGCACCACTGTTATCACAATAGAGGGTGACAGGCAGTTGCATATTTGGAACAATTTCCAACTCTGTTAGGAATTTTCTTAGCCATACTGCCTCTTTTGCTGCTTCACAGGCGGCTACGTACTCTGCTTCCATGGTAGAGTCAGCAATGCAACCTTGCTTAATACTCCTCCATACTATTGCTCCTCCATTTAGAGTAAACACAGATCCCGATGTTGATTTTCTTGAATCTATATCTGTCTGAAAATCTGAGTCAGTGTATCCTGTAAGGATCAGATCCTTAGCTCCATACACGAGCGTATAATCCCTAGTTCTCCTTAGATACTTAAGGATGTTTTTAACGGCAGTCCAATGCGCATCACCAGGATTGGACTGAAATCTGCTGACAATTCCTACGGCATAGCATATGTCGGGTCTGGTACTCAGCATGGCATACATCAAACTACCAACTGCTGATGCGTAGGGAATTCGTCTCATTTCCTCAACTTCTTGAGGTGTCTTAGGACTTTGTTCCTTTGATAAGTGAACCCCGTGTCTAAAAGGTAATAATCCTTTCTTGGAGTTCTGCATCGAATATCGTACCAACATTTTGTCGATATATGATGCTTGAGACAGTGCTAGCGTTTTGTTCTTTCTATTTCTAATGATTTGAATGCCCAGAACAAATTGAGCCTCACCCAAATCTTTCATTTGGAATTGAGTCGCTAGCCATTGTTTTACGTCAGTCAGGAATCCTACATTATTCCCAATAAGTAGGATATCATCTACGTATAGAACTAGAAAAGCTACAGTGGATTTGACGATTTTCTTGTAAACACAAGGTTCGTCAATATTCTGCTCAAAGCCATACGTTTTGATCGCAGTGTCAAAACGTATATTCCAGGATCTTGATGCTTGTTTCAATCCATAAATGGATCGTTTAAGTTTGCAAACCTTTTGCTCATCACCCTGGACTATGAATCCCTCTGGTTGAGCCATATAGATAGTTTCTTCAAGATTGCCGTTCAAAAAGGCTGTCTTGACATCCATTTGCCATATTTCATAATCATAATATGTGGCAATGGATAAGAGTATTCTAATCGACTTAAGCATGGCAACAGGGGAAAAAGTTTCTTCAAAATCGACTCCTTCCCGCTGAGTAAAACCCTTTGCCACAAGTCGAGCCTTAAAGGTTTGAACCTTACCGGCTTGGTCTCGTTTTCTCTTGTAGATCCATTTGCAACCAATAGGTTTTACCCCATCCGGCTGCTCTACAAGATCCCAGACCGAATTGAAGTACATTGACTCCATTTCGAGATCCATGGCTTTGATCCACTGGTCCTTATCAACATCATTCATTGCCTGATTAAAGGACAATGGATCCTCTACACCATCATCAGACATGATGGTTTGAGTTTCTGTTAAACCCATGTAACGGTCAGGTTGAATTATAACCCTCCCACTACGTCGAGGCTCTCTCACTACCTGAGATGGATGTGTTTGATCAACAACTTTTGATGGACCAGCTTGATCTACAACTTTTGTAGATTCTTTTGTAGTTTTTCTTGAAATCTCATCTAATACTAGCTTACTGCGAGGTCGATGATCTTTTATGTGATCTTCCTCAAGGAACGTAGCGTTTGTCGATACAATCACTTTATTATCCTGAGGATCGTAAAATAGACCACCTTTTGTTTCTTTAGGATATCCTACAAATAAGCACAGTTTTGAACGTCGTTCCAACTTCTTTGGGTTTTGTACTAACACGTGTGCCGGGCATCCCCAAATCCTGAAGTGACGTAAACTACCTTTACGCCCTTTCCATAGCTCATAAGGTGTTTCAGAAACACTTTTAGAGGGAACCATGTTCAAAATGTATACGGCAGTCTCAACTGCATATCCCCAGAACGAATCAGGCAACTGAGCATAGCTCATCATTGATCGAACCATGTCTAACAAGGTTCGGTTTCTCCTCTCTGATACACCATTTTGTTGTGGTGTAGCAGGGGCTGAGAGTTGGGACGTAATTCCATGTTCTATCAAATAGTCTTGGAATTGTAGGTCCATATATTCTCCACCTCGATCTGATCGTAGTGTTTTAATCGTTTTACCTAAGTGGTTCTCAACCTCGGTCTTGTACTCTTTGAACTTTTCAAGGGCTTCAGACTTGTGATGCATTAGGTAAAGGTAGCCATACCTTGAATAATCATCAATGAAGCTGACGAAGTATTCATACCCTCCTCGTGCTTTGACATTCATAGGACCACAAAGATCCGAATGCACGAGTTCTAAAGGTTCTTTGGCCCTATAACCTTTTTCTGAAAAAGGTCGTTTGGTCATTTTTCCCTCGAGGCAGGACTCACATGGTGGTAACGAGTCATCTTCTAACTGGTTTAGTAGTCCACTCTTTACCAATCTTTCAATCCTATTGCGATTTATGTGGCCTAATCTCAAGTGCCAAAGATAGGTATTAGGAGAAACTTTCCGCCTTTTGTTTTGAGTTTCTGCTACTTTAAACATTTCCGTATTAAAAATAGCTTTAACTTGAATTGGCCTTAACACATATAAGTTGCTTTCAAGTTTTGCAGAACATATATGCATACCTCTTTTGTTAACAAACACTTTATTAATATCAAAAGATACTTGGTATTCATGTTCAATCAAACAAGAGATAGAAATTAAGTTCCTTTTTATATCGGGAACGTACAAGACATTTTCTAGTAACAAAAATCTATCTCCAAAAGACAACTTAAGAGTTCCTGAAGCTCTGGCTGTGACGACCTCTCCAGTTCCAACTTTGAGAGTTACTTCGCCGTCTTCCAGCATATGCCAGGAACTAATTTCCTGTAAAGAAGAGCATACATGGTTAGTCGCTCCTGAATCTAATATCCAGGCAGAGCTATCTTGCTCAACTAAACATGTTTCGATAACGAGCAAATCATATTTACCTTGTTTTTCCTTTTCAGCCTTCTTTTCTGCTAGGTACTTGGGACAATTGCGTTTCCAATGTCCGTCTACATTACAATGGAAACATTTTCCTTTATCTGCAGCTTTAGTTTTTGCCTTGCTTCCCACTGGAGCTTTTCCTTTCCCTTTATCCTTCTTTTTCTTCATTTGAATACTCTTATTCTTTGAAGTGGAAGGTCCAGACTTGGTTCCTGAGGATGATCCCTTTTGGAACCTTTTGGTTGTAGCAACATTTGCCTCCCCTTCATGTCCCCTCTTAGTGAGACTTTGGTAAGTCTGGAGCTCGTTTAGCAAAGTAGTCAGGTTAAAGTCTATTTTGTTCATGACAGCGTTTGTCCTGAACTGAATGAAGCTCTTCGGAAGAGACTCCATTATGAAACTTACTTGACTACCCTCGTCAATTGTAGCACCGTTTACTTCAGCAATGTTAAACTGAACCATCATGTTCAAAACATGTTCCCTAACTGAAGCATCTTCCTTCATTCGGGAATTGTAAACATTCTTGAGAGCTTCGTGCCTGATTTGTGAGGACGGTTGTCCAAACATACCTTGCAACGAAGTCATGATCTCCCTTGCGGTGACCATCCTCTCGTGTTTTTTCGACAAGACATCCGAAATGCTTGCTAAAATATAGACTCTTGCTTTATCATTAGCTCGAGTCCATTTCTCATATGCTTCCCGAACAATTCGGTTTGTTGACGAGCCAGGGTTAGGCGGACACTCTTCGGTAAGGACAAATCTAAGATCCTCGATTACTAGTATTGTGTTTAGATTAGACTTCCAAGTTCCATAGTTATCCCCGTTAAGCTTATCCGAAGCGAGTAATTGTACTAGTGAGCTAGACATGCTGAAAAATTAAACAAAGCTATTAGAAATTGCTTATTAACCATTTTTAGACAAAATCCAATCAAGTTTTAGCAAAAGTAATAATGTACCCAGGATTATTATTTTGCAACGACACTTTAGTGAGTTAGAGCAACCGCTACCGAGGGGCAGTCAATTACTCCTTCACCAAACCAAGACGTTCTTGACTAAATACTAATCCCAGAATAACTCTTATTCCTATAGTTGTTTAGTTATCGTTACGTTTGGTCAGGAATTTACTAACACTTAGTAACCCTTGTAAGTGTGACCCGCCGTTTTAAGATTACAGAGAACGGCCCCAACAATGCTACCGAATGGAAAAGCTAATGTTGGAAATGGTCCTAAGTAATCCTATCCATCTCTGGAGTTTGCGTTGTTCCGATCTCCATGTTACAACCCTCCAAATGGTTAGTAGCTCCAGGGCATACAAGCAGGCGCAACATGGAAATCTCACGGTGCAACCTAACGGAGGAGACCGCAGGATGTGTTGACACACTTCCTTCACTCACTTACTATAAATACTTTCTCCATTCACCTTGTTATTGATTTATGCAAACACCTTCCGAATGGAGCAGTTGAGGTATAATCAACACGAGGCCAAGCATAAATCTCACCTTGTGAACAAAAGGGAGAACGTAAAAGGGAAATGGATTTGATATATCTCTCCCCTCCCACTAAGTATTTTAAACGGTTTTGGGTATACTTATACTTAGGTGAATTCCGGCTAATTGAATAACCCTAAGTCTAAGTTCATATAATCTTACGATGTCTAGGTGATAACGATTAAAACCTCACATCACACACGTGCATGCTCATAAAACTGGGTTAACTTTAACTCAAGAACCGACTCGATGCCCAGGTAGGAGGTGTTCCGTAAACCGTCAACTTAAATACCTCCAGCCTTAGACAGCATCTCGTCGGGTGAGTTCCCTTGTAACCTATGTTTTACAAGCTTATCGACCTATTTGAATCTAATTGAAATCGATCGAGAGTTGGATCAAATTAACCCTAAGTGAGCATGCACCTTTTTCTTTGTTATAGATTTTAAACTTCTATGTGATTTATAACAATTATAAATCTAAACTATAACAAACTTGCCTTTTGAATATAACTCTTATAAACAAAATTCTAAGGAAATTTCATGCTTCATGCTAGGTTAATTTTATCTTTTGATTAATATAACTTTTATATCAATTAATCAATTTTAATTAACCATTCAAGCATGAATCTCCCTAAATCAATACAACATTTATATCAATTTAAACATAAAATTTCCCTCATGCATTTGAACTATTAATAACACTTATTAAAAAATGCATGAACATGCTTTCCTATGGTGGGATTTTAAACTATATGGCATGCTCATAATGCACATACATTTAATCCAATTAAACCATACATTCTCAATGCATAAAAGAAATTAAATCAAGCTAAAATGGAATGGTTTGGCAATTTAAAACAAACAATCAACTAATTATTACAATAATAATCAATAAAATTGCTTGTGATGATCCCGAGCTTTACGAACCGACCCGAACCAACCCTCCATGGAGTTAACCGGCCTTCAAATATGTGTAAAAAAACTGCAGCAGACCGAACCGGACCCGAAAAGAAGAAGAAAAAAAAACTGCTGCTGCTGGAATTTTACTTTTCTGCTGCGTCTTCTCCGGTTTTTCTTCGATTTTACAGCCTATATGGACTCTAATGACTCTATAAAAATTACAGACTATAGTACACACATTAACGCTCTAACACATCCGAGCAATTACAATTTCATGAAGGTTTGAATGCTCAAAAAATTGCCAAACCAGAACACTTCCATTTTAGCACACAGAAAATTCAATTTCAAAATGGTACCCACCAAAGCAAAATTAAAACGAATTAAGTGCTCTAATCATGCTCTGATACCAATTGAAGGTGTTCATATAACACATGCGGAAGCAATTGAAGATCGGAAGCACTTAAGACATTCAATTTTGCTCCTAAAGCATGCATGTTCTATAAAAGACAGAATATAGAGTTGAGAGAACACTAACCTTTGTAGCTCACTTATGTGGAACTCCTTGTGGTGTTTGCCTCTCCTATGCTCCTTGGACAACCTCTAGAGTCTTCCCTACTATTCTCTTGGGCCTAGAAAGACTTGTGGGAGTCTATAGAAGAAAGATAGAAGGGAATGCTTGATGGTACAAGCTTTTGGAAGGAGATGAAATGAGAGAGAATTTGAGGGAGAAAATTTGCAGCATAACACTAAATGAAAGCTTGCTCTTCTTGAATCTAATTCAAGCCCCTTTTATAGACATCTCCCATGCAAAGACAAGCTTCATGACACTTAGCCACATGGCCAAGATGCAACTCAAAGTGGATTCTAGGTGTCTACTTCACAACACATGCATCTAGTGCATGGTTGTGTTGTTTTCCACTATGCATCATCATGCAAGAGTGGAAATGCCACTAAATCCATTATGAATTGTATCCTAATTGTAAATTTTCAGCTTGCAATTCATTTCAATTTCAATTCAAAATTGAAATTGATTTCTAGGCAATTAATTGGGACATTTCCAAGTAATTTTGATATGATTGATCCAATCAATCTTTATCACCTAATGTCATGAATTATATATGATTCCTAATACATATATATGGTATTTAAAACACTTTCAAATACCTCATCTCTCAATTCCTAATTTAATTCATAATTAAATCATTGTGTCGAACACGTCTTACGATAAAAACCCTATTTCCCGTTTTTGAACGATTCAAAAATTCCTATCAATATGTTCTAGGCTTTAATCCGATATGAGCTAGTAGAGGGACCTAATGGACCTATAGATCATGGGCTCCAACGATTCAAGGCTAACCGACTAATCTCATTATCTAAGCTAGCCAACATTCGTTAACTATCGGGACACTCCACTATAGCCCGATAGTTGCACTCCCCTCACTATAGATATATTTCCGTCCACTTGATTTAACCATGTTCAGTAAGTCGTTCCTTCACAGGTTGTTCGTAGCTATAGCTAGGTCAAATAACCGTTACACCCCTATAGTACTTCTTGTTCCTTAAGTTCCACTAATCCTCTAATGAACAATTGGTTTGCGGTCCAACCATCAAACCTAAGTTCCTCTCGATCCAACGAGAGGGTGGGGCCCCTTGTTCAAGTCCTGGAGTTAGTACTTAAGAGAACAACCTCTCTGCTATCCCTAAAATGGGTAGGAGTGAATTCCGTCTTGCGAAACTATGTCCCCAGCTATCTATTCGATCTTATCCCCAAAATGGTAGGCTTGTCGAGTCGGCGATGCTGGCCACTCTCACCCATGCAGATCAAAGGATAATCTCTCATAAACAGGAGTTCATAGATAGCTCAGGATTAAGAACGAGTTACCTAGGTCATCTATGAGAAATAGTCAGTTTCTTCAGTAAACGGCGTTATAAAGAGAAAGTGACTTATTTCGTGGTCCAGTCTTATGCAAACTCATTGCATAGGACGCCCCCACTCGCATGTCACCACATGAACGATTTAGGATCTCATCGTTTGTACTTAATACAAAGTGGGCCGCGTCCATAGTGTCACCAGGATAAGGCACCCAACCGTATCCTTATACTATAGACTATTTTGACTATAAACTTGAACTTGATCCTACGATATGTCCCTACATATAGTTCGAGTATTCATTTTATAGTCAAAGATCTTAGTTTATTGGATTTAGGTTAATCATTCGCAATTTACATATTCAATAACATCTTTTACTGAATAACCTCAATAACGTCTTTATTGGAAATAGAATATGTTTAATGATTTACAAACTACGAGTTTATAGGACATTAAACCCAACAATCATGTACACCCATGTTTCCTTTAATTAAAAGGGAAATTAGGCATGATTTATATGAAATTGGATATCTAACTCATAATGTTTAATCCTTACTTTATTTCTAAAGTTAAGGTAAAAACGAATGAGACATCTTGTGTTCACTATTGCATTTTGGGTTTTTATTTTCATATTTATCATTTTTTAAAGAAAAATAAAAATGAAGGAATGTTTTTATTCACTTAATTGGACGATTTAAGATAATGTGGTAATCGTTTTTTTAAAAAAAAAACGGGTGTTGTAGGGTGCTAATACCTTCCCTACACTCAAACGACTCCCGAACCTAATTTCTGGTTTTCTAAGACTGGTTTTTTTTTAAAGGTGACCAATCACACCCTCGATGATTGGTGGCGACTCCAATTTTCTCTTAAAAACCCAAGAAAGGATGTCGGCCGCTCCGCGTCGCGATGACGTTGCGACAGCTTGGCGACTCCACTGGGGACTTTTGAGGGTCAAGCCATTGATATCTTTATTGTCCTTTGATTGATTTTTCCTTTAGGTCCCTTCGTTATTATTTTTGTTATTTTATTTATTTATTTATTTTTCCTTACTTTATAATATGATTTGTCTTGCATATTGTTATTCACTTGTCTATTAGTATCTTGTTATGTTGTAATTGTACTTTATCTTAGTTATGTCATTCATTTGCATGCCATCTTGTTATTATCATTTTTTTATGTTGTAATTGTACTTTATCTTAGTTATGTCATTAATTTGCATGTCATCTTATTAATCATGCATTTCACACACTTTCACTAGCCTCCTACCCGGGCTCTACCTTAGGACTAGACTCGGAGACTGAGTAGTGTGACCTTCGTGGAATTTCGATTCCCGTGCAGGCGCATGAAATTCTCCACTCAAGCCTACTACATCGTTAAATCGGTGGGTAAGCTTGGGGACCTTTTCTAGGATGCCTTAGAGTTAAACTCCACTCATATAGTTCTAGGATTTGACTTATTACATGCATTATTGTCAAAGTTTATTTATTTATTTATTTATTTTTCTTTTTTCCCTTGTATCTTATATCAATTTTCAATTTTCACTCATTGAAAATATCCTTTAAAATCTCTTTTAATGTAGTTAAGAAAATTGTGCAAATTAAATTAACAGAATTTTCGATTATTTACATTGGCAGAAACTAAAGTATGAGTAAAATAAAATCACCCCCTCCAATACAAGAAATGGGTATAGAAGATCAAGCAACAGTGCGTCAATGGTCAGAAAATGTACAACAAATCCACGGAGATTGTTTAGTAGAAAATGTTGTTTCTCAATTTAAGGATGTCAGTTTTCCAGAAAGTCAATTAGAAACAGTAAAACGGGCTTGGGAAAGTTTAACTGTAGATAGAAAGGCTAAATTTACAAGCAAATATGGCCATCTAGCTCAGCTCATGTATGTACAAGTCAATTATTCAGTATTAAAAGCTTTGGTTCGACATTGGGATCCAGCCTACAAATGTTTCACATTTGGCTCAATCGACATGACTCCTACAATAGAGGAATATCAATCCCTTCTGCATATGCCAGCACGAACAGAGGTTGAAGCTTATTCTTACGATCAAGAGCTTACAATGAAAAGAGCATTATCTACTCTTTTGGGCAAGATTCGTACAAGCGACATTGAGAAACAAGTAGAGATAAAAGGAGAGAACACATGTCTACCCCTGGACTACATCCTTACTCTTCAACAAAAATTTGCAAATGAAGATAAGGAATTAACTTTACTGGCATTGTGTATCTTTAATGTTGTTTTGTTTCCTAAAGTATGTGGATATGTTGAGGAATGCATGGTCAAGTTGTTTGCTAAGATAGAAATAGGAGTTGATCCCATAATTCCTGTATTGGCAGAAACTTTTCGTTCATTAAATTATTGCAGAACAAAAGGAATAGGAAGATTTATAGGGTGTGCACCATTATTGTACATTTGGGTCCTTAGTCATGTGAAGTGTCCACCAGAATTCAAATGCCCAGAGATCAAATTTTCAAGTTCCTGGAATAAGCTGCAAAATCCCATTTCAGAGTTCGTGCAATCAGGTTGGAGTTCATCCTCCCCTGAAAGGAGCGCTTGGGAAGCCTTTTTCTCCGAACTAAAGGTAGAAGATGTAATATGGAGAGCCCCTTGGATGTCAACTAGGCCAATGATCTATAAATGTGGTAAATTTCAAAGTTTACCTCTTTTGGGTCATTGGGGATGTATATCCTATGCTCCTTTATTGGTAGTACGTCAAATTTGGGTCCGACAATTCATCCCTGCTACACATGAGTTGAAGGATTTCGAATTTGCTTATGATAAAGGCTTCTGTAAAGATAAAATTCAGAAAATTGTGAAAGCATGGAAAATGATCACTAAAATCCAGAGTGGTCAGTTTCATGATGATACCACGGAGGCGTACAAAACATGGCATGCGAACAGAGCTAAAACCGTGCTTGTGTTACCAAAAATGAAAACCAAGATAAAACTTAATGCAAAGGTGATACCAGATCAACAAACAGAAGAAGCCGCACGCGAAAAAGAATGTGATGAGTTGAGAAAAGCAAATTCATCACTGGTTCAAGAAAATGAAAGGCTGCAATTAGAGATAAAGCAAGGTTTGTTGCGCAATGTTGAACTAGAAAAAGAGTTGAACCGATTAAAGGGTAGTGTTAGCAAACAAGAACAATTAGAAAAAGAAATTTCAGCATTAGACACAGAGGCCCGCGACCTGAACAGAAGAATGCATCGATTAAGAAGGGATAATGAAGTCTCCCAAACAACTCTCAAGTCAAGGAATGACCAAGTTTTGAAGCAACAATCAGAGATTGCATCACTCCATGGGTTGATGAAAGAGCTCGAAGATTGCATTAGTTTGAGGAACCAAACGGTTATTGAGGTAGAAGAAAAGAATGGAACGCTATATCGAACAATTGACGACCTGCAATTAACGCTCAAGATTAGAGAGTGTCAACTAGGGGAGCTCATCAACGACAACAAGGGTCTAAGAGAGTCCGTTCAGTCAGTTAATGTTCACCTCGGTAAGTATCAGGATGCCACTGACATATTAATGAAAGACTATACCTATCTAAAGGAGCAGTACGACAGATTGAGCGATGATTTTGGGTTTATGAGGCAGAACCACTCGACACTACGAAGTAAAGCGGAGCATATGCTTACTCAGATTAGGAGAGTCACTCGAAGGGCAGATGAACTAGCAGAAGATGCACGTACTCTCTCTAAAGTCATAGCACCTACACAGCCGAATAGCAAGAATGTGCTCAAGTTTCTGGGAAAACTTCGTATAAGTTTAGAGTATTGGGGGCAATTTTATTAACTTTTTACTTTAGTTTATGTTTTATTTAGATAGTTGAAATATCTTGTAATTCAATTTTGCACAAATTTTGTTACTACATTGTTTTATCATTTTCCAATTTAATATCAAGGCCATTTTTATTTTCATTTTTCTTTTCCTCTTCAATTGTTTAAATGTTTCGTTTTGTCTTTCTCTTTTCTTACACTAAAATCTCTTTTCATTAAAAATATAAACAGAATCATAAGATAGCTCGGTCACCTCGAATCCACCGCACCTACGTCACAAGATACAGGATAAGGATCATGGAAGAGCAGAGTACTGAGATGGAGAAAACAAGGAAAGATATTGAGGAGTTACGAGAAAAAATGGATGCAATTCTTGTCGCCCTGGAAAGAGGCAAAATAATACCTGATATTGCTCAGTCCAGCAATACAATGAATGACCCTCCAATCCGGCAATCAACAGAGGGTACTACTCCAAAATATCATCCATTGTACAATATTCCAGTAGAGCAGCACCCATTTCCATTTTTCAAGAATGAGCAAGTGCCTATACACAATCAACCTGGATTTTCACTACCCACAGAGGTACCTCCCAAGGTGACCATTACAGTTCCCAATTTAGATGATCCTGAAATCAGAAAAGAGCTAACAGGAGGTGAGAAAGTCTCTTCTAGTGAAAAGCTTGAAGTCCTGGAGGAAAGGTTAAGGGCAGTAGAAGGAACAGACGTCTTCGGAAATATAGATGCGACCAAGCTATGCTTGATACCAGATGTAATCCTCCCTCCAAAATTCAAGGTGCCTGAGTTTGAAAAGTATGATGGAGCATCCTGTCCTAAAAACCATCTCATCATGTATTGCAGGAAGATGGCAGCATACGTCCAAAATGAAAAGCTGTTACTTCACTGCTTCCAGGACAGTCTTACTGGTCCAGCGTCTCGATGGTATATGCAGTTAGACAGCACTCATATATGTTCATGGAAGAATCTAGCCGATTCATTTTTAAAGCAATATAAGCACAACATAGATATGGCTCCTGACCGCCTAGACCTCCAGAGGATGGAAAAGAAGAGCACAGAAAGCTTTAAAGAGTATGCCCAAAGGTGGAGGGATACTGCTGCTCAGGTGCAACCACCTTTAGTCGATAAGGAGCTGTCGACCATGTTTATTAATACTCTCAAATCTCCTTTCTATGATAAGATGATTGGGAGTGCCCTACCAATTTCTCTGACATAATGACAATTGGAGAGAGAATCGAGTACGGAATTAAGCATGGAAAGATAACTGATACGGCTAGATCATCGACAGCGAAAAAGGCGGCTCCATCGAAGAAAAAAGAGGGGGAAGTTCAAATGATTGGTTTTAATTCAAGACAACCATACCCTAATGCCGGAGTGCCACAATATCACTATCCACCTCCATATGTTTACCCTCAGCCCTATATCAATAATACGTCAGCCCAATATTCATCCCCTTACGTCCAAAATCCTCGTCCTACTCAAGGCTACCAGCCTCGGAATCAACAGAACACTCCTTATGTCCAAGGACACCAAAACAATAAAGGCGTCCGTAGACAGACTCATTTTGATCCGATTCCGATGACATATACCAAACTTCTACCCCAACTCTTCCAGAATAATCAGCTGGCACTCGTACCAATGGACCCAGTAAAGCCACCTTACCCAAAGTGGTATGACCCAAATGCCCGTTGCGACTACCATGCAGGAGCAATTGGACATTCCACTAAAAACTGTACTGCACTCAAGCATAGGGTGCAAGCATTGATCAAGGCAGGATGGTTGAATTTCAAGAAAGAAAATGGTCCAGATGTCAACAACAATCCTCTGCCAAACCATCAGAATGCACAAGTAAATGCGATAGAGGTTCGTGGAGCTAATTTGAGAAAGAATGCTGAGAGCATAGTGACTCCCATGGGAGAACTATTCGAAATATTATTGAGTAATGGATACATTGGAGTAGAACGCCTCCAATTAGATTTGGGTGTCAGAGCATACGATGACAGTTTGATGTGTTCTTATCACACTGGGGCAAAAGGGCATTCTATCGACCAATGTCCTCATTTTCGTCTGAAGGTCCAGGAGTTGTTAGATTCACATTTTTTAACAGTTTCTCAAAAGATGGTTCAGCTCTCTCAGTATGGGGAAGTTGATATTATAGAAGAATGCTCAAGGTTGTCTCTCGAGCCAAAACCGTTAACAATTTCTTATCGCGAGAAGCCCAGTACCCCAAATTCCAAGCCAAGACCGATTACCATCCAGATTCCGACTCCCTTTGTATATAAAAGTTCAAAAGCAGTACCTTGGAACTACGAATATAAGGTAACTGTTGGTTCTGAACCCCTTCCAATCCATAATATCAGTGGGATAGGACGTCTAACACGAAGCGGGAAGTGCTATACACCAGAAGACCTATTGAAACCCAAGGGTAAAGAAAAAGGAAAAGCCAAGATCACTGAAGATATCAAGGAAAAAATAGAAGAGCCCATTGCAGTGAAGAACCTAGATGTTAAACAACCAGCATCTAAAGAGGACATCCAAGAATTTTTGAAGTTGGTTAAGCAAAGTGATTATAAAGTGGTTGAACAGTTAGGTCGAACCCCTGCAAAGATTTCCA
Source organism: Luffa aegyptiaca (assembly GCA_017139565.1). Taxonomy (NCBI): domain Eukaryota; kingdom Viridiplantae; phylum Streptophyta; class Magnoliopsida; order Cucurbitales; family Cucurbitaceae; genus Luffa; species Luffa aegyptiaca. Next base: position 28,511,890 of record CM029407.1, read on the forward strand.
TACTAGCTTTGCTATTGGCTTCAGATACTCATCGTAAGACCTTGTTGGACATATTGAATCAAACTTATGTTCCGCAGGATATTACGGTGGACAACTTGGATAACATCGTTGGAAACATAACTGCATCCAGTTCAGTAACTTTCACAGATGATGAGTTACCACCAGAAGGCACCGGACACACTAAAGCCTTTCACATTACAGTTAAGTGCAAAAATTTTGCTGTGGCAAAAGTTCTAGTTGATAATGGTTCCTCCTTGAACATAATGCCTAAATCCACGTTGGAGAAATTGCATGTTGATATGTCTCATGTAAGACCCAGCACTATGATCGTACGAGCTTTTGATGGGGCACGTAGTGAAGTTGTTGGAGACATAGAAGTGCCCATTTAGATAGGTCCATGCACCTTCGATATAACCTTTCAGGTTATGAACATTAATTCGGCCTACAGCTTCTTGTTAGGGCGTCCCTGGATTCACTCAGCTGGAGTGGTCCCATCATCATTACACCAAAAACTTAAATTTGTGGTCGACCGCAAACTAGTAATCATATCTGGGCAAGAGGATATCTTAGTGTCAAGACCCTCTTCAATGCCCTACATACAAGCAGCAGAAGAGGTTTTTGAGTCATCATTTCAAGCTTTTGAGATTGCAAATGCCACAACTTTATACGAAGAGATAGGGAAAATGGAGCTGCAACTTTCAAAACTCTCCTTAACAGGAAGCAACCAAAGCCTCGAAAATTTGTTGAATATGTCGAAAAATATGAAGAGGTTTGGTTTGGGATATAAACCAAGCAAAAAAGATATGATTAAAGCACACAGGCAGGAGAAAGAAAAATGACTGGCTAGATTGGAGAACCGTGAGCCGAAGTATCAAATGAATATCATTCCTCATCTTCATGATACCTTCATCTTTGCTGGAATAATTCATCCAGAATCTCAAGACCCTGCAGTCATGGCTATAATCGAACAGAAGAAAGAAGCTGGTCTCTTGGTTTATCTGTGCCCAGAAGACTTTGAACTCAATAATTGGACTGTAATGGAGCTACCATCATTTGTTAATGAGATATCAGAGTAATTTTTAAACTTTTTGTTTGTTTTTTGTTTTGATGATTTATGTGTTCTATGTCCATATTTCATTTGTTAATGGAGAAGCATTTTTTTTCTTTCTTTCCTATCATCCAATGAATCTCTCTTGTGTCTACTTCTTTTAGCATTGATTTCATTTATTCCATTCCTTCCTTTTATCTTCTTTCATCACACTGAATAATCCCTCTCTTAAACAGCGAAATTGGGATTGAAAGCGTTAATGATCTTAAATACGAACTTGATTCTCCTACATACGATGTTGAGTCCGATGAGAGAATAAGTGGTAATGAGGAAGATCTAGAACTTACTCCTGAATTGTTGAGAATGATTGAAGAAGAAGATAGGATATTGGGACCACATGAAGAGTTGATAGAGACGATTAACTTGGGATCTCAAGTAGAGATTAAAGAAGTTAAAATCGGGATCAACATGTCTGCTGAAAGCCGTCAAGGGTTAATAACATTGCTTCATGAATACATTGATGTTTTTGCCTGGTCTTATCAAGATATGCCTGGTTTAGACACAAGTATTGTGGTGCATCATTTGCCACTTAAGCCTGAATGCAAGCTAGTGAGACAGAAGTTATGCAAGATGAAGCCAGACATGTTAATCAAAATAAAAGAGGAAGTCATGAAACAGATTGATGCAGGATTCTTAACAGTTGCTAATTATCCATAATGGGTAGCTAACATTGTGCCAGTACCTAAAAAGAATGGACAGGTCCGAATGTGTGTTGATTATAGAGATTTGAATCGAGCAAGCCCAAAGGATAACTTCCCACTTCCTCATATTGATGTACTGGTAGATAATACAACTGGATTCTCAACTTTTTCCTTTATGGATGGATTCTCAGGTTATAATCAAATCAAAATGGCACCTGAAGATCAAGAGAAAACTACATTCATCACATTATGGGGAACCTTTTGTTATAAGGTCATGCCATTCAGATTGAAAAATGCTGGGGCAACCTACCAACGGGCCATGGTTACTCTATTCCATGACCTAATGCATAAGGAGATCGAAGTGTATGTTGATGACATGATTGCTAAGTCAAAACCAGGGGAAGAGCATGCAACCATTCTCCGAAAGTTATTCGAGCGATTGAGAAAATTCAAGTTGAAACTGAATCCGAGTAAATGCACATTTGGGGTTACTTCTGGCAAGTTGTTGGGTTTCGTCGTAAGCCAGGAGGGAATTAGAGTTGACCCAGACAAAGTCAAAGCCATTCTAGAAATGCCACCACCACGTACTCAAAAAGAAGTCAGAGGTTTCTTGGGAAGATTGAATTATATTGCAAGATTCATATCACATCTTACAGCAACATGTGAACCAATCTTCAAGCTACTTCGTAAGAACAATACAGGCATATGGAATGACGACTGTCAAAAAGCATTTGAAAAGATCAAGCAATACCTACAAAACCCTCCTGTTCTTGTACCTCCGACTCCAAATCGTCCACTTATCCTATATCTTACAGTGACGGAAAATTCAATGGGGTGTGTACTGGGACAGCATGACAATTCAGGCAGAAAAGAGCAAGCCATATATTATTTAAGCAAAAAGTTCACTGATTGCGAAACCAGATATTCTCTTTTAGAAAGAACTTGTTGTGCTCTAGCTTGGGCCGCTCGTCGTTTGAGACCATATATGTTGTACTACACAACATGGCTTATCTCAAAGATGGATCCTATCAAATACATATTTGAAAAGCCGTCTTTGTCTGGTAGAATTGCTAGATGGCAGGTTCTTTTATCTGAGTATGATATTGTCTATGTTACTCGAAAGTCAATAAAAGGAAGTGCACTGGCCGATCATTTGGCCGAGCAACCTATAGACGATTATGAACCAATGAAATTTGATTTCCCTGATGAATTTGTCTCCACTATAATGATGGAAAAAGAAATATCAGACTTGGAAACATGGACCATGTTGTTTGATGGGGCCTCCAATGAGTTAGGTCATGGGATAGGTGTTGTATTAATATCGCCTGAAGGAAAGTTGTTCCCTCTCACCGCCAAACTAAGTTTTGATTGTACTCATAATATGGCTGAATATGAAGCTTGTTCTATGGGTATCCAAACTGCATTGGATATGAAGATAAAGAAACTTCGAGTCTTGGGAGATTCTATGTTGGTGATTCACCAATTGAGATGAGAATGGGAAACAAGCGACACTAAGCTACTGCCTTATAAAAAGCTTATATTAGATTTGTCTCATAAATTTGAAGAAATCACTTTTGACTATTTACCAAGGGAGAGTAATCAGACAGCAGACGCCTTGGCTACGCTTGCAGTCATGTTCAACATAGACCCCAATCATGAGGTACAACCTATTAAGATGGGAAGGGTAGATGTTTCAGCCTCCTGCATGAATATAGAAGAAGAGTTTGATGACAAGCCGTGGTTTCAAGACATCAAACATTATTTAAAATGCGGAACCTATCCTCTGAATGCCTCAGAAAATGACAAGCGCACACTTAGAAAGTTAGCAATGAAGTTCTTCCTAAATGGAGAAATACTTTACAAAAGAAATCATGATATGGTACTTCTAAGGTGTGTAGATACAAATGAAGCCAACACGATTATGAAAGAAATTCATGAGGGAATTTGCGGCACCCATGCAAATGGACACATGATGGCCAGACAGGCATTAAGGGCTGGCTATTACTGGTTAACCATGGAAGCTGACTGTATCAAATATGCCCGAAAATGCCACAAATGTCAGATTTACGCAGATAAAGCTCATGCTCCAGCATCTCAGTTGCACGTTATGACGACACCATGGCCATTTTCCATGTGGGGAATGGACGTTATAGGCCCTATTGACCCAAAAGCCTCAAACGGACATCGATTCATCTTGGTGGCAATAGATTATTTTACCAAATGGGTAGAAGCAATGTCCTATCGAGAGGTGACGAAAGGAGTTGTGATCAAATTCATCAAGAAGGAGATTATATGTCGTTATGGTCTTCCTGAGACCATAGTATCTGATAATGCACGAAATCTGAACAATAAATTGATGACTGAGTTATGTGAGCAATTCAAGATCAAGCATGTCAACTCAACTCCGTATAGGCCAAAGATGAATGGAGCAGTGGAAGCTGCCAATAAAAACATAAAAAGGATTGTGCAAAAAATGACAGTGACGTATAAAGATTGGCATGAAATGCTTCCTTTTGCATTACATGGATATCGCACATCGGTTCGCACTTCAACTGGGGCAACACTATTTTCATTAGTTTATGGTATGGAAGCTGTTCTTCCTATTGAAGTGGAAATTCCATCATTAAGAGTCCTCATGGAGACTAATTTAGAAGAGGCTGAATGGGTCCAAAACCGCTATGAGCAGCTCAACTTTGTTGAAGAAAAGAGATTGACAGCATTGTGCAGAGGTCAACTTTACCAAAGATGAATGATGAAAGCCTATGATAAGAAATCGCGTCCTAGAGTATTCAGAGAAGGGGATTTAGTCTTAAAACGAATTCTTCCTTTTCTAAAAGATCACCGAGGCAAGTGGACCCCAAACTATGAAGGACCATTCGTGGTGAAGAAAGCTTTCTCTGGAGGAGCTTTAGTCTTGACTAACATGGATGGTAATGAGCTGCCAAGTCCAGTTAATTCAGATCAAGTTCGAAGATATTACGCATAGGCTACTTGTGTATCAAAGGATTCGGCAAAGTTGCGGGAATTCAACAAGTGTCTAGGAGAATTACGCTTCAATTTCTATATCATGTTTAAGAGGTTACTTTTGTCTCAAGTTCTAGAACCTTAACGTTGACACATATGTCTATTGAATTTTAGTCATAAATCGAAGCTCCCTTCTCGTAGCATGGCATATCTTGTCCATTTTTCTCCCTCACTCTCCATAATATTTCCTCAACTATGAATGTTTGGCATGTTTACCTTTATTATCATTACAATTGAATAAACAAAAGTTACATAAACGCGATATTTCAAATCAATGGCGGTAACTTAAACGATTCGATGTGAAATACATATGTCCAAAGAAAGAATCCAAAGACAATATTTTTCCAAGAGCGCCGTGATCATGAAGGTTGATGGAATGTCATCATGGAGGACAAAACCGTCATTTCAACATGACAAAGTCTTAAACTGGGGCAAAACCATTATTTTTCGTCTTCTCAAACTGGGGCAAAACCATTATTATCACAGGAGCAAAGTCGTTCTGGATACATTTTTGGTCATCAAACAAAGAGCAAGTTGTTTAGTGAGTTCATGATCCAATTAAGGTCTATTACCAAGGGTGATGTGAATGGGGTGCCCGAGCTATCAAATATCTTTTAAGGAAATTTGTATCATAGTTTTTGAATAGTGCTAAATCTTCATCCCATGCATTCAAGCATTCAAGTTTAGCATGCATTGCAAAAAAAATTTATTTTCGGTTAAATCGAACCCGACTATTCAGTCGAGGTCGAAGCCTGTGTCAATCCAGGTCCATTTCTAGGTTTTTTTTCTCTTTCGATTAAATCAAACCCGACTATTCAGTCGAGGTCGAAGCCTGTGTCAATCCAGGTCCGTTTTCAGTTTTTCTCTCTGTTAAATCGAACCCGACTATTCAGTCGACGTCGAAGCCTGTGTCAATCCAGGTCCATTTTCATTTTTTCTTTCGGTTAAATGAAACCCGACTATTCAGTCGAGGTCGAAGCCTGTGTCAATCCAGGTCTGTTTTCAATTTTAATCTCGGTTAAATCGAACCCGACTATTCAGTCGAGGTCGAAGCCTGTGTCAATCCAGGTCTGTTTTAAGTTTTTCTCTCTGTTAAATCGAACCCGACTATTCAGTCGAGGTCGAAGCCTCTGTCAATCCAGGTCCATTTTCATTTTTTCTCTCGGTTAAATCAAACTCGACTATTTAGTCGAGGTCGAAGCCTGTGTCAATCTAGGTCCGTTTTCAATTTTTATCTCGGTTAAATCGAACCCGACTATTCAGTCGAGGTCGAAGCGTGTCAATCCAGGTCCGTTTTAAGTTTTTCTCTCGGTTGAACCAAACCTGACTATTGAATTGTGGTCGATACCTGATTCAAATTCTTACCAAACAAATCTTCGCCTCCCCAGTACTTAGTCACTTTCCTTTGTCTACCCTTTCAATCCTTGAAGGATACACAAAGGGGGGCAAACTGTAGACACCGTATTTGGTCCGGCTTGATTTTCAGTAATAATGTTTGAAGTTTTCCAATATTTGGTGGTCAATTTGTTTTTTCTTGTATGTCAACAAGAGCATAGCTCAATTGGCATAAGGTTGTATTGATAATCACAAGGTCTGTGGTTCAAACCCCCTTTTTCACATATTTTTATCAAAAATTCGTCCTTTTTTTTAATTTTTTTTTTAATTTTTTTTTTTTTTTGGTCTTCCCCATTCCTATTCAAGGGGAAACTTACCTATTCAAAAGCTTTTCCATGGCTCTCATTTTTTTTATTTTTTTATTTTTTTTCTTTTTTCCACCATTTTCTCATCCATCCTCCCCCTAATTTAGTAACCCTTCAAGTATAAAAAGGGGGGAGATGGAGGATGAAAGGCACAAGAAGAAGGAGAAGAAGTTTAGAGTGAAAGTGAGCTTGAGAGAGTTTAGGCATTTGAGCAAGAGTTTAGTTTAGAGAGTTTTTAGAATAATTTCTTTTGTGGGAGAAAGGAGAAGAAGAAGATTTGAGCATAAGCCTAGTTGAGAGAGTTGTTTAGGAAGTGAGCTTAGCTTAGAGAGTGATAGAAAAAGAGAAAAGAAAGTGGAAGAGGAAACAAGGAAAAGAGAGGGGGAGGAAGGAGTACACGGGGAGAGAAAACGTTGGGTAAGAAAGAAGGAAAAAAGAAGAAAGAGAAAGGTAAAAAAGGTGGGGTTTTGTTTTTCTATTTCTTTTGTTGTTTTTGTTTTGTTATTATTATTATTATTATCATCATGATTATCATTTTTAATTTCTCTCTCCTTTTAGTTCACTTTTGCACTTTGCCAACTTCATTTTTTTAACTTTCTAATTTATTTTTTTTCTCTCTCTTTCATTCTTCAAATTGCTTTAATCTAATCTTTAATTCTGCTTGGTTAATTTCAATTATTGTTATTGTTTTGATTTTCTTTTGAAAGGGATTATGGGAACTGAGTAATGTGTCTTCGTGGAGTTCAACTCCCGTGTAGGCGTATGAAAATTCTCATTTTCCCTTTTCAAAAATTTTACTCTTTGAATAATTTTCTTCTTTTACATCTATTTTTTAAAAAAAAATAAATTATTTTTAATAAACATAATCATGTACACCCATGTTTCCTTTAATTAAAAGGGAAATTAGGCATGATTTATATGAAATTGGATATCCAACTCATAATGTTTAATCCTTACTTTATTTCTAAAGTTAAGGTAAAAACGAATGAGACATCTTGTGTTCACTATTGCATTTTGGGTTTTTATTTTCATATTTATCATTTTTTTAAAGAAAAATAAAAATGAAGGACTGTTTTTATTCACTTAATTGGACGATTTAAGATAATGTGGTAATCGTTTTTTTAAAAAAAAACTGGTGTTGTAGGGTGCTAATACCTTCCCTACACTCAAACGACTCCCGAACCTAATTTCTGGTTTTCTAAGACTGGTTTTTCTTTTAAAGGTGACCAATCACACCCTCGATGATTGATGGCGACTCCAATTTTCTCTTAAAAACCCAAGAAAGGATGTCGGCCGCTCCGCGTCGCGATGACGTTGCAACAAGTATGTTTATCAGGTTCTACGTTTCAGGAGGGTCAACGGGTATCGTTAGAGGAGGACGATGTTCGTTGGCTTCACGCCATCTTCCGAACTAAGCTAGCAGGTGGTCTGGGAGGGGGTGTGACATAGCGTTTGTTCGAAATTGCCTACAACTTTGTGGAAGTGAATGCAATGTAAACGCAACCTGACTTCTTTCACAGATGACCCCACCATTAGCTTTCGTAATATTGAATTTGTTTATCATGTCGAGAACATGTTCTCGAACAGATTTTCCCTCTTCCATGCGGGAGTTATGGATTTTTTGTAGAGCCTCGTGGTGGAGCTGGTAGGATGGTAATCCAAACATCTCCTGAAGGGAATTCATAATTTCCCTTGCACTTTCCACATTCTCATATTTCTTGGCCAAAACTCCAGTTAAGCTAGCCAAGATATAGACACGGGCCTTTTCGTTGGCCTTAGTCCAGCGATCGTGCGCATCCTTTATCGCTTGGGATGCATTGTGATAGCGAGCATAGCTAGCTATTTTTCTCTAATTAATTAAGCTAGTCTTTTACAATTATTTGCCCAAATTTTAGCATTTTTATGTTTTATTTGTAGGAAGTATGTGTTTGAAGCTTAATTCAGCAATTGGAGTCAAATGGAGTCTTCAATCTAAAAACAAAAAAAAAAATAAAAAAAATAAAAAATAGCGTCGCGACGCTATAGGCAAATTTTCCAAAAATGCGGTATCGCCACAGCGTCGCGACGCTGTCCATAGCGTCTCGACGCTGTCGCCAGATTTTCTATAAATTCATCTTTTCATGCTACGGCCAAGGGGAGTCCAATTGGTTAGATTTTAGCCCTAATTTCGACTAGAGACCTTTTGTGGGAGCTAAAGCAAGGCCTAGGAGCGGGAATCAAGCGAGAAGACGTGGAGATCGTGACGGGGACGTGTCGGTTTCTACGGATTCGAGTTTTCCTCTCTCTTTCCCTTACCTCTTGTAGTTTTTATGGTTTTTCTTTCAATTAGTGTTTATGGTTTAAAGACTATGAATTGCTAGTTGTTTGTCTTAGGGATTGATGTAATTGTTTTAGTTTTTGGATTGATTTTAGGTATGAATGTGTTTTTATTTTATGCATGCAATTTTGTTTAATGCTTTCAATTACTTGATCACTAATTGAATGATTTAAGTGTTGAATCTAACTCGGGAGGGAGGATTTGGCCTAAGACTTACTTTGTTTAATTGCATGACTAGAGTAGAAATTCTAAGTTTGTGACGGGATTTGGAATATCTTTAGAAGCGTAACAAGGACCGAACCGAATAATGCCTTGCATGTTAATGAACTTAGATAGGGATATCAAGTTAGTTTATATGCATGAGAATCAATTATACTCGGGAGAGGTAATCGTGATAAAAGTTTCCTTGGCTTGTAGAATAATTGCACGGTCAATTCATTCCTATTAATCAATCCTCAATCTTAATCAATGAAATCAATTCCCTAAGAGTCTTTCCATTTGAGTCTCCACTTTTATTTTTATGCTTTTAGTCTTTACTTTTATCTTTATCATTGAGTTTTGCTCCCTAAATAAAATTGGACAAAAGTATTCACGGTACTTAATTTGCTAGAAAACCAATCCAGAGGACGACACTCGTTTTACACGAAAACACTATATTATTACTTGACCCGTCACTTGCGGTTAGCAAATTGCGCACCACATTGCGAGGGGGAACTAGAGGACAATCCTCCGTTAAGACGAACCAGAGATCTTCAACAACCAGAAACGTATTAAGGTTGGATTTCCACGTAGGAAAGTTCTCGCCGGTTAATTTTTCATTTTTCAATAAAGTGATGACAGTGGAAGACATTGTTGGAAAAATAAACTTTTTCCGTATTAGTTATCTTTGTCTTAACCCATCAAACCGACAAACAAACAATTGCACCAATCCAATCAATTTTGCAAACAATCAATCAAAGAACCCTAACAAACTATCGATTGTGTTTTGCAACAATGCTTTAGAGGTTTAGAGAAGCAGCCACCGAAGGGTGATCAACTACTCCTCCTCTAAAATGAGACACTTCTCAATCAATTCTATCACCAGAATAACTCATATTCCTATAGACATTGACCACCGTCGTTCGGTCAAGGATTCGTTAACGAATTAACTTATCCTCGTAAGTGTAACCCTCCCACTTTCATATCCCAGAGGCACGCACCAACAGGCTACCGAAGGGAAAGACAACTGTTGGTAATCAGCCTAAGTGACCCTATCCTTTCCAATAGTTCACGGTGTTATGAATCTTATGATCAGGCCCTCCGAAGGGATGGTTGCTCCAAGACAACACGCAGGCGGATCATAAGACTCTCACAGTGTGACCTATGGGTGGAGACCGAGGGATACGTTGACACGTGTCCCGCTCCCACTTACTATGGGCACTTTCCCCATTCACCTTGTTATTGACTCATGCAAACACTTTCCGAAGGGAGGTCCAGCTATAACGACAAGAAGCTGAGCATGGATCTCACGTTGAGAATATAGGGACGTAGGAGTAAAAACTCGATTTAAATCAAGTTTTGATTTTACCTCCCACTAAAGTGACCTACCGTATTGATAAGACCAATTTGTTATACACTTAGAATCTCCCAATTTGCTTATCTTAGTTGAATTCATTGCGAAAAATGCTTTAAAATGAATATAATATGTCTATAGGTCCTCACTGGAGCTTTGGAAGCAATTCGGGGCTAAAACGAGCGAAACCGGAGCGTAAAATGACCATTCTGCCCCTGGAGCCATCGCAGCGTCGAGACGCTCGTCGTCAGAGTTGAGACGCTTGCCGCACAGAGTTGAGACGCTAGGGCAATCCGAGAAATATTTTCCAAAATTGAAGGGACAGCGTCGACACGCTTGCCGCATAGCGTCGCGACGCTAGGCAATTTTCCAGAATTAATTTTTTCCTATTTTGGCTGGAAATTTTCCTTCTTTGAAGACCCAATTCAGCACCATTCTACCACGAATTGAAGGCCAAGAAACTCTATAAATAGAGGCCTTTGGTGTAGGTTTAGAATGATCCCTTGAATCCCAAAATTCATCAATTGTAGCCACCTTTCTCTTTACTTTTCTAGAGTTCTTTTAAGCTTTCTTTGTTCATGGGTCGGTTGATCGAGCCTCGAGCTTGGAGGTGCTTGTCTATGGCCAACTAAGCTCGGATCGTTGTAATCGGAACCTCGGTTTGTAAGTTTAATTCAATTTTATGAGATTTCCATTCTTCATTACTTAGTTAATTATCTTTGTGATTTTAGTTCTTTGCATACAAGTTTAGATTGTGGTAGGAAAGATTGACAACCTTGACCGCGCCCTGTCTAAATTTACTTGCTAAATCTAAGTAGCAAATAGGCTAACGTTATGATATTACGCATGCGTCCCTTGAACTAAATGATTTAATCAATTGTAATTGTGGTTTGTTGCCCGTTGCATGTAAATTAATTCGGATAGATCCCAATGCGGTTTAGATTAGTTAATAGGCCAATTAATTAATTTAAACTAGAATCAAACTTAGCGTTTGCATGTTTGTGATAGTTGGATCATGGCTCTCGATTTGTTGCCGGAGTACGTCGGACTTAGATAGTTAATTAAAATCAATTGATAATTGATGAATGAAATTAATCAAACTTAACACCGAGTTCACCCCCGATTACAGTGATCCTCGTGGTAAGATCAACTAACCCCACCTTTACTTTCCTTGCATTTAATTTTCCTTATTTATTTTCCTGCCTTTACTTTATGTCTTAATCTTTTATCAATAAACCCCCCTTTTTGGTTACCTCAAAGACACAAAAGAATTTAGAAATAAACCGATTGTTCCCTGTGATCGACCCCGACCACTACTGCTACAAGTTAGCTTTAGGAATCGTGGATTATAAATTTATTTGACAAGAGACCGCGACAATCTCTTCCGTCAAATACCGCGACAATCTCTTGCGTCACGTATATTTTAGGGTTTATTAACCTAGATAAATCCAGCTAATTCAATTTATCTAAGTCTAATCCAATTATAACTATTATAATGAGAATTGTAATGTTCTAGGTGAATTAAACTCTTTTAACAAACCTAGCAGCACCGTATGCTAACATGACTATGGTTATTTCAACTCAGGTTCCAGGGTTGTTCCCATGTAGCAGGTGTTCCGTAAACTGTCAGCTTAAATACCTCCAGCCTTAGACAAAACGTAACCGGGAGAATTCCCTTTTAACCATAGTAGTGTAAAGTCTTTACTCTAAAGATCTAGGTGTATTAAACTCTCTTAATAAACCTAGTGACAATTGCATGCTAACATTTAACCATGATTAATTCAACTCCGGTACTCTAGGTCGGTTCCCAGGTAGGAGGTGTTCCGTAAACCGTCAACTTAAGTACCCCCAACCTTAGATAGAACTTTACCGGTAGAGTTCCCTTATAATCATAGTAATATTTGTCCTACTTAGTAGGTTAAAACTATTTTAAAAAAAAACTAAGCAAGACTTAATTCTAATCCTATTAGAATTAACGAGATCTTAGGTCTAATTAATTTTAAACATTTTAAAATTAATTCATTTACCTATGATCCTATGTTTGCATGCAATCTTTATTACAGGTTGATGGTTTCTGATAGCTCTTAGAAATAAGAGCTATTGGCTTTCTCTTAGGCTTAAAAACTCTACTTTTGATGTGTTTGAGCTGAGGTTTGTGCTTGAAAATTAGTATTCCTTGATGAACATTTATGCATATCAGTAGGCCAAGCTCAAGTTGAATTTGATGTAGATGTTATATGTTTCAAGCTGATTTTCTGGTGTATGATCACTTAGGTTGTGCTACAGCAGCTGATTTCACAAGCAGAAGGCCAAAAGTCTGTGAATTAAATGGTTGCACGTGCTGAACCCGTGGGGAATATCATTAATTGAGCTGGCATCTTTTGGGAGCTGATTTGTCCCATCTCAACCAATTGGGGAAGATCCATGTGGAAGCATATGTCCAATCAGGCTTGAATTCAATGTTAGGAGCTGATATAAATAGTTCTTTGGCCCAAAATGAGAGGACATTCTGCTGGAGAAGTGACTTAGGAGTTGCTGCTAACAGTGAAGGGGAAAAGACAAGGAGGTGGCTGTTTTGGAGGATTTCCAGCTTGGGAAAGCTGGAATCTCCTTTCGAAGCTTCTTCTATTCCTTCCTCTTCTTTTATTCTTCTTTCTTCTAGTGTTTAGTTGGTATTTAAGGCTGTAATCATGATTGATATGGTAGTTTACTGTTGTATTTTCATTATTTTCACCTTGAACATGAATTAAATCCTCTTAGGTGAGGATTAGGGTGCTTAAGCTTGAACTTGTTGTTTGTTTTTGTGGAACTTTATATATTGCAACTTAAGGTAAAGTGTTCTTCATGATTAAAGCTGGAATTTCGTTTGGCCAACTATTTTCTAGCAATGTTATTAAGTGTTTGGGTAAACAATTGATAACCGATTACTTTGCTTTACCTTAGCCTTTTTAGGTCATGAAAATGAGTGGGTATTTAGGGATAAAAAACCACCTAAGGCACTAATCAATTGAGCTAAAAATAAGGGGTTAAATGGGAGTTTAATCACCTAAACTAGAGGAGAGTTGGAAAATTCCCGTAGAAAAATCCTGGGTGAGTTGTGAATATAAAGTTCTGCTACAGCAAACAACTTTTGAGAGTAGACAACCCCAATTAGAACCTAGCCTTCTCTGTGTTGATTCACTGTTTTTATTGAAATTTACTTAAGTTTTTGTCACTTTAAGCTTGTTTGCCATTTTAATCTTTTGCAATTAGTTAATGAAAAATATTTGGTCCTCGGTTACGTTGAATTTCATTAAAAATCAAGCTTAGAAGTAGTAAAATTCCATAAAGCAATCCCTGTGGAAACGATATAAAAATCTTTATCACTTACTGCTGATCGTGTGCACTTGCACGTGTGTTTGTGAGTTTTTCTTACATATTTAGAATCACTTTGCACAAGGCAACAAGTTTTTGGCGCCGTTGCCGGGGATTGAGTTGCTTTTTTGCTATTTTTGAGCTGAAATTTGGTGAAATTGGTGCTAAAACGGATTCTAACTTGGTTGTTTGATTTTGCAAGTGTTGGTAGTTGTGTATGAAAGAATTCCCTGATTTGGAATTCAATTTAGACCCTTAGATTGAAAGAACTTTTCATAGGAGGAGAATGGAACAGAGGGAGAGAAACAATAGGATGGATCCACCACCTCTTTTACCCCCTGTACCTCCTGGGAATCAAGAAAACCAAAACAACCAGCAACCTAATCTTGAGATAAATCAGCAACCTAGGTTAGACCCTGTCCTTATAGCCAATGACAGGGGAAGAGCTATTAGAGCTTATGCTATCCATACCTTCAATGAATTATACCCTGGGATAACTAGACTTGAGATACAGGCACAAAATTTTGAAATGAAGCCTGTGATGTTCCAAATGTTACAAACAGTGGGACAATTTCATGGACTACCTTCTGAGGACCCACACCTACACCTTAAATCCTTTTTGGGAGTGAGTGATTCATTTAGGATTCAAGGAGTTTCTCAAGATGCACTAAGGCTAACTTTATTCCCTTTTTCTTTGAGAGATGGAGCTAAGGCTTGGTTGAATAACTTTGCCCCCGGTTCCATCACTACATGGAATGAGCTAGCCGAGAAGTTCCTTATTAAGTACTTCCCTCCCACTAGGAATGCCAAGCTTAGATCGGATATAGTGTCGTTTAGACAATTTGATGATGAATCTTTTAGTGAAGCCTGAGAAAGATTCAAAGAGTTGTTGAGAAAATGCCCCCTACCATGGTCTACCCCACTGTATTCAAATGGAGACGTTTTATAATGGATTGAATATGGCTACTCAGAACATGGTAGATGCTTTAGCTAATGGTGCTTTATTATCCAAGACTTATGATGAAGCTTATGCCATTTTGAAGAGAATTTCCACAAATAGTTGCCAATGGTCTGATTCAAGAAGTATGGCTGGGAAGAAAAATAAGGGTATGTTGGAGGTTGATATTGTTACATCTTTTAATGCAAGGTTTGATTCAATGGAGAGCATGATGAAAAAGTTAAACTCAGGCTTTGAGAATTTGCAATTGATGAATTCTAGTGCAAACCAGTCTGCTGCAGCAATTATATAAATCAGAATGCAGCAGATTCATGTGTTTACTGTGGAGAGGATCACACTTTTGAATTTTGCCCTGGGAATCCAGCCTCAGTGTGTTATGTAGGAAACCAAAATGCCCCTAGGAATAACCCCTATTCCAATACCTATAATCCGGGTTGGAGAAATCATCCAAATTTTGCTTGGGGAGGTCAAGTAAATAATTCCAACACCCAACAAGGTCAACAAAAGATGAGTGGACCTTCCAGATTTGGGCAACAAAATCAGCAAAATTAGTTCCAAAATACCATGAACCAACATGCCACTGGGAATTCTTTAGAGAGCATGTTCAAGGTGAAGGATTGGAATTCCGTAATTCCGTAAAGCGGAAGCGTGATTGAGACCGATTCGTCATTAATTTTTTGTTTAATCTAAAATACCAATACATTGGCAATAAATTTAGAACTATTTCAGATTTATATTAAGGCTAAACATACAAAAATATTAGATCTAAATCTAATTTATATAGTAACAAGTTACTTACTCGTTGACGACTCTGATTAAATTCACCAACTGTTTTTGAAATAATCACGAACTAGTGCGAACACCACCACTATGGCTACACCGGTATGACTCTGAGACTACTAGAGGAAGGAGACTTGTGGGAGCCTTTGGGAGAATTCTCCGAGAGTAGGAGAATGAATGGGATGCCTTTCACCCCATCCTAGGGGTCCTCTTTATAGGTAAAGGCCAAGACCTTTTTCCTAATAGGAAAAGGAAGACCTTTTCTTAATAGCAAAAGGTCTCTAATTTTAATAAATAATTAGCTAATTCCATAATTAATTAATTTCCCTAATTAAATATCATATATTTAATCTTAGGAATTTTATTAAAATTAAAATTAATATGAATCCAATTCATATTAACTTTATTTGAACTCTTTCAAATATTTTCTTTCCTAATAGGAAAAGGTCTCTAATTTTAATAAATAAATAATTAATTCCATAATTAATTAATTTACCCAATTAAATATCATATATTTAATCTTAGGGATCTTATTAAAATTAAAATTAATATGAATCCAATTCATATTAAATTTATTTGAACTCTTTCAAATATTTTCTCTCAAGAATTAATTTTTGAAATTAATTCAAAAATTATATTATAAAGTTTCATAAACTTTATATTATAATATATCAATATACATTATACGATTCTCCGAAAATTGAACACTTTCAATTTACAATTTATACTTAATTGCCTCAAATCTCTTTTACGAGCTACCAGTGGGACCTAATGGACCTACAAATCAGAAGCTCCAACGATACGAGACTAATTGGCCAAACTCATTAACCAAGTTTAGTCAACATTCGTTAACTGTGAGTCACTCCACTAAAGACCCACAACTGCACTCTTCTCACTGTAGAATATTTTTGTGTCCACAGATATCGACCAAGCAGTAAGTCAATCCTTCACGTGTGTTTGTAACACCAGCTGGGTCAAATTACCGTTTTACCCCTGGGTTACCTCTGGTTCCTTAAGTACCACTGATTCCTCTAATGAACAAGTTGTTTAGGGTCCAACCACTAAACAGGAGTTCCTCTCGGGCCAGGAGAGGACGGCGCGCCTTTGTTCAAGCTCCGGAATCAGCCCTTAAGGGAACACACATCTACTTACCCCAATAGGGGAAGGAGTGAATTCCATCTTGTACTGTTATGTTCCCAGCCCCCATTCGTTCTTGCCCCTGAAATGGTAGGATTATTGAGTCGATGAACTGGCCACTCTCACCCATACAAATCTAAGGACAATCCCTCCTTAAAGGGGTTCATAACAGACTCAGGATTTAGATTGAGTTACCTAGGTCATCCTATTGAAATAGAAACCTAAACTAGTTAACGGCGTTACATCTAGTGGTTACTATTTCGCGGTCCGCTCTTATGCAAACTCATTGAATAGGATACCCCCACCCGCATGTCTCCTACATGGATTCTTTGGATCATTGCATCTGTATCGAATACAAGGTGGGCCGTGTCACATAGTGTCACTAGGATAAGGTACCTAGCTTTATCCCTATACTATAGACCTTTTAGGTTGTTACTTGGACACTGATCCCCGTATGTCCGCACATACTAGTCCAAGTTTCATTTAAACAACCTTGGATCTTAGTTTATTAGATTTAGGGTTTATTAATGCAAACTCGATTATTCAATAACCAAATTACTGAATTACTCAAATAACACTTTATTGAGATCGATTAATTTGTTTCATTTACTATCTACGAGTTTTAGGGCATAAAACCCAACACAAGGAATATATGGCTAAAACTGATGCTGCAATTCAAACTCACCAAGCATCGTTAAGAAATTTGGAAGTTCAAATGGGCCAAATCGCTAGTGAGTTGAAAGTTAGGCCACATGGTAAACTTCCCTCAGACACTGAAAATTCAAAGAGGGAAGGAAATGAACAAGTCCAAGTTGTGGAACTAAGAAGTGGAAAGCCTTTAGTTGAGAAAAAAGTGCCAAACCAACAAAAACCAGCTGGACAGCAAGTGGAAAAACTAGCTGATCTGCATGCTGATATGGAAAAGACAGCAGAGAAAACAATGGAAAAACCTGCTGGAATTCAAGGGAAAAAAAGTCCAGAGAGTGAGGAAATTGAAGAAATTCCTAGAGCAACCCCTGTAGCTGCCCCTAAGTCAATTCCTACACCTTCCCCTACATTTAAACCACCCCCACCACCCTTTCCCCAAAGGCTGAAACAGAAAAATCAAGAAGCCAATTTTAAGAAATTTCTTGAGGTCTTGAAATAGCTTCATATAAATATCCCACTAGTTGAGGCTTTGGAACAATTGCCCAACTATGTGAAGTTCCTCAAGGATATTTTGACAAAAAAAAGGAGATTGGGTGAGTATGAAACCTTGGCATTGACTGAGGAGTGTAGTGCAATTTTGAAAAATAGGATTCCACCCAAAGTGAAAGACCCTGGAAGTTTTACCATTCCTGTTTCCATTGGTGGTAAAGAGTTGGGAAGAGCTTTGTGCGATCTCGGAGCTAGCATAAACCTTATGCCATTATCCATTTACAAGAAATTGGGAATAGGAGAGGCTAGGCCAACCACTGTGACTTTGCAACTTGCTAATAGATCAATCACCTACCCTGAAGGAAAAATTGAGGACATCTTAGTTCAAGTGGATAAGTTTATCTTTCTAGCGGATTTCATCATTTTGGATTATGAAGCTGATAAGGATGTCCCAATTATCCTAGGGATACCATTGTTGGCTACAGGGAGAGCTTTAATAGATGTTCAAAAAGGTGAATTGACTATGCGAGTACATGATCAAGAACTTAAGTTTAGTGTGTATGCCATGAAATGCCCTGCTGAGATGGAAGAGTGTTCTGTGATTAATGTGTTGGATGAGTTGGTAACTCATAAATGGGAGGAAGAGCTACTGCAGCACCACATACAGCAGTTTGGTGAAATAAGAGTGGAAAACTTGGAAATTTTGTGTGTGCAGCAGAATCTGGAAGTAGTTAATGAAGCTCCTACCTTTAAGAGAGCTTTTGAATCATTAGAGTTGACTGATACAAGAATTAAACCTATGCAGCCATCCATTGTAGAGCCTCCAAAGTTAGAGCTAAAGCACTTGCCCAACCATTTGAAATATGCCTACTTGGGGGAACAAGAAACATTGCCTATCATAATTTCAGCAAGTTTGCTCCCTGGGGATGAACAAGCACTGTTGGAGTTGTTGAAAAAGTTTAAAAAGGCCATTGGTTGGACTCTATCTGAAATTCAAGGTATAAGTCCATCCTTTTGTATGCACAAAATTAATTTGGAGGAAGGAAACTTCAAATCGGTTGAGCAACAAAGGAGGCTTAATCTGGCCATGAAAGAAGTAGTGAAAAATGAGATAATCAAGTGGCTAGATGCTGGAATTATATACCCTATAGTTGATAGTAATTGGGTTAGTCCGGTCCAATGTGTGTCTAAAAAGGGAGGTATGACCGTGGTGACGAATGAGGCAAATGAGCTAGTTCCCACTAGAACAGTGACAGGATGGAGGGTATGCATGGATTATAGGCGCTTGAACAAAGCTACAAGAAAAGACCATTTCCCTTTATCTTTCATTTGTTGGACAAGCTAGCTGGGCAAGATTATTATTGCTTTTTGGATGGTTACTCAGGATATAACCAAATCACCATAGCTCCCCAAGACCAAGAGAAAACTACTTTCACTTGTCCCTATGGCACTTTTGCATTTAGGAGAATGCCATTTGGTCTTTGTAATGCCCCTGCCACTTTTCAAAGTTGTATGATGGCCATTTTTTCTAATTTATTGGAGACAATAATGAATGTATTCATGGATGACTTTTCGGTTTTTGGGGAGTCATTTCAAGCTTGCCTCGCTAATTTGGGAAAGGTATTGCAAAGATGTGTAGAAACCAATTTGGTGCTCAATTGGGAGAAATGCCACTTTATGGTCAAAGAAGGCATAGTTCTTGGGCACAAAATCTCAAGGAAAGGCATTGAAGTGGATAGAGCCAAGGTGGAGATCATTGAAAAGCTAGAGCCTCCAACCACAATGAAAGGAGTTAGAAGCTTTCTTGGGCATGCTGGATTTTACAGGAGGTTTATCAAGGATTTTTCAAAAATTTCCAAGCCCCTTTGCCTATTGCTGGAAGTGAACCGCCCCTTTGAGTTTGATGTTGAGTGTTTAAAGGCTTTCAACACCCTAAACACAGCATTAGTCACTGCACCTATCATCTCCTCACCCAATTGGCAATTGCCATTTGAGTTGATGTGTGATGCAAGTGATTTCGCTGTTGGGGCTATGTTGGGACAAAGAATAGGGAAGTTGATCCACCCTATCTACTATGCTAGCAAAACTCTAAATGAGGCCCAAAAGAATTATATCACCACTAAAAAAGAGCTTTTGGTCTTGGTGTTTGCATTTGAAAAATTTAGACCTTATTTAGTGGGAACCAATGTGACAGTGTTCACTGACCATGCTGCCATTAAATACCTTTTGGCTAAAAAAGATGCAAAGCCAAGACTTATTAGGTGGATGCTTTTGCTCCAAGAGTTTGACAGGGAAATTAAGGATAAAAAGGGGTTTGAGAACTTAGTGGTTTATCATTTATCAAGGTTGGAAGGTGGTGTAAAACTTCTACAGCAGAGTGAAATTAAGGATTCATTTCTTGATGAGCAACTACTTACAGTAGCTCAAGTGAAGGAAATTGACACTCCTTGGTTTGCAGACTTTGCAAATTACCTAGCTTGTGGATTTTTACCATTTGACATGACAAAGCAACAACTGAGAAAGTTCCATTTCGAGGTAAAATTTTATTTTTGGGACGGGCCCTTTTTGTATAGACATTTTGCTAATGGGATTCTTAGGACATGTGTTGCTGAGGATGAAATTCAGTCCATTTTAGCTCATTGTCACTCATCTCCTTATGGTGGCCATTTCGGTGGACAAAGGACAGCTGCAAAAGTGTTTCAATCAGGTTTTTATTGGCCTACAGTGTTCAAGGATGCCCATTTATTTAGCAAGGTTTGTGATAAATGCCAAAGGAAAGGAAACATAAGCCAAAAGGATGAAATGCCTCTAACTTATGTCTTAGAAGTGGAACTCTTTGATGTTTGGGGCTTGGATTTCATGGGACCTTACCCACCTTCCTTTGGTAATTTATATATACTTTTGGCAGTGGATTATGTATCCAAATGGGTTGAAGCCATAGCTTGCCCACTGAATGATGCAAAAACAGTTTTGAAGTTCCTCCACAAGCATGGTTTCACTAGATTTGGAACTCCAAGGGCCTTAATTAGTGATGAAGGAACTCACTTCGTGAACACGTTGTTGGGCAATCTATTGGCTAAGTATAATGTAAAGCATAGAATTTCCACTCCATATCATCCTCAAGCCAATGGACAAGCTGAAATTTCCAATCGAGAAATTAAGGGAATTCTTGAAAAGATGGTAAGTCCAAACCGAAAAGATTGGTCCATCAGACTTGATGTTGTACTTTGGGCATACAGAACAGCCTTTAAAACTCATTTGGGAATGTCTCCATATAGGTTGGTTTTTAGAAAAGCTTGCCATTTGCCTTTGGAATTAGAGCACAAAGCTTTTTGGGCAATTAAAAAGCTCAATTTTGATCATAAGGCAGCAGGTGAGTTGAGGAAATTCCAGCTTTTGGAGATGGAAGAATTCAGGGACCTATCCTATGAAAATGCAAAGTTATATAAAGAAAAGACCAAAAATTGGCATGATAAGAAATTGGTGCCTAAGCAGTTTGAAAGGGGGCAAAAGGTTTTGTTGTTTAATTCTAGACTTAGGCTTTTTCCAGGTAAACTTAAGTCTAGATGGTTCGGGCCTTTCACTATCATAGAAGTTTTTGACCATGGGCTAGTGGTATTGAAAGATGAAACAGATGGAAGGCAATTTAAAGTTAATGGGCAGAGGCTAAAACACTACTGGGGAGAAGAATTCCAAAGCTGTTTTGCCTCTTGCAAATCGTTGGAGAGTTGAGAAATGAAAAGGAAAGATAGGGACAATGTGTTTTAATTTATGTTCAATAATTTTGGTCCCTAAAGGTGGTGAAATGCGTTCAATTTTCCTGTTTAATTTTAGTTGGCAGTAGTTTTTAGTTATTAATTTTCTGTATTTATTGCATTCTGTTTTAATTTCCTTTGATAGTGTTTAATTGTAGCTAGCCGTTGTTATTTTGTTCAATTTATTGTGTTTTCGATTTTAGTATTTAGTTGCTGATATTTTAGTTTCTCGTGTACAAGCAAGCTTTAATTTTGTAGGTGCTTTCATGCAAACGTGGAATAAAAATCTTGGAAAAGGATTTTTGGGCAGTGAGCTTGCTGGTTTTGGGAGAAAAATTATCTGATGGGATTGCTATTATCAGCTTTGGAAAGATGGATTTGATGGGAATTAGCAATCAGGATGTTGTTTGACTCAAAATAAGAAATTTGGAAGCTGCAGCAGAATCTTTGCAGTCCCATAGCAGCAGATTTTGTGCAGCCATAGCAGCAGATTTTATTTTGGGAAGTGGGCTAGCTGTCACACTTTAAGGCCTGTGATTCCCCTCAACCAACCTGATTTTTTTTACTCAATGAGAAGATCCTTCATGTTTTATTTATAAATTGAGGGGTAGTCTTTCAAGCTCATGCAATCTGTAGTATTTTTTCTTAAAAAAAAAAAAAAAAGCTTTCCTTCCTAAGCCGAGACTTGCTTCTCTTTTGTTCAATGGCTCCCAACGTCCTTAAAAAGTTATTTAGGCCAAAGGTTGCTGAATCTTCAGCAACAACAAACAAAATGCAAGAGAAAGAAGTGGTTGTTCTAGGTGAAGAGGTTCAATCAAAGGCCACTAGAAGGAGTCCTATAAAGAAAGGGAAAGGAAAGCAAGTTGTTGAGCAAGACGAGCCTCAAGAAGAAGTGATTGTGGCTGAAGTCCAAGAGGAGGAAGTTGCACCTCCCCCTAAAAGTCCTCCAGCAAAGAAAAAGAGCCAAAAGAAGAAAGGGGAAGAGCCAACGCTGGCGATTAATGAGAGCCCCAAGGAAAAAATTGTCAATGTTGCTGCCAAGAAAAAGTTTGAAGAAATGCTCCAAAGAGATCCTCTTCTCGAGAGAGGATTTGAGGCAGACATGAAGAAGCTCCCCTTGTTTGTTTTAGCCGTGATCATCAACCATTGTTGGGAAATTCTTTGTCAAAAGCCAGAGCCAGCCCTTGTCCCTTTGGTAAGGAAATTTTATGCTAATGTGAGACAATGAACTCTTCCAAACCAAGGTGAGGGGAAAATGGATAGATTGGTTGCCATCAACTATTAATGAGTTTTACAACCTTCCTAATCGCCCCCATGCGATTTTCAACTCTATGGAGATTGCTCCATCTAATGAGCAACTCCAATCAGCTCTACAAACATGTGCAGTTGAAAGAGCAAGCTGGAAAATGTCAAGGAACTCCATCCGAACACTGTTGTCAGCTTACCTAAAGCCCGAGGCAAATGTATGGCATACTTTTGCAAGGAGTAGATTGCTCCCTACCACTCATGACACCACTGTGTCCAAAGAAAGAGTTCTTTTGGTTTTTTCCATCTTGAAGATTCTGAGCATTGATGTGGGGAGGCTTTTGGCAGAGGAGACTTTTGCTTGTGCAAAAAGGAAGGTAGGAAGGCTATTTTTCCCAAATCTGATTACAGCATTTTGTTTGAAGGCTCAAGTTCAAGTGGATGAGGATGATCAAGAGATCTTAATGGACAAGGGTATAATTTATTCAGCATCTATAGCAAGGCTACATGGGGAGAGCAAAGGAAGGACCAACACAAATATTGTTTGTGGAGTTGAGGAAATCTTAAGGCAGCAAAGGAGAATGATGAAGCGAATGGAGCATAGTGCAAATCAGCAAAAGGCCTACTGGGAATACGCTCATCACAGAGTCTCTGCCATGGAAAAGACATTTGATTTGGTTTTGAGGAACTTCCTCAACCATGCCCTCAATTCCGCTAGGGTTTATTTGACCCGTGGTACCCTTCCCCATCTCCAAGTGGGAACGATGAGGATGCTGATGAAGGCCAAAAAGATTGAAGAAATGAGGGAGTCCTGCTGATTAACCCTTGCTGTGTCTGCTTTATTTTGTGTTGTTTTGATCTTATTCTGCTAGAAGTTAATGTTTAAGTCTGCTGTTTTATCTTTTGTTTTTAAGTGGCTCTGTTAGAAGTTATATGGGAATTAAGGAAAAAAAAAAAGTGTGCTTGTGCTAAGAGTTCAATCAATGAGCATTTTATAGCAAATGTCTGTGTGCTGATTTCAATTTTATTTTTCGAATTTGTACCTTTGTGAGTATTCATTGTGGCTAAATGCTTGGCGTGAGATTCATTCTTGAAGAAATTTAGTAAATTATCCCCTATGAAGTATCAAATCACAAAAGGATAGAAGTTGAAATTAAACATAGCCCTGCTTGTTTTTGCAATTTATTAGCCGATGTGATAGTGTGTAATATTTCCATAAGGTGCAAAATTTGGCTTGCAATGCTTCTGATAGCTATCTAGCTCGTGCAAGCATCTGATATGCTAAATGGAGAATTCTGTGTTTACTTGAGCCAAATAGAAAGATAATGGTAGTGTGAGCATGAATTCAGCTTGCCTAGGCACTGTTTTAAGGCTTAGTTGTAGCTCATAGTTGTTCTTTTGTGTAAAATACCTCTTTTCGAATGTGCAACAGTACTGATGCTTGGTGAAAGAAATTTGTTTGAAAAAGAAAATTTAAACCAAAGTGTTTTGTTATTTTCCTAGCAGCTTAGCCTATTTGCTTAATGAAATTACCTCTTATGGAGTTGTTGGATTTTGCTTGAATGGGTAAAAATTTGCAATTGGGCAATGGTCCTGTTTTGTCTTATTGCAATTTGTTGGCTGCTGTGATTATGTGTCATTAATTCTTAGAAAGTACTATGCTTGCTTGGAATGCTAAATGAGCTAGATTAGCCATCTGGTGCTTGATTGTTGAAATTTCTGCTATAAAATTTTGAATTAATGATTTTGAGCATGCTGCAGTGATTGGCTTGTCAGTATGTTCAGAAATATAGTCGTAGATAGTAATCAATCCAAGTATAAATTGACAAAATCAAGTAGTACCTGGTAAGTCCAGGGTCGAATCCATAGGGAAGGGATATTCACAAAGTTTTTAACAATATTTACTGATCTAAACTCAAAAACGTATGATACTATTTTTTAAAAGAATAAACAATAGATTTGGTATATTTGAAAAGTAAATACTTGCATAAAACAAAACATGCGACGAGAGTGAAAGGAAAATTTATAAGGAGAATAAAATCAAGGTTGTTGCGGTCGCAACCTCATGCGTCTACAAGAACTTTGTAGCGCATACTTTGAGTAATTGATCCATTAATGCCTAAGTGAGAAAAATTCATAAGTTTCCCTTCCAGTACTTCTTATGCGTTTGACACAAAACTATCAATTGGTTATTTGGCTAGTTTATGCTTTAGGTGTAGTTCTCTAAAACTTGCAAGGGATTGCGTTAGTCATAACACAGTCTAAGCCCATGCTTGCACTATCTTTTAGCGGTAGTGTTTTAATGCTACCAAGACTACATGACATGTGCTAACTTGCTCTACTTAGACATGTTCGCATGCGTTACCTGTCAGGGATTTAACATGCTGCTACCGCATCCGGCTGGCCAGGCAGGAGTTAGTAATGAAAATAGCATCGCAACTAAATAGAAAGCACTTAATGTTTCATTTAACTCAAAATATGTGCTTACAAAACATACTTATCACCGCATGAGGTGCTTGCGCTAAGCCTTGAAGAAGAATTTAGCTCATGCGAGCAAAACAAGACATTATGAAATAAAACATTACAAGCGCAAGTTTGCTCCTAATCACAACTTTCTGTGATTTCTCCGTTGTCTTCCTTCTTCTCTCCTTCGAGCCAAAAAAAAGAATATCTCTCACTCTTGAATCCTTGAGTGTGTGGCTTCTATTTATAGGTGAGGGAAGATGACTTCTCCAAGTAATTAGCAACTTGTGTTGATCATCATTAGTCCACTTGATCAACTTTTCTCCCCTTTTTCCGCCCACTTGCGTTAGTTGTTTTAGTTGTGTCAGCGTTGTCTTTTCATCATCTTATCTGTCTCTCTATCTTCTTGGGATGTGTGCCTGCGCTGAGAAGAAACTTTGAAAAACAACTTAATTAGTTGCGTTAGTGTCCTGTATTTTATAATTTTCTCACCACATATATGAATATATCTCACCGCATAAAATTATCACATTTTCCTTTCTTTTTGCGCTGAAGCAACGCATCTTTGTTTCTTTTGGCCTTGTTTTAGCGTAAGTTTAAAGGAGAAATAACTTGCTTTTTGCAAGTTATCAAACCCCCAATCTTAAACTATTTCTTGTCCTCAAGCAATGCCTATTATCAACTCTGCGATAATTACTCAACTCTTCATTGTCTGCGATCTTATCATCCTCTTTTCTTTTTCTTGCGTGCATTACAAAACAGTTTTAACTTTTGCCAAATTTCCTTCATTGCTTAAGGGAAGTTCCTTGCGCTTAGATTCTTCCTTGCGTTAACTCAGCCAATCTTCTCCTGCATGTCCTGGGCGCATATATATATATATATAATTATTTTTATTATTATTATTATTATTATTATTATTATTATTATTATTATTATTTTAAATAGAAAGCAATTAACATCAAAACACATGCTTTCGTTTTGGCTTACCCACATTTGTGATGAAAGGTATCCAACTACGGACATTACATTTTTTTACTCTCTTATACGCTCATAGGATGCGTTTGTCTTCGCGCAGTGGCAAACTATGGGTGTCATAAATGCCCCTGGCTACAAACATGCCACATACCTAGAGGAACGCATGCATTATTTATTTATGCGCTGAGTCCCCCAAACTTAAATCGGGCAATGTCCCCATTGTCCCCCAAACTTACACTGGAGTGCATAGACTGAAAGAGATCAAGGCTGAGTTGCGGCAAGTCGAAAATGCGAAGGGATTTTCCTTAAGGTCTGAGGAAATGAAGACAAAGGTTAGACTAATTTAAGTAATGAGGATAAGAAAATTAAGGAGCTAACGTAGAGACTTTGCTAGATAAAGACATTATATTAAGGTAGAGAGAGAAAATTGTGATGAGAGAAAACAGCGAGATATATTAATGTAATGCGATACAAAATTTATAAAACAAGGGCGCATACATTAAAGGGAACAAAAGAAAACAAGAAAATTAAATGAGTGACTTTTATTCTTGCGGTGGTGGAGGTGGAGGTTGTTTTGGGTCCCTTGGCGCAGGGGGAGGCATGGTTCCTGATAGCGAGCATAGCTAGCTAGTTTTCCCTAATTAATTTAGCTAGTCTTTGATGATTTATTGGCCATTTTATTGCACTTATTTGTTTATTTTGTAGGAAATGGTTGATTGGAGCTAAAGCGCGATATTGGAGTTAATCGGGTGCTCGGGACGTGAAAAGTTGCAAAAGAACCAAAGAGAATCAAAGAAGGAAAAGTCAAAGTAGGGTCAACTGCAGGCTAGCGTCGAGACGCTAGCTCTTGAGCGTCTCGACGCTGGCATTCCATATCTGAATAGGCGCTAAAAGGTCACAGCGTCTCGACGCTGCGACCTTAGCGTCTCGACGCTGCGAGTTTTCCTTTCCAGAAACGCGCGTTTTGAAGGCAGCGTCGAGACGCTGTCTTGACAGCGTCTCGACGCTATGACGAAAAAAACAGAATATAAGCTTCTTTTCGGCTAGGTTTTGGGGGGAACTCTTTTGGATACTTTTGGAGTCGTAAAACAGAGGAGAAAACAGAGGATTGAGGCTGAACAAGAGGGAAAAAAACGGAAATCAACCCATTGTTCGTGGGGATCGTGACGGGGACGTTCGGTCTCGGCCTACATTGAGTTTTCTTTTCCCTTTCCTTTTCTCTAGCTAGATTTATGGCTTTGTTATGTTTAGTTGAGCTTGTAATTTCATTCATGAGTAGCTAAACTTGTAGCTTAGGGATTGATGTAGTTGATTTTGTTTATGGATTGATTTATGGTTTAAGTTGTGCAATGGTTATTATGTTGCAATCTTGATTTAATGCTTTCAATTAATTGGCCATTAGTTGAATGATTTGAGTTTTTATTCTTGCTCGGGAGAGGGGATTAAATGTAGACTTACTCAAGATTGCATGACTAAGGTTTATTTTCTAATTCGTGACGGTTTTAGATTAACTTTAGAATTGGTCAAAAGATCTCATTGCCTTGCATGTTAATAAACTTAGATAGGGATATCAAGTAGATTAATTTGCATGAGAATCAATTATACTCGGGAGAGGTAGTTGTGATTAAAGGGTCTTAGGCTCATAATTCCATTGTGCATAATAACTTACTCCTTAAAATCAATGCTAGACTAAATCGGCGAAATCAATTCCCTAAGTTTTTTTCCAATTGAATTTCCACTTTTTACTTGCTTTGATTTAGTTTTCATATCATTCACTCACTACTTTTTGATCCCTAAATAAAATTGAGCAAGATAATTCACAATACTTGATTTGCTTAAAAATCCAATCCAGAGGACGACACTCGTTTATACGAACACTTTATTATTACTTGACCCGTGCGCTTGCGGTAACGAAAATTCCACATCAGTTCCGTGCATTTGTGATGGGCCTGCACCAGGGGGTCTTTGTTGTCCAGCTGGCCGTGACTGGCAAGCGGCCAAAACCTTCAGTCCATCGCATGAGGAAAAGGACTAAGACGTTCACCCTTTGCCAGAGTTCGAACTGTTGCTGGCGCAGCAACTCTTGTTGCTGGCACAATTTTTCTTGCTGCTATCGCAAGGGCTCTATGACCTCCTGAATCATCTGCCGCATCTGGGAAAAGACAAGGGCTTCGTCCACATCAATCGTTAGATCAATCCCAACCTGAGTTTTGCTCGCAGAAGCTGTGGCTTGCGGCGTGAGGATTGGTGCAGGAACTTCTTCATTGATGCGAGGAGAGTCTGGCAATGGTTCTTCAAAATGCGTCTCCTCCTACCGCAAGTCTTCGTTGTGCTGCGGATGAGGCATGTTCTGGTCGATTGCTAGTGGCGGCGGCAGTGGTGGTGGTGGCAAGTGATGACCGCAAAGTGCACGGGCCGCAAGTAATATAAAACGGTAGTAATACCGAGTATCGAATCCACAGGGAAGCGAAGCGAAAATTAAGCAAAAAATCTCTTGAGCACTAAAAGTACTTAGGCAAAATAATATTTAGGGAACAACCCATGCAAATAAGAGAAATTTAAAATTCAAAGCAGGAAAATAATTTGATCAATCAAATAAAAAAATATGGAGAAAGAGATTTCTTTTAATGGGAAGAGGGGTCTTGAAAATCAATTATGAGCTGAACAATTGTTATAATTATCCTATCTCATTGCCCAACTAATTATACTCCTAGAATCTCCGTTAATCACATAGGTTCTCCTGTCGGTTTCCCCTAATTGTAATTAATTCATTTTAACAACCTAAGTGTCCTTAGCGCCATTAAAAATCATTAATTATTACGCTCTGATTCATTTTAGGAATCTAAGTTTAATCAACTAATCCCGGTGTCACGACGGGCAATTAAACTAGTTGCATGGATTATGATCTATCCTAACTTCTCTCCGTCGAGTTTCCATTAAGAATCGAATCATTACACAATTGGTCAGATTGAATAAAGCATTAAGCACATCCATAAAAATAATTAGGAAAAAGGGCAAGAGACAGGTAATTATAACAACGTTTCAACTATAATTTCATTCCAAGACCCCAAATTGGGGTTTAGCTATACATAGCTAAAATATCCACAACATTTACAATAGAAAGCATAATTTAAGAGCATAAAAGGAAAGGAATTGACCGTCGAAAAACCCCTTCGCTTGGCGCTCAGAGCTCCGCCGAACACTCCTTTGAGCTTCCTAAGATGCTCCCAAAATTCCCCAAAATATTTCCCACTAAAGAATTCTCTCAAAAAGGCTAGAAAGCCTTGAGAGAGGCTCCAAAGGAGCCAAAGGAAGGAAAGAATGGATTGAAGAATGAATTGATTGATGGTAAATGAGGCACCCAAGGGTGCCTTTTTATAGGCCCGGAATGGGGGTAGCGTCGCGACGCTACATTGCACAGCGTCGCGACGCTGCAACGCACGCGGCTTGGGCAACACGAAAAGGGTAGCGTCGCGACGCTGCTTACATAGCGTCTCGACGCTGCCCTAAAATTCCAGATTTTTCAGCTTCTTTTTGGGCTGATTTTTGGGCCTTCTTCTTCATTTCTTTTGGGCATTTTTTCATGAGTGTCTTCTTTGGGCTCCCATTTGATCAAGCTTGGATTTGGGCTTCATTTGCTTCATTTTTTGCACTTTTTCTCCCAAAATCACCAACTTCGCTCCTAGGGACCAAATAACGGAATTCATTAAATATTTTCATTAAAAACACGATTAAAGCACAGAAAAGCCTAATAAATTGGGACTAAAATAGCGACATTTCTGCTCGCTATCACACCCCCAAACTTAAGCTTTTGCTAGTCCCGAGCAAAATAAATTATAAAGATGCATGAAATAGAATTGCTCAAGCCTCAATGATTTTGGAATTCTTAAGATAGAATGGAAAACATGCAAGTGGAATAAGCAAGCACCGCATACTCTTGAAGAAATCTTAAACTAGATTGAACTTAAGATTAATGAATAGCATGCTCAAGACTTATCTATTGATTCTTTTACTAACCTAGATTAGTCTTATGGCTTTCTCCATTTGTTTTCCCCCTACACTGGCTAAGAGCCCCTAATAGGTCGGAGTCCTTCTATCATGCAAAAAAAAAAAGAAACTAGGGTGCCTGTCATTTTCTTTTTCATGGGGGAGCAAAACTCACAATTGATTTTTCTCTTTCTTTTGCTTTTTCTTTTGCTACTCCCCTAAACTTGCATTTTGATATCTAATGGTACTAGCTTTCACACTACGGTGCAGGGACCCTTAACCCGAATTTTATTCTCTGGTTGGCCTAACTGATCACACCGCAGGTAGCTCTTTTTACCCCTAGGCTTTTTCTTTTGTGCAAGCAAAAATTTTCTTTTTTCAACAGATTTTTCTTTTCTCTCATTTTCTTTTGTTGCTTTTGCTTTTCTCTCAGCAGGCATAACATTTTATTTTATTTTATTTTTTTTACCTAGCTCTTTAGAACAATCAAGCATGAACTTCCTAATATTAGAAACTAAGCCTATCGGGGTGACAACAAACTTTAAAAATCATAATAAGAATCTAGATTTTCAAAGACGTCATTAGATAAGGCTATTGCATGCTTTAGACATCAAAACTAAGTATCAAAAAATTTTAAAATTTCACAATTTCTGCCGTGCTCCCAGATTCCACAACATATAAACTATTTTCTCCCAAAATTTCTAAAATCACATCCCTGGCTATCATGGCTATCTATTCATGCATCCAAAAGAATTCAGATATGCTTAACATAGCGGAAGCCTCCCCCCCAAACTTAAACTAAACATTGTCCCCAATGTTTTTAAAACAGTAAAGCATAAAGAGGGATACTGAGACTTCCCTGAGCTAGGAGCGCTTTATCCTCTTCCTTTCGATCCAGCAAAATGGGATTCTTGGAATTTTGGGATTTGCTTAAGGTGATCCTGCAAAACAAAATTGGATCACGAAGCAAAGAAAATTATTTACCGCAAAAACAACTATCTAAACTTTAATCCTTGGGTTGCCTCCCAAGCAGCGCTTTCTTTAACGTCTTTAGCTAGACGAGGCTCGGCACGCTTACGGAGGCTCGAAATAAAAATTTTCATCATCCTCCGGGCCCTGTAAAAAATCACGCACCGAGTTGCATACCGCAAACAGGGGAGAAAAAAAACTTTCCCCTGGCCCATCATGACTAAAGAGATTATCATAATAACATTGCAGAAAATATGTAACAGCATCAAATCTCTTTTCTAAGTCTCTATTCACAAAGCAATTGTTAACAGAGTCATCAAGAGTTATAATATCTACCGGTCTAGGATCTAAAGATGGCCTATCAATCATGCCAGACCATTCATCAGAAAAAACATTTACATGCTCCTCAGATTCCTCAGACTCAGTATTAAAAAATGATTCAACTGGGCTATCACATGACTCACTATCAGAATTAAAGAATTCAAGCTCTTCAGGGTCAGATTCTATACTATGCACAGATTCGAGTTCCTCTGGGTCAGTTTCTATGCTATATACATCATCAGGACACGAATCAAAGGTATTAACATTATCAGGGTTCATGCATTCAGGAATGTCAAGATCAGACTCAATAGATTCAGTGTAATCACGATCAGACTCGAAATTATCTACCAAGTAATCTTTTTTATGCATTTCATGCTCATCCTCAATGTCAGGCAATTCTATATCATCATCAAAATTATCCATTTCAGGCAAATCTAATTCATTCTCAAAGGAAGGTAAATCATCAACTGCAGATCTTTCATTGTCACAAGCAGGCAAGTCTAATTCATTTTCAAAGTCAGGCAGTTCTAAATCATTCTCAAACAGAGGATTATTCAAATATGCATTGTGATCAAAATCCTCATCATCCATAGGCACTTCTCCTAAGCCTAAGCCAAGATTAAACTCTACCTCCTCATCATCGTCAGTCAAGTATTCAGGACCAATAGAAAAACATGTATGCAAACTACATACAGACTCATCTTGTCCAAAAATACTAAACACAACTTTTTCATCATCAATGTTCAAGGTAAGCTTACCTGTGTGGACACTGATCTCAGCTTTACCTGTAGCTAGGAAAGGTCTGCCTAGAATAATGGGCACCTCCTTGTCCTCCTTCATGTCTAGTACCACAAAATCTACGGGGAAGATAAACTTGTTGACCTTCACCAATACGTCCTCCACCACACCCATTGGTTGGGTAATTGATCTGTCAGCAAGCTGGAGAGTGACGTCGGTGTCCTTCATACCTGTTAAACCAATCCTCCTGTAAACAGAATAGGGCATCAAGTTTATACTTGCTCCTAAGTCACATAAGGCCCTATCGAAAGATGCTTCTCCTATGGTGCAGGGAACAGTAAAACTCCCTGGATCTTTTTGTTTAGAAGGCATCTTCCCAGATACTATGGTACTGCTACTCTCAGACAATTTAAAAATTTCTTTTTTCAGACTTTTCTTTCTAGAAAGCATTTCTTTCATGAATTTCCCATAATTAGGCATGTTATACAAGGCATCTACTAAGGGAATATTCACAGACAATTTCTTAAACATTTCTAGAAATTTTTGAAACTGCTCATCTAATTTAACATTCTTAAAGCGCTGAGGAAAAGGTAACTCCCTGTAGTCAAAGGTTGGACATTCGCCCCTTCGCCTGGGCGGGCTGATGTGCGAGCCTTTGTCATGGTGGTTGCATGGGACCACTTCTTCCTCGTACAGTTTCTTGTTGTGCCGCCATCCTGCTTTTTATCTTCTTTTCTACCTGCAAAATTGTTAGAAAAATCACAATTTAAGTCAATAGAGTCAGGAGGATGTTGGGACCTTTCAGAGGAGGCTTTTTGTGCCTCAGCCCTTTCATCTTCATCCCTTCTCTTTTATTCTTCCTTCTTCTTTTCTGAACTGTTCTCCAGCTGTCTACCACTTCTCAGTGTCACCATCTTGCACTGCTCTCTTGGGTTAGGCTCAGTGTCGCTTGGAAATTTTCCCTTTTGAAGTGCATTCACTGCTGAAGCGATCTGTCCTATTTGAACTTCCATGTTTTTCAGAGCTGTGTCG
This sequence comes from Luffa aegyptiaca, assembly GCA_017139565.1. Classification (NCBI taxonomy): domain Eukaryota; kingdom Viridiplantae; phylum Streptophyta; class Magnoliopsida; order Cucurbitales; family Cucurbitaceae; genus Luffa; species Luffa aegyptiaca. Next base: position 28,545,083 of record CM029407.1, read on the forward strand.
TGGTTATTGACTGCTGTCTGGAGATTGACGTTCAAAACTTTCTGTTCCTTTACAAACATAGCCACCAACTCCTCCAGGTTATTCTTCTTTTCAGGCACACTAGATGATGCAAAACCTGGCGGTGGCTGCAAGACATTCTTTGTATTTGAGTATGAGAAGTTCTCGTGATTGCGTAGACTGGGGTGGTAGAAGTTCGGTATTCCTTGCGTAAATGGTCTATTTCCTACGTACTGGACTTCTTCCACATCTTGACCTTCCTTCTTTGAATGACCTTCAGCTAAGGTGGAAATGGACTTGACCACCTCAGACGAAGTCAACTTGTTCAGTGCATTGGTCAGAGATGCCAGCTGTGCCTTCAGTGAACTTGACTCATCCAATTCATATAATCCAGCCTTTTTTGAAATTGCTCCCCTCTCGGTTGGCCATTGATAACTGGTTGCCGCCATTTCCTCAAGCAGATCTTTGGCTTCTGTCACTGTCTTGGAAAGAAAACTTCCTCCTGCTGATGTGTCTAGGACTGTCTTCGTGGAGGGATTCAATCCATTAAAAAATAACTGCACTTGAAGCCAATCAGGATATCCGTGTTGGGGGCACCGCCTAAGCATTTCTTTGTATCTTTCCCACGCCTCGTACAACTGCTCCTCGTCAAGCTGCCTAAATGTTCCGATTTCAGTCCGGAGCTTGGTAGTCTTGGCAGACGGGAAAAATTTTGTCAGAAAAGCCTGGGCAAGCTCATCCCATGTACTTATGCTGCCCGTCTCGACTGATTCGAGCCAATCCTTTGCTTTATCCTGTAGAGAGAATGGAAATAACCTCAATCTGATAGCGTCGGCCGGAACTCCGTTTATCTTCACCGTCCCACAAATTTCCAGGAATGATCGCAGATGTGAGTGTGGGTCCTCAGAAGGGTGTCCCTTAAACGAGTTATCGCGCGCCATCTGAATCAATCCCGTCTTTAACTCAAAATTTGTAGCTTGGATTGGGGCGTAGACAATCCCAGAATTCTCGGTGGGGAGAACTGGCTGTAAGAAATCTCTAATTGCCTTGGGAGCTTCCTCTTGGTGGGCCATTGCTTCTGCTAATCTTTTCTCTCTTCGAATGGATCTAAGAGTCCTGTCAATTTCAAGATCTAACGGAAACAAATTAACCACCTTGTTCCTTCGCATACAATACTCCCAATCAATCAAGAGAACCAAACAAAACAAAAACAAATGATATTCACAAAATAATAAAAGAAAAATATTTACACCTAAATTACTATTTATCCCTTTCTTTTCGATGTCAAGAAAAATTAATTTGCTTAAAAATCAAGCTTCCCCGGCAACGGCGCCAAAAACTTGATGACCGCAAAGTGCACGGGCCGCAAGTAATATAAAACGGTAGTAATACCGAGTATCGAATCCACAGGGAAGCGAAGCGAAAATTAAGCAAAAAATCTCTTGAGCACTAAAAGTAATTAGGCAAAATAATATTTAGGGAACAACCCATGCAAATAAGAGAAATTTAAAATTCAAAGCAGGAAAATAATTTGATCAATCAAATAAAAAAATATGGAGAAAGAGATTTCTTTTAATGGGAAGAGGGGTCTTGAAAATCAATTATGAGCTAAACAATTGTTATAATTATCCTATCTCATTGCCCAACTAATTATACTCCTAGAATCTCCGTTAATCACATAGGTTCTCCTGTTGGTTTCCCCTAA